>CM018689.1:31755916-32972965 GCA_009363875.1 Mikania micrantha | reverse complement strand
TGCAAGCATGGTTAAAGTCCATGTAATCAACAAAGAGTTATAACGAGTTAAACTATCTATTAGGGTTATTTATAATATAAACCCACACTTACAACTTGTGAACCTCAACCTAATCAAACACAGGATCTTGAAAACCAACTACATGACACAACAACGAGCGCGTGAATTCTTGTTATCAGTCAACCAACACAACATCCAGGTGTTCATTTGCCCATTTTCTAATCATTTTGATTTCAAAATGCGAGAATGAGAAGCATGCTAAACCTTTTTATAAAGGCTTTGGTACATTTATTCATATTTCATAATAATGATGTAACAAAGGTTAATACATCTACATTTGATTATGCTTAAAACAATGTTTATAACTATGTGATTTATCAAGTGTTGATGACAATGATTGTCAAATATCAAAAAAAAATGTAAAGCTATGTCTTATGACAAAACTAAATGCTTTTGAGATAGCAATGGGGATTGAGATAACAATATATATATATATATATATATTATATGGGATGATAACATAATACTACATTTGATTACTAGTAAGATTGCCGATATTATATCACTTTGATCATGTGCCAATGTGTGAATTCAACTGCGTTAAGTCCCTTTCATAGTTCGTTTACCATTAAGTGGCAGAGGCCGGGACCGACGGTAACGTAGTTGTACCATAAGTTTGACAAACTTCTAGCAAGTGAGGTCGGTACGTTATGCGTATCATAAATAACATTTTTCCGGTATCGTATGACCGATAACAAGGAGACAACAATCAGGATTGGTAAGCGGCTACATGGGTGATATTAATAAGATAGAAACTGCTAATAATTCTACCACATCTGATATGTAGACTAGCAAGGCTGAGTCGACCGTAGGTCACTCTGGTTGTTGTATAGTGACAAACAATTGTGAAGACAAGTAAACACATGAGATATCAAATGAATGGGTGTAAATTAGAAGTAATGCGGTTTGACTTGGTGTTGATCACAAAGCGGTCCCATTTATACTTCATTCATTAATATGGGGAATACTTCAAATGAGTTGACTATCACGTCTAATTTAGAAGTGAACAACAGTAAACTCAACAATTGGGAATACAATAAATGATTAAGATTGGGTATAATCTTATTTCTGTATAACATTAAGGGAGTACCATTACTTATGTTATGGTAGTACATACGTTAATAAACATTTATTTCTGTATAATATTTATGGATTGAGATCATAATCAATGGGAAAAACAAATGGCGTGATTGGAATGTGTTAGTCTTGATTTTCGATAAAGATAGTGTTGTGCTCAGTCGAGTGTGTGGTGGGCTGGCGGCTCCACTTGTTGGTACGTATGCCCTATATTATTGACTGAATATGGCTCTATCGGTAAAAGAACTAAGGCGAGGACATTAATGGGAGTTAAGACTTGAGAAAACAGTTTTAAACATTTCTAAATTAGAAAACATATGAACTCGTCAACCTCGTGTTGACTTGCTTTACTTGCATGCTTTCTTAGGTGACGAACATGTTTAGTCACCAGGATTCAGGATCATAGCTAGTGGGCCTTAGTAGTGGACCTAGCTACTTTTATGTGCATTTATTTTGAAGACATTATGTGAATCACTTTTGTATATCTTGTGCATATTCAAGATAGTTACTTCATAATTCTTTTTTGGTAGATTTATATTGTTAAATTATGAACATGACTCATGTAATTTAACTTTTTAATTTTATTTCATCATAGTATTTTCTCATTATATGACATGTGCTGTAAATACGATCTGATCATTTCGATTGTCACCTGATATCGCGCCCCAGGACCATTCCGCCCGAAGAAAAAGTCGATCATGCCCGCCAGCTCGAGGTGCGACAACATCTTTTAGTGAAAAAGAATCAACTTGATGCTGCTAGTTATATGATTCATAATAAGTTATTACTTACTAATAAGGAATATTCATAATAAAATAAAAAACAAGCATTAAAAATTTATTGAAAGTTGATGATAAGATATTACATAACGCCATCATATTGTTACTAAGTTAAAATATTTAAATGTAGTGAGTAACTTCATGATGCATATAAAATTAATAATACCTTGTTTAGTCCGCCTTATATTGTGAATAAGAGTCAAAATTTGTTTCAATTGAAGCCCTTAAAACCTTTAATGCTTGAGTCGTATGAACTATTACAAAAATCATAACAATTTGATTGCAACAAACATAAGTCAATTACTCAATTTTAATGAAAAACAAATCAACAGACCCAAATAATATGTTATATGTCAAGATTAAAGAGCCAATCATATTCGATTGTAAGCTGCACTTTGGGAAAACAATTATTAAACAAAGATTTTAATATACTACTTATATTTGAATTAACATTCTAATGTCCTTTCTAATTTTTTTTTGTTAATACATTACAACCAAATTATGGTTCAATTTTGTAAAACTCATCAAATTAGTGCTTAAAGATCATACAGGAAAAGAACAACCTTTACATAATTTTCATTTTCACCAAGATCAAGATTATCCACAAATTTTGAAACAAGATTCTTTCTTTGCTCTCTGTGTTTCCTAAATCACCCGTGTCTTTAAGTTATGACAGCCAATTTGCTTTTAAAGAACCTAAATCGTAAAAAAAAGGGAACACATACGCAAATTAGGTTTTCGTACCTTCAAGGATTGGTAGGTGGAGTTTTGAAGAGCAGATAAGTTCTTATCATCTAAAATCATGAACCTCGTATGTTTGATTAGTGAAAATCATGGAAGACGTAAATGATGAGATGGGATCTTAAATGAATCCAAGCATGAATTGAAGGAGTTCAAAATCTGAAATCGTTACGTGAGATGTTCTACACATATAACTGAAACAAAATCGGAAGAAAATATTAATATTCGAACCATAAATCATATGAAACATTTTCAAAAGATGGATGAAACATACAAATGAGGCCGATTTCAGATGTCGATGGTGATTAAAATCTAAGGGTTCTTCTACGCACAAAACCGAAACAAAATCTTAAGAACATATTAATATTCATACGATAAATTATAAGAAGGATGATTAAAAGATGGATACTATGATTTCAGATACCATAGATTGCAGATCTAATGGTTGCAGATGGAGAAAACAAATTAGGGTTTTGTAGATGAAACAAAACACACGCAATTTAGGTGTAAGAAATGTTTTATACTCGGGTTAAAAAAAGATTACTGGATCAATGACCCATGTGTAAAAAAAAGAGAGTGTTTGAGCGGGAATTGGAAGCCAAAAGTGGTGACATTGATTAACATGTGGATGAAGAATGCATTGATTTATTATAATACACATGTCATATTTAATATATATTAGTTTAACTAGTCTATTACCCGTGTGAACACACGGATTAAATATAAAATATTAAAAAATTAATAATAAAAATTTAAAAATAATAAATGATGATATTTTTATATAAAATGATTAAATTATGTATTAATAATTACTTTAGATGATAAAATAATAATCAAAATTTTTAATAACAATAGTAATATCTCTAACATTCTTGATTTGTGAGATATTTGAACTACCTAAAGTTAAAAATCTAATTAGTTAATTTTATATCAAAAATTAACTATTTTAAAGTAAGATAAGAAGGTAATATTTTTGAGGGGAATCAAGGACTTGGAATATTTGGAAAGCATTAGTCTTTATGATCTTACAAATATTAATAAAATTGGGTGTTTTATGATGTTTTTTCACTTTAAATAAAGTTGATAATTAACTACGTAATTATGTTAGTTGTGACATCAAAAAAAAATTGTCAACTATAAACATTTTTAAGTGCTTGTACATAATGTTTTAATATTTTACGCATGATGATTTAAACTTGATTTGTGAGATATTTGAATTGCCTAAAGTTAAAAATCTAATTAGTTAATTTTCTATCAAATAAATTATCATTTTTATTTTACGTATGTTTAACGGTAATTTTCTATTTTTATAATAAAATGATTCGATTTAAATATATAAAAACTATTTTTAAATTTGCAAAATAAAAATAATATCATTAGTTATTATTATTATTATTATTATTATTATAATTATTTAATAAGATAGAAAATATAATTTATTTAATAGGAAAGATAATATAATGTATTTAATAAAAGATAATTAAATAAGTGCATAAAAATTTGACAAGTGGCATTATGGCTTTAGAATGTGACAAGTGACAAATAAACATTTTTGTTTATTAGAATAGATAGATAGATATTGTGAGACATATATTTCAAGTGCATTTAACTGAAAACTTAAGTCTATGCATTTTAAGGACTATCAATATTTGAAATGTGGGATAATTTTTTACTTTCTTTAAGTTAGGCACTGAAGTGAAATTTATGTTTGCAAAGGACCATTCGTGTAATAAAATTTAAGTTAAATAAATTATAGGATAAATTTCACTTTTTGTCATTTATGTTTACACAAAATTTCAGAGATAATGCTTTATATTTCAAACTTTCTAAATCAGTCATTTAGGTTTCCAAATGTTACAAACTTGGTCATTTCTCCTTTAACTTTGTTAAGTATTAACAGAGTAAATTAAGGACCATATTTTAAAATTTATGTAAACATAAAGGTCCAAAATTAAAATTTACTCAATTACCTATATGATTTTTTTTGACATTTATGCCACCTATTCTCTTAACATCAAACAAAGTTAACGGAGAAAAGACCGAGTTTGCAAAATTTGAAACTTAAAGTACTGATTTTGACATTTTAAAACATAAATGACTATTTTTATAATTTTGTGTAAACATAAAGGACCAAAAGTGAAATTTACCCTAAACTATATTAGAAAAGTATTTGTTTTCATTTAAATAAGATGAAACTTGTAAAATAACAAATTTAAAAAAATCATAACCCAAGGTTATCTATGATAATTCACATCAATCAAATGTTTTTTAATATGTGGTTTTAAAACGTATTTGTTTTGTTATCTTAAACAAATAATTATGTCTTCTAAATATTTTTTTTTTTTGATTTATTTAGACCAAGTAGCTACTAGCTACAATTACAAAATTTATTCAGTGGATAAAATCTTGATTATTATTATTTTTTTTTGTTTTTGCTAAAATAAATTTTTAGTCTTGACATTATTTATTAAAATTTCATAGTATGTCAAATACTATTCAAACACACCCCTTCATTTGGCAAGTTATTAGGTCATGTGTAGTGGTGGATACATCATCACTCCACGTAAAAACTAAATAAACAAACAACACCATCACCCCCTCATAACTCTACATCATCATCACACGTGTTATCATTACTCACTTATCACCCCATCACCCCTTTTTTTCCTTTTTTTTCTTTCCTTCACCCCGTGATGCTCCTCACGCCTGCTCGGGTTACGCTCCGGTCTCGCCCCTATGTAATGGGGGAAGTTGCCATGGGGGCGTGACCGGCCCTCTCACGTCCCAATCATCTATCATTAGTTCATTACACATGGTCTTACGAGAGTGTTAAAAACGATTCGACTTTGAAACTAAACTCGATTTATCAGAAATTTTAAATCCAAGATAACCAAAAATTTAAATAACCAAAAATTTAAATATTTAAATTTTAGGATTCAGATTCAGATATGTTTTTTTGAACAATTTTTTTGGATATTTCAAATATCCAAATTATTTTTTAAAAAAATTATTTATTATTAATCGTTAATTACCTTATCCAAAGTCGCACACCGTAGTTCTCATTCTAGATGCTCGCATATCTTCATCTTCTTGTCAAAACTCCCTCCTATAAATAGAGTCGAACAAATATTATAGAGGCCTTAACTGGACTTAGAGTCAGAGCCTCAGAGGCTCAGAGAGCCCTTTTTATGATTATTTTGAGATTTTTTGTCCATTATGTATTAAAAACATTTTTTTTATTATGCGTTAGTTAAGTGTTCAGACTTCAGGTTGTTGCTAATTTTGGGGGGATTATGGACTTAAAGTTTGGGCCAGAAGGCTAACATAAATCCTGACCATGGGCTAAATAGGTTGGATAGATAAAGATGGGCCTACAAAAAGCAGGAAAAATGAGCATTTCAAACTATGTGAAATATGAACATCGAATTTAAAACCAATTGATATTATTATGCTGAGTTTGACAAACATTCAGAAATTATATATTTTTTAATGAAGTTCTTACTTAGTTAACCAAAAAACTGTACAAAAGAAAACTAGAAAAAGAAATATACAAGTTTTTCCAGTTCCGCTTCAAGAAAACAGCAAACGATTGGTTTTGGTTAAACGATCAAACGGCCCCTAGCAAGTAGTAGAGGTGACTACTCATATATGACAAAACTTATATAACAAGACATGACCTATGAGAAGCGTATTCTCTTAGAGTTTTTTAGTTTTTACATCTATCAATAATGATTTAATTGATTTTTATAGTGATTTCCTATTGCCGGGTAAATGAGAATATTACTATTGTGTCAATCATTTGATAAGTTTTGGTTCCACCGCTAATAAATCTTAATAATCATGTGATATCACCAATGTCATTAAAACCAGACTAGACGGGCCGGCCAGCCTGGTAACTGGTTCAAAATAAGATGTTTGTACCACTCTCAGTTGAACTGGTGAAACGGACGGTGGTAGGATTAGATCCCCCCCTCTAAAGTCTAAAAGATAAAACATTAAAACAAAACTCTATATTTTTTAAACATGATTATGTTTGGTTAAATGTTTATATAATTTTGTAACTTTTGTTATTTTTTTAAGTGTTTATGATGTCAATTGTTTCATGAATCTGGTCGGACTGACGACCCGTAAACCAGTAAGACATCCGGGCGTAACCCCCTTGACTCCCATTTGGTCAGGAGCTCAGAAATCTTAAATGAGGGTTCACTCCGCACCTCCGAACTCTTTAATGACCATATGTTTAATTATTAACTTAATATATATCACACAGTTAATATGTGATGAAAACAACAAGACCCGAACTGTCAAACCGACCAATAAATTTTTATGTTCGATTCTAACTAATTGAAGCGTTTGAAAATAGCGAACCCACTGAAAAAAGTTCCTGATCTGCCACTGTTCCCAGGCCACCATTACGGCTACCCAAATGGCTTAAAACATCGTTCTTGTTTATGACCATTTTTCCCACAAAACGTACTCCCCTAGTACCTTCCGAGTACTCCCTTCTTAAACCGAGTACTTGCCTAGTAATTTCCGAGTACTCGTCAACTAGGCCTCGTAATTTTAATGTGGATCACACATTTATTTTTAATATTACAAACAAGGTCGTCTCAAGCTTTTCCGAAGCCTTAGGCGAAATATAAAATCGAGGCCCTTCTCTCGTATAATAATAACTAGCTTTGGGCCCGTGTGTAAACACGGGTTGTATAAAATAGTTGATTTATACTTATTTGTTATATAAATATTAAAATTAATAACATTTAAATGAAAACATAAATATATTTGGTCTTTATTTAATCTTTTATGCGTTTTTTGAAATAAATAACCATATATTAGTATAATTATTTATTTTTTTATTGTAATAAACGTAGTATTTAGAGGGTATTTATTTGTTAAATGAACTCCTTTTCTTCGTGTTTTCTCCAACTTGAAAACCTAAAAACCAACCTTCAAGAATCACGTTCTTAGTCTACAATAATCTAAATTTCTTTCTTTAACACAGGTTTTCTAATCGAAGTTTGTTTTAGTTTTTATACTAAATCCTGCCATGGATGTTCATGGAAAACCTTCCGTCAGAAAAGAAGAATACGATATATATGCTTATTATCTTTAGATGTTTTCATCAATTCCTGAATCACATGATAAGTCCATACAACGCATGAAAGGGGAATCCGTTCTAAAAACCACAAAGGTATTACGCTATATTGTTTCATTAATAATTTTTTTTACTCTGTATTATTAAGATCTTTAGTGTAATACACAGGATGTATAAAAAATCTGAATTAATTTTTTTTCTTAATTAATTTTTTATTAAAATTAATATCAATAATATATGTTGTATAATAAACTTTTTAGGTTTATGACAAATATATTGAGTTATTGAAAAAATACAATTCTGTTAAATTTTTATATTTTATTTACAACAGACTTGTGATAATTTGTATTAATCTTTTTAAACATATGCTTATACATATATAGTCTGTGATAACATATTCAATTATGTTATCAAACTTTTGATTTTGAAAACGATATAATATACCGGTTGTTTACCGTGTAGTGTTATAATCCGAAATAAAATACTGTGTGAATAAACATATAGTAAATAAATACACGTTAAAAAGTTAGTCCTTCTTTAATTTTTTATTTGGTTATTAAAAAATACAAATATATTATTACAAATTATAATTATCTCTAATGTATTAAAGGGATTAATTTTATTTTATTTTTAATTAAAAACAATAATCGTTTAAATTTTCCCCAATTTGAAAACCTAGAAGTTGCAAGAAGCACCAAATTCTCAATAAACGGTTCCTCTCATACCCACCTCCTAATCTTGAATTTCATTACCTTTTGCAGTAAATCAACCATGGATGTAGAAATGAATTCTTCTATAGCCGGTGAAGGTGACGATATCGACATTGATTATCTTTCGATTTTTTCTTCTTCTCCCAAATCGCATGATAAATTCATACACAGAATGAAATCCAAATCCATTCATACAAAATCACTGGTATAACACTATACAGTTTGATTATTAAAGATTTATGTATTGGATTATTAGAAATTTAAGTATTGTTTGTATGTTTTGATGTTGTTAATCTATCGTTATGAAAACCACACCAATCGTAATATGCGGATTTTGTATGATATGTTTTAGTATTCCTTTTTCATGTATACTGCTAAAGTAAACTTGAAAATAAATTCATGTAGAGTAAATATCTGTGATATTGTTTACTTGCGACTTATTATGCACATGTATATGAAATTATTCTGTTGCACCTTATATAATTAGTATTTATAAATAAGGAATTAACTTTTATCAATACATAAGTTTAATAATCAGTAATTCTTATGTACATGTTAACATACTATAAACATATTAAGAATTTGTGAAATTTGTCTGCATTGTATGATGTAAGGTCTTATATTGTTTCATGCCAAGATTGAAATGAGAATAATTTCATATATTGTATTGTTGTGGTTTCATAATGTTAAGCATCAGTTTTTAATTAAGTTTGTTATAGATACATATATACTAATAGATTTATTTTTTTAAACTTTATTTAAAGAAGAAGGATTTAGGTGGCAAGAATATAAACAGGAGCTGCAACGAAGGTTTTGTTAAAAATGTAAGTTCATATCTTCTTTGGTATTGTCTACTTTAAAATTTTCATTAAAGGTTTTTTTATAGTTCTACTTATACATAAACACCATTTTGTAGGAATCTGTTTGTTTTTTCATGATTGTTGCTGATCCAAGTGTAAATGAACAGGTACGTTCTGTAACCGACTTTTCGTATGAATTTATTTTTTAAGATATGTATTTTATAACATGTCAATTTTTTTGATTCAATTAATAATTTCCAAACTATACAGCGTTTACCAGAATGCTTCTGCCAGATATTTGTTAATGCAAAGCTTAGTACCGGTCTTATAAAGATTCAGACCTTGGCCGGTTTGTCTTGGATTGTGAATGTAGTAAAACGTGGACGCGAGTATTTTATATCAGATGGATGGAAAAAACTGGCTGATCAACTATTTTTAAGCATTGGAAGTAACTTGTTGTTCGAATATGAAGGATCAAATACCTTTAGGTTGACCGTTCATAACAAACCTCGGGACGATCAAATTGGTGATTCTTTCGTTCACGTGGTTATAAATCGTTCAGCTGATGAATTTGTAAGTTATCATTTTAGTAAGTTTAATTTTAATATTTTTTGTTTTACGTTTATTTGTAGTATAATAATTGTTTTAAATAACAGAATATACCAACCGGATTTTTTGAGCATCACTTCAAAGATTGCCATAAAAGTGGTTGTTTAACCATAAAAGGAGGTTATAATCAAAGTTGGATCGTTACTGTGAAGAATGTGT
The DNA here is from genome assembly GCA_009363875.1 of Mikania micrantha. Taxonomy (NCBI): domain Eukaryota; kingdom Viridiplantae; phylum Streptophyta; class Magnoliopsida; order Asterales; family Asteraceae; genus Mikania; species Mikania micrantha. The sequence continues at coordinate 32,962,935 of CM018689.1, read as the reverse complement.
CTGGATGTTACCAGATGAGAGGTTTTAAGAAAATATGTGATGAAATCCCCTTGCATTTTATGGCATATGTCATTTTTTTTTCTTTGAATCTTCTAAAAGTTTGAGGATCAATGTGTATAAACCTAATGGTATTGAAGCCATACTTCCTTTAAATGAAAATGAGATTTGTGGTGTTTTGGAAGAAGAGGATGATGGTGATGATGATGATGATGCTGATGAGGAGGAGGTTGATGATGAGGAGGAGGAGGATGCGGTGATTGTAGGAAATTAACACCTTCTTCAACCAGGTACTTCAAGATCTGTACCAAGATCAAGACCATACAATGTAAGTTTTTATTTAATAATATATATGTTTTAAACAATGAAAATATAAACTTGAATTTGTTTATTTTTTTTAAATATTAAAGGTTTGTGAAGAAGCTGCTGAGGATGGGGTGGTGGCTTTTGAAAGAAAGGTTGGAGGGTAGACTTGTAAGAATCCTGATATTTGTTTTTAAGAAAGATAAGTTATTCGTTGTTGAAAACAATATTATTTTATAATGTTGTTAAATTTGAATTATCATATTCTTTAATGTTATAATATATTTTGTAGCAACTTCCAATGCACATTGTTCGATCTGTGAAGAATGTTTCAGAAAAAACTTTGAAAATGAGATATTTTAAAGCTGAAGTGAGGAGTTACAGGATTCGGAAAACAAAGGCAGTGGATGATAGGTAATTTGAAATGTAAATAATAATTCATTTGAGTCAGAATAGTTTAACATATTAATTTATGTTTTTATATATATTATACATCATTTTTTTAAGTTTGTGTTGGATGGTTGGCGTGAATTCATGGATGAGTATTGAATTGTTAAGGGTGAAAGATGCAGCTTTAGTTACTACACTAGCTCAAGGCTGTTGGTTGTGAGGAAGACATGATGTTATTAATTTGTTTAGACAAATATTTAAGACATCTTTAATCTATTTTCTGGGTATGATGTTTATGTTTTTATGTTTGGTTATGAACAGGTGATGTTTAATTAGGTTAAAATTTTATTTGTATATAATTATTAGTTTATGTTCTGTGTATTTTTTTATGTCTTTATGTTGGTTATGAACAGTTTGATGTTTAATTAGGTTTACATATATATATTTTATATAATGTAACACTGTTTAGGGTAATGTTCAATTAAACTAAAAATAAACCTGACATTAAAATAAGAATAACTTATTAAAATAGAAACATCTGTTTTTATGATTGTAATGATGTTAAATTATGAAGAATTTGTGTAGGTAGTATGTCATATACAATATTCTTTAAAAAAACATAAAATGACATTTTTAAAAAAATATTTTTGAGTTAAATTTAACATATTTTAGGACATAAAATTTGGTATTGATATTTGATGATGTTATTAAACGAAATATTTAATTGTGAAAATAAGACATAAAATTTGGTATTGAAATTATTTGTTAAAGTTAATCTGTTTGTCATAATAAATATGTTTTGTTAACAATTTTGTATTCTTTATTCATTTAAAACACATTATTAAGGTTTAGTTTATGAAAAGATGTTGTCGTATGTTTTAAGTTGTAAATTTTTGAGTTAAAAAATTGTTTTCAGTTGTGTTTTTTTATTTTTAAAATACTTACCTTAAAAAATTATAAACATAAAGGATTAATTTTGAAAATTGGAATTTTAGGAGAATGTTATTGCAATTATAGTGAAATAGTAAGGGCTCGAAATGAAAATTTCCTTTATTTTTGCTTCAACCGTCTACGTGATACTTTCTGACGGTTGATACTTGGTTGAATAAACTTCCTCTAACTTCAGTACCCTTTCATATTCTTCAAAATCCTATTTACAATCTCGCAAAGGTTGAAGAACCCGATTTCGTTTTAACCTAGATTTTCGTCCAAGAAGTTTCGCGAATAACGATTGTTGAAGAAGATATCTGTTCTAAATCAGCAAGTATGTCTTCATCAAAAGCAGAAGAGCAACGATCATGTTCTAAAAGGAAGGCAACGGAGGAATCAGAGGAACATAATAAGTTTGATTCAAAAATACGATCTAAGAGCAATGCAGATTTAAAAAGCCCCGGTTCTAAATTTGATCCTAGTAAGGTAATCTAGAATTTTTATAAGTCAGTTGCATGATTCATAGAAATATATTTTCTTAAATATATTAAATTTTTAGTGTGATGAAGAAGACGATACAGAAGTTATTCTTCGCTCTAAATCCAAGGGAAAATCTGTGAAATTATCTTCCTCTTCTAGTGAGGTAGTTTTTTTAATTACAAAAACTAAATTTGTTCGTTTAGTTAGTATGTTTTATTTTAAAATGATTGTTTTACAGTCTTCTGATGAATCTGTTGAGGATAATACGGAATCGATTGAGAGTAGGCTTGCTGATATTCTGTACAATTCTGAATCAAGAGAAAGATTCAATTCCGAGAAGCTAAATTAATTTTTGCTTTATAATGTTTGATTATTTATGTGTTATGTATAACAAACATCATAAGTAATGTATCATTGCCCATTGGATTAGAATGCTTATTATATTAGTTTTGGATACGTTAGTTATAGAAAAGATTTATTTTTTATAATATGCAACACTGTTATGAATGTTGTTACTAGGGCTGTAAACGAACCGAACGTTCAGCGAACAGTTCGTGAACTGTTCGGCGGGAAGTTCGTTTATGTTCGTTCGTTTAATAAACGAACGAACACGAACAAGAAATTCCGTTCGTTTAGTTAAAGGAACGAACATGAACAGAGGTCGTGTTCGTTCATTTGTGTTCATGAACGTTCGGTAACATGTTCGTTTACGTTCGTTTATGTTCGGTTAAGTTCATTTATATTTCTTCATTAAATGTGTTGTTTATTTTCAATTTTTAGTTTAATACCATAATACTTAAAGTTATTTTTAGTTTAATACTATAATATCTTAATTTATATATTTATAAATGATTATCTCCATTGCTTGAGATTAAAAATGTTGATTTTTATTGTTTAAATAATATGTGTTCGTTAGCGTTCGTGAACCGTTCGTGAACAAGCTAAATCCTTAATGAACGAACACGAACAAGAATTTTGGTTCGGTAAGCGTTCGTGAACCGTTCGTGAACAAGTTAAAAGTTAAACGAACAAACACGAACAATGGCTCGTTCGTGTTCGTTCGGTTCGTTTACAGCCCTAGTTGTTACTTTAGACATTATGTGTTGTAAGATAGTTATTTCTTTAAGGTTAATACCAGTGTGTTTTTTAATTTAATTATATTATAAGTTTTTTATGATTCTGTGTTTATTGTAGTTTTAATAATGATTGTATTTTCGTTAGTTTTGTATCATACTAAATAATAATAATTAACTTTCATAAAACATTAAATGTAATTATTAAAAGTTAACTGTTATTTGTTTACCATGTAGAATGCAACTTCATTTATACTGATGTTTGTTGATGCATCAAGAACAGATCAGGTATAAAATTTAGAATGCTTGTTTTTCAAATTACCTTTCATTGAATCTTTATTTTGCCTTTAACAGCATTATTTTTATTTTAAACAACCGTTGCCTGTATCTTTTAAAAATATTGTTAGTAGTCAGGGGATTCAACCCGGTTATTTCAAGATTCAAACGAAAGCTAGGCTTTCTTGGTTTGTTAAACTGGTTAAAGAAGATTGTAACTATCTGTTAACCGAAGGTTGGAAGGTGTTTGTTGATCAACTGAACATTAGCCTTGGATCATACATTTTTTTTGAGTACGAAGAAATTTCAACATTTACAATAGCCATATTTCCACAGGAGCAGGCTCTTCATGTTGGTAGCTCTTTTTATACCATAATGCTTAACCGTCAAAATGACGAAGTGGTAAGTTTAATATGTTTAGTTTATAATATGGTTTTTTTTAATAATAATTTATTGTTTTATAAATTACAGTAATTGAATTTGTTTTGTTAACATCAACAGATAATACCAAAGGGATTTGTATCAAAGAATTATGTAGGGAAGGTACCTACGGGTTTCTGAAACTTCAATCAGGTAAGGATTTAAAGTGGAAGGTGAATATAGAAAAACTGTTGGATACTGGATGTCCGATTAACGATAAGTTCAACGTTACTATAAAAGGTATGATCCAAAGAGTTACACTTTGGAAGGCAACGAATTAATGTTTAACTGTTAAACATAATATACGATCACGAACTATCGGTTTTAAGGATTTGGTGATTTTATTATTTATGAAATAATAATCGGTGGGAATTAATTATTAAGATAATTAATTCATTAGACGAATAAAGTTTTGAACTTTATCAAAGGGTTATTTATTAATTAATTGTTAATTAATAAAAGGAGAATTGATTAACTAAGTAATGTTTAAATCAATTAAACATTAACTATTTAATGGATATTAACTAATTAATTGTTAATTAGTTAAATGAAGATTGTAGTAATTAAATGGTTTAATTACTAAAAGGTGTTTAATCAAATTAAAAGGGTTTTAATTTGAATTAAATAAAAGGGTGGGAAACCAATTTTGAATTGGTAATCCCAGATCCTAAAATTGTGGATCACATTTGACTACTTATAGTTCAAATCACCACAATTGCACATACACTTGGAAAACCCTAGTTCTCCTTCTCCTCCCTCCCTTCGGCCGTCGCACACCCTTTTAGGGCTGCCTATAGCCGTCGCACATCACCACCATAATTGGTGGTGTTTTGGTCAACTAGTACTAGCCAGATCAAGTCGTGGTGAGCCGTGGGTTGCACCGTCGAGCCGAACCGAGCCGTGGGTTGAACCGTCAAGCCGTGAGTGGTGCTATTCGAGCCAAACCGAGCCAAAAGCAGTTTTGGTTGTTTATGGTGTTTCGTAGGACGAAATCAGGAATCGGGTGATCGTATTGTGTCAACTAGCGAGACCGTTGCCGATCCATCGTGTGTTTTAGGAACCGCTTCGTAAAGGTCGATTTCTAAAACCCCCTATGGTTGTGTTGTTAGAATTAATTGTTGTTTAAACGATTTTTAACTGGATCCTGATTTGGGAATTGTTTCGATTACGAATCGAAAGGTTATAAAATTTAAAAGCTTCCGCTGTGTCAAATCTGATCTGATAGTTTAATCCAGTTTTGTGAAAACTGATTTTGATTAATTAATATGATTAATTGAAACTGATTAAATTAAAAGTAACCTAGAATTCCCAACAGTGGCATCAGAGCGGTTTTTACAAACGTTTAAACGCAATTAATAATCGATCTTTGTTTGTTTTTGTTTTGTCAAAACTTTTGTTTGACAAAAAGATCGAAACTATGAATGTGATGATTGTGATTGTAATTATGATTATGAATCGAGCCCTAGGATGTGATTGTATCTTTTGTTTTGTTTGATTGGTTGGTTTATTTGAAATCATGTATTTCTACGGGTATTTGGACCCGATGTAATAGAATATGTTTCAATTTTGTAATGTAATTTGTATTTTACAAATGTAATCAAGCAATGGATACAAGACGGAAGATAGAGACAATCGGGGAGATCGAAGATGGAGATCTTGGATCAAGTGGGAGACAATATTCAAGGCGTTGAATTGTAAACCCTAGAATTGTTCGGTTTGTGTTTGATGACTCGAACTAAACCGAACAAATGAGACTTTGGCTCTTTTCATAATCACATTTTGTTTTGTGGTTGTTTAATATTTAGGAAATATAAAACTAGTAAAAACAAAATTTTTCACAATCATTGCAAAACGATAAGTAATACAAAAGGAATTTTGTAGTTACTTTAAAAGGGTTTTTAAATAAAAGTGTTTTATTTTAATAAATCAAGTTTATAAAATAAAAGGTTTATTTTATAAAAAAAAAATTAGAACTTGTTAGTTTAAAATGATTCGCGATAATTACCGACTTAGTTTAAATAAGGTATTTAAAACTAATCGAGTCGAGCGTTGAAAGGAGTTTCAAACTATCGCAAATCATGAACAAAATATGATTTTGTTAATATAATATTGTACGATTTGTGTCATGCTTCAAATTGTTCAATAGTTTTAAACTAAAACAATAAAATCAATACGATTGATTAGACTAACAAATTCGTGATTATGATCGATTTAGTTTTAATAAGGTATTAAAACAAAATTAAATCAAAATTGAAATAGGATTTCAATTAGATAGAGAATAAATATTATAGTGATTTTATGAAATGCACAACTATCCTCATTTAAAATTTGTTGTCCATAATGATTTTGAAACATAAAAGCGATTAATTAAAGTAATTAAATGACTCATTGGTCAAGATGTTTATATTCTAAATATGTAAACCTAGAGTTAGTGCTTACCCTGCTATAGGTTTATATATGTTAGAAAAGGATAAACATTTTGATTTAAAATGCCACCTTAGATTTGAGACACTTTATCTATTTGACCTAACATCTAGTGTTAGTGCTTACCCTGCACTAGGTCTATGGTTTTATTGAAAAAGGAATGATCGCGATTCCTAATACACTTAGGCCGGTCATTCAGTCAAAAACCGTAAGGCGTATACTTAAAGAGTCAAGTTGGCATAGTTGGGGTAAATGTACAAAGTTAGAAATGAGTGTTCTAACAAACCCCAAAACTTGAGGATTATGATTGTCATAATTGGTTATCGTAACCCTCCTGTATTATTGTGAACAGTAAATAGAGAGATTAGCCAATTCACTGTTCATTAAATAAACAAGATCTCACAATTCTAAATTAATATTGTTGATGAGTCATAATTAATTTGGGATTATATAAAGCATGAAATACTAAAACTTTTCTTTTGAATTTTATAGATGTCTTTCATTGATGCTACTAAACCACATAGGATAAATCTATTTCGAAATCAGTTCAATGGGATTAATTTTTCAACTTGGATGCATCACCTTAGATATGTCCTTAGAAAAGAAGGAATATTGTATGCTTTGGATAACCCTATTACTCTTGAGCCACCTATAAGATGCACCTCATCTGAAAGGATGAAGCACATTGGACACGAATGTGAGATAAAATATCTCATATTAACTTCAGTGTCTCCTGAATTTGTGGACCAGCTTATGTATCTCTCCAGTCATGAGATGATTGAGGAGCTCAAGAAGAGTTTCCTGCCAAATAGGTTTTGGCGATTTGAAATTCTTAAGGAGGTCCAAAAGGTTTTGAGACCGGGGGGAGATGTAGGAGCTCACATTGATAGGTTGCAAGGCTATTTTGATAGGCTTGGAAAACTAGGCTATCCCATGGACCTTGAGATTGCTATAGATTTCATCCTTATTTCCCTACCAGAGGAATATGAATCTTTTGTAAAGAGATGCAAATGAAATATCTGTGGAGGGACAATTGATGAACTCAAGGGGACGCTCTTGGTTTAGGAAACCAAGATGAGGATAGTGGTGAGCAGTGGGAGGAAGTGGCCATTGACCGAGGTCGATGAGGTCCAATACATTGTTGCTCGACGTCTGAAGAGTTCAGATATGCCGGGATCTTTTAGTATGCCTTGTTACTTCAACATATTTCTTGAATTGGCAAATCTTTGATAATAATGTGAGTGTCACAATTATTTCAATTATTTGCAAGTATTCGAGGTGGTTGATAAGCTGGGAGCTTGAGTCTTGAATTCTAAGGGATGGAAGACAAGACGAATAGAAGAAATGTTCTTTTATTCATTTTTCATTGATTGTTTAAATGGTTTAAACAACTATGAATACTTTTAACCTTCTTAGTTTGACTAAGAATATTGCTTCTAGTATTATTTATGCATTGATTGATTAATTATATTTATGCTTGATAAATTGTTTTGATAGCATAATTGATAATAATTATCGATAATGCAAAGTGAATTATATATGATATAATTACAAATAAAGGCAATACATATGATTCATATTAATAGAATAATTTAAAGTGTTTAAATAATTCTAATTAGACAAGATTAACCTTTAAAGCAAGGTGTAATACATGAATCTCTAAACAATTGAAAATGGAATTCATTGTTACAAGAGTTTGATTATTACACAACATGCTTAAGGAAGGTTAAAAAGATTGTGATCTTTAAAATGCAATTCTGTTGCATAAATTGTCTAAAGATTAAATATGAATATTTCATAAGGTTGTGAACCTAATGAAATATTTGAAAGAGTTCAAAGAAGATTTACATAAAATGAAGATCTAAAAGCAACAATAGTTATATATATATGAGATATAACCAAAGGTTACCAAATTAATGCATATAATGTGAAATTGTTTCACAACCAACTACACAAAGATGTAGGTAATTTGATAAATACCAATACATAATGTGTCCTTCTCTTGAATATGATCCAATGAAAGAATATCCTAATGAACTTATCATATGAATTACTACACTAGCTTTAATTGCAGATATATTATAAAGAGTTGTAAAATAAACCTGTATAAATTCCTATTTAGGGGTTTGGGGATTTAACAAAGAGTTGTTGACAATTTATTTAAAATTGGATCCTCATAAATGATAAAGATAGTTATCATAAATCCCTAAAATGGAATAGATAGAATTTTCATCAATTGCTTCCTAGCGCAAGGAACTGTATGGTTGAAAATTAGATAGTGCAGATTGAAAGAGTTCAATTATGCAATGATATGATATATATGTTTCAATCAACACAAAGTGTTTTGAATGGATCTTAAATGAGTTTAAGAACCAAAGGTTACACATGACATCTGCAGAAGCTCATGGGACAGTGAACCCAAAACCTGCAGAAGTGTAGCTGTTGATTGATAAATATAACTTATGGTTTGGAACCATAAACACTAAAGATGCAATAAAACAAGATAAGAGACTTGTTTAAACAACATTCAGATATTGTATAGTTGAAATTAGAGAATTTCAATGACAAGATCAACATGAATGTATTAGGATACTACAAATTCTGTAAACAAGAGTTGTTTGGCAGATAAGTAGTTAAATGTCAAAACCAAATTACCATAAGAACACCTTAATTGAGTATTCTTATAAATAATTAGAAAGTTTTGAAATCCTAATATGACAAACTTGTTGCGACAAGTCCATGGTTGATAAAAGCATCTCAAGTGGGAATTTTTGTCATGGTAAGAAACTAAGGTGTTAGTTTTGCCTAAAGGACAAAGATGTTCAACATATATATGTCAAGGCTAGTGGGAGCGTAGTAAATTCTAATGATAACGTTATGTAAGTATGTAGATGACATACTAATTATAGAAAGGTGTTTCTATAATAAAGACATAAACTTTAACATATGATGTTAAATCGAAATAGGTAGCAAATTTTATTTGATAAAATTGAATATATATTAATGGTTAATATATAAATTATCCAATGACAATTTCAATAGAGATTGAAATGAAATCTTAGATAAATATTGCATAAGATGAAGAGTCACATGAAAATTATCTATGTCAAAGCATGAAGAGTTCACTAAAGGTTAGAGAACGCAAATGAACGCATCAGAATGCTTAGAATGAAAGAGTTCATTACTAATCTCAATAAGATTCCTAATGACTAGGAATGGATTGAGAAATCATATGACAACAATGTAACATAGTTAAGACTGTGAAATTGTAGTCATATTATAGTATAAGCATTATGAGAAAGAACTGAAAGATAGACATAATAATAAATAAAATTCATAAATCAGAATCCAGCAATTCAGTTCACTAAATCTATTTAAAGAGCTGAATATGAGGATAAGGCTGATAAATAGATATTAGATATGCTAGATGGGGAATCAAATTTAACTTTAGTATTGGGTGCTCTACAATCGAAACACGAAACATTGAAAGTTCATTTTGATTTAATGGTTAAAGGCAAAATGAATTATGTTTCTGAATTCGAAATTTTGTACATTTTAGTATCCTTGAATATAGTATTCTAAATGTCCGTAGTCGATCAGATTCATGGGAATCAATCTGAACTAAGACTACTTGAATGCTTGGTTAGTTTATAGAGATAAAAGCTTAAGTGTTGAGAACCAAGATTCATAGACATTCATTAGAGAATGATGTCGGACGTAACTCGCTTCAAAACATTCTTCATGGATCGTTGTCATAAGATGTTTTGATATTAAAGTATATTCGATATACACAAAATGTCCTTAGACCTAAGGAGTATATTGAACTAACATTAATCAAATGTCACTCTTTGATCTTACCTAACGCTGTCTTGAAAAATAGGCAGTAATAAGGGTAACGATTGGGAATGATTCTAAGATTAAGTGGGAGTTGTATGCTGCCAAAGGGATTCTATACTCTTATACAGATAAGAGAAGATATTCTGGCGCCCTCGTTGATTTAAACTGATGTAAATGCGTGGCCACGCTCAAACTAAAAGTAGTTTGTTGGGTCATTTTAAACTGAGAACGAGAATGAGAATACTTGAACAATATATGAGATTGAAGAGAAATCCATGTCTCATGTTCAAGGAATATCGAAATAGAAAGGATATACAGATAAAGGTTATCAGAGACTATAAATGTTAGTTAAAGTAAAGAGTTACTTAAACTAAAGGAGTTTTAGTCGACGTAAGAAGTCATACCTTACTAGGGGCAGCGTGATGCAGCTAGGCGTCCAACACTGTCTACGTTGAATCACTTAGTCGATGAATCGTCCAAGTGGGAGTCTGTTGGATATTGGATGTCCGATTAACAATAAGTTTAACGTTACTATAATAGGTATGATCCAAAGAGTTACACTTTGGAAGGCAACGAATTAATGTTTAATTGTTAAACATAATATACGATCACGAACTATCGGTTTTAAGGATTTGGTGATTTTATTATTTATGAAATAATAATCGGTGGGAATTAATTATTAAGATAATTAATTCATTAGACGAATAAAGTTTTGAACTTTATCAAAGGGTTATTTATTAATTAATTGTTAATTAATAAAAGGAGAATTGATTAAATAAGTAATGTTTAAATCAATTAAACATTAACTATTTAATGGATATTAACTAATTAATTGTTAATTAGTTAAATGAATATTGTAGTAATTAAATGGTTTAATTACTAAAAGGTATTTAATCAAATTAAAAGGGTTTTAATTTGAATTAAATAAAAGGGTGGGAAACCAATTTTGAATTGGTAATCCCAGATCCTAAAATTGTGGATCACATTTGACTACTTATAGTTCAAATCACCACAATTTCACATACACTTGGAAAACCCTAGTTAGCCTTCTCCTCCCTCCCTTCGGCCGTCGCACACCCTTTTGGGGCTGCCTATAGCCGTCGCACATCACCACCATAATTGGTGGTGTTTTGGTCAACTAGTCACTAGCCGGATCAAGTTGTGGTGAGCCGTGGGTTGCACCGTTGAGCCGAACCGAGCCGTGGGTTGAACCGTCAAGCCGTGAGTGGTGCTATTCGAGCCAAACCGAGCCAAAAGCAGTTTTGGTTGTTTATGGTGTTTCGTAGAACGAAATCAGGAATCGGGTGATCGTATTGTGTCAACTAGCGAGACCGTTGCCGATCCATCGTGTGTTTTTGGAACCGCTTCGTAAAGGTCGATTTCTAAAACCCCCTATGGTTGTGTTGTTAGAATTAATTGTTGTTTAAACGATTTGTAACTGGATCCTGATTTGGGAATTGTTTCGATTACAAATCGAAAGGTTATAAAATTTAAAAGCTTTCGTTGTGTCAAATCTGATCTGATAGTTTAATCCAGTTTTGTGAAAACTGATTTTGATCAATTAACATGATTAATTGTAACTCATTAAATTAGAAGTAACCTAGAATTCCCAACAAAAACATGGTAAGAATTTTTTCATAACTGATTGGAAGAAGGTAATGGATGACATACCATTACATCCGTTCTCAATGGTCGTCTTCAATTTCGTATCATCTTCAATATGGAGTATAGTTGTTTTCAAACCTTCTAGAATTCAAGCATTGCTGCCTCTTCAAGAAAATGAAAAATGTGGTTATGATATGGATGACTTAATGTTTTTGTTAAGTTCAATGAAGGGTGATAAAAAAAAGGTGAAGTTCAACGATAGGTTGATGCAGGTAAACAGTTTTCAAGTTAACTGATTAAATACGACTTCCAAAAATATTTATTTAGTGGGTGTATGTTATAATAAATTTGTAAGCAAATGTAGAATGTGAAGAAGCAGGATGATGGTGTCATTGGTTTTTCAGGGAATATAAAATCAAAAAAGGTAAGTTTAATTTTAAAGAATTTTTTCAATTTTATTAAACTATTTAAATTTATGGTTTAAACATCGGTTTTAATAAAATTTAGGATGAAAGGGATGATGACGATGACGTGCTTGTATTTGCAAGAGATGTAGAGTCAAGGATGGTCAGTGTAACCTGTTTATTGGCATCATTATATTATTCTTTTAATCATATGAAATTTGATTTTTTTAACATGAATATTTTACTTTTATAGAGGCTCCCAATTTGAGTAGTTAAAGTACTGGTGAATAGTGGTGAGAGAAGGATAAATATGAGGTTTGAAGGAGAGGTGAACGAATTTCAAGTTAAAGTTACTGATGGAAAGGATCCTATGTATGTTTTATAGCTTGCTGGTAAAACGTTATTGAAATATTTAGAGTATATTTGAATTTTAAGTTTTCTTATAAAAATATTGTTTAGGTATGTGCTGGAAGGATGGAAGGAGTTCATGATTGATAACGACATTGAGAAGAACCAGTTGTGTAGGTTCAAGTTTTACAAATCAAATCTGCTGATGGTGGTTAGTAAACTGAAGGAGGTTTTTTCAGTTTAAATTAAAAACAATTTGTGATGTGTTGTGTTGTTTGCTAAGACAATTTGAACATGTAGCCTATGGGTATGGTTAAGTACTTGGATACTTTATTTTGTGGTATGATGGTTTGCTTGATAATGTTATCTATGTTTTTAGTTTATTTTATGTTTTCTAATTTATAAAAAATTGTTATCTATGTTTGGTTAATATTTTTTTTAGGTATACCAGTTTGTATATTATGGTTATAAATATTAAAATTAATGTTTTTGTATTCAATTATGGATACTAAATATCGGATAATTGTATTCTAATAAAAGCAAGAAAATACATTTAGAAACAAACCCAAAAAAAATCTGATTCAAATATATAAAATAAATATAAAGACAAAAGTTTCATAGATGCTTCATGTGTTACAAATTTTGTAGAACCTCCTTGTAAACAACATTAGATGTAGTGCTTGTAATGTTGTTATCCTTATCAAATATCAAAATTTTCAAACCTTTTTCACTCTTTACCCTTGAAACTGCTACATATAGATTGACCTTGACTTTTGTTAATTGTCATGGCAAAGCATACAGCAATTGGGAACTGCTTTCTGTTTATCTTTATGGGGATCCTCTTATTTGAAGGAGTTAAACGCATTCTAGGTAAAAGTACATGGTTGCCTATGTTTGTACCAGTAATTATGTTAGCTTCAATAATATTCTTGCCAAGTTTAACAATCTGCAATCGAGTACCATTACACAGTCCATTTTGTTGGTCAGTATTTCTTAGCAACATCACAGGAGTGTTCACTTTCAAAGTTAGCCTATGGTTTGGTAAACAAGATAGGTTTAGGCTATTTAGTATTTCTGGTGAAAACAAAGCAGAATTGATTTCAGATGCTTCTTCATACTCTAAAATGCTATCAGAACTTAGATATACCGTCTCTTTACCGGGAATCATTGTCATAATCTTTTCGTTGATTGTATCAACAACATCATGAGTTGGAGCAAGAATAACTCTTTCACGAAAATAATCACTGTCACAAACATTTTTAGAGACGTTCGGGTAGGTAAATGATATAAAAGAACCAAGAGGATCACCTTCATCTTTAATAAGCAGATCATCTGAAATTTCAATTGTACCCTCCCAATCATTTGGTTCTCCAATTTTTCCATCACCAATTCTTAAAATCCAATCTGCAAAATTCCGGACCTCAATTGCATCATCGGTAGTGGACCCAACTTGCAATCTCATACTAACACTAAGCTTTAGTACTTTACAATAATTCCACAAATAAGATGAGTTTAGAGATGAATTAAATATGTCATGTCTGCTTCCTTTAGGAATAACCGGAAGGATCTGCCTGAAATCGCCTCCAAATACCACGACTATTCATCCAAATACCTTCTGTTCATTTGATGAATGTACAAGACGAAGAATGTCTCTCAATGTTCTATCTAATGCCTTAAAGCAGTGCCTATGAGTCATAGGTGCTTCGTCCAAAATGATAAGCTTTGTCTTAATCAACAACTCTGCTAGTTGACTGTTAGGCTCGATTGAACAAACAGAATCCTCATTAACGTTTATAGGAATGATAAATCTGGAGTGAGCAGTTCTCCCAGCACTTAACAAAAGAGAAGCAATCCCCGAAGAAGCAACATTTACAACAATATTACCTTTAGAACGCAAAGCAGCAGCCAAAGTTTTCCAAATAAAGGTCTTGCCTGTACCACCGTATCCATAAACGAAAAACATCCCTCCACTATTTTTGTCAGCAGCATCCATAATAGTTTCATAAACATGTCTTTGCTCAATTGTCAGACTTTTCTTCAGAAGCATATGTTCAGCTGCTAATATATCGGTGTTGTATAGAAGTTCCTGACATATGAACATATTTCTTGAAGAATCTATATATCTTTTATCAGGAAATGGCATACTGTTAAAATTTTTCAGTGTGCTACCATTGTTTCGAAGTTGTGCCTCAATATCAGATAACACATAATTTATTATTTCTTCCTCCTGAAGGTTTAATTCTGTAATAATAATCGAGGAAAAACACTGTATTAAATTAAAACAAACGATATAAGTAATTTGTTGATATTCTTTAATTGAAAAAAAATAACCTTGCATTTTATTAAGAACTAAATGTGTATGCAGAATGTCATCAGCCATATACTTCCATGTTAAAGACCATAAAAATTCTGGTCTTGATACACTATTAGAAAGCAGCAACATAACAAAAAGGGAGCGAACATATCTACCAGTTGCCCATTCATTAGCTTTTTTTATACATTCAACATACTCTTTATCATCATCCAATAATCGTAAAGCAAAACAGGCTTCTTTATAAGAAGAGTAGAGTCTGCCATTAACAGTATGAATATCTTCAAATGAAGTTGGACCTCTAACTTTATTAAGCATAATCCTTAGATAATAACATTCACCTAAAGATGGAGGAACATAGTGTATTCTTCTAACGGATCCACGTTTTTTTCTTAAACACCATTTCCTTAAATTACATTTCCAAACGTAATGCATGGATATATCAGAATATGTAAGTGTCCTAGCATGATCATCGACCTTGTTTAAATCCATCCATCCCAAAAACATGGATGTTGAAACAGAAGGTTTGTTTAACACATCATGTAAATCCGAATCATCTTCAAATGTTATACATTGCTCACCTGGTAAATGAAATGGCAACCTCTCAACAGCAGGAGTTCTGTAATGAATATCATAGGAAAATATCCTCCATACAGCCTCACATGCAGATATGTATCTACATTTTCATCTACATTTTCCTGCACGTTTTCGTTATTGATAGCAATGGTAATATAGTCAGGTCCCTTGTTGATATACTTGAACAAATATTTTATTACCCCTGACTGGTTGCACCATTCAACATTAATATGCGCCTGGTATCTTTTAAGAAGGTAAACATTGTAAGGAACGACATAACCGTTGTTCAAATGAACTCCATTTTTTGCAACAAAATGTCCAGTATCTCGTCTTCTATAAACTGGATACCCTTCATTATCAAGAGAAGTATGATCTGCAAAAGGCTTTGGAAATCTTTTAGAACATTTGTTTTGAACCATGCATGGACAGGTTGGATTATCTACACCACAAGAACCATGAATCATAAACTGAGTCACAAGTTCGTAAAGTTCGGGATCTGAATGTTTGTCAGGAATCTCTGCACATATGACACGATCAACATCTTCTGAGCAGGGGAATTTATAAGAAGAGTCTAAAAACAGACATATATGAGCATGACGCATGCCACGTTTTTGAAATTCAATTGTATACACAACTGCAAGGTTTAAAAATAGATTAACTTTAGTTATCTAATGATTTTCCAAACTATATACAACTGCAAGGTTTATATGTGTATATTTGTTACCTGATTTTACCTCACCGAAGACCTTTTTTTTTTTTGAAATCTTGAATAATTTCATCAAGTTTAATTTTGAAAAGCCTGCACAATAGATCAGGTCTATCATCTACATTGAGACCATTTCCTGTTTAAAACGGGACAATCTCTGGCCACTTTGGATTACATGTTATTTTTATAAACAGGTCGGGGTAACCAAATGTCTTACATAGTGCCATGGCATCTAAGTACTTCTGCATCATGTACCTTGCTCCACCAGTAAAGGAAGATGGTAATATTACTCTTTTGCCGTTGCCGGATGCATCGGTATTGCCTGAAGCCACTGACTCTAAAACACTTTTATAAGAATTACAACTTAGTTTGGTTTGTTGACTACGAATATAGAAAAGCCTTTCGGACTCTACCATAGTATAAGCATCAACCAAGAACTGTTGAAAAAGTCTACGTGAAATTAGCAAAAGGGAATAAACATCGTCTCTTTCTTGTATCTTGAAGGCAAAGAACTGTCTCATGGTGACATCAGTTCTACCATTATCCTGTTGGTCTTCCAATCACCTATGCTTTATACCAGTTCTGTATCCATCCTCTGCAAATGGGAAGATAAGTGGATATTGAAGAGCAAGATATGAAGGATGAAGCTCACTTATACGTTTTAATTTTCCTGAATGAGATTGTATAATAATATCCCTTTGATTGAATGAGTTGTCAATATCACCAACTATGATAACAGCAACTTCAGAAGCAGTAGGTGTATTATGCGTTCTCCCGTCTGTATGTCTTCCAGAAATAAGTCTTATGCTAATATTCTTGTAGCCTTTTTCATTCAATCGATCTCTAGCCATCCGATACATTTTTACCAACGATTTGATTTTATCTAAAAGATCTTTAAGTTGACTAATAAGTTCCGGATCCTAAGTGTTTGTATTTAAACTGTTAGTATAATTTACGGAACTGTTAATGACATTGTTACTAAATATATGATTGAAATCTATTATGGAAATGAAATCTATTATTACATAAAATAAGCATGAAACTGTATATTAAAATATTTTTTAACATTTTGTACCTCATAGCATTTTTTCGGTTTGAAACTTCATTGTCTGTATCATAAATGTATAGTTGACCAAATCTAGGAATTTGACCAACAGTTGGCATCAGATCACCAACAATGTGATAATTTTTACCCTGAATCCTATAAACATATGGACCGCGTGCACGATTAACAGATGAGTCAACCTTCCCTAGCATTGAAGTGAATGCAAAAATCATATTGTAAAATCTTATATTATTACTAAAATGAATACTTTTTGGATGCATCTTATGATATAACATATATAAGATGTTTGGGGGTTGTTTAGCTTTTGGAAGTTCAACATTACCAGAACCACAACAAAGAGAAAAATATGTCTTTTTCAAACTACGGTTTCCACGTTTTCTTTCTGAGTCCCACAACAAAGCTCCACAACTGTAACATTTATGATTAAGATCTCCATGATCCATATAAACTTTTAAAATACAAAAAAATAAATAAATAAATATAACATGATATGTATTAAAAAATTCAAAGGCATGATAAATATGATTGCAACGTTTGTTATGTGAGTAAAAAAAAACTGCCTTACTGTCTAATACACCAACAACCATATTTCCTACACTTGACAAATGTCCTTCGTCACTACCAAGATCAAAAGCAGGTATGTCATGTATATGAAATCTTTTGGTTCTAGGATGACATTTTTTTATGGCAGATAAATCTGATCTTTGTGACTCTGCAGAACCTAATGAAGTTGAAGTTCCAACATCATATGCGTCAGGTGTGTGACCAGATTGTAGTCCTACATTCAAGGAAATACCTTATTTTCAATATAAGATGTTAAAGTTAAGAATAATTGGCATACAAACCAGTTTTCTGTTTTCCATTTTTCTTGATGGATGATGTTCGAATTTCCTTCCTCCTAATTCTTACATATGATGTTTTTTTTTGTTTCAAGAATCAGAAATATTACTATCAGTATTGCATGAAAGTTGAATTCTTGAATAGGATGCTACAATTTCTGTTATTAACAAATTTCACTAACCGTTTGTAACACATGACAAAGGTGTTCTTGGTAATGTTAAGGATGAAGGAGGAGTATCATCGTTGTTTAATTGTTGAATCAACGTGGTATAGTTACGGTAACAACCTTTCTTTCTGGATTGAGAAGTTTCGTCGTTCTCCATTTAAGAAAGATGAAGTGATTAATCAAGTCCCTCAAAACGTTTGCTTATAAATTGAATCTTCATAGCTATTGTATTGCTACAGGATAGTCATAATCATTTTGTTAGGTTATCATTAATTTTCAAATAAACTGAATTTTTAGTCTTCCAAAGTATAAAGGGAGGGACTCTTGAGTTATCCAATGAATGGTATGATTATTATTTTTTTGGGAGAAAAGCTGAGAATATTTTAAAAAGTATAAATGTTTGTATTGATACATAGATACTTAATGTTTAATTTTATTGATAATCATTATGTATTGATATTAGGTAAATAATAATAAACTAAAGCTGTGCAGAATATAAACATTTGATAGCTTAGAAATACAAAAGTTGGATTTTGAAATCAGATTACAAAAATAGTATGGTTAAAACTACTCTAAATCATTTGGTTTACAATTCAAACAAAAGTTGGATTTTGACAACAGATTACAAAAATCAAAAAGACATGAATGAATACAACAATATTGTTACAACTATTCTAAACAATTAGGTTTGCAACAAACACAAAAGTTTCATTTTGACAACAGTTTACAAAAATACATGAATGAATACAATAGTACTGTTACAACTATTCTAAATAATTTAATTTACAACAAATACAGAGTTAACGGTTGATGTAAAAAACATTATATATCTCCCAGTTGCTTTATGAAGATTCGTGCATTAGCATTCTGATTCACCATACCTGTTCAACTAATATAGAAAATAGACATTATAATAACACATTAAATTTTTCCAAAGCATAATATAAAGCATAATATTATCAAAATCATGTCACCAGGCAACAAAGTTATAATACTTGCAGCTAAATTGTACTTATATAAAAACATTCCACTAAAAGAAGCAGATATAAAAATTGTCTTCTAATTCCAAAAATATAAAAAGCAATCTTCATAGCTTTTCAATTTTAATCTTCTTCAACACTGTATTTGTTGAAGAAGCTTCAACATTATCTTCTATTTCAAGTGAAGCAACACCTCGCTTGCAACCCGGGCTAGTGGCATCATTCTTGCATATATATGTTTGAACCTCTGAATCTTCTGTATAAGAAGTGGCATCCTAAACAAAAACAGAATATATCCTGATAACAATACAAATAAAGTAATAAAACTTATGATGATGTCTGAATGTATTATGCTTATAAAATTAAATGTTGAATTAAAAAAAACAATTACCTTTAAGCTGAATCTTTTAGCCGAATTATTTTCTCCATGTGGACCTTCAATGTCCTAAGAGTAAGTTAACATAATGTAAAACTTATGATGATGTCTGAATGTATGATGCTTATAAACAACAATAATACCTCAGTAGATTCATCTGCTTCCAACATAACTTTTATGATTTCAGGGTCATCACACACTTTCAAAACAGTATATACATTGTAGTTGGAAAGTAAGTTGTAACTGAAAACTTCAATTTTGAAAACAAATCTTTTACCAATCAGGTGGTTAAGCTCCCTAGGCCATGCATTCTCTTCGCAATCCTAGATATGGAAAGGTTATAGATTAATATTTAAAAAAAAATTAGTAAGATAAGTTGAGTATTGTATGCTAGTTTGAACATGAAACAGACCTTAACTTGCTGATTGCGTATATCATATGCACTACGACGCAAAATATGTTTGGTTTCTTTGTCAAACATTACAAATGAGATCGTACCACTTGTGTCTTGAACCCTCACACGTACCTTGAATCTAAAAGTATATGCAATACAAAATATATGTATAGTAACTCATATAGGATGTAACTCATATAGCATGTAAACAAATGTAAACTAAAATAACCTTGGAACAGTTTTTGGTGAACGAATTTTACATTTGGGACAATAAAGCACACCTATATCTTCATCCAAATCTACATCTTTTTCATCTAAAGATATGACGTCTGTGTTAGGAACAACCTTCTTGTTACACTTGGAACATGCAACATAAAACCATCCATGATCTTGCTCAACAGACCTTATTGTACCAAGAACAACGCAAACTGTTTCCTGAAATTATGACTTAAATTTTAATCATTCACAAAACCAGTCTAATATAAGAATACGTGATTATAATACCTTTGACAAATCAAACACCTCCTCTACATACTTCCTAACATTCTGGCTCAAAAATTCTTCATGGGAAGAATAGACAATCTGGCTGGAGATCTGGGATGAACCTTCACCACAGTTTGCTGGCATACTGTTAAGAAATTGGAACCACAAGTATTACTTGAAAGTGCATAGTAATATTATCAGTTTTTAAACATCATAGTAACAAACCTTGCTTTGAAAGTGTTAATTTAATCAACATCTTCGTTGATAAACAATCTGGTGCCAAATAATGAATTCTGAATGTTTGGGTTCCGTGGTAAAATGAAGTATAAATCAATAAATTAGCAATAGCTGAAAACAAAGCAGAATTTTTTTATTTTATATTTACACCTTTCCAAGATTTAACTTTACCAAACTGAATAACAACTATAACCACCTTATCAGTTGAGTTATTTGAAAGGAATGAAGAAAACTGTTGTGCAAAGTTGTCCCAAAGTGTACAACCAAGGACATCACCCCTTAGAACAACAGAGAATAAATATAAATTAGCATGAAATATTTAATGATCATGTATATGATTTATATAATAATAGGGTTAATACTTCAAGTTAACAATTTCAAAGCTTATCCTCTTGCTCTCTTTTACACCACGATGGAAAACTTCCATATCAGTTGCGGTAGACAAATAACCAATTACATCTAATTACAATTAAAGGACTGGTTAATACATATAAGGCAATAGGTTATGATATAAACATAATGTAGTAACTTTAAGGTAGATAAAGAAAATACCAACTGTGTCTTCAACCTGCACATCCCTGTTAATTATCTGATTAAAATCAATAAATCGAAAACCATATAAAGGGCCGTTGAATTCCAAACATCTTTTTATATTAGTTTGACGGTAGAAGTTAAGCCTGAAAGGATGCTTGATAACAGGATACTTAAAATTCATTTCACCAACACCAAACCTGCTTAGAATAATGATACTGCCTTCTTCTAGTTGGTTTTCAAAGGCACACATCAAAACCTTCTTAATAGTTGCTTGAATCTTATCACCCTGTAAAAAAATTAGACTGCATATAAAATTGCATATTTTAAGAATAGGTTATGAACCATACCTTCTCATCCATTAAGATCATATCTATTTGATACGACTGCTTCCATAATCGTAATACACGAACACTTAATTTCCAAGCATCATTTGCAGCAGAAAGCTGGGAAATATAATTTACATCCTCTTTCTCCATCAGATTTCACCAAGAAAATGGACGACGGTATGGATGGCAAGAATTCAAAAATGAGGGTATTTATAAACATTTTCAAATTTGAATTCTGTCGAGAGAAGCTAATCGGGAAGGGTAAAGGCAATTGATGACCTTGATTAGATCAAATTGCAGGTTGCAGAACTGATTAGAAGAAAACTCTTCGAATTCCGACGTAAGTAATGATGCGGGTGGTAAGTTTGAATTTCAACTTCAAATTCTTGCGGTTCTCTCTTGGCAGAGGAGAAGATGAATACATGACATCAGCAACCAAAAACCTGACATCATGCTGATGTCAAATTTTCTTATGTGGACAACCTCAGGAGCTGCCACATCAGCTGGCTCAACTGTCATTTATTAGATAAATAGATATGTTATCCACACCATACAAGTATGACTTCTGTTTGACCAGATTTTCAACTTTTTCTTAGTGGCACACTAAAACCATTGTGCAAATTATCCAAATTCTAAAGTTGCAAAGAACATGCTCCAAAAAGTGTATTATTATGTTCAAGATGAAGATGTGTAGAAGGTGAAATAAGAACCATATTGACATTAGGATGATAAAGCTTATCCCACGCAATCACTACTTGTGTAAACACCTCCCTTAACGACTATATCTCCTCCTCTGAATGCCTGAACGGTGACCCTCTTCATCCCAGTCCAGCAGTTTTATTGGTGAGTTTAACAATAATCTCACAAACAAATTTGTAAAACAGATATGAAAGTAATTACTGTAATTGATTACATAGTGTCACACAAATCAGAGCCTAGATCCTAATTTGTAACCCTAATTTTTCCTTGTGGGTCATGAATTTCACGTTGACCAATTTACAATTTTATATCTACACCGGCTCGCGTCACCACTGTCTGTCTTACCCTCTTCCCATAGATGTTGGAATTGCTTGCTATTTTATTGAAATTATGGTCTAAATAATGGAAATTAATTTGTGTGTTACGATCGGTGTGGCACAAGTCGCAAATGTGCATCCCGAAGTGTGTAATTCAAAGTCAAATTGAACAAAACAGTGAATCAATTACGGTAAAGATGCAGAGACCCGAGAATGGGGCGTAAAGTAATAAACAAACCAAAATTGAGAAACCAAAGACTAACAGGCGACGTCTATGTTGTCGTAGATAACACAGTGAACGATGCCGAATGTACCACGAGCAAGAACACTTTTGAAAATGAGTTTAGACAGGTCAATCTCCCAGTCCTGCCTCTTAGTTATGACAAACTTTTGATGATGAGTTTTGATGGCCGACAGGTTAAGGGCTATGGCCCTTCGATTTCAACAATGGTGAAACCAAAGAGTCTCTGTGACGACGTGAAAGGTGATGGAGCGAGCTGTGATGCCCTAATTCGCTTTCTAATTTGTTAACAACAGATGCAAAGATGAAGTGTCAATCGGTTCAAAGCGTTACCCTGCGTCCCCGCCCCTTTTGTTTTCTCCATTACAAGCCCAACAAAGCCTTTCATATCCAACATAGATAAGCCCAATAGATATATTTTTAGGATGCTCTATAAATTTTGAGGGTCCTAGGCAGGAGCCTAGATCCCTAAACCCATTGGGCCGACCCTGATTACAAATGAAGGGTACATATATGGTTTAAGGTTTTCTTTTTTAAAATCAAGTTTTGACATATATCTATGGTTGTGTCACGAAGTATATTGTATGATCATGGGATACATGTTTATACATTTGAAGAAAACCATTTTCTCTTATAATAAACACGAGGAAATCAATGACATAAGTTTAAGTCGGTGACGATATAAGATTAAGTCGGTTACAATGACAGAATTCGAAGAAAACCATCTTTTAATGTACCAAATACAAGTCAGAATATCATTGATTGTTTCAACATATAATCATGTTGGGACCAAAAAAAAGGACCTATGCCCATTTGAAAGATGCCAAAAACATGATGATATTAGTAGGGTGATTGACTATTAGACAATATATATCATGATGGGTTGGGTGGGTGGGGGTGGGTAGGGGGTGGGGTATGATGGTTGTTTGGTTGATGTTACTTGGCTCTATCTTGGATGATATCAAACCCCATCTCAGTTGGATCGGTTGCTTGGACTTCATAGTGAATGCCATCCAATGCTCTTCTTAATCCATCTTTGGATGTTGCATACAACATTTTTGCCCTTATTTTTGATGCACTAGGAGCCCTACAATATTATTATATATATTAATATTAATAATTACTCACGTAAAATAGAAGTAATAATATTAATAATTAATTATGTAAAATTTTAGTAATACAAGCAATGTAATAGTAATCATGATTATAGAAATAACTAAATGATCCAATATGATTCTTGTCACTTTTTGCTATAAAGTCAATTGTCTTTTTTCTCCTATTCACACGTTTCCACCCCTTTATTAAAGTAAATTTATAACGTTTTTTAGGCAATTTCTTGAAAAGAAAATTTTTCCATTTTTTTTTCGTTTTTGATAGGCTTGAAAAAGTGACCCCAAGTAGACTTGTCAATTTTAATCTAAGTTAATCAATAATTGTATTTTATGTTGAAATTAGTAAAATTATAACAAAAAACGGATTAAATTAGGTAAAATATTAACAAAATATAAGTTATGATAAATTACCTAAAAAACATGTAAATAGAATAAAGTCAAACGAGTAAGAAATGTTAATAATATATATTTAATAAGAAATAAATAAAAGATTATAAAAATAGACTATTTGCTAAGTTACAAACATATTTAACTTGAACTAATTTATGCTTTCTAAAAATGACAAACAAAGATAAAAAAATGATTTTATCTAAATTTCGTCATTACTCGGATTCATATGGACATGAACTTGTTCTGACATGTTATGATACTTGACCTTACCCTTTCATTTTATTAGGCTTAACCCAAGCAAAAAAAAAAAATATTAATTAGTTAGATAGTTTTTGTTAGTTGCTCCAATTAAGCCTTCTTTTTAAGCAAATAAGGGTTGTTTGGTAGCATCTAAATTAGTCTGAATGGGTCTAAATCTGAACCATTCAGATTCAGAGTGTTTGTTTAGGACGTCTGAACAGAAAAAACATCTGAATCAACGCTTGAATCATTCAGATATGAAGACAAGTCTGAATGGAAAAAAAAAGAGGGGTGTTTAATTCTACCCTCATTTCCCCATTTTCCCCAAACCTTATTTTCTCTCCTTCCCGTCGCCTCCCTTGAGCTCACCCCCTCCCCCAAAACACTCGGCCGCAGCAACCCCTATCCTTCATGTCGCCTCTCTCGTCTACCACCACCACAGCACCTCTACGCTGCACGCCTCCTCTCCGCCGTAATTTGGATGTTTGGATTTTACCCTCATTTCCCCATTTTCCCCAAACCCTATTTTCTCTCCTTCCTGTTGCCTCCCTCGAGCTCACCCCCTCCCCCAAAACACTCGGCCGCAATAACCTCTATCCTTCCTGTCGCCTCTCTCGTCTACCACCACCACAACACCGCTACGCTGCACGCCTCCTCTCCGCCGTAATTTGGATGTTTGGATTTTATTATGAATGGATTTTTATTACGATTGGATTTTATTTTGTATTTACTATTTATATTATCACTGAAAAAAAAGACTTGGTAAAATAGTCATGCTATTCATTCAGATGTTCAACCAAACAATCTTAACCATTCAACACTTAATGATTCAGACCCTCTTAATCATTCAGACATCTTAACCATTCAGACATCTTAATCATTCAGCACTTAATGATTCAGATGCTACCAAATGGCCCCTTAGCACTTTTTATGGGATCGACCAACCCCCACAAACTTTTTTCCTAAGTGTTCAATATGTGATCTGATCTTAACTAGTCCTTAAGAAATTTTGACCCCGACCCCCATGAAATTTTGATCACAATGTTGAAGCCCAATTTAAAGTCATTTGAAAACAAAACTAATAAAATTAATTCTCAAATAATACAATATGCATCTGTGACTTAAAAAGATCGAATTTTTTACCTAAATAAGAGCAACAACTCTAATAATTTTTTGATTTACTCTAGTTTTTTCATTTTTTTTGATAACCTGACCAACCCAATTCCAGTCGGTCAAAAAAGAAAATATTTAACGACATAGAATCACCCAATAAATTGCTGACCCCTATTAAAAAATTTATAGGTCCGCCACTACATTGATTCTAGTTTAACAGTTGTTTCACTTTACCGAAATAATATTACACATAAATAGTTTAAAGTGTTTTTAATTAGACGGTATACGAATTACGATCCCATTCTATAAATCCAGTCAATTAGACAGTTTACGAATTAAATTATAAAAAAATTAAAAGATGAATTATGTTTTACTCAACTTGGTTTCGAGTATTTAAAAAAATTTATTATAACGGTTAAAAAATAAAATAATGATTTTCTAATCAGTAAGAAATATAATACATTAAAATATCAAATGACTAACAAACGTAGAGGCAAGAACCGGGATCAAATATGTCTACGACCAATGAGGCTTTGCCTCAATGGTACCCCAAGATTCTTTCAAATGGAGGTATTGGGTTCAAATCCCTCTCGCAGCGAAAAAGGGTCTGAGAGGGGTCAAGAGGTTTTCCCAATGGGGTTTCCTCCTGGGGTGGTTGTGGTGGCTCATGTGAGGTCCAGGTAACTAGACCTTGGTGACATGGTCTGGAAACAGTGGGTTTACACGATTGAAACCTTCTCCGTTCAAAAATATATATATATGTCTGCGACCTATACAAATAAAACTTACCATAAAACCTACAACCAAGAATCATGAGTTTAAGATTTTGTTTTTAGATTGAATTTTAATTTGATACAAATCATACATATACACATAGGTCTGATTAAAATATAAATTCATTTTTACATACCAAATATACGATTTTACTTTATCACGTAAGTGTTACTTTTAGTTTATTACATTCAAGGGTCAAATGACTCCAAATTAATTGAAATTATCTCTTCAAAAATATGCTGATGATAGACATAATTTAAATTTGTTAATTGTTAAGGTCTAGAAAATACGTGCATGGGAGATCATAATAAACTTTTTATTTTTCAAAAACAACATAAATTTTTGAAAAATATAAACTTTTTTTTTCAAAAACAACATAAAATTTTTGAAAAATTTATAAATGAAATAGATATAATAAATAATAAAAGATTCATAAAGTTTTCTAATTTCATGTAACCTAAGCCTCATTGTGTTATTATAATTAATCGATCATTTCACATCTCATTTACTTACAACTTACATCACATATCTTATAAATCACATCAGTCTTATATATAACTAGTGGATTCTTCCCGCGCGTTGCGGCGGGAATTCTGTCACGATTTCAAATATTAGAACGTAAATATGATATTGTATATCAAAAAATATATAAAAAGTTATGTCACAACGATTGTTACTCTGTTTCGGCTCATCAGGATAGGAATAAGAAAAAAAATAAATTTTTGTCATTTGTGTATCAAATTCCAGATAAAAAAGTG
Organism: Mikania micrantha; assembly: GCA_009363875.1. Taxonomy (NCBI): domain Eukaryota; kingdom Viridiplantae; phylum Streptophyta; class Magnoliopsida; order Asterales; family Asteraceae; genus Mikania; species Mikania micrantha. Next base: position 32,935,809 of record CM018689.1, on the reverse strand, counting down.
TCATAACATTTGTTATTTTGAAATAAAATTCTAAAGTTTATTTCTAAGCATGGTCTTCACACAAAAAAAAAAAAAAGAGTCGTGTTTAGTCAAAAAAATATAGTAATAAGAAACATAAACACATGACCAACAAATAATATGAAAAAACCTGGTAGTTTATTTATTCAAATAAAATTATTATTCATTTATATTATTTAATTAGTATCCTTAACTTAATTAATTAGGTAAAGAAGAAGGAAAACAAAGGGACCTGTTAGGGAGACGTCATGATGATTCAAGATACACCATCCATACGACTCGTATGGGCCTATACGGGTCGTATGGATATTTTATTTCCGACAAAAACTGGCACATCAAATCACCATTCTGACACGCCCCCCATACGGCACGTATGAGCCCATACGGCTCGTATTGATCTTTATTTTTCTATTGTTGTCAGCCCTTGATCTTTCTTTCTCCTTCTTTGTTTGAATCTTACGTGTGTTGATATATGTGCATGTGAGTGGAAAGTGGAAACATATCATGTGGGTATGTGTATTTTATGTATATTTTCATGAAAAACTGTATATATGTCAATTCAGACATCAACATTACACCATGTGCCAATGAAAAAGGCTGCAACAATGAAAAAGGCTGCAACAGTTGCACTGTTTATGTACTAAACATAATGTTGTCCCACGTTTTTCCTTCTTTCTATTACTTAAAAAACATTTTATTTTTAATAAAAAAGAAGTTTATAACCATACGGGTCGTATAGGGTCATACGGCCCGTATGTACTTTCAACCGTCAGACAAAATCTCACAAAGTCTGACACTCATACGATCCGTATGAGGCTAGGTGGTGTTAATTGATCCATAGAAGGTGTCCAAATAACTCTTCCCAAAACAAAAACAAAAGATCACCATAGGTAGTAGTAGAACTACAAACCTCCGCTTCTAACTCCTAGGCGTTAACCACTAAGGCATCATGTGCAATTGTGCTTCAAGTTGAAAAAGTTAGGTAATTATCTAATATTATTTAAAGAGTCGTGGCTATAAAACAAACTTACTATGGGTCAAAAAGTAAAACAAAAGAAAATTAAAATAGAACACTTGAAAAAACAATATGTCAATTATTATGTTATGAGAAATTGAAATGTCTTATTTAAAGGAATTTCTAATGAAAATCGAATTTCTCGCACAAAAATCATGAGGGAAATGAGTTTCTGACGACAAATCTTAATTACTCACTGAAAAATCGTGAGAAATGAATTGATCGCGAAAAAATGAATTTATATCGCGAGAAATGAATTGATCGCGCGAAAAAACAAAACGCAAATGAATTTATCGCTAGAAGATGAATTTATTTCTAATGAAAAACGAATTTCTCGTACAAATATCATGAGGGAAATGAATTTCTGACGATAAATCTTAATTACTCACTGAAAAATCGTGAGAAATGAATTGATCGCGCGAAAAAACACGACGCAAATGAATTTATCGCGAGAAAATGAATTTATATGGCTAGAAATGAATTGATCACGCGAAAAAACACGACGCAAATGAATTTATCGCTAGAAGCTGAATTTATCGCGAGAAATCAAAATCTCGCGATATTCACTATTCATATTTGGTTTTTGTTTATATAGATAAATTATAACATAGGGTGAAATATATCATTTTAAATTTTATTGATATTATTATGTGTCATATATTTTAGTCGAATATTGCATGTAAGGAAATAGTAGTAGAAGGTGATACAATGTTATTTACTTATTTTAATTTTAATGTATATAACTTTCACACGCAAAATATAATTTTTTTTGAACGACATTTGATTTTAACGTGTGAACCACTGATTTCCAGGCCACGTCACCAAGGTCTAGTTATCATGACCTCCGTTGAGACCCCACCACCACCCCAGGAGGAAACCGCACCGGAAACTCCCTGACCTCCCAAGGACCTCTATTTCTCCTTGGGAGGGATTTGAACCCGTGACCTCACACAGGAAAGCCAAGGAGGTAACCATTAGGCTAGAAGCCCTTGGTTACACGCAAAATATAAATAACTGGGATGAAAAATTTGACGTGCATTAATTTCTTAATTATGTTCATTTTACAAATACTTTAATTATAAAAATATTAAATTTACTATTTCGAGTTTAATTTTTAATTTCTCAGCTAATCTTATGTATAATTTAAATTAAGAGGGACAAAACCTTGTACATATTACAAAATCCAGATAATTAACGGAAAACAGTTGTTATAAATAATTATATTTCTATTTTATTGAAACCAATTCAGCTTTTGGAGATTTGAAACATCGGAAAACACGATACAAGAATGACTTGCACCCATTTCTGAATATTTAATTTTATTTTACAGTAAAACTACAAATAGAAATAAAATAATTAAAAAACTGTTATGGAAATAAATAATTTCTAATTTTAACATTGAGAGTTAAGTATATGAAAGGTCCTTGTGGTTTAGCCATATTTCACAAAAGGTCCCAACCTTTGAAAAAGTACAAAAGAGGCCCCTATTTTTACAAAAAATGTCCCTATTTCAACAAAAAATGTCCATACTTTAACAAAAAAGGTACCCAGATTGGGACCTTTAAGGACATTTTTTGTTAAAGTAGGGACCTTTTTTGTTATCCGTGTTCAGAGTATTAGACCTTTCTTGTAGTTTCTCAAAGGTTGGGACCTTTTGTGAAATATGGCTAAATCACAGGGACCTTTTATGTACTTAACTCTAACATTGAAGATGACATTGTTACCGGTTTATAAATTATAGAGTAAATTACGGTTTTGGTCCCTGTGGTTTGTGTGTTTTAACTGTTTTGGCCCAAAATAGAATCTTTTATCAATTCAGCCCCTGTGGTTTAGACAAACTAACATTTTTGGCCCCCAATCATAGTTAGACTTTGGGCCAAAACCGTTATAATAATTAAGTTTGAGGGGCCAAAACCGATAATTATCTTGCCCAAAATAGAATCTTTTATCAATTCAGTCCCTGTGGTTTAGACAAACTAACATTTTTGGCCCCCAATCATAGTTAGACTTTGGGCCAAAACCGTTATAATAATTAAGTTTGAGGGGCCAAAACCGTTATCTAAACCACAGGGGCTGAATTGATAAAAGATTATATTTTGGGCCGAAATAGTTAAAACACATAAACCACAGGGGCTAAAACCGTAATTTACTCTAAATTATAACTACGGTAATTTTTAGAGATATATTAATAGTGTTACATCATATTTGCTTATTTTTAATAGAGTATTTTTTTTTTAATTTTTTTTAATTCGGAAGAATAATGGAAAATATATTGAGATGGATAACTAACCATGCAATAAAAAAAATCTTGCTTTTCTGGCAATTGTCGACGGTAACGAAATCGAAATCAAAGACGGCGTATCGGCAGTCATCGACCGGCAGGGATGCAGTGAGATCGGAGTAGCCTTCTCCGGCGCCACCAACTTTATCGACGGTCACCAGCTTCGATTTCTCGTCGATTTTAAACACGATGTACCGATGAACTTTCTTCCATTTCATCTCCATGAACGAGTTCTTGCATTCATCCGCCACCCACATCCCCGTTGTCGCCTAAAATGCATCCACCGGAATTCCGTCACATATTAGTTTAATTATTAAAAGACTTGTTTACTGATTTAGATTTAGAGATATTATTAAAAGACTACTAAACAGCCTAGTAAACATTGTATAAAAACATAGTGTTACTCTATCCCTTATTAAATCCTTAAATTATTGTTGGCTACAGAAAATTAAATCCGTTGTTTTTAAACTGAATCGGACGTTGAATCGGTCATTTGACCTACCGGATAACATAGTTACTGTTACAAAATTTATATATTCAAAATCTCGTGTATTACACGGGTTGGAAACTAAAATATTATTTACTTCGTAAGATACTTGTTTTAAATAAATTTGTTTTTTAAGAAAGCTTATTTTTATAAAACTTATATTTAAGAAAGCTTATTTTTATAAAACTTATATTTTTTTTACTAAAAGTGCAAGTTTAAATTATTCCTTATTTTTTAAAATTTTTATTTTTAGAAAAAAATTATATTAGTAAAAAAAAAATGTTGAATGCCATCATTAGTAAACTTTTCTTAAATTGTGTTTTTTAATAAAAAGAATTATTTTGAGTCAAAAACTATTATTTAATATGAAAAATGAAAATTATATAATAGTATTAGTCATTTGATTTATAATTATTTAATGAAATAGAGAATTAACTATTATTTAATATGAGATGGTAAAATAAAAAATATCATGTGTCAATAACAGTATAAGGATTTGACACATAACAATAAAAGTTTAACAAAATGACATGTGACAAAAATAATGTTTGTTTATTATAAATAGTAATATAAGATTTAATATAAAAAACTGAAATCTAAATCAACCAATGTGATTCACCGATCAAATTAGCTGTTTAACCGGTTCCGTTGAATATCGGTTCAATTAAACTAACCAAACCAGTTCCGTGACCAAAACCGGTGCAGTCAGATTGTAAAAACAGTGTCCAAGGAAGGGTTTAAAGGATCCCATTCACCGAAATTTGTTTAGTATTTATAGAAAAAAAACTGAGTCTTTTTTTTAAAAAAAAAAAAGAAAAATAAAAAAAATAACATGAATTATAAAAGTAAAAGATAATTAAAGACAGGAATACCATCTTGAAAGCCATAGCCATGGTGTGAAATTTGGTTGACCGGCCACCGGTGATGATGATGATGCGAGAGAGAAGGGTGTGATCTAGGGTGGGGTTGGTATGAGAAAATTCTATGGGGTGAGGATTGGGATTATGGCGCGTGGTTTCATGTTTGGGGATGCCAGGAGTTTATATAAATGTCACCTTATTAAAATGCCATCGTCATTGAAGTTAATTACAAGCTTGCTCTGGACATTGGGTATATGTTATTCCAAGTGTATTGTTATTCTCGTATGTATCTCAAATCTTCTGCGTCCTCTATACATCTCGCATAAGATATATATTAGGCGTATACGAACCAATCATTATCGAATCGGTGGATATTAGAAAGGGTCATAAGCCTCGTATAGTGTCAGTGAAGGTTTTAAAATAAGCCGGGACAATCTCAACGTGTGAACAACTGATTTTCAAGCCACGTCACCAAGGTTTAGTTAATATGACCTCCGTTGAGACCCCACCAACACCCCAGGAGGAAACCGCACTGGAAAATCCCCTGACCTCTCAATGACCCTATTTCGCATTGGTAGGGATTAGAACACATTACCTTTCATTTGGAAAGCCAAGAGGTACCGATATGACAAAGCCCCTCTGGTAAGTCGGGGCATTTAACTGGTTGGAGTATCGTAAATAAGTATAAATACAAAAAAAAATTAAAAAATTATAAATAAATTTGAATAAACTTAATAGCACGGCACATACAATAATAATATCGACTATACATATAACAATAGCGGCCTATACATCCATCCTCTTTCACATAAAAGTACCGTCAATGAAATATATACCTCTATGTTTTCTTTTTATTTTCAAATAAAAAGAACAATTTTAGTATTAATTAGAAAAACATTGCATAATTTAAATCAAAATATTAAAAAACTTAATCAAATATTACTTTACAAAACAACGTAAATAAACCTTTTTCTTTTTCAATTTAATGTACGACTAATTTAATAAACAAATTAAACTAAAATTAAAAATAGTAATCATTTTAAATATTTTTTGTATAGATTTTATCACTTGTAAGACTCTTCAAGAACGGACCGAAGCGAATACATAGTTAAGTTTCTTAATAACTTGTACATATTTGTGTTAATAAACCTCAAATACAATCCAACAATAATGAAATCAAATTTAAGTGGAAGAACACCAAGTTTCTCAAATCTGAATATTATTATTATGTTTATTTATAATTAACTAGGTCTTATATGATTAAACATATTACATATAGAGTAAATTATAAAAATTGCCATCTATCTAAATCTCAGAAAACAAATTTCTTCTGTAAACTTTAATTACTACGACAGACGTTTTTTATCTTCACATTTTGTAACAATCATGTCATATACATTTACGAGAATTAACTACATAAATAGTTCATGAAGAAGATAAAGGACGTGTGATGAGAATATTTAAAATTTAAGGACAAAATTTGAAATTTGTTATATTCATAAAAGACGATTTTTATAATTTATTCTTCCATATATATGTTTGTTGATTTTTAATTAGCAATTAAAATTCAAATAATTGCATATTGACAAATTAGTTTTTGCGTTACATTATGAGGCCATGTGCACTCAGGCGTGACCCCCACTACACCTCTGGTGTGAAGAAGGCGTGAGGGCACCGGCGTGAGCCGGATCACGGCGTGAGAGGAGAAGAGAAAGGGAAAAAGAGGATAGGTGATGGAGTGACGAGGGGTGATGATAACACATGTGACATTAACGTAGAGTGATTAAGAGGGTGATGGTGTTAGTTGTTTATGTAACGAATACGTGACGCTTATGTGAAGCAATGGGGACTATTACACATGGCCTGAAGGTTACAAATAAAAAATGTTAAAAAAATATTATAATCAATAGTACTAGTTCTGGCCTCTTGGGTTCCAAGAACGTCCCCCTGGCCATGATATTTTCCTTGTTTAACTTTCTGTCCATTTAAGAAACTCAATCATGTGACTTCTATTTCGTTATTAAACCAAAAGTGCATAATATCATTGAAATAAGACATTGATCGTATTTTTAAATGAACGGTGACATTCAGGTTGTTATGTAAGTACTATATAAGAAGAAGCAAAAAAAATCCCGTGGCTTGCTTTTAGCAAAATACAAACTAAAAATGGTTTAATTGAAAAAAATATATTAAAAAAAGGGCTAAAAAATAATAACAGAACTAAAGAATGGTGAATGGAAGTCTAAAACTTGAGATTAAGTGCTAACAACACACCCAAAAAACCAATTGATCTAATAAATGTTAATGTTTACTTCGAAAGCTATTCATTTTAATAATAAAGTATAACCAAAAATTACCTTTGTATTGTATCATGTGCTATAAATATTGTTCCACGCTCTTCACCAACCATGTTTTTGTGTATAGATTAATTATATCAAAAATTTGCATAGATTACTAAACAATTTCTTTGTACATGTCTAAGGCCTATGCTTCAAATAGCAAACACCCTTCCACATGTGTAATGTGTTCTTACGACTGTACATCCAGCTTTTCTGTAGTCACTACAAGAAAAAATATCATTAACGGCCAGTGGTGAAGCTTTACCATAATCCCAGGGTGGGCGAAATAATTTTTTTTTCCAGGGGGCGAAATAAAGGTTTTAAAAAATTTTACACTACGTATCAGAAAATTTACACTACTACACGAAAAAACAGGGGGGTCCCCCCTCCGGTCTGAACTAAGTTGCGTCTCTGTTAACGGCGACAAAAATCGCCAATAAAGGTACCCGAAATCGGCGCTAATAGCAATAGCGGCGACGTATCGTCGCTAAAGAGTAGCCACTAAAAAACGTCGCTAAAGAAGAAAATCGCCGCTATTGTGTCGCCGCTAAGAAAATCGCCACTAAAGGTGGTCTGTCACCGCTAATAATGTCGCCATTAATGATGCCTACAAAATACCCGAATCATCATTAGCGGCGACCCAATGTCGCCACTAAACTCGGATGTCGTCGCTAAAGGTATTTTTCACATTTGAAAGGTCATGTTTCAAAATTTGCATTTCCTTGGTTTTACACCACCTAAATTTGCAAAAATTAGAAATGCATTCAAACCATTCAAATACCTAATTAAACATTCAAATCGCCTTCACAAAACACATAAAACAAATAATCCATAGTTTTATCTACTTTTAAACATAGAAGATGAAGTACATCAACCAACTAATTGTAATCATTCGTATCCTTCATTCGTATCCTTCATTCGTCTCCTTCATCCGAATCATCTTCGCCATTTGCATATGGTTTCTTATTTTGTGAAGCAAAGAATTGTGAGAGTTGGTCCATAAACTTTGGATCTTGAAACAAACTTTCAATTTGATCCTATAAAATAAATTATAGATTAAGTTAATAGGAAAGGTAGTTTAAAACTATATCAAATAAATCAACATATAACAAAACTATAAAAAACTTAACTAAAAGTGTCAAAAATATAACAAAGTAATCTAGCAATTTACCAAATGAGTCAAAACATACCAAAAGTATATAAAAATTTTCTTAATGGGTCAAACATAACAAAACTATCTAACACTTTACCAAATGTTCGAAACATACCAAAGTTATCTCAAATTTGTATAAATGGGTCAAAACATTAAAAAAAATATAAACTTAACTAAATGGGTCAAAAACATAACAAAGTTATCTAGTAATTTACCAAATGAGTCAAAACATATCAAAACTATATAAAACTTTTCTAAATGGGTCAAACATATTAAAGTTATCTAAAACTTGTCTAAATGGGTCAAAACATACCAAAGTTATTTAACAATCTACCAAATGAGTCAAAACATGCCAAAACTATATAAAACTTTTCTAAATGGATCAAACATAACAAAATTATCTAACACTTTACCAAATTGTCAAAACATACCAAAGTTATCAAAAACTTGTCTAAATAGGTCCAAACAAAAAAAATTATCTAACAATTTACCAAATGGGTCAAATACCAAAACTATATAAAACTTTACCTGTGTAAATGATAAAGGTGTCTTCTGTCGCTCATGAGGACCCACAAATCTGGATGCTTCATCAGATGTAGAGTTTTACGCCCAATGCCTCTAGTATGTCTACGTCAAACACCCATTATTTTCTCAAATACCACAACTTCATCTAGGTGTGACGAACTACTTTCTTCAAATTCTCCATCAGAATTGGAGCCAATCTGGTTCTGAAACTCTGCCTTTAAATCGTTCTGCAATACAAAGATAATTTAATAGATTTATATATAGAAATCCGCATACACATATGAATGCATACACACACACATACAAATGCATAGCACAACCAAATACATAGGACAAGCACACACACACACAAATGCATACACACACATAAATTTTGTCAAAGTTATAGTTTAAAAAATATTTATATATTGTCTTTCAGCTACATCACTGTCAAAAGTCCTATCTTTACTGGTATGAGCATTGCGGAAAGCTTCGAGTCTATTCTTATTATGCTTAACAAAAATGGATTATACATTAACTAAATATATATATATATATATAACATTACTTTTTTTGTAGCAAAATCTACTATATGCCGATGTTCCTCCACGGTTTGTGTATCTTGTTTTTGACGAAATTCTATGTTAGAGGATGATCGTCTTTTATGTGCATCATATCCGTCAAGAAAAAATATTAAGTTTTCCTCTAATTTTTAGCACACATACCCTTAGGGGGGGTTAGCCCTGACTCTTTCTTCATCATCATACCCTCCACACTTGATAAAATGTTGTTTTGTATAAGCCTTTCGATCTCTATATCGTTTTAGCAGTTCTGCTTCAATGCCACCCTTTTTATAAGCACTTTCATGATCACGCTTAATCTCATCCAAATCAAAAGAGTGCTAGGAATTAAACAAAAGAAGTTATTCACCATACAATATATACAATATACTTAAATAAATCATATACCTTGAGATGCTCATATAAGGCATTATTTTCAACAGGGGAAACATATTTTCGAGAAGATTTATCAAATGCAATATGCTCCCACATATAAATTTCCACTTCACGGGTGAACCAATCATTAAGCTCACCAATTGGGGTATAAGTGGCATTTACATCAAATGGTATAGTCAAAGGCCCCCCACTTTGAGACATAGCATGTGTCAATTTATTGGTTTTAGCCTTACCTCTTGTTTTTCGAGGTGAAGCAACTGCAAACATAAATATTATCATAAAAAATATAGTTCACAGATAATTAAATTATATTAACACTTACAATTTGCTTCATGATAACCTCGACCGAAACCCCCAGAAGGTGGCGGATCCTCAGTACCATCTCCGCCATGTCCACACCCTTGCCTGACATAGAATAATACAATCCACAATGATATCATTGCCTGAAATATTCAAACATGAAAGTTTGTTATAATATGCTAATCAAAGTTTCACTATAATCAGAGTTTCTTATAACAAGCTAATACAATCAAAGTTCCCTGAAACATCCAAACTTACATCACATCTTTTAATCCGACTCTCCCCCGTAATCTTTGGTGCCTGTATCAGTTCCCTCCGTGTTATGAGTAATGTATGCGAATACCTGATAAACCGAGTCACTATTAAACCAGCAATAGAGCTTTTCTTATTTTCTTGGTAGATAGGGTTTAGAGAATCAAAGTAGATCCAACAATTTTAACCTGTTGCTTTTAATAATCATTTTTACTTTTAAATATCATCTTATCCTTAAACTCATATAATCCAACCTTAAACTTATTTATAGCCACTTTGAAATAATCATATTTACTTTTAAATATCATCTTATTCTTAAACACACATCAAAGCAATTATAACTCATCCAACTATGAGTTCTTTAATACTAGGCATTTATTCTTCTATCGCAAAATAAGGTGCATCTTTTTTTAGAAATGTCCATATAATGCATTATAACCACTCATAACATTATTGACTATCTTCTAGAATGTCAACTTCATTTCTATCTCGTTATTTCCACTATAAACTCAATTTCCTGAATACATAAGAAATCAATCAACGATCCTCCTTTCTAAATTGTAATTATGCGCTAAATAATCATCGTTTTCATTATCCTACATCAATTAATCACTTATAAACTATAGATTGTTCACCTTACTTGCAGGTTCTATCTAAAAAAAATCAATTTCATCCTTCAACAAAGATTTCACAATCTCCCCAACTCCTATAATTACAAACCTAACTTGAGTACACATCAACAAACAACAAGGAACAAGGGTCGGAAGGAGGAATTACAAACCTAACTCGATTTCCTTAGATTCACAGCGAAAGGCGGAACAAAAATGGCAGTCGGGAAGGAAAATGGCAGCAACATCAACGATGGTGGCAAGAGTGCCGGAGTAGCACTGCGGCAGAACACCCAACAGCAGGGTTATTAGCGGAAAATTGATCGGAAGGCACTGGCTCGTGAGGGAAAACACGAGAGTGATAGACTTCGGGCAAAGGGAAAAGTGATTGGAGGGAAAGATGAGCGCCATTTTAATCACCTTTTGTAGAGACGGGCCACCGCTAATAACATCGCCGCTTTCGGTACATGTACGAAATGACCCCATCCATTGGATGTGTATTACTTTCAACGGCTGGATGGTTGGTGTCACATCCCAACCAACGACAGAATACGTGGGGGCGCGAGTTAGATTGTTCATTACTCATGGTGATATGTTATAAGTTTCAATAATTAAGCAATTGTATTTAAATAATTCAATAAACCAAACATAATTGCCTTCAAACCAAAACAACCATTCATTAAATAGTTCAAAAACCAAAATACATAAAAGAAATAGTCTAACATTGTTTTAAAATTTAAATCTAGGTCTACTAACATAAACCTATCTTATGTGTTCCTTGAAAGCATCCATCTAACCTGTTACATATGCAAAATAAAGATTTTGTCAACTATTTGCATAGTTAGTGAGTAACACATACAGTTTATATAGTATACGTATGAAAACTGATGCAATTCAATTAGACTAGAAAGATTAAACTTTAGCATGCATATCCTACTAGTTTACAATTAAATTAATAGAATATCTCGTCTCCAAACTCGTATCAATACTTAGCTAAAAAGCTTAGTATATCTACAACTCTGCAATAGTTTATATTGTCTCCAAACTCATTCCAATACAAAGCACAAAGCTAAGTATTTTCACAAGTCTGTCCATAGATGTACTTTTCGCCCTTTTAACACATTTGACCTAAGTCAAAGCGAAAGTGGTATCTAACAAACCTTAGGCTACTCGGTATCAAATAACATAGAATAACATAAGATCACATAATCACAAAGCAAGTAGTATCACATTGCAAAGAATCAAACCAAAATAGACTAAAGGCATTACATCTATAAAATTTGAATTTAGAATAACTTGGATTTTGAATTATGGCATATGTAACATCCCAAAAGTACAAATGTAAAGGAGGGAGTATAGTATTACTCACTTGATGTCCTAGCTTGTCCAATTGATTGTTGCCTAGGATTTACGAAGTCGTGCTTGTACACACCTTAACCTAAATGTAATAGAATTCTTAGTCTTTTCATAAAGTTTGAGTTTGGCATCCTAGAACCTATGGTGCACTATAGAAATCCTAAAATATGTATCTAAGTTTGAATAGTGTCATTAGGATTATTTGTTTATTTATTTATCAAATAAATATCCTTAATTGACAATTGAATATCACATGACTTTTGAAATAACCTATCCATTCATTTGTTTCTTTTAACAAGTTTCATTGTTTGATATTTAAGATTTCGTTTCAAATTCTTTACGAATTGATTTAAATGATTTACTTAAATATAGAAGTTGAATATTTGTTTTTACATGAGTTTCTTTTAGATTTTTAAATAATCTACAAAGGTTATATTTGTTTAAAATAAAAAAATGATTCATGATTTTTGAATATTGATTTTTAACTTAAATAATTTAAAAGTAGTCACTTTAAAATAATTCTTTGAAATATTTGGGAATTTGGGATTATTAATTAGTTTAAAATAAATAGTTATTTCAAAGTAAATAAATTAACTTTTGAAAATAATCTAATATAATTTTTTGTTTTTAATAAAAATTTAAACTTTAAGAATTGGTTTACAACAAACTATTCTACTATTTTATAAAAAGAATCCTTAAATAATGTATATATGATTTGATAGTTTGAACTATACATATATTTATCAAAAACAATTATTAAACAATTTTACTAAATTGTTTTTAGCATAAAACTAGTTTAAAAACTGATTCTGTAACAGTTAGTAATAAAATGATTTTTAAGATTTTTATGATTATTTTTAAAATTTTTAAAACAATTAAATAGGATGAAAATCAAAAAATTACACAAAACCCGGTTCTTGACTCGTACTAAAATCATATCGAACCAAGGTCGCCAGAACCCATGCATGCAAGTTTATCGCTGAGTTGGGTTGTAGAATAGTTGAGAAATGATGGATCAACTTAACTTTATACAGAATATCAGTTCATCCCTAAATCGGGATGAACCCTAGTTTGGGTTCGTTTTCAATTCGTTGAGAATACCGATTATGAGCTCCCAAAATAATGGGGCTTTCGATTCCCACACAAAAACGAGCAGGATGGTAGTTTGAACTACCTGTAATGGTATCGAATTGATGGAGTTTGAGTAGGAGGCAGTGGGCGACGCTTCTCGGCTCAAATTTTGACTTCAAGAGTTTATGAGCTTGTTAGGATTGTTCAGAGTGTTTCGCAAGGACGAAAGGAACATCAGGGTCTGGTTAATTCGTGTTTTTTAGGCCCTGATTACATAAATCGATTTGCCAATTCATCGAGGTGTTTTAGGAAACGATTCATGCATATATACTCCTTTATTTTCGTAATTAAGATCATGATTTGATTCGGTTTTTGATTGGGAATGTATACGAATTTGATTTTTTCACGCGGGATATCTTGATTTCGAGTTTGAACCGTGAGGGAGATGATTCGAAGGGGTTACGGTCGACGGTTTGGAAGGAGAAAGAAGAAAACAAATTTCTCGGTTTTGGTCCTTGACCTTTTAAGTCCCTTCCATTCTTTCTTTTATATTTCTTTACACTCATTTATATGTTTATAGAATTTGCAGTTTCAACCTCTTTTACTTCTAATATTTATAAAAGTTTATGACAGCCATTTTTAAGTGTTTTAAAACTCCTATTTTATATCTAAAATTTTATAAAACTTTTTATTTACATTTTTAGCTTTATTTTTTACATAAAAACTTTATAGATTTTTTTATTTATCTATTTGTTTGTTTATTTGATATGAACTTATTAAAATTTATAAGTATTTTTTTATAATCTTTATTAGTTTTTACTTATTTATTTGATATAAATTTATTTAAAATTTATAAGAGTTATTCTTTATAATTATAATTTATATTTTATAAATACATTTGTTTTGAAATTTTATTTTGAAAATATTTGTTCATTATTTTTATTATGCATATTTATATTATGTATGTCTATATACATGTAGTAAACCTAATAAAATTGTTTGCCGAATACATCTTGTGTTTATGCTTAAACGATTACAAATGGTTCAATGAAACCCAATAACTTTGCTTTATAAATAATCGGACACAAGAAGTTTCAAAATCGACATATAGCAATCATAGGGATTACAGTTGGCGAACGAGGTCTGTGCTCATGTCGCCCCTAAAGGTCCCGTCGCCACTAATAGTGTCGCCATTATTTAGCCTTTTTCTTGCAGTGAGTAATAAGATTATCAGTAATGCGCCAATGAGAGAAGGCTGCACTTGATGGCGTGGAGGAAGCCCTTGAGAGAGGCGTAATGGAAATGGAGGGTGCATGTGGGGAAGGGCTTGAGTGGATGGGTGATTGTGAGGCCCACAATAATAAAAAAAAAGTTCAAAAAACAAACCTAACGATTATTTTGCAAAAAAAATGTTTTCATCTTAAAAATAGTCACTCAAACAAACTAAAATTTTACATCAAATCCTCTCATATTGTCTCTAATTATTTCAAATTTCATAATCTCAATGAATTCAAGAGTTTTATTTTCTTTCAGCCAAATGTTTGAAAGAAAATTAGAAAAAGAAATGATGATGTGGAAAAGAAAACGTGTATGTTAGAAGGATGAATTTAGGATAGAAAAAGTGCATGTTAGGGCTCCCTTAGCATTCCGAATAGTCCAATTTCAATGTCAAAAACAACCTATGATTTTAATTCTTTAAAAAATTAAAAAATAAATTTGCTTGCGAAAAATAAATAAAAAAAACGTTCCTGCATTCTAAACTAATTTTGACGATCCATAAAGCTAAACAGGATTCACGAGCTTTTTTCAAGGTTTTTATGGTTATCAAAGTCAAATTATCCGACATTAGAATTGTTATATCAAATTATTATCAATGCACTATTTTGATGACAAGAATCCAAAATTGAATAGTTTAGTTATACTTATAAGGAAGTCTTATTGAATACAAGTCATAGGGTACCATATATATTATTCATATTGAGTTTTGTAAAAAAACTTGCAATAGGTATATCCATCAAATGGCCATATTGCACTATACGATTCACTTATATGGGTTAATAGCATATGACCTATTGATGAGTTCTATAAGGCATGTATTGTAGTTATATACGATACACATGGTTTTTCATTTATTAATATTATATATGTTTTATTTATAATTAAGTGAAATGAAATATAATTCCCTAATATGTGTGCAAACTATTTTATTTGATCCAAGATTTCTCAATGTGTGTGAAAATTATCTGACATGATGACGAGAGATTTTATCTAGAAATTATTGTTGGGAATCATGGTGGTATTCGGTTTGACTTTTAGGTAAAAACAAGTTTAACAAATTAGTATATTAAATCCATTTTTAATATAACGCAGCGGAATTAGGGTTTCAAACTTTAACACTTTTAAAGTTCCCAATCAGGATCATGGTTACAAACATACAAACATAGATATAATATTAACTAATCTAATCTACCGATGAGAAAAAGATTATACCCTTTCGGTTTATGATTAACCGTTTGAGACACCGAGGTTCAACGAACGATTGCTAGATCACGAGCACGAACGGGTTCCTGGTTCACGATAGAAGCAGGAGATGGTTTGCAGTGGTTGATCGGAAACCACAAATGGTGTTCCTTTTATTCTTGTTGTGTGAATGGCAAAATTAAAAGAAAAACTTTGGTTTTCCTTTTTGTGTTTCACGACAGACAAAAAAAAAAAAACAATCAAATTCTTGCTTCTCAATTTCTTGATCGACGGCAGCTTCAAGAAAAAACCAAAAAAACGTTTTCTTTCTTCTCGACGGCCACAACAAAATTAGGGTAGTCACACATTTAAGATTAATCCCTTGTAATCTTATAATACTAACTTTTGGGCCCTAAAGCCTAATCTAGTTAGTTTAGGTCCAATATGCAACATCAGGCCCAACACCATTAGTTTAATTAAATAAATAATTAAACTTATATAATTTATAACACTTATAAATTATAGATCCGTTCGTGAATACCACTTAATCAAATTAAGTGGATTTAATGTTCGTTGACCAAGGTGTAACTCTTACGGGTCACAGCTCAGTTAGTTACATTAATTTATCGGGTCCGTACATATAAATCCAACAATCTCCTACTTGGACGGATTTCGATAAAATAAACGTTTGACAGTTAGCGGTGCTCTAGCTGCACATAACTGCTCCTAACAAGGTATGACACTTTAAAGTCATTAACCAAATTATCGTGCTACTATAGCAGGATACTAAACTTATGATAATCATTGTCATCTATCCTTTCTGTAAAAGACATCAATTGAAACAATAAGACATGGATCTAATTCATTCTCATATGACGTTCAATTATTATTGTTCTCGATTTAGATTCAGAATGGTCCAATCAAACACACAGTCAGTTTGGGTAAGGCCTTACACTTCACCAGTTTGAATCAACGAGGGCGCCATAATGTCTAACCGTTACATGAAATATGTAAGAGTACAGAATCCCAATCTTGATTATATACAACTCCCACTGAACCTCAGAACCATTCCCAATCAAAGCCTTTATAACTGGCAATTACGCGACAGCGGTTGACAATGATCAAAGAATGTCCCTTAGTAAACGAAAGTTCTAGTATATATCTCAGGTCAGAGGATACAAGATGAGTTTATCAATTTCAAAAACATCTCATGACTAAGATCCATGGAGATGATTTGAAGCGAGTTACATCCAACATCATTCATAATGATGTCTGTGAATTTGGTAGTCAACTACTTGAGACCAAACTCAGAATAGTCTTAATTCAGAGTCGTTCCCACGAGTCTGACCGACTACGGATAATTAAGAATACAATATTCATGGATTAAACGTATTAAAAACGAACACAGTTATAAAAATTCAGAATTGCATTTAAACCGGTAAATCAAAAGTGAATTCAAAAGTATAACTGTTTATATGTTCGTACATCCAAATACTAAATCAAAACATATTACTAGCAAATCTAAGCCCCATCGCATTCCTGTGCTGATCATATTTGTCCTGAGTCATGAGCTTAGTGAACAGGTCTGCTAGGTTTTGATCTGTGTCCACTTTGCTTATTATGATGTCTCCATGTTCCACTACTTCCCGTATGTAGTGAAACTTTCTCAAAATGTGCCTGAATTTGTGATGAGACCTTGGCTCTTTGGCTTGAGCTATAGCACCTGTGTTATCACAAAAGATTTCGATAGGTTTCCGAATACTTGGAACCACATCGAAGTTAGCCACGAACTTCTTTATCCAAGCAGCTTCCTTTGCAGCATCCGATGCAGCAATATATTCAGATTCGGTGGTTGAATCCGCCACCACACTCTGTTTGGAACTTTTCCAGGAGACAGCTCCTCCATTAAGAGTGAATACGAAACCTGATTGTGAGCGAGAGTCATCTCGGTCAGTCTGGAAGCTAGCATCAGTGTAACACCTTACAGTGAGCTCTTCTTCCACTCCTCCAAATATCAAGAACATTTCTTTAGTTCTTCTCAAGTACTTCAGAATGTTCTTGACTGCAGTCCAATGGGCAATGCCAGGATTTTGCTGAAAACGACTGGTCATGCTCAAAGCATACGAGACATCAGGTCTAGTGCATAACATAGCATACATAATAGAACCAATCGCTGAGGCATATGGAATTGCTTGCATTCGCCTAATTTCAATGTCCGTTGAAGGAGATTGCGATTTGTTCAACACGGTTCCTTTAGTCATGGGAATAGTCCCTTTCTTGGAGTTCTCCATGTTGAAGCATGTCATCATTTTGTCTATGTATGTACTTTGACTCAGCCCTAGAAGCCGCTTAGATCTATCTCTGTGGATTTTTATTCCAAGAATGTAAGCTGCTTCTCCAAGATCTTTCATTGCAAAACAAGTTCCCAACCAGTGCTTGACTTCGTTAAGCATAGGAATGTTGTTTCCAATAATCAGTATATCATCCACATACAAGATGAGGAATGATATAGTGCTCCCACTTGCCTTTCTGTAAACACAAGGTTCATCTTCATTTTTGATGAAGCCAAACTCTTTGATCTTTTGATCAAAACGAAGATTCCAGCAGCGAGATGCCTGTTTGAGTCCATAAATGGACTTATTTAGTTTACATACCTTACTTGGATATTTTGGATCAATAAAACCATCAGGCTGAACCATATAGACATCTTCAGAAAGGTGTCCATTAAGAAAAGCGGTTTTAACATCCATTTGCCATATCTCATAGTCATAATATGCAGCTATGGCAAGTAATATCCTGATCGATTTGATCATAGCAACGGGTGAAAAAGTTTCATCATAGTCAACACCTTGAGTTTGAGTGAAACCCTTAGCAACAAGCCGTGCTTTGTAGGTATGAACATTTCCATGCATGTCGGTTTTTCTCTTGAAAATCCATTTGCTCCCTACTGCCCGTGAACCGGGGGGTAGCCCAACCAAGTCCCAGACTTGATTGTCACGCATGGATTGCATCTCGGAATTCATGGCATCGAGCCATTTCGCAGATTCTGGATCTGTTATAGCAGATTTGTAGTTAGTAGGTTCGCCATCAGGCTCAGCTACTACCAGGACTTCAGAACCATCAAGATGCCAAAGGTATCTATCAGGAGCATTGCGAGTCCTGCTACTTCTACGAATGCTTGTGTTTATGTCTGATTCATTAGCAACAACTTCTTGTTGATCAGGCGTTCCGACTTCGTCAGCGGTCGTTTGCGGTTCTCGAATTTCTTCGAGATCCACAATATTGCTTCCAGTTCCTCGATCAAGAAATTCTTTCTCGAGAAAGTGGCCCTTCCTTTTGATGGAAATCAAGTTTGCATCAGGATGGTAGAAATAATATCCGCTTCTGTTATGGTATCCGACGAAAACAACCTTTTCGCCTCGAGGATCAAGCTTGTCATCAGAATCTCTAGTGACATATGCATCGCATCCCCATACCCTAAGGTAAGATAAACTGGGTTTAGTGCCAAACCATATCTCATATGGAGTTTTGTTTACCTTCTTAGGCGGTGCCAGATTTACAATGCGGGCGGCGGTCATAAGAGCAAAACTCCAAAAGGAGTGAGGTAAGTTAGTTCTACACATCATCGATCGGACCATATCAAGTAGGGTGCGATTTCTCCTCTCGCTTACGCCATTAAGTTGGGGTGTGCCAGGAGGAGTGGGCTGTGAAACAATTCCACGTTCTTTCAGATGATTGATGAACTCTAAGCTGAGATATTTGCCACCTCGATCTGATCGAAGTGCCTTAATCATTTTACCAAGTTGGTTCTTTACTTCGTTTTGAAATTCTTTGAACTTTTCAAAGGTTTCATGCTTATGTTTCATTAGATAAACATATGCATATCGACTATAATCATCAATGAATGAAACGAAGTATCTTTCATGATTTCTAGACATAGTTCTGAAAGGACCACACACATCAGTATGTATGAGTGCTAACAGATCTTTTGCTCGTTCACCAACACGGGTGAAGGGATCTTTAGTGAGTTTGCCAGCTAAGCAAGATTCACAGTCATCAAAGGAGTCCTGTCCAGTGGATTCAAGAATCCCTTCAGACTAGAGCCTTTTTATGCGAGATTTGCTTATGTGGCCAAGTCTACAATGCCATAGAAATGTATCATTAATACCAGATTTGATACGTTTAGAAAGATTGCATATGTTATTGTTTGGTTGAACATCTATTTCATAAATACCATTTCGAGGTTTAGCCTCAAAATTAAAGACATCATTTAAGTAAGTAGATATAGCAATACCATTAAAAACGTACTTAAATCCTTGTTCAAACAATAAAGAAACCGAAATAATGTTTCTGGTCAAACCAGGTGCAAACAAACAATTATTCAAAGTAAGTACAAGGCCAGAAGGACATGTAAGATGATATGTTCCAGTTGCAAGAACTGGTACTCTTTTCCCATCACCAACGATGAGCTCCATGTCGCCTTGTTTCAGCTTCTTCCACTTTTCAGGTTCCTGCAAGACATTAATAATGTGGTAACCACATCCAGTGTCAAACACCCATGTGTTGCTGGAAACAGTAAAAAGTTCAATAACATAAATAGAGATACCTGAAGGGCCTGCACCGTTGGCCTTGTTCATCCTCAGCTTAGCCAGATATTCAGGGCAATTACGCCTCCAATGCCCCATCTTGTTGCATTCAAAGCATTGACGCTCCTCAGGGGGTGGTGCTTTAGTAATTGGCTTGGCTTTGTTGGTGGCATGCTTGGCAGCAACAACAGCTTTATTCTTGCCCTTGCTGTTATAACCCCTTTTCTTGGGATTGGGCTTTCTAACACCAGCAGATCGAACTGTCAATACCTGATTGACTTTGCTTGGTACATTCATCTCAGCTGTCTTCAGCATCCCATGCAGTTCAGGCACAGTCTTCTCCCAAGCATTCATATTGAAATTCATTACGAACTGGTCGTAAGACTTTGGGAGAGAGTTCAAGATGAAATCCGCTGCCATTTCATTTGACAGGGGGTAACCAAGTTTACTCAGTTGGTCGATGTACCCTTTCATCGTAAGCACATGAGCACTAACTGACGAGCCTTCTTGCATTTTGCAGCCGATAAGCTGCTTCATGGTGTCATAGCGTTCTTGACGGGCTTGTTTCTGAAACATGCCTGTAAGTTGCTGGATCATGTCAAAGGCACTCATGTCTTCCATGTTCTTCTGAAGATCAGAAGACATGGTGGCTTGCATAAGGCAGGCTACCTCAATGGCATCCTCGTTATGCTTTTCCCAGGCTGTACGGGCAGCAGCCGTATTACCCTTAGGCTCGCTAGGAACTGGACCTTCCAGTACATAGTGCTTTTTCGCAAACTTGAGAACAATTTTCAAGTTGCGGTGCCATTCGAGAAAGTTGGTGTTATTCAGCTTATCTTTCTCAAGTATGGATTTGAGAGCGAAGGAAGAGTTGTTTTCATGAGACATCTGTTAATGTAAGCAAAAAAATAAATAATTAGTATTTTTGATGTTTAGTTCCTTATTTAATTAATGACCCATTAACAGTAATAAGAATAAGGATTGAGAATCTAGCAGTATCAATTACTAAAGGCAGCTGTGGCACACAACATTAGTAAGTGATATTAGGTAGACTGACAACGTTTGTCAATTGTGAAAAATGCACAACTCTCAAGTATGAGGCCACTAAGACAACTTGTCTATTTAGTGATACGTTTAGCCTCATCTATGCTCACTTTCATTTCCAGACAGCTGTGGCACGTAACAAGACATGAAAGTAATAGTCGTCCTAAAACAGGTACATGTGGAAGAGCCGGATGTGTCAACGAAACTCTTGCATCTTGGAGGACAAACTACGCACCAAGTGCGGTGCTGTGGCTCCAAACACTGGTGTTTCGCATTATGCTCCAAGTGTCCCTTATAATAGGATAGCATAGACTATTGATTTTATATATATGGGATCCAATTTTAGTGTTTACCGAATAAGGGTCAAACACAACGAATGATCTAATCATACGTGCGTTGTAAAAACCAGTTTTACTATATTTAATGTCGTGACATTTGTGATGAACCCTTTCATCTCTCAGGACACTTAATTTTAAATAACCTATTAAAACTAAGTTTGTCGCGACTTGTATAACCATTCAAAAGTTAATAGTTAATCTATTAAGTTTCTGAGTTTAAAACAATTTTAGATTGTAGAAACTCATTGGTTATATTTTTCAAGACAAACCATTTGTTTTATAAAACTTTTACAAGTTACAAAATTGATTAGTTTTTGAACTTGTTACATTTTATTGCGATTATGTTTTAAAACTCCTTTTAAAACATTTTTGGTATTTGGTTGGTATGTTATAACATTTATAAGATAAAGCAACCACAATATCAAATTAAACAAATATGTAAATCATAAGGCCATATTGTGTTTGATTTTGCTAGAGCCAAGTAGCAAAACAAACTAAGTCGCGGTGTCACAACACACAATCAACCACAATGATGAATAGTGCATCTTGTGATCTTGAACTGCTCCCACTGACCTCCAGATCCGTGCTTCTTAATCTTGATTCTTCAGTTTTGTCTTCAGGTCTTTTGTCATTACAATATTTACAATAAATTGAAATATATAACGAGAAAATACAAACCCTACTCTATTACAACTTTGAGCCATCAAAATGGGCCAAACCATAATAAACCAAAACTGAAAAATTAAACAACCAAACAATCACAAGGTCGGGCCTAATTTACATATTCAATCATAATTTTATAATTAAACTGGGTAATTCTTTTGGTCAATTATAACTTTGACCAAACAAATAACTTTACCCAAATAATTATTCAGATCTATATCTGGATCAGAAACTCAAAATATTAGACAATTTAGAGTTTGTGATCTGTAACCGGTTAAACTGACCGGATCGATTTGCATGTTGTAAGCGTGGCTCTGATACCACTGTTGGGAATCATGGTGGTATTCGGTTTGACTTTTAGGTAAAAACAAGTTTAACCAATTAGTATATTAAATCCATATTTAATATAACGCAGCGGAATTAGGGTTTCAAACTTTAACACTTTTAAAGTTCCCAATCAGGATCATGGTTACAAACATACAAACATAGATATAATATTAACTAATCTAATCTACCGATGAGAAAAAGATTATACCCTTTCGGTTTATGATTAACCGTTTGAGACACCGAGGTTCAACGAACGATTGCTAGATCACGAGCACGAACGGGTTCCTGGTTCACGATAGAAGCAGGAGATGGTTTGCAGTGGTTGATCGGAAACCACAAATGGTGTTCCTTTTATTCTTGTTGTGTGAATGGCAAAATTAAAAGAAAAACTTTGGTTTTCCTTTTTGTGTTTCACGACAGACAAAAAAAAAAAACAATCAAATTCTTGCTTCTCAATTTCTTGATCGACGGCAGCTTCAAGAAAAAACCAAAAAAACGTTTTCTTTCTTCTCGACGGCCACAACAAAATTAGGGTAGTCACACATTTAAGATTAATCCCTTGTAATCTTATAATACTAACTTTTGAGCCCTAAAGCCTAATCTAGTTAGTTTAGGTCCAATATGCAACATCAAGCCCAACACCATTAGTTTAATTAAATAAATAATTAAACTTATATAATTTATAACACTTATAAATTATAAATCCGTTCGTGAATACCACTTAATCAAATTAAGTGGATTTAATGTTCGTTGACCAAGGTGTAACTCTTACGGGTCACAGCTCAGTTAGTTACATTAATTTATCGGGTCCGTACATATAAATCCAACAATTATTATATAAACTGTTATTCCTTAATTCATTTCCTCGTCCAATTTCATTCATTAATATATTAACAAAAGTATTTTGAGATATCGTTCTTAGATACCAACTATTTCTTTGGTGAAAAAGTTTCTAATTATCACAACATTGATTGTTCTAACTATTATGGTGGTGATAATAACAATCAATTTCCTCATAGCAATAACGTTTGTGATAACAATGATGTATCTCCTAACAAAAATGATAGTAACATTGACATTAGATTTTCCGTGGAGAGTGGCTTGCTCGAAATCAAAGAAGTATAACATACTTTTTGCTTTATCTATTGCTTGTTTTATAGAAGTCTACCCATATTGTTGCTTTAGATGTTCACATCACATGATGAGTTGGTAGATTGGGTTGTTATGAGAATATTTGGGTATTCTTACTAAACATTTAAATAAACTACAACCGGTGAGGTTGTAAAGATATTATTTAAATGTGGTCATGATGGAAAATACAAAAGTATGTTCCTACATGTGTTGATGATAGGCACTACGTAATGTTTACAATAGTCATTTATTTAGATGGCAAGTGTGATCTAAACCCTTAAATCATTTTATGTTTCTCATGTGTTTATTAATTGTGATCATTATATCGCATAGATCTACTGTTAGAATAATCTTCATACTAGTATACATCATTACGGGGCATATAAATTGTATGACATATTAAGGGTGGTGTTATTCACACACCCCACTGTCACACCTAAGACCCCTAATACGCCCCGTAGTGGTCACTACGGGGCGTTTGAGGGGTAATCATTAGGTGGCCGTACCAATTATTCGGGTGTCAGTGTCAATGATTGGACCCTTAAACGCCCCGTAGTGACCACTACGAGGCGGCTATACGCCCCGTAGTGACCACTACGAGGCATATACGTGACAGGGGGTGTTGAATTAAAATCCTGGGGTGTGTAGATAACCCTTCCCCATATTAATGGGGTAAAAATATGTGGGTCAAAATGAGTCATTATTGGTACGGATTGTATTTGTTTGACCTGAAACATTTTTTGTCCAAATTCTTCTATTAATAATTTCTGTGCCAAATCTGATAAAAATGTTATATTATTTAGTTTGTTAAATGAAATGATAGAGGAGGTTTATGCATTAAAAATGCACTTAAATATTATACTACTTTAATATTCATGTAGTTTGTTAAATGAAATGATAAAGGTTATCTAAGCATTAAAAATATACTTTCAACGAGTTTCAGCTTGTTTCTTTTACACTACCTACATTAGTAACTCAATCCAACCTAATCTTTTATTAAAAAAATAATCTCTCTCTTATACATACAGAACTAGAGGTGACAATTTTTATCCATATTAAAGGAAATGGTTGGTTTGGGTAAACAATTGTAGTATAATGGGTTAAAATGGGTAACATCATAATATTGAATGGGTTGAGATGGGGTATCACTTAAACACAATGTGGGTCAAGACGGGTAGCCAAAAAACTATGTAAATGCAATGGTATAAACATTTAAAAATGTTTAATAACATATTTGTTGAGAAAATCATTAAAAATTATCTAAATGGACTATTTGTTTACTTATAACACATCTTAAGTTAAATTAAATTGATGTTTTTTTAAGAACAATCCATTTAGACCCGAGCTGATTTTGTTTAAAACTCGTTCTGACCCGCACTCATCCTGACCCGAACTCGTTCTGACCTGTTATCCAACCCGCCTATTTTGCCAGGCATATACACAAACCAACCTAACTTCATTTTCTACACATATTAATAATCCAACCCATCTCAAGTTTTATTAATATATTCATTATATAAATATAACTTATCATTGTTTTTAAAATATTAAAAAATTAATTTATCAAAAAAATACTTATTATTTTTCTAAATAGTTATAAACCAACAAGTTGTATTTTTTTTAAGAATATTCTTTTGAAAATAACTATGTGTTTAATAAAATTTATACCGGGATGTTCACAAAAAAATAAATAAGCAAGATTATGTGATTATTTTTTTAAAAAGGGTTAAATTATATAAGTTATTAAATAAAAATTAAATTGAATTTAATATTAATTGAAAAAGTTAGGTTGTGACTTGGGTTGATAGAGTGAGTTAGGTTGGGGAGTTGGGTTGGGGAAAACGAATTTTTCTATTTTTTTTTAGAAATATGGCAAACAACCCATGCTTTGGTCACCAATGCACAAGGCCGGCCCTTGGGAGGGGCGAGGTGGGCGACCGCCCGGGCCCGTCATTTTAGGGGGCTCAAAATTTTAATTTTTTTATATATTATATAAAAAAATTTGTATAAAAAATATATAAATAACCATTTAAAAACATATGATTTAAAGGGTACAAAAAGTAATTTTTTTTAAAGTATAAGAAGTTACTTTCATTCTCTTTAAACTAGAGGTGTTCATCAATTTAGTTAATGATTTATTCGGTATAGTTTAATTGGTTTTCAATTTCTTTTCCTATCCAATAACCGAACCGAATTTAAGAAGTGGTTCAGTTCGGTTTCAGTTAAAAATGAATAAACCGAACAAACCGATTAAAAACCAAATAAGCCGGTTAAAAATTGAATAAACATCTGAATAAACTTATTTAAGTCAAATAAACTAGTTAAAAACGAATAAACCGAATTCAACCTTATATATTATTAATAAGATAATAACTTTAGATCCGAATTTGGTTTAATCGGTTAATCAAACAAACCGAAATCAAAAAAAATTGTAACGACAACTGAACCAAAAAACCGAAATTCAGATACGGTTAGGAACTGAATCGAAAACCGAATTTAGAATTCGGATACAGTTAGAAACCAAACCAAATTTGGTTCGGTTTTTCCAGTTACAAATACGGTTCAGTTCGGGGCACCTCAATTCTCAGAACCGCCCTTAAAGGGGCCCATTTTTTTCTTTCGCCCCAGGCCCCGGAATTTTTTTTTATTCTCGGGGCCAGCTCTGCCAATGCACATAGTCTTAGAGGGTTATTTTGGTGCAAAATTATATATTCATTTAGTGATTTTGATTATTTAGGCCTTTAGGTTTTTAGTTTGGTGATTTAAATAGAAAAAGAAATTACTGAAAAGTTTAACTTGAAATACATAATCGATAAATTTAAAAATCTCAATGGACGTCGAGCGGGATTGTAATTCTTATTCAAGGCACTCACTATTTTAGTTTTTTTACGCATAATGATAATTATTTGACATTTTATTTTTATTTTTTGGCCTGACTTGATCTGATTTATTAATCCAAACATTTAACCCAGTTAACCGAGACATACCGGTTTATTAAAAAAAATTAGCACAGAAGTTTTCGTCCCCTCAAATTGGTCAAGCTTCGTCACCGCAATAAACCTTTTAAATCTTATGAAACCTTTTATGAGTTTGGATCGATACAAAGATAAAAAAAAAACTAGTTTTGCATTTTTCCCATATATGCATATACACGTAAACTAGATTGGATTGATTTAACATTTTAGAGGTTGAAATAATGGCGAGGGCATGTGCACAAGAGGGTAGGTATAACGGGCCTACATAAAATCTATGATAATCTTATCCATATCTTAAAATGATCCTAAACATTAAAATAGACGTATGCGGGGAACTGTATACGCGATCCATTGATAAAAAATGGAAAAAATGTCGGCGCTGTATAATGTCTTTGTTCGACACTTTAAATCTTTAATTACCAACCACATATCATATATAACGAATTTGTCAAAGAAGAAAGAGCTTTCCGCGAAATTAACATATATACATTTTCAAGTTGAATGAACAGTAAAATTAATTTAATAATAATAATTATATAATATTAATAATATTATTATATAATAATAATAATATAATACTAATAATATAATAATATTAAAATATATTATTATTATAATAATATAATATTATAATATTTGTATAATAATAATAAATATTTTATAATATTAGTATAATAATTATTATTATAATAATATTATATAATCTTAATTTTTAATTGTTCGCGTTTCTTTAAAATATTACGGATAAAAGAGACTTATATATAATTATGTGATGTAAGTTTAGTCAATTTTTATTTATCTACAATTACTTTTAAAATGTTATGCGTTTTGAGATTTAAAGTTTTACAACATATAGATAACTTTATGTTATATGAGTTTCAATTTTTAAGATCATGTTTTTAATAAAGTTAAATATGGGGTTACTGCCGCAACGCGCGGAGTAACCCCTAGTTAACATGATTCTCCTAGTAATTAAATTATATAAGGTTATAAGTTTAAATCTTGCTTAAAATGGTCGGTAAGACTTTTTATCGAATAACATGTTTCCTTTTAGGAGTCAGGTGGATTTGCTCTGTTCAACGATTGTTAGGTCTGAGTGATTTATTTGGGCAATAAAAAGGTATGACATTGAGCATTAGCTTGTCGTTCAAAAAGATATATAAATCAAAATAAAATTGGTCACATGTCATTTTTCTAGACCATCCTTATAGCAATTTCTTCGCATCTCTCTCCTATTAAATGCACCCATATTCAATAACAATAATATTAAATATATTTTTATACATTTTTAAATTATAAAAGGTTTTTAAAGCATTAAAAAATATATTAAGTTTAAAAGAGTACAAATTATTATAAAATATAAAATATTCAATAATTGTTTTTCAAAACGAAATATTCAAAAAAACAAAATTTAATATACTTAGTGTTTAAATAAATAATATTATTATTTTATTACTTATGTATTAAACTATATAAAGTATTAATCATATTATTATTGATTATTTATTAGTTTTTTATTTAACCCGTGTAATACACGGGGTATTGACCTAGTATAAATAATAAATTTGA
This sequence comes from Mikania micrantha, assembly GCA_009363875.1. Lineage (NCBI taxonomy): Eukaryota > Viridiplantae > Streptophyta > Magnoliopsida > Asterales > Asteraceae > Mikania > Mikania micrantha. Next base: position 32,907,516 of record CM018689.1, on the reverse strand, counting down.
AAATTTATAATTTTCCTTTCTTTATAATATTCGTGTATCATTTCCTTGTAACCTAAAAATTAATGTCATTTTGAAAATCATTCTCCACAACGTTCTAAGTTTATTCTTTTAATCTATTAACATTTTAAAAAACATTGTTTGGTTTCAATTGCTTTAAGTTTTAGCGTAAGTTTTGTTTAGAAACAATTTAGTGAAATATAAGTAATATACATTTTACACATTGTCGTCATGTGTAGTTTAAGTAATATAAATAGCATTTTTTACTGACACTACTGGATTTCATATATTAATATTAATTATTATCAATTATCAATGGCCGTAAATGTTTTCATATTAGTTTTCATCTACACGCTTTCATTATTTTTTAAAATTTAGAGGTATTAGGTACTTGATCATACTAGCAAAGTACTCATTAAAAACATTTCACTAAAAAATGTTTGGTTTTATTCTACAATAAAATCTATGGGATCACAATCAAATCGGAGAAATTATCATTCGAATCAAAATCAAAATAACAAAAATTAAAATGAATTAGCATTTGCTTTTTTTGATTTTTGAATTGGGATAGCATTTAAACTTAATTCTAAATTTGTAAATGAATTGAATTCTTGCAAAATTACTATATATATTATCTACCTATTATAATGAAAGTATTTTTAGGGATACATGCCGCGTTTTGGTGCAAGTTGCAAAATATTTTCCCGCCTCTCTCTTATAATATATATTTATAATTTTTTAATAATTAAAGTATATAATTAAATTTTAAAAAACTTGAATCTTGTTATTCTAATATTTTACTAATTTATTATAATTTATAAATTTTAAAAATATTTCATTTATACTTTATCTTAAAATATAATTTTATAATTATTAAAAATTTATTATTAATTTATATTAATAAATTATATTTTTTATCTAAACCGTGTAATACACAGAGTTTTAGGCTAGTATATTGGGTTGTTTGTTTGCATCTGAATGACATTAAGAAATTAACTCTGAATAGTTCATAACCTCTTAACCATTCAGACTTAGGGTTACCTCTTAACCATTCAGAGGTTATGAATCATTACCAACCTCTTAACCATTCAGACTTAATGATACTTTTTAATCATTCAGATGCTATAAACTATTAAGAGGTAGCCTCTGAATGGGATTAAGAGACTACCAAACATGGCCTATCTATACTAATAAATCACAATAATTGTGGACACTAGTCACAATTTTAGATCACCTATATTTTGGTTTTCCTGCTTCTCTCTCCTATTTAATTATCTACACTTCTCCCTCATATTTAAATATCTATATTTATTATTGAGTTAGGAACTAGGAATTAAGGATTATAATAATTAATATACTATGATTAATTATATTGAAAATGAAATCAATTATGATGTTTTTAAGTTAACTTATATTTTTATTTAATAACTTTAGTTTTTTCAATATTATCGAATTCAAATAATATTTTCTTAAAATATTTATAAATATAACAATAATGTTACTACTTTTTTATATAATTGCTTTTAAAATGTTTAAACATTTAATATGATTGGATTATTTGAATGATAAAATATATTATGTTGAAATATAGAAAGTAAGAATTTTTAAAAATCCAAGTTATATATATTAATATAAATTTTAGTTAAAGTTAATTTAATGTGTTAAAAGGAGAATAAATATACTTTAATTAAATTATTTATGAATTACATTACATAAAAATATTAACATATTGTTAAAAAAAATTAAAATTAAAACATAACTTATAATTATCACATCAAATATTTTAAAAATATTTTTAAGACTTTATGCATTAACAAATATCATATTTTATTCAACCTTTGTAAACATGAGTTTAGTAAAACTTTGCAATGTACATGCTTTTTAACTACATAACTTTTTGTCAATAGATTTGTATATATAACATTTTATTTTTTTTCAATCCGTGTAATATACGGGATTTTAACCTAGTATATAATAAATCAAAATAAAAGACGACACATGTCATTAATCTAAACTATTATCACAATAATTTTCCCGCTTCTCTCTCTTATTTAATGCATCATATATTAAATAATAATATTAAATATTGAATACATATTTATATATTTTTAAATTGAAAATATTTTTTAAGACATTAAAAATATATTAATATAAAAAATACTTTTTTTTTCAAAAACAAAATTATTACAAAATAAGAAATGTTGTAAACGGTTTTCTAAAATAATTTTTTTTTAAAAAACAAACTTTGAAAAAGTAATATTTAAAAAAAATAATATTATTATTTTATTACTTAAAGTATTAAGTTTTTTAAAATTTTTAAATAATATTTTATTTTAAAAAATAGACTTATATTATAAAGATTTTCATTAATGACTATATATTATTTTTGTATTTAACCCGTGTAATACACGTGATATTAAGCTAGTATTATATATATTAGAAAGCAAGGGAAGGAATAGTAATTTTTTCAGTAATTTTAGTTTTGTCTCAATCTTTATCTAAGAATACTAAACTTTTATTTTCTATTTTAATAACATGAATAGCACAAATTTGATTATTTTAATAGGAATTAAACATTTGAATATTTTTTTCACTACAAACTCAAGTTTAAGTATTTGCTTTTGTTTTATGTATATATATATATTATTGAATATTAAATATATAGTAATCGTGATGTATATTAAATAGTGATGTATAGTAAAATGAATAATGATACATATATGTCTGATTCATTAGTGACATTTTGATGAGATTATTAAATTTGTGACTTTTGCTTAAAATTTGAGTTTTTATTAAATTTGAGAGAGTTGTTTAAAGATTTTGGTTTTTGTTATAATTCAAAAGATTGGTTGCTGGCAAGAATGATTTGGTGAGTAATTTTTCTATTATTTTTATAACATGTTTGTGAATATTTAGTATGATTTATGTTTTCATGAAAAAATTGTCTATAGTTCATGATGAGAATATTGATTTTGCTATTTAACTTATGTTTTTGCAAATGATATATAATAACCGTTATCGGGAGTGTACTGTGATAGTCCGCCACAACACGTAGGAGAATATACCTAGTTTAAATTATATGACAATAAATACACGTTATTTTTTATAGATTTTATTATATTGTTCTTATAATTTGTTTTATTTTAAATTAAGTTGAACTAGAAAAATAACCCACGTGTTGCGGCGGGGTAGTACGATTAAAATTTCAATGTTGTGGTACAACTAAAAGAAACATATCAAATCACGACAGGCTAGTTATGAAGAGCGAAACATAAATAGAAATGATATTCATTACAAATTGGATCTTAGGTACACAAAACAAATGTATTGAGTTACAAGGACTTAGTTTTAGAAATTGAAACATATATAAAAACAGTTGTATAAAGGTGACATGTTATTCAGTTCGTTTCGGTGTCAGTGTCGGTTTTACTATTCATGAACATATATAGAAAATCCACAAAGGAAAATTATTGTTAAAAATTAGTTTGCATGTAATATATGAGATAAACTTTATACTTTTAAAAACATGACACGACTTTATATACGGAAATCATGAATAAGTTATATCGTTGTAAAAAATTTAAGAAAAACAAAAATGATCGAATATAGATACAAGATCATATAGTTGTAAAATTTAGAATTACAAACACGAAAGCGTGTTTAAACAATGTTAAAATATATCCTAGACAACTCGATTTTAATTAATATTTATACTGAAACGTAATTATCAAAAGCACATCTCAACATTAACTTAATCATAGAGAAAATTTTATTTCAAGAGTAAAAAATTTAAAATAATTGGAAAAAAAGGAAAAAATGGAGGAAAAAAGTACAGGTGGTAGATAGCAAGTGATGTGTCTCGAACCTTTAACCTTTAAATACAAACTAAATATACAATACCGATTTTCTAGTTTTAGATTGTTCAGACTTCTAACCAACATAAATATTGTCACACCCCCAGCATCCAGCCACCGAGGGCGCGACCAAGACCGGTGCAGTGGGAGTTCTGGTGGGGGTTGTCAAATGAGTAGGAGAATCGAACAAAAGAAGATGGGGTTGCATTTATAAGATTTTGTCTTCTGGGACTCATCGCGTACCGTCAAGGCCGATGATGCATGGCCTTGGCGTATCGCCAAGGATTTCGGGATTCAAAAATCCCGCTTCTCCTTCGCGTATCGCCAATCTCTTCGCCAAGGAGTCTTGGGGTACCACGAAGGTTCAATTTTTCAGTTTTTCGATTTCGTTGATTCGATTTCGTTCGTGTTCGATTCTTAACGTCTACTATAAACGTTTAGTTCATGTTTTGCACATAATCACATAATGACACGTATGATTGTTTGTTTATTGTTTGTTCACCAACGCTCGTGAGACTCGTGTGTGTTTCGATAATTCCTCGAATTATCTTTAATCGTTAGTGTTCGTCTTTTACGAAATGTTTGCATGCTTGATAAAACATAATCAACATGTAATGCACAATTCAATAATTCCTCTAATTATTGTTTTGCGTTTGTGTTGGTGTTTGCCACACTTGGTTTCCAAAACCAATGTGCAATGTACGATTTGATAGTTTCTCGAACTATCGTTTCGCAGTTGTTTGTGTTTTACTCATCTAATTAAACATAATCAAATGAAATGCAACAAGTATGAATGTGAAATACATAATTGTAAAGGTTGCAATTTAGCTGAAATTGCCGGGTGTCACAAATATATACCAAACATGTATAAGTATAAAAATTAGAATTTCATTTAGTTGTAAAAACTAGAATTTCAAAGCCCAATAGCAAATTTTAAAAGGTAAAAAGATATTGTAGGTAATCCGACCAGAAATATAGACGGAGTTGTTTTGATTAATATTTATACTGAAACATATAAAAAGTAAAAATAAATCATAGTTAATCCAATCGGAGACATAGACGAACTGGATATTGATTAGTATTTATACTGAAACATGTAGTTGTAAAAAATAGAATTTCAACGCACGATAGCGCATTTAAACAGGTAAAAAGATATTGTAGATAACCCAAACAAATATATAGACGGAGTTGGTTTTGATTAATTTATATACCAAAACATATAAAAAGTAAAAATAAATCATAGTTAATCCAACCGGAGACATAGACGGATTGGATCTTGATTAGTATTTATACTAAAACATAGTTATTAATAGCATATCTCAATATTAATTAACTCAAAGTATACATAAAGATTATATTTCTAAAGTAAAAAAAGAAAAAATATATAAATAAATTATAGGTAACCCAGCTGTTGAAGTAGACAGACTTGATCTTGATTAATATTTATACGGAAACTTAGTTAATAAAAACAAATCTCAACATTAACTCAAATCATATTAGAAGATTATATTTCAAAAGTGGAAGAGGATAAAAAAAGAAGAAGAAAAAATGGACAAATTGAAAAACAAAAAAACCTAAACAATGTATGCTGCGGGAGTAGAAACCACACCGGCCAGTCGAAAGAAACCAACAAACCCAAATACACAATAACCCTCAAGCATGGCCACCATATGGTTACAATCTTGAATTTCAATCTACAAAAGCTATAAAAATTATGTGGAAAACCCAGGAAGAGTCGAACCCACGGCATCGTAGATGCCATAAATAAAATAGTGACGCAAAACCAACTCGTCTACCTAAACATATTTTAATATTTCCAGAACCAATACATATAACCTATACTAATTTTTTGTGTAAAACCAACAAAAAAGAAGCAAAAACCAATAACAAGCAAACACGTTGCCAACCGACCTTCGAAATTGAGTTATAAGGAATTTGAACTGGATTTGAATTTTCACTTTTGAATCATTATTTAAAACTAGTAACTTTGATGCCTTCATTCTAGTTATTTAAAATTAGAGACAACATTTAATAAAGGGGCTACTTTCGCATATTTTTTTCCCTTACTTTTATACCTTTATACGGTATTACTCACATAAACATATATTATTTACATCATATCCTTAAAGCTGTTTGTATTCTCAACATTTAAATGAAATTATACATTTTATCTATTTTGTCTCCTACATCTAGTTTTTCTTCACTTCCCTATCTCCAAATATTTTAGGGAAGACACACAAAACCCCATATGCAAAGTTCACACTATTCATTAACTCTCATAGTTTTTGTAAGTGGTTGTATATGAAAGAAAGACAAAAAATAATAAGAATACATAAAAAGGTAATATATAATAGAAATATGGATAGATAGATATATATATATATAATGATATTGTGAAAGAACCTTTTAAAAATTAAAGGTAAATTTATAAAATAGTAACTGTAGTTGAATTATATATATATATATATATATATATATATATATATATATATATATATATATATATATATATATATATATATATATATATATATATATATATATATATATATATATATATATATATATATAGGGGAAGGTTCCATTGTTAACCCTCCCTTATAGCGTTAACCGCTTAACCCTAGCGTTTTTTGCCCGAATCCTAAATTTTTTTTTTCATGGTTTTTATTATGTAAAAATAGGAGGGGTTTCTTTTTTGTGTTTTTGCTAATTCATCACCGTTTAGAAGTTATTGTAAGTGTAAGTTATTTACATTTACTTACATTCCCGTATCTGATGCAGTAAATGTAAGTAAGTGTAAGTAACTTACACTTACAATAACTTCTAAACGGTGATGAATTGGCAAAAACACAAAAAAGAAACCCCCCCTATTTTTACATAATAAAAACCATGAAAAAAAAAATTTAGGATTCGGGCAAAAAACGCTAGGGTTAAGCGGTTAACGCTATAAGGGAGGGTTAACATTTGATCCTCTCCCTATATATATATATATATATATATATATATATATATATATATAAGAAAAACCTATTTTGAATGCTTTAATAAAAAATTAATTTTAGTATATGTATTATTTTAACCCCGATCCCATAACATGGCTACCTTACCACATGACCACCTCTCTATACTCTACAACTAGCATTACGTAAAAATACGTTTTCATTTCATTTATAATTAGTTTTGTATTAAATGCAGCATACCTAAGAAAATTTTATAGGAGCCAATTAAGAGATTTTGATGCTTGAAAGATATTATAATTTTTTTTCTTTTATTATAAGTAATAGTATTATAACACCCAACAAAAATCCCACATCGGCAGCCATGATCAGTAGAGATTTTTTATTCACAAGGAATGCTTGTTTTCTAATAGCACAAATGTTTTTTGGGCGCATTGACTGTATATAAGAGGAGAACTCCCCAATTAGGTGTGCTGGGCTGACAACAATCCAAGATGGGTGACCTGTTTGAAAAGTTTTCATCTATACAACCTAAGGCAGGTCCATGAGCTTTGAGTAGGCAAAGTGGACACTATTGGTAGTAGGTGAGACCGAATGGTACAAGTGTTGTACACCAAATACACCTATCTATATAGTATAGGCTACAAACAGTATTGTCCAAGTCACAAAAAGACATTTAAAAATGAAAGAAGAGATGAAAGAGACATCACTCATGGAGATGAACCAACACCATTAAATTTACACGAATACGATGCTTATTTCATGTGCTTCTTGACTTCTTTCTGATGGAAGTTACTTAAAACACAAAATCATGGCTTATAGTCTTTGGATATTTTTAGTTATGATTATATTTTATGGCGTGTCCACATGACCAAACGATTTATCTTAGCTAGGGTCATACTTGAATATATGGTTTGTGTTGTATTTGAATTCGATTTGAGATAGCAAACAATTATGTATTTATGTTCTTGGCATAAGACCCAAGAACGTTCATAGCAAGGGCCATACCTGAATTTAATTTCAACCAGCAAAAGTTACCCATATGCTGCGCGTTTAGTACGACTAAAACCACATTGTGGCATGTCATTAAAACTTATGTAGAAAGGCTATTATGTCTCGTAATATATAAGAATTAAAAAAATAATAATTTAATAGGAAAAATATTAAAAAATCACGCGATAAGCTTCTTTATGAACTTTATTACACACATATATGTGTTGGCCCTTAATGGGCAAGAGTAAATTGCATTAATTTTAACATTATTTTACTTATTTTGTGAAAATAATTGTTAAAAGCGCTGAGGTGATTAACCTCAAACAATAGCTTTGAGCCAGGGACTCATTCGGAGCAGCCTCTCTATTCTCAACTAGAATAGGGGTAAGGTTTGTCTCTATCCTTCCCCCAGACCCTACTCTAAGTGTGATTTTTACTGGGTATGCTTGTTGCTTTGTATTGCATCATTTATCTTAATATTGTTATGAACATAAAAGAAGTGTAAAAACTTATGATGACTTGGTTCAAGAGATAAAAACATAATACAAAAATAGTTGTAACATGAACGTTCTTTATTTAGCGTCGGTTTCATTCTTTACGGTATCAGCATGTTGTCGTTACTGTTAGTAGTTAATATGATTAAATAGATACAAGAAACATACAAAATTATAGTGATTCAGTTGGAGATCAAAACATATTTAAATAATGGTTGAATGTTTTTTTTGCTAACAATACTAACATATTCTTACTCTACTCCCAAGCAAGGTAGTTTCACATTGGCAAACCTGCTTAGGAATGGAATGGATCAGCCGACCTGTTATCTTTGCCCTTACCATCAAGGCAAGCTCACATAGTTATTTAGTTGACGTCATTCTTATTATACACACCAGCACATTGTCGTTACCAATACAAGTAGATAACCCATGATTATTAATTATTTTAAATTAACAAATGAAAATTATTGTAAAAAAATCACGTTTAAGATGGGTCTTGAACAAGAACCCCCATGAGAAATCGGTTTCAAACAAGTCAAAAGTAGTCATAAAATCAATTAGAACCAGGATTTAAGGCGGACCAAACCAATCACTTCTTTAAAAAACCTGTTCCTAACCCAAACCAATCTAGAGCCATTTTGAATTTGTCTAACCTAAACCAAACCGATTTGATAATAATAATAAAAAAACAAAAAAAAAAACAAAAAAAAACGGTTTGCACACCTATGGATCTCCTATGACCCGTTTTCTTTATTTATTATGTAAATAATAACCCTCTTCATTTGCTAGAAATAGACATGTATGAGTAAGAAAGTGCAAAGATAAATGCTGCACTTGTCTAAAGTTTCTAATAACTGCATCACTATAAGACATGATCATCAAGAAAATTGTAGATAGAGATGATATCAAACCTATATATCTAAAAAAGTAAAGCAAACCCCCCCAAGAAACATAATTATGATGAGTGTAACTGTCACGATTCACTTTGTGTTTCACCGATTTTTGGGATTTCACCAGAATCAGAAATTACTACTTTTTTACGAGGTTTGCCACTGTAAGTACCTGCACCTCCTTCTATTGCATACACGTTATCCATTCCTTCTATCACTTCCCCAAACACAACATGCTCTCCATCCAGCCTGGAAATTAAATCAGATATTAACTGCTTTTAAAGGCCTTTTGGGAAAGATAAAATATATAGTTTGCTACCAACGTCTCATAAAATGGAGGAATTCTATTTTTCCTGAAACTCTAAAAAAATTCTGTAAATTTTGATGGTTTGGTGGTTTAATGGTTTGGTTTTTGACTGTTTGAACCCATTTTTAACTTCTTTTTTAATATGATTAGTTTATATTAAAAATAATAAAATTGATAAAACTGTCTCCTGATAAGATAATACACACACATAACATATTCCAAAAGGGAAAACCGGACCAAAATGTGAATCTAACCATTTGGATCTCAAATTGACCAACTTGCTTCGGTTTAGATGATTCGGGCGGTTTCAATGGTTTTACACATCACTAATAAAAACTCTTCTCTACAAAAACATGTGTCAATCAAATATTGCAATTTTCACATGCAATTCCAAGGTATATAATCATACACAACACTTGTTGTTTGACCCGAAACCATAGTTGTCAAAACTCAAAAGCACTCAGGCGCACTCGCCTAGGTGTAAAAAAAAAAGCCAGGCGCATGAAAGACGTCTTGTGGCAGCCTATGCGCAATTTGGTGATTTTTCGGTAAGACTTCGGCAAAATTCTGGAAAATCCGGCATCAAATGATTTTACCATAATTCAGTCTAAAACAACCATAAAAAGGTTTTTATATTTTAAAAATTCTACATAACTATATTATTAATTGTTTTATAGTTAGACTTTATATATTTTTTAAAGGCTTCTAAGCCTAAAAACATGTAAAAACACTAAAAATGGTAATTTAATAATATGCACCTAGTATAAAAAAGTCAATGCTTTTTTTACGCCTAGGCTCATGGCATGGCTTATGCGCCTTGAGTATGCCTTGTGCCTTTAACAACTATGCCTAGCACAAGGTTTGAAAAAAGTTTATGATTGATAAAAAAAATGTCCTAGATACCCTTCAATAGTTTGCAGTTACATGGGATGGAGGGAATATGTCTTAAAAATTCAACAGAGTTGACTTGGAACTTTTATCAAGTTCAGCAACCAGATAATTTAACTTGCACCACATGACTTTAACAAATTACTAAAACCATAAACTATTTCAACCCAATTATGTAAAACCATGGTTGAAGAAATCGCTAGTCGCTAGTCGGTTAGCGAGGTAGGGAGTAGGGATTAATCGGATTGAAATTTTTATATAGAATTTTTCAAAATTTTATATATATGCATACATATACACATATTATAATGCTTCAAAATTCATATTTTTTTTAATAAACTTAAAGATAATAAACAAAGTACTTAAAAATTCAAACATTAATATAAGCATTAATATAAGCATACTTGGGAGTCGATTGAGACCGATCGTGCGCAGCTGCTTTTTGACTGATCGATCGTGATTTTGGGAGTGGACTGAGATTGGGCTTGGACCGAAATTTTTGGCTTAGACAAAATTATTGGCCTGTTGACCGATTTTTTGCCCTGTAGACCGATTAATCCGACTAGCCCCAACTAGCGATTTTTGAACCGACTAGGCAAAAATTAATCGGCTTAGGTCCGACTAGCGATTAATCCCGATTTTTACAGCACTGTGTAAAACAATGTGAACTCAGGTTGTCTGCTATAGCTAACGGGTCAAAAATGTCAACTATTAGAAATTTGAATATATATTAAACAGGTTACTCACATAGTATGTGTTACAATGTCATTAATAGTTTTATTTAAAGAAAATTCTTAAGATTATATTTAACACACTAGTAATTAAAAAAAACACACACTCTAAAAAGTGTTCATGGGTCAGCACAGCCCTATCTGAACAGTTTTGACCAGTAAATACAATCTAACCCTTTTTACCTGTTACTCAACCACCTATTTTCCACCTCTAGCAGACATTATCCGCACACTCGAATACAGGAGCTTCATGAGTCCACAAAGCAGAGTGAATATAGAATGCAATATGCAAAACCCATATACAAGTATTACAAAACAACAATCCTATTGTTTGTGGCCTCGCTTTGCCTGTTTGCCTGGTTAGTCAGGTATTGAGGGGAACCCGGGGGTTTACCACGTAAGTGGGTTCCTACTGTTATAAAAAACCTAGTACTAAATTACGGGTAGAAGCTCAAAAGCTTACCAGTAGGCCTTAACTGTGGTGATAAAAAATTGTGAGCCATTAGAATCTGGTCCTGAATTCACCATAGCTACCATACCTGCAAAAAACATAGCTTCAGAGGAAGACAACAAATATTATCCAGTATTTTCTTTCTTTTTTTTTTTTATAAAAAAGCACTTCCCAGGTTATGAATGTGAAGTAGAGAACAATAATAACAAGTCAAAAACCTGGATGTGATTGCTTAATTTTGAAACTTTCATCACGAAATGTGCCACCATAAATGGATTCATTCCCACGACCATCATGGTGGACAATATCTCCACCTTGAATCATAAACCCGGGTATGATACGATGAAATGGTGTTCCTTTATAACGTAGCAGTTTACCACTTTTACTTTTTCCCAATTCCCCTGATAAAAACACAAATTTATAAGATGCAAATACATATAAAATTTTTTGAAATATATAGGGTGCATAGACAGATAAAACATATTTGTTGCGACTTGAAGCCACCATAATCAATTTTTAGTGTTTTCTAAATACTGATTGCAATTAAAAAATGAAAAGGAGGTAAGAAATTGTAATATGAAAATTAATTTAAAGATACACAGCTATACGTTTAAAGGGGCTACATGTTTAAATAAGTTGCCAACTTTCACCTTCCTGCTTTGAGTTGCTAACTTATTTTTTTGGCAAGAAACAACCATCAAAGTTCAAGCATTTTGATTTAAGCTAATTACTATGCTAAATCAGTTTGGTTTCAAGCATCACATAAAAATATCAGCATAGTAAATGGTTACTGACCAGTCAACATTTGATGCAGATACTGCATTAGATTTACCTAAAATAACCTTAAATCAAATTTTTATTTGTTGTATATTTTAAATCAAAGTATCAAACTAATTGAAACTTTAATGCGTTTTGCACATAACATAATCTTATAAATTCAATAGAGGATGGAACCATAATTACCTGTGCATAGGGCACGGAAATTCTCTGCAAAGATCAAAACAATGAAGAATAAATCAATACAAATAGCCTTTCGGGTCAAGAATGTAGTACTAAACTTGTATATTTATGATAGTTAAGCAGTTTTTTTTTATTGGAGTCTGTATTTGATGTTTGAGTTGGTTTGTTTTAAAGTCATTAAAGGTTTTAAATTTGATTTAAATTATAATTAGGTTAGGTTGTTATTTATTTGGGAGTCAAGGTTTGTTTGTCTTATAAATAGAGGGTTTGTTCTCTATTGTTTGCAAGTTTTTCAATTAAATAAAATCGAAGAGTCGTGAAATGTTATTCACAACATAGGTGGGATATTTTTTATTACCGATTACAAGAAGAATTCAATTGGAATCAGGGCTTAGCCAATCTGAGAGTCGACTTTCGAAGGGGAAGTGTAGCCTTTGGCTGCAGGGCTGCCATCGCAAACAGCAGATCAGCAATTCCAGCTTTTGGGACACAACCAGGAGAAATATCTAGAAGCTTTAGCAGCAAGGATCGGCCAAGTTAAAACAGGGGTTGCGATTGGTTTTTTCCTGGTTAATATCATTAGTTTTTCCTGATCAATCAGCAGAGGAAGAAATGCAGCAAAAAACATTGAATTGGTGGCAATTTTTGAAATCCATTAAAACGGAAAGCTAGGTTTTGAAGACTTGATCGAAAATGGGAGGTTCAACCCAGGTTTTATTGTGTTCTTTCATTAGTTGGTTACTCTTTCTTGCCTATGAGAAGAATTGTAGAGGGCATTTGAATTCTTTTGGCAATAAAACAAACTGGTGTAGCATGGAAGCTAGTGTGCAGGGGAGGGGGTGAGGTGTTCATTTAGCGACTTGAAGGCTGAACAACATGTGGTTGTTGTGTTGTTGGTGGGTGATAAGCTGGGGATGCGAATCAAGGAAAAGTTTGACAGTTTGGTGAAAGACCGATGGAGGAGAGGATGAATCCATTTAGCATCAAGTAAAGGGTTGCGGAATTTAAACCGTGAAGAACTAGGGCATGACCAAGGTTGTGTTGTCAAAAGCCCTAAGCCGCACACCTAAGCCCTGAAAAAAAGCCTATCCTAGAAAAACGCCTTAGGAAGGGCTAGGCACAGATTTGCGCTCTTTTTACAAAAGTCACAATAGGTGACAACTTTGATGTAGAAGCAAGGGCATTAAGGTGCAACCTTTTTGAGAAAGAAAAAAAAAAGCATTCTTATCTTTTATATGGATTGTTAAATTTGGTTTTTATTTTTTTGGATTTGTATAGATTTAATTTAAAAGTTATACCTAGAAAAATACAACAATTAACATAGACCCACTGGTTTGAACATTTGGTTTTGATTTTTGAACATTTGGTATTGGTTTTGAACAACAGGTAGTCTAGTATTGGATTTGAATAGTTGGTAGGTTTTGAACATTTGGTTTGTGAAAGAGTACAACAACCTTACCCAGTATATTCCCACTTTTCAGTAGGGTCTGGGGGGAAGGATAGATACAAACCTTACCCCTATCCCAATTGGGAATTTGGGATAAAGAGACTGCTCTGAAAGAGTCCCCGGCTCAAAGTTATCGTTTGAAGTTAATCATCCCAACGATTTTAACGTTATTTTCACAAAATAATTAAAATAACGTTAAAATTAGCGCACTTTTACTTTTGCCCCTAAAGCGCCCACACATATATACATTTATGTGTGCACCGTAAATGGGGAATTGGTTTGTGAAAGAGTATTAACATTAAATGCATAACATGGTTTCGAGAGAGGTCAAGGTGGTGGTGAACATGCTCCATTAGATAGAAGCCACATCATGTGTTACAAGTTTTGGGAGGTGATTGTTGGACTAAACTTGCAAATTAATGATGGTTAAATGAACACCCCAGCCCTTGTTTGAGTCGGCTGGAAAATCAAATAGGGTTTAGGATTTGATTTAGATTATTATAAGGTTAGGTTGTTATTTACTTGGGAATCGAGGGTTGTTTGTCCTATAAATAGAGTGTTCGTTCTGTATTGATTGTAAGTTTTTTAATTGAATAAAATCAAAGAGTCGTGAAGTTTTTTCACAATATAACGGGGTTATCTGTTATTACCAATTACAAGGACTTCAAAGAAGAGCATGTAATGGAGCAATGTGCCTACTTAAATCCACTATCATCATTGCAAAAGATAAAGATAAGATTGAAAGCTTACCAACAGTCTTTGGCACAACTTCACCATACAATCCGATAACAATTCTTCCTGTAGTAAAAGCAGATAACTATATAAGGTTAGCACTTAAACGTAATCTATTCTCAAAAAAATTATAATAAAAAAAGGGTTAATACAATAAAAAACCAACATGCTTTTTTAATTTTATGTGAAAGAGACAGTTAACCAAAATTTGGTATGTTAAAGTCACTCAACTTGTTTAAAATGCATGTATTTCTTAAATCAATACTAAACTTCGGGCAGTAGCAGATGTCCTTTTGTTGATGTGGATATCATGTACACTCTTTTGTTAATATAAAGCAATATGTCATACAACGTTTAAATGCAAATTTGAAACATCTTTTATAATCAAAAGAACTATACATGTCACAAGTTTGAGACATCTGGAGTGCCACTTGATGGAATTTTGACAGGCTTAAGGGGAGGTAACGAGTGATTATTTTAAACATTTTTCACAGTACATCAGTGCGTGTATTCTAGACAATTTTAGTGACTTTTTATAAAATGGGAAAACTGGATTGAGTGACGCTTTCATAGAGAATGAAATCATATGACTTTTATGGTATTTAACCCAATTGAAAATGCATAATAAGGGTACATTACTCAAATGCAAACCATATATAGACATAATGCACAATACCTAAACGTTGCTTATCAATATCCACATCCAAGAACACTCTGTTTGTAATTTCATACGCCTCCTCCACAGACACTTCCTCCTATAAATTTGGGTTATTGGTAAGAGAATATTAACAAATATACTAACAATTTAATTAAAGACTATGAATGAATTGTCACAGGGAAATATCTGTTTGCAACAAATCTAGAGCTTCATAGAGACAGTCAAAATTTTAAACTGTTCAAATCATGAAGCTAAAGGATAAAGCCAGAAATAAACAATAATGCTGAAAGTAATTACATAACTTATATTCTTTTAGAACGGATAACTCGCATACCCTCCAAACCTATTCCTAAATCTAACTTAAACCCTCAGCCATTTGGAAGAACACCTTGGTACCATTAGGCCAAAGGCCTTTGCAATTACACAACTTGTATATCCGAACTACTCCTGATAACTATATGGACATGACCATAAACTGTAAACCCGAATGTTAATATAATTATCTTAATTGAGACTAAAAATCAAAATCTAACAACAATCTGAGATTGAATTTAGAAAAGTTGAACATCACAAATCACAACTATTGAATCAACTTCGGTCCTAAAGCACATCAGATCAGTAGAATTCCAGCAAATGAGGCCTTACTCACACCTTCATCTCAACTATGAAGTTATGTTTCAACAGATGACAGAAGAAGTAACAAACAGATCCAAACCTAATTCAGTTCTAAAAATCACGGTATCGATAAGCAAATCACCTGCTGAGAAAACGATGAGAAGATGAGGAATACAAGAAGTGAACCGATCAAAAATAAGATGAAGAATCGCGGCCGTAGTAGATTCGAGATCTCTCGAGCCATTTCCGGTTCAGATTCTTCGTCTTTCTCATGCATTCACCCAATATCCAAACCACAAACAATCTAAACCCACCAGTTGTTGAATCATGAAAGATAACCCCACCGAAACTTTTGAAGAAGATCAGAAAAAGCTTCCTGCAAGTGGATTATAGCTTTTCCCCCTTTGTGTTGTCAGTCGGTGAACCAAATTAACGTCTGTCAGCTTCTTAATCCTCCGATTTTGGTGCTGAATTCACCAGACTACGTAAAACTTATTGATTCGTTTGTCGTCTGGTGCATTAATTCGTGTTCTTGAATCTAGATCGTATCCACCGGAGATTTGCCACACACACGAGGTGTTTGACTAATTGGCCGAGCAAAGACGGTTATTACATGTGATGGTGTGGTTAAACTTAAAATAGTACAAGGCCCACATTCAGTTGTTTAGTCCATCAAGTGGCATAATGTCAAAAGCCCATTTAGAGCTCATGGTACATAACTACATTTATAGTAAAAAAAAAAAAATGGTAAACGCCACCATTAGACGTCCCTCACCGACCTGTCTCACGACTAACACGAGGGAGGTAAATCGCGTGATCCAGAATAATTGGATGGTGCCGGGATTTGAACTCTAGACCTCTATTATAGATTCTCACATTTACCACTATGCCACTATCGCGGTGAGTCGAGGACAAGTACATTTATAGTAATGGGAAAAAATAGTTCTCGAATCAAAACTAACAACTCGAACCAACCGTTCTACCCAAATTCACAGGTGCAGGTGGTTCTGGTTCCTTAGAGAAATTGTTATCGGAAATGAAATAACTATAACAGGTTCCGCCTTTACCACGCCAAAATCGGAACAGGAAGTGGTCAAAAACTGATCAAAAACCTGAACGTAACCAGAACCAGTTCTTAACTTTATTGACAAAAACCAAAACTGATTTGAAACCAGAATTGGTTTCAAGAATCCCAATTTGTGCACCTCTAATTTGGTATCAATGTTAATAAATATTAGAGTCGTATGACTAACGGTGCTCACCTTGGAATATTAGGTGTTAATGTTGCTCAATATATGTGATTGTATGAAAATAAGTTTTGGTTTAAAGGACATTAGTTCATTAATAAAAGTTATTGAGTTGTTGATGGGAAAACAACCAAATATATGTTGTCCTGAGACATTAAGCGCAAGATATCAAATCTGCTACCATACACACAATCTTAGCATGTCAATCTCTATAATTGGTTCAATTTCTTTAGAAATAAATCATGTTGTGTAGATATTAACATCTCTTGTTTGTTAACGAAGATGTTGGTCAGTCATAGTTTTAACAGGGCAGGGTTCGTGTTTTTAACAGAGTGGGGTTTATATTCAAATTAAAAAGATATTAAAGTTAAAGTTTTGCTCCCTTAATCTAATAGTTTGAGCCCCCATCAAATATTATATAAAGTCGCTATTAAAAACCTCATGGTTTTAACAACCCAAAGATGTACTTCCTTAGTTCTCGAACGATGCAAGACCCAAAGACAAGTGAGGCATGGCTATATTTTTCTTGCTCATAAAAAGTTACTCGCGTATTGAAATAATGTGAGTTACATGTTCACTTTTTAAACTAACTAAATTTAGTTTTTTCGTCTCTCTTTTTTGTTAAAGATTGGAGGTTACGTTTTAAGTTTGATGAAGTATAGAATTTTATTTTTTTCTCCGTCCTATTAAATAATAAATACTTTCTTTAATTTGATAGATAACATTACTATAACATAAGTCTTTTCTATAATTTCTTATAAAATGTCTTTTAGAAATATTTGATATTTTTTGAAGTAAATATTTTAAATTTTTATTTAATACGTGTAATATACATGTTATAATTAAATAATTAAATGGGGTTAAGATATATGTCTCATCATCAAATTTATTTGCTTATGAGAATCGACAAGTAAAGAGCAATTTGTGGTTTTAATAACGACAAACTCAAAAATAAATAAATAAATTTTAAATATACTGTGAAAAAGAGCAATTTAAGGATAAGATGTTAAGGATAAGATAATGCTCTAAATATACAAGTGACGACTGATGTTATGTCAACCCTTTTTTTTCATTTAATAGATAACAGGATTGGTAAAAAAGGAAAGATCTCGTTGGATAGCGGTCATTAAGCATATGAATTTATATGAGGCATATATCATCAGTGGCAAGTAAAGTTATGTAATGTCACAAAGAAGTTGAGTGTAGGATTTTGGTTCACGTTTTTATTATAAAACAATAATAAAATATAAATAATAATGATACTCTCGTTATTCATAGGAAATATTTTAGTTCAAAACTGGTTACAAGACTAAAATAATATAAATTACGAAATTATATACCAAACTTGTTTTGATCTATTTATTCGTTGGATGCTCTAATTATCTTGTTTGACTAAAGCATGCTCCATGTTCAGTCTTCAATCAAGCCTCTTAATGATGTCTGTAACAAATTCTTCAAAAATAATTCTTGTAGTAGACTCTAGTTTTCAGCCTGTTATGCCATCCATTTATTCTTCATTGACATAGAGTAAACATATTTATGATTATAGTTGAGGCACGTATTCAATAATCTTCCCATAAAACAGATTTCTCTCATCTTCTTAAGACAAACATGTCTGTCTCCCAGGGTACAACAACTTAAACAATATGTGTACTGTCAGGCTTAACCTAGCACCTGAAAAAGATATCTAAACAATAGCTTGAAGAGTCGAGAAAGTTGGAAATTGAAGTTTTTCAAAGTTTGTGTGAGATGGTATGTGTTGTGGGTCAATTTTTATGGTCTGAGATTCGGGATAGCCGAGGATAATCTGGAATATTGGATCCTTAAGTATCCTCAAATATCCTCAAATATCCTGAATGCTAACGTTGCTAATCGATCTTTTCTCTGTATAGCTTGACTTGGTCTTGCAGGTAACTTATTATGGACGTGTTTTACCCTAAAAGTCGGGATAAAATCAAAAAAAACGTGGTAAGCATGCTAAATAACGGCTACAAGTGGAGAACAAGTCACCAACGGTCATATTGACTAGATTTGACCTAAAGATCCGGAGTTTAGTTGACAGAAGCGCTTCCACACGTTTAATGGACGTGGTATCTGCCATAATTGAAGACATGGTCATGATTCCGAGATTCCCGCCGGGATATTCGGGAATATAGTTAATTGTATTTTATTATAAATTGAGGCATTTGATCGATTTAGGAGGTCACTTTCACACATCTGATCACTCTTTAACTACTCACAATCGCATTCACAGAATTATACACGTTTGAAGATCTGCAACACTTAGCAATCGATCATTTGTGCTCTTTCTTTGTACTTTTTACGTTGTTGCTTTAATATAAACAAGGCAGAGTGACGATTGTCACCTCCCGAGGTTTTTATGCCGGCAATCCTAAGGGATTAAGGGCTTTTCCTCGTATAAATCTCGTGTGTAAGCTGTTTATTTCTTAATATATTCTGAAATATCCCTAGTGATCCTCAGGGATATTTTTATTGAATCTTACTTCTAAATTGTTTTCTTGATTGTAAAGCACAATACCTCACTAAACTAATTCGGTTTTGCTAAAAGTTACACTTTTTAATTTTTACCCGAAACAATTTGGCGCCCACCGTGGGGCAAACTTGTGTTTTTTAAAACTAAAACCTTGTTTAAAGGTGTTTTCAGAAGAAATATAGTGAAAAATGGCTTCACAACCGAGATCAACTTCTTCATTACCTATTATTTCTGCTACTACTACTAACGTATCCTCGCAGATTCCTGTTTTTTCCAAGAAGTCAGATAATCCTAGCAATCCTGGGAAGAAACCACATTTGTGGCTGAAAGTGCTCTATCAACAAAGATGACCACTTCTGTTCCTATACTTGTTTCTAACAATGAAATTTTGAGTATTTTTTGGAATCTCTTTGGAATCTCAGGATCTCTAGATTTGCTCCGCCAATATGTGATGCTGAGATTCCAAAGAGATTCCAAACTCCAACCATGAAGCTATATGATGGAACCACAGATCCTGAAGAACATGTGGCACAATATAGGAAAAGGATGGAAACTAACCCTATACCTCCACATTTGAAGGAAGCATACTTATGCAAAGGATTTGGTTCAACATTGACAGGGGCAGCCCTGAAATGGCTGCTTAATGTTCCTCCCTATTCAATAACTTCATTTGCTCATCTGATTAACCTATTTAACAATCAGTTTTCTTGTAGCAGGACGTTTGAGAGGCTGACTAGTGATCTTTACAGGATAACCCAGGGATCCGACGAGTCCCTCAGGAGCTATGTCAACAAGTTTGGCAGAGAATCCCTGGATATCCCTAATCTGGATATCACTACAGCCGTCCAAGCATTTAAGATGGGGTTGCAAAGGAACTCACCATTTTATGATGACTTGGTTATGAATCCTTGCAGGAACATGGACGAAGTTCGAAACCGTGCATTGAGGTTCATTAGATTGGAGGATGATAAAGAAATCCAGAAAAGGATCACCACAACACCTCCCAATGATCAAGGCAAAAGAAAATTGGATTCACCTACCAACAAGTCATTCAAATCCAAACCATACTACAAGGCTGATAACCACAAGAGCAATTCGGTGGATGAAGATGAGGATGATGAAGAATATCCCAGGATATCTGACTATTGTTTTTCTGTTGATATTCCTGAATTAATGTGTGCTATGCAGGACTTAGGTAAAAAGCTAGGTGGCCACCAAAGGAAAAGAAGTTCGCAACCAGGGATAAATCCAAGTGGTGTGCCTTTCATGAAGACTTCGGCCACATAACCGATGATTGCATTGCACTCAGGAAGGAAATAAGCTATCTGCTAAGCAAAGGCCATCTCAAAGAACTACTGGGGAAAAAGAAAGAAAGAAGACAGGATTCCAACGGATTTCCAAAGAAAGCTGCATCCCCACCAAAAGATGCAAAGGTAATCAACTTTATTTCCGGTGGTTCTGATATTTGTGGCACCTCTTATTCTGCAGCTAGGAAACATGCTAAGGAAGCCAAGATGGAGAAAGGAGAGAGACCCACAAAGACATCAACACTCACAACTGGAACAGTGGTATCCTTTGAAGAACATGATCGAGAGAATATCCTGGACCCTCACCATGATGGGTTAGTCATTACATTACATGTTGCTAACCACTATGTACGTAGAATACTTATAGATGGAGGAAGCTCAGTCAACATCATCCAACTGGAAACTCTCAAGAGGATGAATATCCCTGAATCGGAGATAACTACCAAATCTCTGATCCTGGTTGGATTCAGTGGTGAAGCTAAAGCCACTGTTGGAGAAATCAAGCTACCGGTATATATCGAGGGGGTAAACTCTATGCAACGTTTTATAGATTCCCTATCTTGTTATAATATTATACTAGGTAGACCATGGATACATGACATGAGAGCAGTCCCTTCGACCTATCATCAATGTGTCAAGCTGCCAACACCATGGGGAGTAGTGAAGATCAACTCATATGCTCAAGTGTCAAGATACAATTTCAACAGTTGAGTATTGTAGAAGAAGTAGGTGTTCCATTTGAACTTTCCTTTGTGAAGTATACTTGGTCTCCTAGCAGTTAGTATACACGGTGTCTTTCAACTAACCCCCTTTTTTACGTAGACGTTACTAAACTTCACACAATACTCTTCCTGGTCTGGTTAGCCTCTAGGAATTATGTCCCATAATTTCATTCTAAGCAACCCCACTTCTCTCTAACATAGGTGATTTGTCTACAAATCATTAAAATCATTAACCATATATTATACTTAGCCTCACACAACTCTGTCACTGATTGTTATAGGAATTGACAAGGGCGTATTTAAACACCCTTTTTATAGTTTAGGGGAATATATATAACCATATATATACTAGCGTATATGTAAACATACTAATTAGCTATGCTCCCACAGTGACCACCTTTTGGTTATGTTTCGGGTAAAAATTAACAAGCTTAACTTTTAGCAAAACCGAATTAGAAAAGTGGGGTATTGTGTTTAACAAGCAAATATACTGAGTATACTGAGTATATGTTCAGGATATCTTCGAATATCCCAGAGGATACTTGAATATATCAAAAAGAAAAATAGCAAGACACACGAGATTTATACGAGGAAAAGACCTTAATCCCTTAGGATTGCTGGCATAAAAACCTCGGGAGATGACAATTGTCACTCTGCCTAGTTTTATTAATAATCAAATGAATCAAATACAAAGAAAGAGCGCAAGTTGATCGATGCTAAGCAGCCAAAATAAGCTTCAGTGAGTTTCTGTGTGTTTTCTAGGTATCCAGTGTCCTATATCGATCATTCACCTCGATATTTATACAAAGAATATACAAAAGAACGGTCAACAACGTTCATATGGTAGTTCCGATTATTCCGGAACCTTTCAAACGTGGGAGATTGATTCAAGCTGATTGCATAAATCTCTCTTAGATTCCACATTCAAATTGAGTTAGTTAACGCTTGCTTCCGTGACATTAGGGCCAGCCGTAGGACAACCTGTCAATCCCTGAAATCTCGCAATGAATGTTAAACAACATAGATAATTGTTAGTGATAATACATATTCTTAAAATATCCCTGAACCCGAAATATCCCGGATCCTGAAATATCCTGAGTGAGAATATTTTGCGCCTAACAATTGCCCCCAATTTTACAGTTGGTTGTTTACAGCTGTAAAATTAAAAGTCTAAAGTTTAAAATTTGAAATTTGAATTTTGAATCGACGGTTTCATGATTAAATGGAAGGTTAGATGGGGATAGCGGTTACTGATTTTGTGTCAGAATACTGCGCATATAATGATCACGCCTCTCTTCCTTCAAATCACTTATCCTCTTTGATCATCTTCTCCGGTAAGTTTTCTTATTCGAATCTTTTCTTTTTCTGCTTTTTAATTAAGTGAAAATGTCGAATTCTACTTCTTCATCTGAGGTTAGCGATTTCTTCGATCAAAACATCTTGCCATATACCGATCAGAATGCATGCATCTTTGATGATGATCATATTGAGGTCATGCAGCTTTCCCGGTCATTCCCTGAAGAAACCGTTTTTCGCCGATATGATCCTGCTTTGAAAGCTGATCATGGTTCAATTAAAAGGGTTTGTTTTCCGGAATATCCGTTTTCTTTGGGTCTATCATTCCGCTTCCCTAATCTGATTTCTGAATTCTTTCGAATTA
The DNA here is from genome assembly GCA_009363875.1 of Mikania micrantha. NCBI lineage: Eukaryota > Viridiplantae > Streptophyta > Magnoliopsida > Asterales > Asteraceae > Mikania > Mikania micrantha. The sequence goes on along the minus strand of CM018689.1, from coordinate 32,884,112 downwards.
CCCGTCTATGTTATCCTCAACTAATGCCCATGGGTTGGCGTTTGCTTGTTACTCTTCATAAATTGAATCATAAGTATGGCCTTAAGATCGGTGTTCCTGAGATTTCTTTTGCTTACCAACTTCGTACCCATGGATACTCCCATTTTTTACTTCAGAGACAAACTAGTGCCCCTGTTTTGGTTCATGGGGTTACCATGAATGAAGAAGAGTGGAGAGACAAGTTTTTCTTTGTTAAGAGGAGTTTTATCCCTGGGGGAATTTCTCTTCCTGTTAGTTGGTTGTTGAAGGGTAGGATATTTTATTTTTCATTATTATTATTTGAGTTTTTACTAATCAATTTCTATTTATTTTTATGTTACAACACCGAAGTTTGAATCACTTGTTACTGAAAACCAAGATACCGAACAGAGGATACAATCTCTGTTGGTGATTGGGGAAAGAGAGCGCAAGTTTGTCGCATCTTCTAAAGAGGATATCCCTGTTTCTTCTTTATCTCAGAGCGCATCTTCGCAACAGTCCCACGCTTAGATGACATCAGGTATCTTGAAGTTAGTCTTTTAGATTTAACTGGTTTCAGTATTTTAATATTCTTGTTTATTTCTTTAGAGTCAGCCTTTGATCTTGAAGACCTTACTGACTTCTTGACTATCAAGAAGGAAAAGGTTAGTCCCGTTGCCCCCAAGGCGACAATCATGCATACCTGCACAACTAAAACATCAAAAAAGCGTAAGGGTACTTCAGGTGGTTAATTTGGATGATGTTCCTGACCTCCCTCTGTTGATGTTCTACAAAAGGTGAGTTCTTTATTCTCTCAGTTTATTTATTCTGGCGTAACTATATCCTCAGAATATCTTCATTTTGCAGGCTATCCTGAAAATTTCTGGTGACAAGGAGGCCTATGAAAAGCAAATTGAAGAACTTGAGGATCGAAAGAAGATCGCTGTCGCTAAAGCTGGACACTACGAGAAAGAGGCTCAGAAGTTCAAGAAGTTGGCTAAGGATAATGATGTTGCCCATAAGCTGAAGATAAAGGAGATCATTGAGGGGACCAAAAAGTCTGCTGCCGCTGCCATCCTTAAGGCAAAGATCCAAATGGCAGAAAAGTCAAAATAGGAGGGCTCGGACTTGTGGGACAAGGACCTTGCCGACTGGGTTAAGGTTTTGGCTAAGCTGACTGGGGATATGGTAGAAACTTCTGATGCGGCAGCAAAGACGACGAGCATAGTGGAAACCAGCAAGGTGGCAGGGGTTGAGGATATTGGAGCTGGCGGAGGCGTAGGTGACGCGGTGATGGGCGATGAAGACAGAGTTGATAAGGTCTAAGCCCATTGTGTTAGTGGTTCTTTTTATGGTATCATATAGTTTTAAACAATATTCTGATGTTAAGTCCCTAGATGGGCAGACAATTTATGGAATTTTAGGTGGAGGGACCATGTGCTTGTTAGGCGCAAAATATTCTCAGTCGGGATATTTCAGGATCCGGGATATTTTGGGATCAGGGATATTTTAAGAATATATATTCACTTACAATTATCTCTGTTGCTTAACATTATTTGCGAGATTTCAGGGATTGACAGGTTGTCCTACGAGTGGCCCTAATATCACGGAAACATGCAGCAATTACTTCAACTTAAACGCGGAATCTAAGAGAGATCTATGCGATTGATTTGAATGAGTCTTCCATGATTTGGAAAGTGCCGGAATAATCGAAACTACTATATGAACGTTGTTAAACGTTCTGTTGTATTTTCTTTGGATAAATATCAAGGCTATTGATCGATATAGGACACTGGATACCTAAGAAACACACACGAAACTCACTGAAACTTGTTTAGTTTCTTAGCATCGATCAATTTGCGCTCTTTCTTTGTATTTAGTTCATTTGGTTATTAATAAAACTAGGTAGAGTGACAATTGTCACCTCCCGTGTAACATCACTGTACTTTAGGTTGTCCGTACATTTTTATGATTGTACTGTTACGACCTGAGATTTATTGTTATTAATGATAATGAATTATTTATTGATATTATTGATGATTATCACTGCTACTGGTATACATGTTAGAACATATTATACGCGTAAACCATGGGAAGTTTAGTTGTAATTCAACTAAACAGAACTAGAGAGTTTATCGCAGGTATATTGTTGATGATTATGGATATGGTTTGGAAATGGAAAGGGGATTTAAGTTGGTTGTCGTTGGTTACTAAACATAGTCAAGGACACATGGTCATGGTTTATCGAAATAGCGGTGAGACGGTGTAGGGGAGGTTGCGATCTACCTCTGCATATGCCCTATACATATGCATATTTCGGTCTATCATGGATGTGTCAGTGACTAGGGTTTAGTGGGTTTTGGTTTGGGAAGATAATATTAAAGTTAATAAAACAATGGAATTATAATGGGAATTAATTATGCGAAGTGAGGTTACGAACATTATTTAAACGCGAATATTAATTCAGAAATATTAACTTAATAAATGTATTCGCGTGGGTGACGATTCACACGAATATAATTATTAAGAATAATATTCTGAAACGATATTCCATATATAATAAATCAAATCGAAATACGATACGAGCGTCAGATTCGCAAAGATGACGATCTTTACGAATACGTACGTAAGTAACGCGTTTCGACGAGATGACAAGATAATAATTGACGATATTAAATTAATAAGTGAGAACTAAAAATGTTTATTAGGAATCACAACTTAAAACGAATTCGAATAAATTTAATTATTAAAGAATTAATTTAACGATTTTGAAATAAAACTAAAACTATTTTACGAAATGAATTATTTAAATCATTTTATTTAACGAAACCCAATTATTTAAACATTTTATGGTTAAATATGTTTTACGATAAAACCGAGTGTTTTCGTAATTTTAACGCGATATAACGAGACCGGACCCACGGGGGACTACACGCGATAAAAGAGGAGGAACCTCCTCCTTCTTCTTCCATTTTCTCTACACCCACTCTTTCTCTAGAACCATTTTCGTCACCCACAAGATCTCTACCTTCTCTCTAACATTACAAGCTCGTTTCTCAACGAAATCACAAGATCTTGGTGTCCACGCGTTCGTATGATCAAGAGGAACAAGAAGACATAAAGAAAACTAGCGATTGATCAACATCTAGAGGTAAATCTCAAGTTTATTTTGTTGTTTTCACGTAGAACACAACCGAGTGGAACCCTTATATGTTGGACCATGAACACGCATACTAGACCTTAAAAACTAACCCATATGAAGATAAGAGAGTCATGGGAACGATCTGCAGTGAGTTAGGGTCAAAAATTTGAGTGATGAACAGCCATGGCCGATAGTTCGTGAAGAGGAGGTGCAGGTGGCCGAACCCTGTGGGCCGAACCTGTCCTAGCCCAGCCGAACCTTTACTCAGGAGTGAACTATGGGGGCGAACCCTAGACCAGCAAACTCACGAACCATGCAGATTTTGCCGAACCATCCCATGCTCACGAACCTTTGTTTTCTTCAGCCGAACCCTTTTAATGCCACGAACCCAAGGGTGGCGAACCCTGGGCCGAACCTTGGCTGGTCCCGAAGCTTAAGGGAGCCGAAACTTTGGACTGTGGAACCATAGAAAGCAGCGAACCTTGTTTCCTTTTTGGCCGAACCTTTAGCTTGTAGCCCGTTTCTTTCTGATCAAACCTTTAGGGTGTAACGAACCTTTTGTGTTAACTTGGCCGAACCCTTCCTAATTAGTTAACCGAACTCTAGGACCGTTAAAACATTAATAGCCGAACCCAAGGGATTCGTGAGGCTGCATAAGCAGCGAACCTATTGGGCTAAGGGTGAATAAGTTAATCGTTCACAAGGGAAGGGCTTCACAAGTGGTTAAAAATCATGAACCACCTAAGAATATACATGCATGAGAGGTTCTAAGCTACCACCTTTTTGATTAATAATATAGGTTGATAAGATGGGTGGTTATACGTAATGTGAGCACTTTATAAAGATAATTTAATCATAAAATCTGTAAATCTAAAATGGATTGTTTATAAATTAGATCATAGTGGTTGACTAAATTGATCATGCATGTATGTAAGCTTAGGTATGTATATGATTGGGGTTAACACCTTAGGGTATACATATCTATGAATATACACTTACAACATCACAAATGGTTTATTATTATTAAATAATTGGTATTAGTGAGTCTAAATTATATATTAAGGATGAACACTTATAAAATGTATTGAATGAATCATCTTAACTTAGACTTGACAAACTAAGTTAGTGAAATACTTAACGAATTTAAAAGTAAACACTTGGGGTTATTCAATTGAAATAGAACGCATATACTCATGAACACAAGTACACGATAATTACAGATCTTTGAGTTGCTTTGAGTTTACATACGCGAGTGCGCATAATACGAGAACCCGGATTCTAAGGACTTCATGTGAGTTCTCATAACCTCCCTTTCTTTAAACCGTTTTGTTTTAAAACTCGGAGGTGAAGCATGTATACCAAATTCAAATATTATTTTGATAACACAAGGCTAATACCTGTTTATCAATATGATATTCACAATATTGAATTATCATTATTTATGGATTATCACTTTTATTTATATATTCGTGTAACATTGTCATTGACCTCGGTCAATAACAAGGATTACATGTATTGTCACTTGGATTATCACAACTCCGAGAAACATTGCTTTTGACTTTGGTTAATTGCTTTGGTTTCGTGTATTGCCATGTGGATAGCTTCCACTCCATGGATCATGTTTTTAACTTATGTTAATTACATAATGACCATGTATAGTCACAGATATTATTTGAGAATAATGATGTTGAGATTGGTTGATTGGTTTTGTGGTTTGATTATCTATGATTTACTATGATTGTCTATGATTGACTGTGATTATCTATGATTGGTTATGACTGATTTGATATGTGATTATGTGTTTGTGTATGTGTGATTGTTGAGTTTGGAGATTGGTTGGATTATCTCATACAGGTATTATTGTGGATTTACTCAGAAAAATCATAAGCATTTATACTCGTTTTATTTAAACCTTTTATAAAACCATTTTTAAACTTAAACTTTTAAATTCATTTTATAAAACCTTTTAAGTATAAAAACTTATGATTACTCACCAACTACTTTGTAGTTGACACTTGATTTTCTTACATGTTTCAGGTGATGAAGCTAAGTAGGTTGAAGAAGATGAACTTCTCACTTTTGGACATCATCACATAGGATCTTGGACTTAGCTAAAATTAACTAAAATTCTGGCGTTTAGAGTTTAGTTAGTTTAGCTAATTCTTTTGTGTAACTGTTGTATTTAATTCATGATAGACATGATTTTTGTGTAATTAATTTGATGAATGGAATGTTATGTGATGATTTAATTTAGATACCCACGAGCTTTTGAACAATCTACACATCCCTCGTGGCATCCCGACGTTTCCGCCATCGGTCGGGGTGTTACAGATTGGTATCAGAGCCTGGTTTATAGGGAATTAGGTTACTAGAAATGGTTGACCTAGTCTATAACCGTAGGATACCCTAGTATGAAGAAATTCATACACTAGTTAGTATATTCAGGATTTCATGCTTATGTGTTTACTACATGTTATCTGAACTCCTGTTATACATCTGAATTATATATGCTGATTACTAATTATTTGCTTATTTGTGCCCTAATGACTCGATAAGGACATACTCGTGGTGTATTGTAAAGGTGGTGGGACGGTGGTTTGGGCGGTTGTGACCTACCCTTATCATATGCCCTATATATATACCATTTACAGTACATCCGGTGGATGTCAGTATTGAGGAATAAGGGAACTACCCGTTTAGGACACTTATCTCGTTTAGGACACTTATCTGTTTAATAACTTAACTGCTTAGCAATTTATCTGCTTTAGGAAATATCTGCTAGATCTATTGATCTCCAGACAAGGACACACTCGTAGTATACTACAAAGGTGGTGGGATGTTGGCTAGGGCAGTTGCGACTGACCCTTACATATGACCTATACATATACCATTTGAAGTACATTGGGGGTCTGTCAGTGTCAGGAACTTAGGATATTACTAGGAATTGTTGTAAAGTTAAGATTGATGAGATATGGTTGTTGATAGTATGATTGTTGAAATGGTTTGGATTGACTCTTGGATGATCACATTTGATGGACACCTATAAGCACATTTATAAATACACTCATTGGACACGTAGGGTGCATAGGATCAATGAACGACGCGAACACTTAGTGATTGATTGCAGACTAGGATGATGATATAGACACTTGGTGATTATATAAACGCATAGTGATGATACTAACACTTAGTGATGGTATGGACACTTGATGAGAATAAATTGTAGGGAGGATATGAACACTTAGTGACAATAAGAGCACTCAGTGATGATATGGACCCTTATTAATGATTATGAACATTGAGATTTGGTATGGAATTTAGTGAACTTAGACAATAGGGGAACTTTAATGTCAGGTGAACTTAGACATTAGGTGAACTTAGAAATAGGCAAACCTACATGTCAGGTGAACTTAGACATTAGGCGAACCTAATTGCCCAAGGGAACTAGAGACCACTTCACTCAAAATTTTCCTATCTAGGATAAGGTTGTGGAGTGAGAATATGGTGAAATACATGATACACCCTAAACACTAACAAGGGCATAATCGTGGTGCAATGGAACGGTGGTGGGACGGTGTAGGGGAGATTGCGATCTACCTCTACATATGCCCTATATATAAGCTTGTTGCATTGCATCGGGAGGTTGTCAGTGTTGGTATAGGGCGGGGAATGTATAGGACTTAGGAATAGCTAGCTAATATTAGTTATAACCAACTAGAAAACTTAGTATAATATTAGGAAATTTATAAATGATTATGAGTTTAATGACAGATAGGAGAGAAATATAGTTCCTATATGTAATCCTAACTGTTTAAAATGAACTCAATTGACCATTGTTTGTATGACTTACGTTGTAAACGGTAGTAACATGTTTCTAATTTCTCAGAAACATGCCGCCGCGCCGTCACAACGAAGATGACTCGAACAGTGGGGATGCTAACAACGGTAATGCCAACTCCGGCATACAAGAGTTAGCCACACTCATTTCTGGCTTGGTTAATCAGTTGACTCAAGCAAATCAATCTCTCACTCAGAACAGAGGTGGTGCAAACCCACCAACTTGCACATTCAAACACTTCAACTCCTGTAATCCACTGAAGTTTACGGGTTCTGAAATAGCCACTGGTCTGCTGCAGTGGTTTGAGAGCATGGAAAATATCTTCATCAACAACGATTGCCCCGATAACCTGAAAGTCCGTTATGCCACCAGTGTTTTCCAAAAGAGAGCACTAACATGGTGGAATGGGGAAAAACGAACTAGGGGAGTTGATGCTGCCTTAGCTTTGACATGGACGGAGGTCAAGAACTTGATGACCACTGAATTCTGTCCTCGAAGCGAGATGAGGAAACTGGAGACTGAGTTCTGGGAACTCAAACAAATAGCGGGGAGAATGTTATCTACAATACTCGTTTCCACGAGTATAGTCTGCTGGAGCCTCATCTGGTGACACCCTTGGAGAGGGCAATTGAAAAGTATATCGGTGGATTGCCGATACAGATTCAGGACACAGTCTATGGGAGCAATCCCAAAACACTTGAGGTTGCGATCCGATTATCTGCAACTCTTACTGACAATCATGTGAAGAATGGAACACTTACAAGGAAGGGAACCAAGAAGACGGAGGTGAAGACTACTACGAAAGAAACCAAGACTGAAGTCATGTCTGAAGCTGCTAGCTCATCCAAACGCATCAACAAAAAGAGGAAGACCAGGAACTTCATGGTCATTGCTCCTGCTGCAAAGTCTGCGCAGCAATCATCCAACAACACTACTGCTAGAAATTACACTGGGAATACTCCCCAATGTAATACTTGCAGATATCATCACATGCCAAACTTGCCTTGTCGCATCTGCAACAACTGTGGCAAGTATGGCCATTTTGCTAATGTTTTTCGGAGTGCACCACAAGCACAAAGGATGCAACATGCACCGCTTGCACTGCCAGCTCTACAAGCTCAACCTATTCCAGCTGTACCCGTTCGCCAGGTACCTCAAGCACAGGCAAGAGCCTGTTATGAGTGTGGTGAAGTGGATCACTTCAGAAATCAGTGCCCAAAGTTGACTGGGAATAATCAAAGGGTGGCAAGAGGCCGGGCATTCCAACTGAATGCTCCAGCTGCTCAAGCCAACCAGGATGTCGTCAACGGTACATTTCTGATCAACAACTTTTATGCATCTGTCTTATTTGATTCTGGTGCCGATAGGAGTTTCGTTTCATATGATTTTGAATGCTTGCTTGGTAGAACACGTACACATTTTGATAAACCGTTTAACGTGGAGGTGGCTGACGGAAACATTATCGATATTGACACTGTTATCATTGGATGTACTGTGAACTTAGTGTCTGATGCGAACCCAGTTGCTAAAGCTCCCTACAGACTTGCGCCCTCAGAGTTGCAAGAATTGGCGAGCTAGCTGCAAGAGCTTACTGATAAAGGATTCATTCGCCCGAGCCATTCGCCATGGGGTGCACCGGTCCTGTTTGTCAAGAAGAAGGATGGGTCATTCCGAATGTGCATCGACTACCGCGAATTGAACAAACTCACAATAAAGAATCGATATCCGTTTCCGCGTATCGATGATCTCTTCGATCAGCTTCAAGGCTCGGCATGGTTTTTAAAGATCGATCTTAGGTCTGGGTATCATCAGCTTCGCGTACATGAAGATGATATTCCCAAGACAGCTTTCAGGACAAGATATGGCCATTATGAATTTTTGGTAATGCCTTTCGGCCTTACCAATGCACCTGCGGTTTTCATGGACCTCATGAACCGTGTTTGCAGGCCATACTTGGATAAATTTGTGATTGTATTCATTGATGATATTTTGATCTACTCGAAGACCAAGGAAGAACACGAGAAGCACCTGAAGTTGGTTTTGGAGATCCTAAGAGAAGAACGACTGTATGCCAAATTCTCTAAATGTGAATTTTGGCTTAAGGAAGTTCAATTCTTGGGACACATAGTCAATGAATATGGTGTTCACGCTGATCCAGCAAAGATTGATGCGGTGAAGAATTGGAGTACACCGAAGACACCCACGGAGATTTGATAATTTCTCGGACTTGCCGGTTACTATCGGTGGTTCATCTCGAATTTCTCCAGGATTGCTGTCCCGCTTACTTCTTTGACACAGAAGAATAAGCCATATGAGTGGGGACCAAAACAGGAAGAAGCGTTTCAGACCTTGATGCAGAAACTTTGTGATGCTCCTGTCTTGACACTGCCTGATGGAAATGATAATTTTGTAGTTTACTGTGATGCATCCAACCTAGGTCTCGGTTGTGTTCTCATGCAACGGGGAAAGGTTGTGGCCTATGCATCAAGACAGCTGAAAATTCACGAGAAGAACTACACTACACACGACTTGGAACTTGGTGCAGTCGTGTTTGCCTTGAAGATATGGAGACACTATCTTTATGGCACTAAGTGTGTAGTGTTCACTGATCATAAAAGCTTACAACATATTCTCAATCAAAAGGAGCTTAATATGAGACAACGGAGATGGGTTGAACTGTTGAATGATTATGACTGTGAAATTCGCTACCATCCTGGTAAAGCGAATGTAGTAGCAGATGCGCTTAGTCGCAAAAGTCAAGTTCAGATCCATAGTGTCCGGATGCACTCTAGCCTCCGTAACGATGTTCTCACGGCCCAACAACACTCATTAGCTCAAGATGACTTGAAAAATGAGATGTCTTGCAGGGCTGAAATTTTGTTGGAAACTAAGGATGATGGCTTGATGTACTATTTGAATCAGTTGTGGATACCCAACAGGGGTGATCTTAGGATGGTAATTATGGATGAAGCTCATAAGTCTCGTTACTCAATCCATCCAGGTTCTGATAAGATGTATCAAGATCTTAGGGGCTTGTACGGGTGGCCTGGAATGAAGAAGGACATTGCTGAGTATGTGTCTAAGTGCGTTAACTGTGCTAAAGTCAAGGCAGAACACCAGCGACCTTCGGGATTGTTATTACAACCAGAGATACCGATGTGGAAGTGGGTGAATATCTCCATGGATTTTATTAATAAACTCCCACGAACCGCAAACGGTAAAGATAGTATTTGGGTGATAGTTGATAGATTGACCAAGTCGGCTCATTTCTTACCGATACGTGAGACTTACCCTGTGCGGAAATTAGCTCGTATCTACATTGATGAGATCGTTAGCCGACATGGTATTCCATTAAGAATAATATCGGATCGTGATGCTCGTTTCACGGCACGATTTTGGGAATCACTTCATGAAGCTTTTGGAACAAGGCTGGATCTTAGCACTGCCTATCATCCCCAAACGGATGGACAGACGGAGCGAACGATTCAGACATTAGAAGACATGTTGAGAGCTTGTGTCATCGATTTCGGTGGCAATTGGGATAGCCATTTACCACTGGTTGAGTTCTCGTATAACAACAGTTATCACGCGAGCATTGGTATGGCACCGTTTGAAGCTCTTTATGGCAGGAAATGTCGGTCACCTATTTGTTGGACCGAAGTCGGCAATTCGCAGATCACTGGTCCCGAGATCATTCAAGAAATGACTGACAAGATCCGCCAGATTCGTGACAATCTGTTAGCTGCTCGCAGTCGACAGAAGAGTTACGCGGACAAACGAAGGAAACCTTTAGAATTTGGAGTGGGAGATATGGTATTGCTTAAAGTTTCGCCTTGGAAGGGCGTTGTACGATTTGGAAAGAAGGGTAAACTTGCTCCACGTTATGTTGGCCCTTTTAAGATCCTTGAACGGATCGGGAAGGTTGCCTACAAATTAGAACTTCCTCCTGAACTTAGTAACGTGCACCCGACGTTTCACGTGTCCAATTTGAGAAAGTGCTTAGCTGATCAGGATCTTCAGGTACCACTCGATGACATTCGCATCGATGATACCATGCATTTTGTTGAAAAACCAGTGGAGATAATGGATCGTGAGGTTAAAAAGCTCAAATGTAGTAGAATTCCAATTGTCAAAGTACGTTGGGAATCGAAGCGGGGTCCAGAGTTCACATGGGAGCGAGAAGATCAGATGAAGCTTAAGTACCCACATTTATTTACTACAGTCGCTCCAAGTTGAATTTCGGGACGAAATTCCCTTAACTAGGGGAGACTGTAACATCACTGTACTTTAGGTTGTCCGTACATCCGTACGATTGTACTGTTACGACCTGAGATTTATTGTTATTAATGATAATGAATTATTTATTGATATTATTGATGATTATCACTGCTACTGGTATACATGTTAGAACATATTATACGCGTAAACCATGGGAAGTTTAGTTGTAATTCAACTAAACAGAACCAGAGAGTTTATCGCAGTTATATTGTTGATGATGATGGATATGGTTTGGAAATGGAAAGGGGATTTAAGTTGGTTGTCGTTGGTTACTAAACATAGTCAAGGACACATGGTCATGGTTTATCGAAATAGCGGTGAGACGGTGTAGGGGAGGTTGCGATCTACCTCTGCATATGCCCTATACATATGCATATTTCGGTCTATCATGGATGTGTCAGTGACTAGGGTTTAGTGGGTTTTGGTTTGGGAAGATAATATTAAAGTTAATAAAACAATGGAATTATAATGGGAATTAATTATGTGAAGTGAGGTTACGAACATTATTTAAACGCGAATATTAATTCAGAAATATTAACTTAAAATAAATGTATTCGCGTGGGTGACGATTCACACGAATATAATTATTAAGAATAATATTCTGAAACGATATTCCATATATAATAAATCAAATCGAAATACGATACGAGCGTCAGATTCGCAAAGGTGACGATCTTTACGAATACGTACGTAAGTAACGCGTTTCGACGAGATGACAAGATAATAATTGACGATATTAAATTAATAAGTGAGAACTAAAAACGTTTATTAGGAATCACAACTTAAAACGAATTCGAATAAATTTAATTATTAAAGAATTAATTTAACGATTTTGAAATAAAACTAAAACTGTTTTACGAAATAAATTATTTAAATCATTTTATTTAACGAAACCCAATTATTTAAACATTTTATGGTTAAATACGTTTTACGATAAAACCGAGTGTTTTCGTAATTTTAACGCGATATAAACGAGACCGGACCCGCGGGGGACTACACGCGATAAAAGAGGAGGAACCTCCTCCTTCTTCTTCCATTTTCTCTACACCCACTCTCTCTCTAGAACCATTTTCGTCACCCACAAGATCTCTACCTTCTCTCTAACATTACAAGCTCGTTTCTGTTGATGCACTTATTGTCCCTAGTTCTATTTTGTAATATTCATCATGTAAAATTCAAGTTATTAATGGAAGTTGTCTTTTTATATTGTTCTTAATGTTTATGTTTTAATTATTTGATTATATGATTGGGTGATTTGGTTTATTGATTAACTGAGTATGAGTATTGCTCATTCGGCCGAATGACTCTAGAGTATGAAGTCATTCGCCGAATGAGAATAGAGTATGTCTATATTCAGCGAATGAGTCATTCGCCGAATGACTCATTCGACTGAATTACCTATTCGACAGAAGTCATTCGCTGAATGAGTTGTTTCGGCCTCTCATTCGGCCGAATGTCAGCTGCCTATATATACAAGTTCGAAATCATTTCAACCCTAACTTCTGACAACCCTCATTCTTCCCTGTGTACTCTAGTGTCAAACCCCTGAAGATTTGAGTGTTTCTTGCTGTCCAAGTTCGATTCATAGCTCGTGGTGTTCGATTCTTACTCAAACGTTCATCTCTTACCTTCGAATCACCACGGTTGCTGTTGGTTTCGATTGGAAAACCCTGGAATAGGATTCCGCACTAATCCAGAGGCTGTAGAGCAGATCTCTATTGGAACCGGGTTGTTTCCGTGCTCCAATTTGGTCCTACAAAGTGGTATCAGAGCTTTGACTCTTGATTCTGCTCGATTTCCAATCCATAACATCAGATTTGTGATTGCTAGTTCGAAATCTACAAAAACCCTGATCATTTTGCCCTAAAAGTTACTGTTTCATTGCAAATCCGTGAATTTTCGTTGTGTTTTTGTCAAAAAGTTTATCCCAATTTGTTCATTATCATCTCATGATGTTCTATACCAAATTTGGTACTTAGATCTGGTCTATATCTCAAGTAATCACGATTTTTGTTGCAAAAACCCTCAGATTGGCCGAATGTCGATTGCGGCCGAATAGTTTCAGCCGAATAAGTCTCATTCGCCGAATAGCCACATTCGGCTGTCTCATTCGCCGAATAGCTACATTCGATCAAGTCATTCGGCGAATAGCCCTCATTCGATCCTTCATTCGGCGAATAACTTCATTCGATCCTTCATTCGCCAAATAGGTTCCTTTACCCTAAATAGTCATACTCAGCTCTTCATTAGCCGAATAGCTCTCATTCGGGCTCCGACATTCGCCGGAAAGATCTTCATTCGGTTCTGATTCTGAAAATTTTTCTAAGTGTTGAATTTTGTTATTTCTGAGTAAATGGAAGATTTAGCACTGATGGCGAACCAGAATCATCGTATTCAGACACTGTTATTGACAGAGACTGAGACTGGAAACTCCAACAAGGCTCCCAAGCTGTTATCGTTAGATGATTATCCACACTGGAAGTATCGGTTTGAAATTCACATCAATGGGGTGGATACCAATCTATGGATGATGATTGAAGGAGGTTATCTGAGGCCTCTGAATGAAGATGGAACTCCTATGCTAGTCACACGGATGACTGAGCCTCAGAGGAAGCTGTATGATTATGAGAAGAAAGCCTATGCTATTCTATCCCAGTCCATTGCCACTGATATTTTCCATCAGTTTAGACAGTTTACTTCTGCAAAGCTACTGTGGGATGCACTGCAACAAAGATATGAGGGTAATGATGCTTTGAAGAGTATCAAGTCAAAGGCATTGAGAAAGGAATTCAATAGCTTCATGTATGTGGGAAATGAGTCACTGGATGAGTTGATTGCTAGATTTTATCATCTTTTAAGTGAGTTATTCAATCATGAAGTCAAGACAACTACTCAGGAAAAGATCCAGTGTTTGGCAGATGCTCTACCTCCAAAGTGGGAGTCATTTTTGATGGTACTAAAGTAGAATCAGATGCTGACACATATGGACATAAATGATTTCATCCAGAAGCTGAAAGAACAAGAGATAGAGAACAAGTGGAAAGCAAAAAGAGTTGCTCAAGTTCAGGATCCTTCCTTGTACTATTCTACTCCCACAGTTGAGAAATCATCTTCACATGCTCCATTGAAGACAACTTTTGTTTCTCAGACATCTGAATCTCCATCTTCTGCTCAGATTCATTTTAGTCAGTCATCTTCTTCAACCAGCTCTCAAAAGGAACATCATCAACCTGCTGCCAGTCTGAAAACAGATAATTTTGACAAAGTTACTGTGGAGATTGCTAAGGAACACATGGGTCTTTTATCTACACTTGTCAGCTCATATGATGGTTTAGTAGCTGGTCAGATTGGCAATCCTTATCTGACTAATGATGATTATTCTCAAATAGACCCAGATGATATGGAGAGGATTGATATTATGTGGGCTTTGGCAAGTGCTGTTCGAAGAGCAAAAGAGTTTGTAAAGAGAACGGGAAAAGACATCAATCTTAACAAAGAATCCAAGTTTGGTTTTGATATGGCTTCTGTGACTTGTTATAACTGTGGAGAAAAGGGTCACTTTGCTAGACAATGCAAGCAACCAAAGAAGACTGGAAACAAGAATCCGTTTCAACATCAGAAATCCACTACTTCAAATCCAGAAAGGAGATTAGTTCCCATTGATTCTCCTACTCAAGCTGGATCTTCTTCTGCAAACAAAGCTTTGATGGTACAACAAGATGAAGGGGTGAACTGGGATTTCAGATTCAATGCAGATCAAGGAGAACAAGACAAAGCTTGTGTTGCTGAGATTCAAAAGGTTGAAGATTACAGTGAGGAAAACACTTTGGAAGAAACAAAGATAAATGATACTGAAGCATCAAGTTCAGAGTTTGATAGCATGACTGATTCAGACACTCAGGAATCTGATGCTGAAATTGAAGACTCTTCTACTCAGTTTGCGTTGATGGTAAACTCTTCCGCTTCATCAGAGTCAGAGCAGGTATACACTGACTGTTCATCTTCACATTCAGAGTGTTTTAATTGTGTTGATCTTAGAAGTAAGGTCCTTGCTTATCAGACACATAACAGTGTTTTGATGAACGATCTCGACTTATGCATTGAGGCTAACAAAATTTTAAAATCTAATGAAAAAGATTTTCAAGCTAAAATTGATCTTTTAAACAGACAATTGCATGAAGCCGAGATCCCAGTGCTGAATAAGCAAGATGCTATCACTTCTTATCTCAATACCATCAATGAGATTAAGAAAAAGTTAGCCATAGTCGAGTGTGACTATGAGACCTTGGGACAGAAGCTCAAGAGCTATGAGAGCTCATCATACATTATTGAGCATATGATCAGTAGGGGTACTGATCAGCAGGGAAAAGTTAACTATCAAAATTGTCCTCCACCTATCCTCAACACCTTTGTCAATACACCAAATGATAAAGATGTTAAGGATTTTCAAGTTACTACTCCATTAGTAATTGATCCAACTGGACTAATTACTAATCAAGATTCTTCAAAGTCTGAGGAATCTCGGGTGGATGGGACTGTTGAGGATTGGGTTTCAGATTCTGATGATGAATCTGACGATTCATCTGATAGTATTACTGCTCAGAATCAACCTTCTGCTGTAATGAAAGGTGACCCAATCTCTTCTTCAAAGATTTATCAAGCCTTAAGGTTTGTAAAAGCTTCAACAGAAAATGAAGCTTGTGTGTTGAACAAGTTTGACAATCTTGTTCAAAATGGTAAAAAGGGTTTGGGTTATAGTCAGAACAAGCTTAAAACAAATGTTTTTAAATCACATAAGCAGTCTTTCTCTGATTTAAAACATTTTCATAAAAAAGGTGAAAAAGTTTGTTTTGAATGTGGCAAA
The DNA here is from genome assembly GCA_009363875.1 of Mikania micrantha. Classification (NCBI taxonomy): domain Eukaryota; kingdom Viridiplantae; phylum Streptophyta; class Magnoliopsida; order Asterales; family Asteraceae; genus Mikania; species Mikania micrantha. Next base: position 32,867,993 of record CM018689.1, on the reverse strand, counting down.
CCTGGGCACATTGTTAGATTTTGTCCTCAATTGATCAGGCCAAAAGTTGTGCCATTCAGAAAACTGAATCCAATTAACCCTAAATCTATAAAATCTGTAGCTAAGCCTGTTCAAACAAAACCCAAACAACCCAATCAGGTTAGGTTTTTAGACAAGGGTAAAGGGAAATTGGAAAACTTGGATGTTCCAAGTGTGATTAAAGTTAATCAAACAAAACCATCATCCATTTATCTGAAAAATTCTTTTGATAAAAATGCAATCTGGAAAGTCAAATCTTTTGAGAGTTCAGATACACCTATTTCAAACACATCTATTCCAGATGGTAAATGGATTGATGTATGGATCCGAGACTCACTGGGTCAACCCAAGACTGTAAAGGCTTGGGTTCCCAAAGTGAACTGATTGTTTCATCTTTGTGCAGGTTGCCCCAAATGCTGGTGTTAACAGCAATTGGATTGTTGACAGTGGGGCTTCCAGGCATATGACTGGTAATATTTCTTTACTCACCAATGTGAATGCAGTTCGCGGTGGATATGTAGCTTTTGCCGGTGACAAAGGCGGGTTTATAACAGGAGAGGGAATTCTGACAAATGGGCAAGTTTCATTTGATAAAGTCAGAGATGTCAAGCAATTGGAAAATAATCTTCTTTCAGTGTCACAGATCTGTGACAAGGAGTATAAAGTCTTATTTGATGATTCCAAAGTTTCTCAACGAAATTACAAGATCTTGGTGTCCACGCGTTCGTATGATCAAGAGGAACAAGAAGACATAAAGAAAACTAGCGATTGATCGACATCTAGAGGTAAATCTCGAGTTTATTTTGTTGTTTTCACGTAGAACACAACCGAGTGGAACCCTTATATGTTGGACCATGAACACGCATACTAGACCTTAAAAACTAACCCATATGAAGATAAGAGAGTCATGGGAACGATCTGCAGTGAGTTAGGGTCAAAAATTTGAGTGATGAACAGCCATGGCCGATAGTTCGTGAAGAGGGGGTGCAGGTGGCCGAACCCTATGGGCCGAACATGTCCTAGCCCAGCCGAACCTTTACTCAGGAGCGAACTATGGGGGCGAACCCTAGACCAGCAAACTCACGAACCATGCAGATTTTGCCGAACCATCCCATGCTCACGAACCTTTGTTTTCTTCGGCCGAACCCTTTTAATGCCACGAACCCAAGGGTGGCGAACCCTGGGCCGAACCTTGGCTGGTCCCGAAGCTTAAGGGAGCCGAACCTTTGGGTTGTGGAACCATAGAAAGCAGCGAACCTTGTTTCCTTTTTGGCCGAACCTTTAGCTTGTAGCCCGTTTCTTTCTGATCAAACCTTTAGGGTGTAACGAACCATTTGTGTTAACTTGGCTGAACCCTTCCTAATTAGTTAACCGAACTCTAGGACTGTTAAAACATTAATAGCCGAACCCAAGGGATTCGTGAGGCTGCATAAGCAGCGAACCTATTGGGCTAAGGGTGAATAAGTTAATCGTTCACAAGGGAAGGGCTTCACAAGTGGTTAAAAATCATGAACCACCTAAGAATATACATGCATGAGAGGTTCTAAGCTACCACCTTTTTGATTAATAATATAGGTTGATAAGATGGGTGGTTATACGTAATGTGAGCACTTTATAAAGATAATTTAATCATAAAATCTGTAAATCTAAAATGGATTGTTTATAAATTAGATCATAGTGGTTGACTAAATTGATCATGCATGTATGTAAGCTTAGGTATGTATATGATTGGGGTTAACACCTTAGGGTATACATATCTATGAATATACACTTACAACATCACAAATGGTTTATTATTATTAAATAATTGGTATTAGTGAGTCTAAATTATATATTAAGGATGAACACTTATAAAATGTATTGAATGAATCATCTTAACTTAGACTTGACAAACTAAGTTAGTGAAATACTTAACGAATTTAAAAGTAAACACTTGGGGTTATTCAATTGAAATAGAACGCATATACTCATGAACACAAGTACACGATAATTACAGATCTTTGAGTTGCTTTGAGTTTACATACGCGAGCGCGCATAATACGAGAACCCGGATTCTAAAGACTTCATGTGAGTTCTCATAACCTCCCTTTCTTTAAACCGTTTTGTTTTAAAACTCGGAGGTGAAGCATGTATACCAAATTCAAATATTATTTTGATAACACAAGGCTAATACCTGTTTATCAATATGATATTCACAATATTGAATTATCATTATTTATGGATTATCACTTTTATTTATATATTCGTGTAACATTGTCATTGACCTCGGTCAATAACAAGGATTACATGTATTGTCACTTGGATTATCACAACTCCGAGAAACATTGCTTTTGACTTTGGTTAATTGCTTTGGTTTCGTGTATTGCCATGTGGATAGCTTCCACTCCATGGATCATGTTTTTAACTTATGTTAATTACATAATGACCATGTATAGTCACAGATATTATTTGAGAATAATGATGTTGAGATTGGTTGATTGGTTTTGTGGTTTGATTATCTATGATTTACTATGATTGTCTATGATTGACTGTGATTATCTATGATTGGTTATGACTGATTTGATATGTGATTATGTGTTTGTGTATGTGTGATTGTTGAGTTTGGAGATTGGTTGGATTATCTCATACAGGTATTATTGTGGATTTACTCAGAAAAATCATAAGCATTTATACTCGTTTTATTTAAACCTTTTATAAAACCATTTTTAAACTTAAAATTTTAAATTCATTTTATAAAACCTTTTAAGTATAAAAACTTATGATTACTCACCAACTACTTTGTAGTTGACACTTGATTTTCTTACATGTTTCAGGTGATGAAGCTAAGTAGGTTGAAGAAGATGAACTTCTCACTTTTGGACATCATCACATAGGATCTTGGACTTAGCTAAAATTAACTAAAATTCTGGCGTTTAGAGTTTAGTTAGTTTAGCTAATTCTTTTGTGTAACTATTGTATTTAATTCATGATAGACATGATTTTTGTGTAATTAATTTGATGAATGGAATGTTATGTGATGATTTAATTTAGATACCCACGAGCTTTTGAACAATCTACACATCCCTCGTGGCATCCCGACATTTCCGCCATCGGTCGGGGTGTTACAGATTGGTATCAGAGCCTGGGTTATAGGGAATTAGGTTACTAGAAATGGTTGACCTAGTCTATAACCGTAGGATACCCTAGTATGAAGAAATTCATACACTAGTTAGTATATTCAGGATTTCATGCTTATGTGTTTACTACATGTTATCTGAACTCCTGTTATACATCTGAATTATATATGCTGATTACTAATTATTTGCTTATTTGTGCCCTAATGACTCGATAAGGACATACTCGTGGTGTATTGTAAAGGTGGTGGGACGGTGGTTTGGGCGGTTGCGACCTACCCTTATCATATGCCCTATATATATACCATTTACAGTACATCGGGTGGATGTCAGTATTGAGGAATAAGGGAACTACCCGTTTAGGACACTTATCTGTTTAATAACTTAACTGCTTAGGAATTTATCTGCTTTAGGAAATATCTGCTAGATCTATTGATCTCCAGACAAGGACACACTCGTAGTATACTACAAAGGTGGTGGGATGTTGGCTAGGGCAGTTGCGACTGACCCTTACATATGCCCTATACATATACCATTTGAAGTATATTGGGCTTTTCCTAAGGGATTAAGGGCTTTTCCTCGTATAAATCTCGAGTGTCTTGCTATTTTTCTGTTTGATATATTCAAATATCCTCAGGGATATTTGGAGATATCTTGAACATATATTCGGTATACTCAATATATTTGCTTGTAAAACACAATACCCCACTTTTCTAATTCGGTTTTGTTAACAAGCTCTTTAATTTTTAACCGAAACAATTTGGCGCCCATCGTGGGGCAAACTTGTGTTTTTTATAATTAAAACCTTGTTTGAAGGCGTTTTCATAAGGAATATATCGAAAAATGGCTTCACAACCGAGACCAACTTCTTCTACTATTTCTGCTACTACTAATGTACCTCCGCAGATTCCTGTTTTCACCAAGAAACCTGACAATTCTGGGAAAAAGACCGCATTTGTTGCTGATAGTACTCCATCAACGAAGATAACTACTTCTACTCCCGTACTTATCTCTAATAACGATATTTTGAGTATGTTTCAACAGGTTCAACAACAAATGAATCAAAGACTTGTCAGGGAAATGGAGAACTTGAAGGCTGAAAAGAACCAACAGGCGGAAGCCACCACTCCAATAGTTCCAAGGGTCCTTGATTTTGGAACATCAGGGATGACCGGAAACCATTCTGGAGACTTTATCCCTATGCAAACCGGTATCGGAACTTCTTCAGTATCCCAAGATCTGGGAATATCCCGGGATAATATCCTTATCCCTAGAACATCACTCCCTACACCATTTACTGGTAACATTTATAATTATTCTCCATTAGACACTACTAACCTTGGTTTACCACATGAAACAGGAATATCTCCTCAAGTGGCCAAAGAAATCCAGAAACTTCGGGATATGATCTCAAGTGTACCAGGAATAGTCAAGCCTATCCCGGAAGTACCAGCTGTTAGGCGCAAAATATTCTCACTCGGGATATTTCAGGATCCGGGATATTTCGGGATCGGGGATATTCTAAGGATATATATTATTACTAACAATTATCTCTGTTGCTTAACATCTATTGCGAGATTTCAGGATTTGACAGGTTGTCTAATAGCTGGCCCTAATATCACGGAAGCACGCGTCAACTAACTCAATTTGAATGAGGAATCTAAGAGAGACTTACGCAATCAGCTTGAATCAGTCTCCCACTTTTGGAAAGTGCCGGAATAGTCGGAACTGCCTTATGAACGTTATTAAACGTTCTTTTGTAGATTCTTTGTATATATTGAGGTGATTGATCGATATAGAACACTGGTTATTCGAGGAACACGCACAACACTCACTAAAGCTGATATAGCTATCTAGAATCGATCAACTTGCGCTCTTTGTTTGTATTGAATTATTGATTTGTTAATAAAACAAGGCAGAGTGACGTTTGTCACCTCTCGAGGTTTTTATGCCGGCAATCCTAAGAGATTAAGGGCTTTTCCTCGTATAAATCTCGTGTGTATTGCTATTTTTCTGTTTGATATATTCAAATATCCCCAGGGATATTCGGGGATATACAGAACATATATTCAGTATACTCAATATATTTGCTTGTAAAAACACAACACCCCACTTTTCTAATTCGGTTTTGCTAAAAGTTAAGCTTGTTAATTTTTACCCGAAACAATTTGGTGCCCACCGTGGGGCAAACTTGTGTTTTTTATAATTAAAACCTTGTTTAAAGGCGTTTTCTGAAAGAATATATCAAAAAATGGCTTCACAACCGAGATCAACTTCTTCATTACCTATTGTTTCTGCTACTACTACTAATGTGTCCTCGCAGATTCCTGTTTTCTCCAAGAAGCCCGACAATTCTGGGAAAAAGACCACATTTGTTGCTGATAGTACTCCATCAACAAAGATGACCACTTCTACTCCCGTAGTTATCTCTAATAACGATATTTTGAGTATGTTTCAACAGGTACAACAACAAATGATGGATCAAAAGCGAATGAATCAAAGACTTCTCAGGGAAATGGAAAACTTGAAGGTTGAGAAGAATAAGCAAGTCAAAGTTACTACACCAATAGCTCCAAGGATCCTTGATTTTGGAACATCAGGGATGACTGGAAACCATTCTGGAGACTTTATCCCTATGCAGATAAGTATCGGAACTTCTTCAGGATCCCAAGATTTGGGAATATCTCGGGATAATATCCTTATCCCTAGAACATCACTCCCTACACCATTTACCGGTAACACTTATAATTATTCTCCATTAGACACTACTAACCTTGGTTCATCGCAGGAAACTGGAATATCTCCTCAAGTGGGCAAGAAGATCCAGAAACTTCGGGATATGATCTCAAGTGTACCAGGAGTAGTCAAACCTATTCCGGAAGTACCAACGATCACCCACAGGATATCCAGATTCGCTCCACCAATCTGTGATGTTGAAATCCCAAAGTGATTCCAAACTCCCACCATGAAGTTATATGATGGAACCACAGATCCCGAAGAGCATGTAGCCCAATATAGGGAAAGAATGGAGACGAATCCTATTCCCCCACATCTGAAAGAAGCTTGCTTGTGCAAGGGATTCGGCTCAACTTTGACAGGAGCAGCCTTAAAATGGCTACTCAATGTTCCTCTTTACTCGATTACTTCTTTTGCTCATTTGATTAACTTATTTAATAATCAATTTTTATGCAGCATGACATTTGAAAGACTAACTAGTGATCTCTACAGGATAACACAGGGATCGGATGAAACTCTAAGGAGTTATGTCAACAAATTTGGCAGAGAATCCTTGGATATCCCTAATCTTTATATTACTACGGCTGTTCAAGCTTTCAAGATGGGATTACAGAAAAACTCACCTTTTTATGATGATTTGGTTATGAATCCTTGTAGGAACATGGACGAGGTCCGGAATCGAGCACTGAGGTTCATAAGGTTGGAAGATGATAAAGAGATCCAGAAGAGGATTACTACAAATCCTCCCAACGAACAAGGCAAAAGGAAGTTTGATTCACCCACCAACAAGTCATTCAAATCCAAGCCATACTATAAGTCTGACAACCACAAAGTCAACACTATAGAAGATGATGAGGATGATGAAGATTATCCCAGGATATCTGAATACTGTGTTTCTGTAGATATCCCTAAACTAATGTGTGCTATGTAGGATTTAGGTGAAAAGGCTAGATGGCCTCCTAAGTATAAGAAGTTTGCTACAAAACATAAATCCAAATGGTGTGCATTACATGAAGATTATGGACATATAACCAAAGATTGCATCGCCTTGAGAAAAGAAATAAGCTACTTACTTAGCAAAGGCCATCTCCAGGAACTTTTCGGTAAAAAGAAGGAAAGAAGGCAGGATCCTGATGGATTCCCAAAAAGAGCTGCATCCCCGCCAAAGGATGCCAAGGTAATAAACTTTATCTCTGGTGGATCTGACGTATGTGGTACTTCTTATTCTGCAGCTAGAAGACATGCTAAAGAGGCTAAGATGGAGAATGGAGAAAGACCCACAAAGACTTCAACAATAACTAAGGATACTGTAATATCCTTCGAAGAACAAGATCGAGAAAACATCTTAGATCCTCATCACGATGGTTTAGTAATTAATTTATATATTGCTAACCACTATGTGCGCAGGATACTCATTGATGGAGGAAGTTCAGTGAACATTATCCAGTTGGAGACACTCAAGAGGATGAATATCTCTGAATCCGAAATAACTACCAAGTCTTTGGTTTTAGTTGGATTCAGTGGAGAAGCCAAAGCTACAATTGGAGAAATTAAGTTACCAGTATATATCGAGGGGGTAAATTCTATGCAACGCTTTTGTATTATAGATTCATTGTCTTGTTATAGTATCATACTAGGCAGACCATGGATACACGATATGAAGGCTGTCCCCTTTACATATCATCAATGCATAAATTACCTACACCATGGGGAGTTGTGAAGATTGATAGCGATCAACAGGAAGCCAAGGAATGTTATTCGTCCTCGATGAAGGCGACGACGAAATCGACATCAACATAGCAATCAAAGAGCAACCTTGGAGATATTCAGGAATCCCGGGAAAAATAAGTGAAGGAAGTGCTGCTTAATTCCGAGGATCCAGAGACCAAAATTCTCATAGGAACTGATATCCCCAAGGATATTGAGGAGAAACTGATTTCTCTCCTGAAATCAAGAATTTCTACATTTGCTTGAAAGCATGAGGATATGACAGGGATATCCTCAGATGTAATCACATATAAGCTAGGAATAGATAGAAGCTACAAGCCTATCCACCAAAAAAGATGAAAATTTGTTCCTGAAAGGAATATAATCATCCAAGAAGAAGTGGAAAAACTTCTTAAAGCCAAGATGATTAGGGAAGTAAAATTTCCAAGGTGGCTGGCCAATGTAGTTGTGGTTCAAAAAAGGAATGGAAAGTGGAAAGTTTGTGTAGATTACACAGATCTAAACAAAGCTTGTCCTAAAGACCCCTTTCCATTACCACATATAGATTCAATGGTAGATGCTACAGCAGGCCATGAAAGGTTAACCTTCATGGATGCATCGGTGGGATTCCAACAAATCCAGATGGAGCCTTCGGACCAAGAAGATGCTGCTTTCATGACACCAACAGGGATATATTTCTATACAGCAATGCTATTTGGCTTGAAGAACGCGGGAGCTACTTATCAAAGGCTTGTCAATATGATGTTCAAGGATAAGCTGGGGGACACTATGGAAGTATATATCGATGATATGGTGGTCAAATCAAAGATTACCAAAGATCATCTTAAGGATCTTCAAGAATCATTCGATATCCTAGATCGTTATAATATGAAACTTAACCCTTCTAAGTGTCATTTTGGAGTAAGATCAGGAAAATTCTTGGGATATATGGTCACTAAAAGAGGAATAGAGGCCAGCCCAGAACAAATCCAAGCTATTCTGAACCTGAAATCCCCAACGAATGTAAAAGAAGTACAGAGGTTAACAGGAAGAATAGCCGCACTTAATAGATTCATCTCGAGATCTTCTGAAAAATTCAAAGGATTCTACGATATCCTTAAAAAGAATAAGAAGTTTCAATGGATGAAGAGCATGAAAAGGCACTACAGGATTTGAAAGAATACTTATCCTGAGCACCATTACTTATGAAACCAGAGGATGGTGAACCACTATCACTATACTTAGCAGTATCCCGAACAACTGTAAGTGCAGTGCTAGTTAAAGATTATCAAGGATCACAAGATCCGGTATACTATGTAAGTAAGAGCCTATTAGATGCCGAAACTAGGTATTCTCACCTAGAAAAATTAATCTTAGCTTTGATTTTGGCATCAACAAAATTTAGGCACTATTTTGAAACACATAGGATACACATCAAAACAAATTACCCAATTAAGTCGGTGTTAAGAAAACCTGAGTTGTCAGGGAGAATGGCCAAGTGGTCAGTAAAACTTAGCACATATGATTTAATCTATGAACCGAGAACAACAATTAAGTCTCAAGCACTAGAAGACTTTGTGGCAGATTTTAGTAGTGATATTCAACCAGAAGCAGACTCAGAAGTTAAACTCCTGGACGAGGATACCGGTGAATGGACTCTACACACTGATGGAGCCTCAAATGTAAGAGGGACAGGTTTAGGGATAATACTAAAATCGCCACAGGGGGACATAATACCCCAATCGATCAGCTGCGAGTTCCAAGCAACTAATAATGTAGCTGAATATGAAGCCTTAATAGCAGGACTCCAGTTAGCTAGGGATATGAACATAAGAAATCTCGATGTATTTGTTGATTCCTTACTAATAGCAAACCAATTTAATGGTTCCTATATGGTTAAAGGTGATAAATTAGCAAAATACTTAGAGATAGTTAAGGAAATAGTAGGATATTTCAATAATTTTGATATCACACAGGTTCCTAGAGAAGAGAATGATGAAGCAGATGCATTAGCAAACCTTGCGTCATCTCTAAAAATTTGTGAGGATATCAATATCCCTATCCTACATATCCTGAATCCAGCTATAGATATAGAAAATTCAAATCAAATCCTTAAACCATTATATGTTGATGCACATGAGATATCCTGGACTACACCTATTAAAGAATATCTCCAAACATGAAAAATACCCGACGGAGAAACAAACCATAAAACCTTTAAAACCAGGATATCTAGATACATAATTATTCAGGATATCCTATGTAGAAAATCAGTAGCTGGCCCATACTTAAAATGTTTAGAAAAACCAGAGACCTTAGAAGTACTGAAGGATATTCACGAAGGAGATTTCAGAAATCACACTGGGGCAGAGCATTGCTTTCGAAAATCCTAAGAACAAGATATTTCTGGCCTACTATGAGGAAAAAGGCAATGTCCTATTCCCAGAGATGTGATGCCTGTTAAAGACACAGCAATATCCTTCACCAACCGGCTGAACCTCTATATCCAATAGTCTCATCATGGCCATTCATGAAATGGGGAATGGATATACTAGGAAAACTACCAAAAGCACCAAGAGGAAAAGTATTCATGCTTGCCATGACTGATTACTTTTCAAAATGGATTGAAGCTGAAGCTTTTGTACAGGTTAGAGAAAAAGAAGTAATATCCTTCATAAAAAGGAATATCCTGACCAGGTTCAGGATACCTGCTAAGATTACCTGCGATAATGGATCTCAATTCATTGGCAAAAGAACTACCAACTTTTGTGAAGCATGGGGGATAAAAATGATTACTTCCATACCAGTACATCCTCAAGCTAACGGTCAAGCAGAATCAAGCAATAAGATAATCATAAACAATCTCAAAAAGCAGTTGGGATCTAGAATACTACTAACCCAACGGATGGAAAGCTTGCCCCAAAATGGGAAGGACCCTATAAAATCGACTCCGAAGATGGAAAGGGGGCATATAGTGTGACAATCCGGCTTTTCGGATTAACCTTGTTAACTGAAGAGAGTGAGATCACAGGCCCAACGGGACAAATTAGGCCCAATGAAGTCTATGAAGGTCCAACAAAGCCTAGTAGGCCCAATAAGGTCAATTTAGGCTCAAGGAAAACAAGGAAGGCCCACTAAGGCCCAAGTAGGCCAAACAAGGCCAAAGTAGGCCCAAGGTAGGCCCAATAAGGCTAAGATAGGCCCAATGAGTTTAGGATAGGCCCAATTGTAATTGAGAAGCCCAATTGGGTTAATTTAGCCCAACAATGAGTTAAAGGACCAAATTAGTGACAATTCGGGATTTTCGGCTCAATTTTGTTAATCGAAATGTTAAGTTATTGATCTAGAATAATTTATAAGGGTTAAAATGTATATAAAACTTTTATAAGGTAATTAGTTTACAAGAATTTGATTTGTAAAAAGGTTTGATAAGCAATTTTGACATTTAAAAGTCAAAATTCGTTCTAAATAATAAGGGGAATTCGAAATTATCACAAGTTGTGTTGTAACTGATCATTTAAATGTCTTTAATCATCCTATTGATGATTATCATCATTGAATATCGGTTATTATAGCCTAATCATGTCGAATTTAACTCAAGGGGTACCAAAGAGTTGAAACCGTAAGGTATCACAATCAAAACCATATAATTCGACATTATTCTTCACAATTGAACTTAGGGAGATCTTATTCGGCACATTTAGAACTGGTGAAGCAAATCAATTTGATTCAAGAAGCAGCAGACAGTCGAAGTCGATCGAAGGGTGGCCGAAGAACAACCTAGAATTTGATTTCGTTCAATTGAGCATCAAATCAAGTAAGTAATCACTGCAAAACCTTCTAACATGGCCGACTAAGGTTTATCCTAAATCAATTTCAACTGATAACATCGATTTGTTAGAGTTCAAGTAATTAGGGTTCATATCAAAGTTGTTTTGGGGGTTTTGATCTTAAAGAGTTTAAAAATAAAATTAAAGTATGTAGGTAGTTTCAGAGAGGACCGATTAAGGTTAATGCTAAGTCAATTTTATCATGGAACTACGAATTGATGAAGTTCGATTCTAGGGTTTATGATGCAAAGAGGTTTTGGGGGTTTCGGTTCGAATAAGTTTGATAATCAAATTAGTTTACATAGTAAGTTTCAGAAGACTTCGATTATGCTAGTTGGCATGTTAATTTCAGCAAACTATAACGAATTGTTAGTATTCGAGTTTTAGTTTTTTTTAGATGAAACCGGTTAGAGGTTTTTGAACCAATTGGATGTGTTATTCAAATTAAAACAACCTGTAGATTCGATTTAATCACAGGAATCATAGCCCTGTGGTTCTAGGATCAATGGGGTTCGAATTGTGGGTCAATTGGGTGTGATGAAGTCGACTAAGGTTAAATAAGGGGGAACCGGCTAAGGAGTGATTAAAAGAATTGATTTGAGAAGCTTAGTGCGAAACCCTAGCGGGCGAAGATGGTAGTGTGTGTGTGTTGCGTGTGAAGGGTCGCGGGTTCGAGCCAGGGGGTGGCCGGGTTTTTGGAAAAATACCATTTTTGGTATTTTTGAAATACCTTTCACATACGAACTCCGATTTAACCCGTTCAAGTTGCGTTGGAACCGTAACGGGAATACGAACACCTTGAAATAGTAAAATTCATATTTTAATTCGAAAACGAAATCGCGTATAACTACGTTTAATTAAATAAAATCTTATAGGATTTTATTTAAACGATTTCAAAAACACGCGTATTTACGTATTCACATTTCCAACACTTTAGCATACGTGTGTTAACACGTATGTAATTTCAAGCACAAACGACATTCCGAATAACTTTAGGTTATTGTTTAAACCACAGATTCTTCGTAGAGGATTTCTACGCAAGTTCACAAGTATTTGATCATTCTGCTAAAATCAAAGGTGCGTACACGGCCCCTTTCTTATTTTAAACTGTTTTGGGTGAGAAAACATGTGCCACAAACTCTTTTTAGATACATATCACTTGCATGAGTTAGCTGTTTACATTATGTGACAACATAGCAATTTGAAAGTCCTTACACACCTCGAACCGTTTAGTTTGCCGTAGCGCAAAGCGTGGTAGTTGGAAATAGATCTATTAGGTTTGACAAACCTCACCTGGTAGATGGGATCTACGCAGGTGTTTGACTGACCAAACACATTTTACTATTGTTGTGCTAGACAATAGTGGCAAGGCAAAAACATGCTATAGCATGGCAATTCGTCAGCTTCGGTGTCGACCACTTATGTAAATAGTTTATATGACTAGCTATCATGACTGTGCATGTGTGATTATGTTATCTACAACTTGATATTCAAACTGTTGTTTTGGACATTGTGAATACTTAAAACCTGTGTTATGCACCAACCTTTGTGTTGACTTGATTTACATGTTTTCTCAGGATGCTAAGGCGCGCAATAAAGATTGGCATGGACTAGGAGATAGAGTCGCATGCATTTTAAACATTTTGGATATTTGGATTTGAACATTTGAAGATTTTGTTTTGTAATTTACATATTACAACTGTTATTGGTTTTTAAACGCTTCCGCAATTTTTGAAAACTCTGATGTTATGTTTTTAAGACTAAAGTATGATTTGAAATTCATATAGAGGTCTTCGTTATGTCTAATGATCTGAGATCCTGGTTTGTCATGTTCCCAAACGGTATGATTCCGTTAGTTGGAAATTGGGGGTGTGACATATAGATTAGTTACTATGAACGGTGAACCTATCCCAAGAGCATGGAATGCCATTCACCTTAAGATTTATTTTATTTAACAGTTATTTTTATCCGCATGATTATCTTATAAATATGCTTATATTCTTTATATATCCCTAGTGTTATATCCTGATTTATCTCGACACTAACTTAAGCATTGGAGAGGCTTAGGAATCCCTAATGCCTACCCTTGCAAAAATATTTTATACTTTCGCAGGAATAGCTGGTGAAGATACGAGGCTATATGTCTCAGCCCAAGTTTTGACCTGAAATCAAAACTTGATGAAGACCCCGCACTGACTTTATGTCTGGCTGCAAAGTTTTGACCTGAAATCAAAACTCAAGAGACCTTTGTCTCTCATGAAGACTTAGGGTTCTTACCCTCGCCACTAGCACACGTATATCCTGCTATAATCCAAGATAATGGGACTAGTACACGTATGAGTGGCTGACAATTTCATTATCGAGGGTTATAACTATGGATCTTCCGTAATATCCCGGTATAGTTGGAGATTTTGGGACCAATACACGCATGAGTGGCTGACAATTTCATTTTCAAAGACTATAACCAGGGATCCTCCGAATTCCGGCCTTGTCGCCAGTATTTTCGGCCTTAGTCGCCAGCATTCCGGCCTTAGTCGCCAGTATCTTTTGGCCTTGTCTCCAGCATTTTCGGCTTTAGTCGCCAGCATAATCGGCGTTGTCGCCAGTATTTCGGCCATAGTCGCCAGTATTTTCGGCCTTGTCGCCAGTATCTTCAGCCTTGTCGCCAGTCTAACCGGCCTTAGTCGCCAATATATTGGGATAATCCCAATTTTTTTGTTTTTAAACATGTGCAGGAACACACTCTCAAGGATACTTTGGGAGATGACTTCTACTTGGAATATACCTAAGGATATTGAAGAGATGAACTCCACCATGAAGACTATTTCCGGATATCATACATGTATATCCCTAATTATGTCCAAGGATACTAAGGTACGTAGTTTACACATTATCCTTACGGGGATAAGAAAAGCTTCAAAAATAAGTCTGCTCTTTCAAGGAGTTGGTATTCATTTCTTATCTTTACAACAATCTTTATTTCTGATTAACTTTAAAAGTATCTAATCCTGAAATAAAGCCTTTAATAAATATTTTCGAAACTTAAATTTAACTTTATGAAAACTATAGAAATATTCTCAATATTCTTACAATCAGTATCCTGATCAAGATATGCTTTTCAAAATAATCTGAATATAAATATTATCCCGTATAATTAATGTGACTACCCTGATTTATCTTTAAACAAATTCCCAATAAGGAAAACTTATATACAATAGTGAGAATAATTTAATCAAACACATTCTTAATATGTTTCACAAAATACAACTAAAATATTCTAAAGCGTTCATTAATACCACTAAGCCAAAAGGTTAAGAAAATAAAATCAGTATATCGGGCTTCGCCATGAAAACACATGGTCCCTCCACCCAATATACTGAAAATTTTAGAACAAAGGAAACGAGGAAATTTTAGGCTTCGCCATGTAAACACATGGTCCCTCCACCTAAAATCCCATAAATTGTCTGCACATCTAGGGACTTAACATCATGATATTGTTTAAAAAACTACATATTACCATACCAAGAACCACAAACATAATGGGCTCAGACCTTATCAATTCTATCTTCATCGCCCATTACCGCACCCTCTTCGCGTCCACCAGCTCCAATATCCTCACCTCCTGCCACCTTACTGGTCTCCACCACGCTCGCCGTCTTTGCTGCTGCATCAGAAGTTTCTGCCATATCCCCAGTCAGCTTAGCCAAAACCTTAACCCAGTCGGCAAGGTCCTTGTCCCACAAGTCCGAGCCTTCCTGTTTTGACTTTTCTGCCATTTGGATCTTCGCCTTGAGGATAGTAGCAGCAGTAGATTTCTTGGTCCCCTCAATGATCTCCTTTATCTTCAGCTTATGGGCAACATCATTATCCTTGGCCAATTTTTTGAACTTCTGAGCCTCTTTCTCGTAAGTCCAGCCTTAGCAACAACAATCTTCTTTTGATCCTCAAGATCTTCAATTTGCTTGTCGTAGGCTTCCTTGTCACCAGAAATCTTCAGGATAGCCTATATAATAAGGATATCATGAGGATATGGTTACGCCAGAATAAATAGACTGAAAGGATAAGAGGATTTACCTTTTGTAGAAGATCGATAGCAGGGAGGTCAGGAATATCATCCACATTGACAACATCAGCACCCTTACGCTTCTTTGAAGTCTTGGTTGAACGGGTATGCATGATCCTCGCCTTGGGGGCAACAGGGCTGACCTTTTCTTTTTTGATAATCAAAAAGTCGGTGAGATCTTCAAGATCAAAAGCTGATTCTAAAGAAATAAACAAGAATATAAAAACATTGAAAATTAATTAAACTCAAAAACTGACTTCAGAATACCTGATGTCATTTGAGCCTGGGATTGTTGCGATGAAGCGCTGTGAGATGAAGAAGAAATAGGGATATCTTCTTTGGAGGATGCCACAAATTTCCGCTCTCTTTTCGCAATCACCAATAGAGATTGTATCCTCTGTTCAGTATCTTGATTCTCAGTAACAAGTGATTCAAACTTTGGTGCTGAAACATAAAAATAAATAGGAATTAGTTAGCAAACACTCAAATAACAATAATAAAAAAATAAGATATCCTACCCTTTAACAACCAACTAACTGGAAGAGAAATCCCCCCAGGGATAGAACTTCTCTTGACAAAGAAGAACTTGTCTCTTCATTCATCTTCGTTCATGGTAACCCCATGAACCAAAACAGGGGCGCCAGTTCGCCTTTGAAGCAAAAAGCGAGAATATCCGTGGGTGCGAAGTTGATAAACGAAAGAGATTTTAGGAATACCGATATTAAGACCATATTTATGGTTCAATCTATGAAGGGTGACAAGCAATCGCCAACCCATGGGCATCAGTTGAGGATAACAGAGACGAGTGATTCAAAAAAATTCAGAAATCAAAGTAGGAAAAGGAAAAGATAGACCCAAAGAAAACGGGTACTCAGGAAAACAAACCCATTTGGTGGAACTATGATCAGCTTTCAAAGCAGGATTAAAGCGACGGAATACAGTTTCTTCAGGGAATTCCTGGGAGAGCTGCATGGTTTCGATATGGTCATCATCAAAGGTACAAGCATTCTGATCAGTATAATGAAGGATGTTCTGATCAAAGAAATCACTAGCCTCGGATGAAGAAGTAGAATGCGACATTTTTACTTAATTAAAAATCAAGAAAAACAGAGGATTCGAAATAGAAAACTTACCGGAGAAGATGATCGAAGAAGATAAGTGATTAGAAAGGAAAGACGCGTGATCATTATATGCAGTATTCTGACACAAAATCAGTAACCGCTATCCCCATCTAACCGTCCATTTAATCATGAAATCGTCAATTCAAATTTCAAAATTCGAAATTTTAAACATTAATTTTTTAAATTTTACAGCTGTAAACCTCAACTGTAAAATTGGGGGCAATTGTTAGGCGCAAAATATTCTCACTCGGGATATTTCAGGATCCGGGATATTTCGGGATTGGGGATATTCTAAGGATATATATTATTACTAACAATTATCTCTGTTGCTTAACATCTATTGCGAGATATCAGGAATTGACAGGTTGTCTAATAGCTGGCCCTAATGTCACGGAAGCACGCGTCAACTAACTCAATTTGAATGAGGAATCTAAGAGAGACTTACGCAATCAGCTTGAATCAGTCTCCTACGTTTGGAAAGTGCCGGAATAGTCGAAACTGCCTTATGAACGTTATTGAACGTTCTTTTGTAGATTCTTTGTATATATACTGAGGTGATTGATCGATATAGAACACTGGTTATTCGAGGAACACGCACAACACTCACTAAAGCTGATATAGCTATCTAGAATCGATCAACTTGCGCTCTTTGTTTGTATTGAATTATTGATTTGTTAATAAAACAAGGCAGAGTGACATTTGTCACCTACCGAGGTTTTTATGCCGGCAATCCTAAGGGATTAAGGGCTTTTCCTCGTATAAATCTCGTGTGTATTGCTATTTTTCTGTTTGATATATTCAAATATCCCCAGGGATATTCGGGGATATCCAGAACATATATTCAGTAAACACAATACCCCACTTTTCTAATTCGGTTTTGCTAATAGTTAAGCTTGTTAATTTTTACCCGAAACACCAGAAATCACCCACAGGATATCCAGATTCGCTCCGCCAATATGCGATGCCGAAATCCCAAAGAGATTCCAAACTCCCACCATGAAGTTGTATGATGGGACCACGGATCACGAAGAGCATGTAGCCCAATATAGGGAAAGAATGGAGACAAATCCTATTCCCCCACATCTGAAAGAGGCTTGCTTATACAAAGGATTCGGTTAAACTTTGACAGGAGCAGCCTTCAAATGGCTACTCAATGTTCCTCCTTATTCAATTACATCATTTGCTCACTTGATTAACTTATTTAATAATCAATTTTCATGTAGCAGGACATTTGAAAAACTAACTAGTGACCTCTACAGGATAACACAGGGATCGGATGAGACTCTAAGGAGTTATGTAAACAAGTTTGGCAGAAAATCCTTGGATATCCCTGACCTCGATATCATTACGGCTGTTCAAGCTTTCAAAATGGGCTTGCAGAAAAACTCACCTTTTTATGATGATCTAGTTATGAATCCTTGCAGGAACATGGACGAAGTCCGCAATCGAGCATTAAGATTCATAAGATTGGAAGATGATAAAGAGATCCAGAAGAGGATTACTACAACTCCTCCCAATGACCAAGGCAAAAGGAAGCTCGTGTCACCGACCAACAAATCATTCAAATCCAAACCATACTACAAGTCTGACAACCATAAGATCAATTATGTGGATGACGATGAGGATGATGAAGATTATCCCAGGATATCTTATTACTATTTTTCTGTAGATATCCCTAAACTAATGTGTGCTATGCAGGATTTATGTGAAAAGGCTAGATGGCCTCCTAAGGATAAGAAGTTTGCTATGAAAGATAAGTCCAAATGGTGTGCATTTCATGAAGACTTTGGACATGTAACTGAAGATTGCATTGCCTTGAGGAAAGAAATAAACTACCTACTTAGCAAAGGCCATCTCAAAGAACTGCTTGGTAAAAAGAAAGAAAGGAGACAGGATCCTGACGGATTCCCAAAAAGAGCTGCATCCCCACCAAAGGATGCCAAGGTAATAAACTTTATCTCTGGTGGATCTGACACATGTGGTACTTCTTATTCTGCAGCCAGAAGAAATGCTAAAGAGGCTAAGATGGAGAATGGAGAAAGACCCACAAAAACTTCAACAACAACCAAGGATACTGTTATATCCTTCGAAGAACAGGATCAAGAAAACCTCATAGATCCTCATCACGATGGGTTAGTAATTACTTTATATGTTGCTAACCACTATGTGCGCAGGATACTCATTGATGGAGGAAGTTCAGTAAATATCATCTAGTTAGAGACACTCAAGAGAATGAATATCCCTGAATCCAAAATAACTACCAAGTCTTTGGTTCTGGTTGGATTCAGCGGAGAAGCTAAAGCTACCATTGGAGAAATTAAATTACCAGTATATATCGAGGGGGTAAATTATATGCAACGCTTTTGTATTATAGATTCATTGTCTTGTTATAATATCATACTAGGTAGACCATGGATACACGATATGAAGGTTGTTCCCTCGACATATCATCAATGCGTCAAGCTACCTACACCATGGGGAGTCGTGAAGATTAACAGCAACCAATAGGAAGCCAAAGAGTGTTATTCGTCCTCGATGAAGGCGACGACGAAATCAACCTCAACATAGCAATCAAAGAGCGACCTTGGGGATAATCAGGAATCCCGGGAAAAGGAAGTAAAAGAAATACTACTTAATCCTGAGGATCCCGAGACCAGAGTTCTCATAGGAACTGATATTCCTAAGGATATTGAGGAGAAACTGATTTCTTTCCTGAAATCAAGAATTTCTACCTTTGTTTGGAAGCATGAGGATATGACAGGGATATCCTCAGATGCAATCACACATAAGCTAGAAATAGATAGAAGCTACAAACCCATCCACCAAAAAAGAAGAAAATTTGCACCTGAAAGGATTGTAATAAACCAAGAAGAAGTGGAAAATCTTCTTAAAGCCAAGATGATTAGAGAAGTAAAATTTCTAAGGTGGCTGGCTAATGTTGTTGTAGTTCAAAAGAAAAATGGAAAGTGGAGAGTTTGCGTAGATTACACAGATCTAAACAAAGCTTGTCCTATAGACCCCTTTCCATTACCACACATAGATTCAATGGTGGATGCAACAGGAGGTCATGAAATGTTGACTTTCATGGATGCATCCGCAGGATTCCATCAAATCCAAATGGAACCATCGAATCAAGAAGACACTGGTTTCATGACGCCAACAGGGATATATTGCTATACAACAATGCCATTTGGTTTGAAGAATGCAGAAGCTACTTATCAAAGGCTTGTCAACATGATGGTTAAGGATAAGCTGGGGGACACTATGGAGGTATATATTGATGATATGGTAGTCAAATCAATTTTAAGATCATCTTAAGGATCTTCAGGAATCATTTGATATCTTAGATTGATACAATATGAAACTTAACCCTTCTAATTGCCATTTTGGAGTAAGATCAGGAAAGTTCTTGGGGTATATGGTCACCAAAAGAGGAATAGAGGCCAGCCCAGAACAAATCCAAGCTATCATGAACCTTAAATCCCCAACAAACGTAAAAGTAGTATAGAGATTAACTGGAAGGATAGCCACTCTAAATAGATTCATCTCAAGATCTTCTGTAAAATTCAAAGGATTCTACGATATCCTTAAAAAGAATAAGAAGTTTCAATGGGATGAAGAGCATGAGAAAGCACTACATGATTTGAAAGAATACTTATCCTCAGCACCATTGCTCATGAAACCAGAAGATGGTGAACCACTATCACTGTACTTAGCAGTATCCCGAAACACTGTAAGTGCGGTGCTAGTTAAAGACTATCAAGGATCATATCATCCAGTATACTATGTAAGTAAGAGCCTATTATATGCTGAAACTAGGTATTCTCACCTAGAAAAATTAATCTTAGCTTTGATTATGGCGTCAACAAAACTTAGACACTACTTTGAGACACATAGAATACACATTAAAACAAATTACCCAATTAAGTCGGTGTTAAGAAAACCTGAATTATCAGGGAGAATGGCGAAATGGTCAGTAAAACTCAGCACTTACGATTTAATCTATGAACAAATAACAGCAATTAAGTCTCAAGCACTAGCAGACTTTGTGGCAGATTTTAGTAGTGATATTCAACCAGAAGCAGATTCAGAA
The DNA here is from genome assembly GCA_009363875.1 of Mikania micrantha. Classification (NCBI taxonomy): domain Eukaryota; kingdom Viridiplantae; phylum Streptophyta; class Magnoliopsida; order Asterales; family Asteraceae; genus Mikania; species Mikania micrantha. The sequence goes on along the minus strand of CM018689.1, from coordinate 32,847,312 downwards.
GTTAAACTCCTGGATGAGGATACCGATGAATGGACTCTACACACTGATGGAGCCTCGAATGTAAGAGGAACATGTTTAGGGATAATACTAAAATCACCACAGGGGGACATAATACCCCAATCGATCAGTTGTGAGTTCCAAGAAACTAATAACGAAGCTGAATACGAAGCTTTAATAGCGGGACTCCAATTAGTTAGAGATATGAACATAAGAAATCTCCATGTATTTGTTGATTCTTTACTAATAGCAAACCAATTTAATGGTTCCTATATGGTTAAAGGGGATAAATTAGCAAAATACATAGAGATAGTTAAAGAAATAGTAGGATATTTCTATACTTTTGATATCACACAGGTCCCTAGAGAAGAGAATGATGAAGCAGATGCAGTAGCAAACCTAGCATCATCTTTGAAAATTTGTGATGATATCAATATCCCAATCCTGCATATCCTGAATCCAGCGATAGGTATAGAAGATTCAAATCAAATCCTTAAACCAAAAAATATTGATGCACATGAGATATCCTGGACTACACCTATTAAAGAATATCTCCGAACAGGAAAAATACCCGATGGAGAAATAAACCATAGAGCCTTTAAAATCAGGATATCTAGATATATAATCATTAGGGATATTCTATATAGGAAAACAGTAGCTGGTCCATACTTAAAATGTTTAGAAAAACCAGAGACCTTAGAAGTAATGAAGGATATCCACGAAGGAGATTGTGGAAATCACACTAGGGGCAGAGCATTGCTTTCGAAAATCCTTAGAACAGGATATTTCTGACCTACTATGAGGAAAGATGCAAATGTCCTATTCCCAAAAATGTGATGCTTGTCAAAGACACAGCAAAATCCTTCACCAACTGGCTGGACCTATATATCTCATCATGGCCATTCATGAAATGGGGAATGGATATAGTAGGAAAACTACCAAAAGCACCAGGAGGAAAAGTATTCTTGCTTGCCATGACTGATTACTTTTCAAAATGGATTGAAGCTGAAGTCTTTGTACATATTAGAGAAAAGGAAGTAATATCATTCATAAAAAGAAACATTCTGACCAGATTCGAGATACCTGCTGAGATTACCTGCGATAATGGATCTCAATTCATTGGCAAAAGAACTACCAACTTTTGTGAAGCATGGGGGATAAAAATGATTACTTTCACACCAGTACATTCTCAAGCCAATGGCCAAGTAGAATCAAGCAATAAGATAATCATAAACAATCTCAAAAAGAAGTTGGGATCTAAGAAAGGAAAATGGGCTGAAGAACTTCCATTTGTCCTGTGGGCAGATAGAACAACTACAAAAAATGCGACTGGTCAAACCCCATTCTCATTAGTATTTGGTTCAGAAGCTGTACTCCCAACTGAGATGATTATCCCTACTACAAGCACAAGTTTACAGACTATAGAAGTTAATAACGAAGTATTATCTCAGGATATAGGCACTATTGACGAATCCAGGGATATTGCAAAGATTAGAATGGCTGTCTATCAGCAAAAGATAGCTAAATCTTACAATAAAAATATAAGGATCAGAAGATTCCAAGTAGGAGATTTAGTTTTAAGAAAAGCATTCCAGAATACTACTAACCCAACAGATGGTAAGCTTGCCCCAAAATGGGAAGGACCTTATAAAATCGACTCCGAAGCTGGAAAGGGGGCATATAGATAAGTTACTATGAACGGTGAACCTCTCCCAAGGGAATGGAATGCCATTCATCTTAAAATCTATTTTATTTGACAGTTATCTTTATCCGCATGATTATCTTATAAATATGCTTATATTCTTTAAATATCCCTACATTTATATCCTGATACTAACTAAAGCATTGGAGAGGCTTAGGGATCCCTAATGCCTACCTTTGCAAAAATATTTTATGTTTTTGCTGGAATAGCTGGAGAAGATACGAGGCTATATGTCTCAGCCCAAGTTTTGACCTGAAATCAAAACTTGATGAAGACCCCGCTCTGACTTTATGTCTAGCTGCAAAGTTTTGACCTGAAATCAAAACTCAAGAGACTTTTGTCTCTCATGAAGACTTAGGGTTCATACCCTCGCCACTAGCGCACGTATATCCGGCTATAATCCAAGATAATGGGACCAGTACACGCATGAGTGGCTGACAATTTCATTATCGAAGGTTATAACTATGGATACTCCGTAATATCCCGGTATAGTTGAAGATTTTGGGACCAGTACACGCATGAGTGGCTGACAATTTCATTTTCAAAAACTATAACCAGGGATCCACCGAATTCCGGCCTAGTCACCAGTATCCCGGCCTTGGTCGCCAGCATTCTGGCCTTAGTCGCTAGTATCTTTCGGCCTTGTCGCCAATATTTTCAGCCTTAGTCGCCAGTATAATCGGCCTTGTCGCCAGTGTTCCGGCCATAGTCGCTAGTGTTTTCGGCCTTGTCGCTAGTCTTTTCGGCCTTGTCGCCAGTCTAACCGGCCTTAGTCGCCAGTATATTGGGATTATCCCAATCTTCTTTGTTTTTAAACATGTGCAGGAACAAGCTCTTAAGGATACTTAGGAATATAACTCTTGCTTGAAACATGCCTAAGGATATTGAAGAGATTGACTCAAGTCTCAAGACTATTTCAGGATATCACCCAAGTATATTCATAATACGCCTAAGAATACCAAGGTATGCAATTTTTACGTTATCCTGACAGGGATAAGAAGAGGTTTGAAAATTAGTCTGCTCTTTCAAGGAGTTGGTATTTATTTCTTTACTCTATAATCATCTTTATTTCTGATTTTAAAATTAGCTTTTATTTAGAAATACCTGATCCTGAATTAAATCCTTATATAGATATTTAAAAAAAATCAACCAAATAATGGAAACTATAGTAATATTCTCAATCCTCTTATATTCAGTATCCTGATCAAGATATGCTTCTCAAAAATATCCTGAATTTAAAATACTTATTCAAGAAAATGCTTTAAAGAAAGTTTGCAGAATACTTGAAATATAGAGAATAACACCATACCACCCCGTATAATTAAGATGACTTCCCTAAATTATCTTTAAACAAATTTCCTATAAGGAAAACTTATAAATTGCAGTGGGAATAATTTAATCAAACATATTGTTAATATGTTTCACAGACACAACTAAACATAATATCCTAGATCATTCATTAAGATTACTGAGTCAAAAGATTAACAAAATAAGATAAATATATTGGGCTTCGCCATGTAAACACATGGTCCCTCCACCCAACATACTGAAAATGTCAAAACATAAGAAACAAGGATATTTTAGGCTTCGCCATGTAAACACATGGTCCCTCCACCTAAAATTCCATAAATTGTCTGCCCGTTTAGGGACTTAACATTGTAATATTGTTTAGGACTACAAGATATCATGAAAAGAACCATAAACATAATGGGCTTAGACCTTATCAATTATGTCTTCATTGCCCATCACCGCACCACCTTCACTTCCACCGACTAAAATATCCTCGCCTCCTACCACCTTACTGGTCTCCACTATGCTCACCGTCTTTGCCGCTACATCAGAAGTTTCTGCCATATACCCAGTCAGCTTAGCCAAAACTTTGACCCAATCAACAAGGTCATTGTCCCATAAGTCCGAGCCCTCTTGTTTTGACTTTTCTGCCATTTGGATCTTCGCCTTAAGGATAGCTGCGGCAGCAGACTTCTTGGTCCCTTCAATGATCTCCTTCACCTTCAGTTTATGGGCGGCATCATTATCCTTAGCCAGCTTCTTGAACTTCAGGGCTTCCTTCTCGTAGTGTCCGGCCTTGGCGAAAGCGACCTTCTTTTGATCTTCGAGGTCTTCAATCTGCTTTTCAAAAGTCTCCTTATAACCAACAATTTTCAGGATAGCCTGCAAAATAAAGATATTTTGAGGATATAGTTGAACCAAAATAAGTGAACTAAGGGAACAAAAAAAACCTTTTGAAGAAGATCAACGGCAGGGAGGTCAGGGACATCGTCTACATTAACCACGTCAGTACCCTTACGCTTCTTTAATGTTTTGGTTGAGTGGGTATGCATGACTCTCGCCTTGGGGGCAACGGGACTAACCTTTTCTTTCTTGATAGTCATGAAGTCAGTAAGGTCTTCAAGGTCAAAAGCTGACTCTAAAGAAATGAACAAGGGTATAAAAATACTAAAATCAGTCAAACCCAAAGACCAACTTCAGAATACCTGATGTCATTTGGGCGTGAGATTGTTGTGAAGAAGCGCTGTGAGATGTGGAAGAAATAGGGATATCTTCTTTGGAGGATGCTACAAACTTTCACTCTCTTTCCCTAATCGTCAACAGAGATTGTATCCTCTGTTCGGTATCCTGATTTTCAACAACAAGAGACTCAAACTTCGGTGCTATAACATAAACATAAACAAAAATTGGTTAGTAAAAACTCAAATAATAATAATGAAAAATAAAATATTCTACCCTTTAACAACCAACTAACTGGAAGATAAATTCCCCTAGGAATAGAACTTCTCCTAACAAAGAAAAACTTGTCTCTCCACTCATCTTCATTCATGGTAACCCCATGAACCAAAACAGGGGCACCAGTTCGCCTTTGAAGCAAAAAACGGGAGTACCCATGGGTAAGAAGTTGATAAGCTGAGGAAATTTCAGGAACACCAATCTTAAGACCATACTTATGGTTCAGTTTGTGAAGAGTAACAAGCAACCGCCAACCCATTGGCATAAGTTGAGGATAACAGACACGGGTGATTCGAAAAAATTCAGAAATCAGAGTAGGAAAAGGGAAAGACAAACCCAATGAAAATGGATATTCAGGAAAACAAACCCATTTAGTAGAACTATGATCGGCTTTCAGAGCAGGATTGTATCTGCGAAAAACAGTTTCCTCAGGAAATGCCTGGGAGAGTTGCATGACCTCAATATGGTCATCATCGAAAGTACATGCGTTTTGATCAGTATAGGGAAGAATATTCTGATCAAAGAAGTCGCTCGCCTCGGATGGAGAAGAAGAATGCGACATTGTTACTTAATTAAAATTCAGAAAAACAGAGGATTTGTAATAGAAAACTTACCGGAAGGGATGATCGAAGAAGATAAGTGATTAGAAAGGGAAGATGCGTGATCATTATATGCGCAGTATTCTGACACAAGATCAGTAACCGCCATCCCCATCTAACCGTCCATTTAATCGTGAAACCGTCGATTCGAAATTCAAAATTCAAATTTTAAACTTTAAATCTTTTAATTTTACAGCTGTAGACAACCAACTGTAAAATTGGGGGCAACTGTTAGGCGCAAAATATTCTCACTCGGGATATTTCAGGATCCGGGATATTTCAGGATCAGGTATATTTTAAGAATATATATTCACTAACAATTATCTATGTTGCTTAACATTATTTGCGAGATTTCAAGGATTGACAGGTTGTCCTACGAGTGGCCCTAATATCACGGAAACATGCAGCAATTACTTCAACTTAAACGCGGAATCTAAGAGAGATCTATGCGATTGATTTGAATGAGTCTTCCATGATTTGAAAAGTGCCGGAATAATCGGAACTACTATATGAACGTTGTTAAACGTTCTCTTGTATTTTCTTTGTATAAATATCGAGGCTATTGATCGCTATATGACACTGGATACTAAGAAACACACACGAAACTCACTGAAACTTGTTTAGCTGCTTAGCATCGATCAATTTGCGCTCTTTATTTGTATGTAGCTCATTTGGTTATTAATAAAACTAGGCAGAGTGACAATTGTCACCTCCCGAGGTTTTTATGCCGGCAATCCTAAGGGATTAAGGGCTTTTCCTCGTATAAATCTTGAGTGTCTTGCTATTTTTCTATTTGATATATTCAAATATCCCCAGGGATATTCGGGGATATCTTGAACATATATTTGGTACACTCAATATATTTGCTTGTAAAACACAATACCCCACTTTTCTAATTCGGTTTTGTTAAAAGTTAAGCTCGTTAATTTTTACCCGAAACAATGCTTACATGGCGAAGCCTAAAATATCCTTGTTTTCTTCTTTTGACATTTTCAGTATGTTGGGTGGAGGGACCATGTGTTTACATGGCGAAGCCCAATATACTGAAGTTAGTACGGTTAATCTTTTGACTTAGTGATTTCATCAAATATTTTGGACTATGTTGTTTGTTGTGCGGTTGGAATATTCCAAAGATATTCTCAACATATGTTAGATTTCCAACTTAATAGGTAATTATATTGTTCGTACTTTGACCAGAATTATATGGTTTTGTTATGTTAAGTATTTACGTTTTGTAAATATTCTTATTATTTCCCTTGAGGTTTCTCAGAATATTATTGTTAATTGATATTTTAAAAGCAACAAATAACTAGGAAGAGTCTTTGCTATCAGGATTGTGATTATAAGTAAATTAAGGATATCACTTTATAGTTTTAATTATTTGGTTGATTTTTTGAAAATATTTATGCAAGGCTTTATTTCAGGATCAGATATTTGTAAATAAAAGTTAACTGTATAATCAGAAGTAAAGATTATTGTAGAGTTAAGAAATAAATACCAACTCTTTGAAAGAGCAGACTTATTCTCAAAGTTTTTCTAATCCCTGTCAGGATAATGTGTAAATTACATACCTTTATACCCTTAGGCATATTATGAATATACTAATGCAATATCCTGAAATAATCCTGAGAGTCAAGTTCAGCTTCTCAATATCCCTGAGCATGTTCCAAGTATGTGCTTCATCCTGAATATCCTTGAAGGCTTGTTCCTACACATGTTCATAAACAAGAAAGATTGGGATAAACCCAATATACTGGTGACTAAGGCCGGTTAGGCTGGCGACAAGGCCGAAAATACCGGCGACAAGGCCGAAAATACTAGCTACAAAGCCGAAAATACTGCGACTATGTCCGGAATACTGGCGACAAGGCCGATTATACTGGTGACTAAGGCCGAAAATACTAGCGACAAGGCCGAAAGATACTGGCGACTAAGGCCGGAATGCTGGCGACTAAGGCTGGGATACTGGCGACTAGGCCAGAATTCGGTGGATCCCTGGTTATAGTTTTTGAAAATGAAATTGTCAGCCACTCATGCATGTACTGGTCCCAAAATCTCCAACTATACCTGGATATTACGGAGGATCCATAGTTATAACCTTCGATAATGAAATTGTCAGCCACTCATGCGTGTACTGGTCCCATTATCTTGGATTATAGCAGGATATACGTGCGCTAGTGTATAGGGTATGAACCCTAAGTCTTCATCGGAGACAAAGGTCTCTTGAGTTTTGATTTCAGGTCAAAACTTTGCAGCTAGACATAAAGTCAGTGCGGGGTCTTCATCAAGTTCTGATTTCAGGTCAGGACTTGGGTTAAGACAGAAAGTTGCATCTCTTCTCCTGCTATACCTACAAATCAATAAGATTTTTGCATAGCTGGGAACCAGGATTCTTGATGCCCCTCAGGTGCTTAGGTTAGTAACCAGGTAATTAAGAATATACAAGAATATATAGGAATATATTAGAAATATTTGGAAATATAAGTACAGATTATAATGCGATAATCCTTTATAGTTTGATACAGTGAGTTTCATATAAAGTATAACTTAAGATGAATGGCATTCCAATATCTTGGGAGAGGTTTTCCTTCCATGTTGGTTAGCTTATATGCCCCCTTTATAGCTTCGGCATCGATTTTATAAGGTCCTTCCCATTTTGGGGCAAGCTTTCCATCCGTAGGGTTAGTAGTATTATGGAATGCTTTTCTTAAGACCAAATCTCCAACTTGGAATCTTTTAATCCTTATATTCTTATTGTAGGACTTAGCTATCTTTTGTTGATAGGAAGCCATTCTAATCTTCGCAATATCCCTAGCTTCATCGATAGTATCTATATCCTGAGATAATATTTCGTTATTAGTTTCTATAGTTTGTAGACTTGTTCTTGCAGTTGGGATAATCATTTCAGTTGGGAGTACAGCTTCAGAACCAAATACTAATGAGAATGGAGTTTGACCAGTCGCATTTTTCGTAGTAGTCCTATCTGCCCATAGGACAAATGGGAGTTCTTCAGCCCATTTACCTTTCTTGGATCCCAACTTCTTTTTGAGATTGTTTATGATAATTTTATTGCTTGATTCTACTTGGCCATTAGCCTGAGGATGTACTGGTGTGAAAGTAATCATTTTTATCCCCCATGCTTCACAAAAGTTGGTAGTTCTTTTGCCAATGAATTGAGATTCATTGTCGCAAGTAATCTTAGCAGGTATCCCGAATCTGGTCAGGATATTTCTTTTTATGAAGGATATTACTTCCTTTTCTCTAACCTGTACAAAGGCTTCAGCTTCAATCCATTTTGAAAAGTAATCAATCATGGCAAGCATAAATACTTTTCCTCCTGGTGCTTTTGGTAGTTTTCCTACTATATCTATTCCCCATTTCATGAATGGCCATGATGAGACTATTGGATATAAGGGTTCAGCTGGTTGGTGAAGGATATTGCTGTGTCTTTCAAAAGCATCACATATTTGGGAATAGGACATTGCATCTTTCCTCATAGTTGGGCAAAAATATCATGTTCTAAGGATTTTCTAAAGCAATGCTCTGCCTCCAGTGTGATTTCCACAATCTCCCTCGTGGATATCCTTCATTACTTCTAAGGTCTCTGGTTTTTCTAAACATTTTAAGTATGGACCAGCTACCGACTTTCTATATAGAACATCCCTAATGATTATATATCTGGATATCCTGATTTTAAAGGCTCTATGTGGATTCAGGATATGTAGGATAGGGATATTGATATCATCACAAATTTTCAAAGATGATGCTAGGTTTGCTAATGCATCTGCTTCATCATTCTCTTCTCTAGGAACCTGTGTCATATCAAAAGTGTAGAAAATATCCTACTATTTCTTTAACTATCTCTAAGTATTTTGCTAATTTATCACCTTTAACCATATAGGAACCATTAAATTGGTTTGCTATTAGTAAGGAATCTACAAATGCATGGAGATTTCTTATGTTCATATCCCTAGCTAATTGGAGTCCCACTATTAAAGCTTCGTATTCAGCTTCGTTATTAGTTGCTTGTTACTTACAACTGATCAAAGTAGTGCCTAAGTTTTGTTGATGCCATGATCAAAGCTAAGATTAACTTTTCTAGGTGGGAATACCTAGTTTCAGCATCTAATAGGCTCTTACTTACGTAGTATACTGGATGTTGTGATCCCTGATAATCTTTAACTAATACAGCACTTATAGTGGTTCGGGATACTGCTAAGTACAGTGATAGTGGTTCACCATTCTCTGGTTTCATGAGTAATGGTGCTAAGGATAAGTATTTTTTTAACTCCTGTAGTGCTTTCTCGTGCTCTCCATCCCATTGAAACTTCATGTTCTTCTTAAGGATATCATAGAATCCTTTGAATTTTTCAGAAAATCTTGAGATGAACCTGTTAAGCGATGTTATCCTTCCTGTTAGCCTCTGTACTTTTTTCACATTTGTTGGGGATTTAAGGTTCAGGATAGCTTGGATTTGTTCTGGGCTGGCCTCTATTCCTCTTTTAGTGACTATATATCCCAAGAACTTTCCTGATCTTACTCCAAAATGACACTTAGAAGGGTTAAGTTTCATATTGTATCGATCCAGGATATCGAATGATTCTTCGAGATCCCGAAGATTATCTTTGGTAATCTTAGATTTGAATACCATATCATCAATGTACACCTTCATAGTGTCCCCCAGCTTATCCTTAAGCATCATATTGACAAGCCTTTGATAAGTAGCTCCTGCGTTCTTCAAGCCAAATGGCATAGTTGTATAGCAATATATCCCTGTTGGCGTCATGAAAGCAGTAGATTCTTGGTCCGAAGGTTCCATTTGGATTTGTTGGAATCCCGCCGATGCATCCATGAAGTTTAACATTTCATGGCCTGTTGTAGCATCTACCATTGAGTCTATGTGTGGTAATGGAAAGGGGTCTTTAGGACAATATTTGTTTAGATCTGTGTAATCTACACAAACTCTCCACTTTCCATTCTTCTTTTGAACCACAACTACATTAGCCAGCCACCTTGGAAATTTTACTTCCCTAATCATCTTGGCTTTAAGAAGTTTTTCCACTTCTTCTTGGATGATTGCATTTATTTCGGGAGCAAATTTTCTTCTTTTCTGGTGGATGGGTTTGTAGCTTCTATCTATTCCTAGCTTATGTGTAATTACTTCTGAGGATATCCCTATCATATCCTCATGCTTCCAGGCAAAGGTAGAAATTCTTGACTTCAGGAAAGAAATCAATTTCTCCTCAATATCCTTGGGGATATCTGTTCCTATGAGGACTTTGGTCTTGGGATCCTCAGGATTAAGTAGTATTTCTTTTACTTCTTTTTCCCGGGATTCCAAATTATCCCCAAGGTTGCTCTTTGATTGCTATGTTGAGGTTGACTTCATCATCGCCTTCATCGAGGACGAATAACATTCCTTGGCTTCCTGCTGATCGCTATCAATCTTCATAACTCCCCATGGTGTAGGTAGTTTGACGCATTGATGATATGTCGAGGGAATTGCCTTCATATCGTATATCCATGGTCTACCTAATATGATATCATATCTCGAAGTTTCTGGATTTCCTTGGCCACTTGAGGAGATATTCATGTTTCCTGTGACGAACCAAGGTTAGTAGTATCTAATGGAGAATAATTGTAAGTGTTACAATTGAATGGTGTAGGGAGTGATGTTCTAGGGATAAGGAGATTATCCCGAGATATTCCCAGATCTTGGGATCCTAATGAGGTTCCGATGCTAGTTTGCATAGGGATAAAGTCTCCAGAATGGTTTTCGGTCATCCCTGATGTTCCAAAATCAAGGACCCTTGGAGCTATTGGAGTGGTGACTTCCACTTGCTTATTGTTCTCAACCTTAAAGTTTACATTTATCTGAGAAGTCTTTGGTTCATTCATTGTTGATCTATCATCTGCTGCTGTACCTGTTGAAACATACTCAAAATATCATTGTTAGAAACAAGTATAGGAGTAGTAGTTGTCATCTTCGTCGATGGAACACTTTCGGCCACAAAAGTAGTCTTTTTTCAGAATTATCGGGCTTCTTTGTGAAAACAGGAATCTGCGGAGGCACATTAGTAGTAGCAGCAGAAATAGTGGGTAATGAAGATGTTGATCTCGGTTGTGAAGCCATTTTTCACTATATTCCTTAGGAAAATGCCTTTAAACAAGATTTTAGTTATAAAAAACACAAGTTTGCCCCACGGTGGGCGCCATATTGTTTCGGGTAAAAATTAACAAGCTTAACTTTTAGCAAAACAGAATTAGAAAAGTGGGGTATTGTGTTTAACAATCAAATATACTGAGTATATTGAGTATATGTTCAGGATATCCCCGAATATCCCTGAGGATACTTGAATATATCAAAAAGAAAAATAGCAAGACACACAAGATTTATACGAGGAAAAGCCCTTAATCCCTTAGGATTGCCGGCATAAAAACCTCGGGAGGTGACAATTGTTAGTCTGCCTAGTTTTATTAATAATCAAATGAATCAAATACAAAGAAAGAGCGCAAGTTGATCGATGCTAAGCAGCCAAAATAAGCTTCAGTGAGTTTCATGTGTGTTTTCTAGGTATCCATTGTCCTATATCGATCAATCACCTTGATATTTATACAAAGAATATACAAAAGAATTGTCAACAATGTTCATATGCTAGCTCTGATTATTTCGGCACCTTCCAAACGTGGGAGACTGATTCAAGCTGATTGCATAACTCTCTCTTAGATTCCACATTCAAATTGAGTTAGTTGACGCTTGCTTCCGTGACATTAGGGCTAGCCGTAGGACAACCTGTCAATCCCTGAAATCTCGCAATGAATGTTAAACAATAGAGATAATAGTTAGTGATAATACATATTCTTAAAGTATCCCTGATCCTGAAATATCCCGGATCCTGAAATATCCTGAGTGAGAATATTTTGCGCCTAATAGGTTACATGATTAAGTTATCATATTGAACCTAGATCTTGGGATCTCTAGTCAACTAGGTTAGGTTTCCCTCATGTTCCCTTTTCCATGGGCTTTAGTCTTATTCCACAACTTGATCTCTAATTAGCCCTTAAGTCTTTTGGATCCAAAATTATCTTTGATTTCACCAAGTCAACAATGATTATTTGTAACTATGATAAGTTTTTCTAGTGCGTTCTTGACTCACAAGTCATACTATCCCTTTTGTCTATTCATAAAACTATAACTATTGATGACAACTTAGATCTAGTTATATTACCATGTCTTACAATGATTTGAGACTCATTTCAAGGCTAAACACGTTTTCACCATGCCTTTGGCAAGCACTTTCAAATGTCTAACTATCATTTGAATTTTTCCAATTGGCGTTTGAGTTCAATCAACTTGATTAACTCGATATAACAATTGTGTATCCCACTTGGTCATGAATTTGCAATATTTATTTTGATTACTAAAATCCTTATTAACAAATCTTTCACATACTTGTCTTAAGTGCATACTACCCTAAAATTTGAGTCTTATTGGATGACCATCATCCAATTATTAAGATGGAGTTGTGAAAAGTTCTCCTTTTCACAAGAGGTTAAGAAACTTCTCAAATACCATTTTCATAAATGGTTTCTCCCTCACATTGTTGGCACTTTAAATAAGTTTGAGTAATTTCTCTTTTAATGACTTTGACACATGTGATAAGATATCAAACATCTATATATATTGAGTTTGTGTCATTGAGTTCATCCATATATATTGCTCCATGAGTTCTCCTCATGTGAATCAAATAGAATTATCATCTATTTTTAGTGGTCCTCTAAAGTTATCTTTTTTTAAGTGAATGAAGTTATGTTCATAAAACTATACGTACAAATCATTCTCATGACATTACATATATTGAATGTTTAAAGATAATTTAATTTCCGCAGAGCATCTAAACTAACATGTCCTAGTCTAACATGTTTAGCCTAAAATATTAGCATGTGAACTGAAGATGCATTGTAACATTTGTACATTTAGTCATAATAGTCATAAACAGTGTTAGAACAATGTGTATTCATATTCAATCAGTCAATGTGATTCATGTGTTCATGGTTGTATTTGTGTGATAGGATCTTATTTAATTAGGAACAAGTATGTATTAATTATTTACAGTCGATTTCGCTAGACAAGAACAGTATCGTATTATATCGAAACAGTGGTGGGACGGCGTAGATAAGGCAGTTAGCTGGACTCTGGGTATGCCCTATATATATACAGCGTTCGGTATAATGGGATAGTGTTAGTGTGTAGTGTTGTGACGAATAGTATGACAAACAAATCAATTAAACAAGTCGTAACGCGTAAGCGAGACTGAGTGTCATTATGGGTGACGATCCATGAAGATACGAATGTTGAACTTATAATTACGACTAAACGATAATAAATAAATAATACGACTGAAAAACGTACGCGATTTCGGGTATACACGAAATTGTAGTCGTTTAACGGTCTGACAACGAACGAAAAGTAAAAATAAGTAAAACAATTATTTTCGTTTTACAATTTTGAAACTCATCACAAAATATTAAATTGTGTAATAGTAACGACGCGTACGTAAAATACGTGAAACCGACACCGAGCGAGACCGAACACGTGGGGAATCAACCGGGGCATAAAAGCCCTTAATTCCCTTCAACCTCTTCATTTATTTCAGCCCTCACCTTTCTCTCTCTACAATTTTCGTCCCCCACCTTCTCACTAGAAAAATCAAGCTTCAAACGCACGTATCTCGCTCGTTTCTCAACGGATTTGGGTGTTCTTGGTGTCCACGCGTAGCTCTCAACATCCTCTACAAGGGAGTACCACATATCTGAAGTTTTATCCACGGAATCTCGAGGTATTTGAGCTTGAAAAGTTTGAAATTTAGGGTTTTCTATGTTGTTCAATCCCATGCGTGTAACCGGTGTAAAAACCTTGACATACACCTTCCCTACATCACCGAATACCGGTCCATGCCTATACACATCATGGGGACAGCTAGATCGAGGGTTGGAGCTGAGGGTTGGAGGGAAACCCACAGGGTTTGTGGCTGCTTACTGGCCGAACCTTCTTGCTGGAATGCAAGGTGGCCGAACCTTGTGCTGAACCCTACGGCCGAACCTCCCCTCGATCAAGGCATCCCAGGCGAACCATTGGGCCGATGATCATCACAGACGAACCTCCATGCTTCCTGCCGAACCCTTTCGTTCATAGTGCCGAACCATTGTGCCGGAAACGAACCTGCATGGTTGACCGATCACTAGCCGAACCCTGGTGCATTGCAGCGAACCCTTGAGAGCCGCCGAACCTTTGCATAGTGACAAACCTTCGTGGGTCACGAACCCTACATACAGGCGAACCATGCAGCATGCATAGCGAACCTTCTTGGCCGAACCTAAGCCTTCAGTCTCACCTTCTGATCATCACGAACCTTGTTGGATGCTGGCGAACCTAGGCGAACCATTGGCTAGTTACAATCACCGAACCTACCTAAACCTAGTCACGAACCCTACTGATGCAAATCATGCGAACCTATGATGATTTACCTTTAGCCGAAACCTTGGTTATAAAACCCAATAGGTTCGCTGATGGTGGAACCAATTCACAACCGATGGGGATAAATTCTTTGGCTGCGGCCCATCGTAGTAATTCAGCCCAATACATACCAATCGGACCATGACATTGTCTTGACCACTTCACCCATTCGGCCCAATTAATTAGACCAAGACCAATTAAGTTGAATTGGCCCAATGGACTTGTCTCGGCCCATTTTGCTTATCTCGGCCCACACTACTCCGAAGCCCCTAAGGCCCCATCGGCCCAACAATAAAGTATTGGGCCCAATTGAATTGGACTACAACATATCTTGAGATCGAAACATCACAATTGGCATAAAACTTAAACCTAGTTGGCATTTTCATAATAACTTAATTTGAAAAATAAGACCACTAGTAAAATTTCAATAAACATTTACTCATTTCAAAGATGACAACATTTTGATAATACCTAAACCTAACACTCAAGAATCATTTTCATAAGAATCCGAATTGGTTAAAAACAAGCTATTCAAAGGATAAGCAATGTTATGATAACACAAGTCAATCAATCAATCAATGAGTACAATATCACAAATCTTATATTCTATGTATGATTACAATGATATAGGAACCAGTTAGAAGTCTTTTGCTACTTGTCACTTGTTCTAGTTAGTCTACTGCATTCAGGTGAGATCATTAGCCCCTCTTTTACTGTTTTACAACTGTTTTGGGTGGAACACGTGATCAAATACTCTTATTACAATCATACTTCATTATACAGAATTTATGCTACTTTACAAACATTACAGGTTCATTGTACAAATTCAATGGATTCATCAACTGTTGTAAAGGATTTATCAATTGTCTTAAAGGATTTTATCAACTGTTAAACTTTTTCTACTAAAAAGGTTTTATAAAGATCCTTTAAACTGATTTATATCAGCTTTACACTAATGGTTTTATAAATGCTAAACACTTTTAAATAATGAGATTTATAAACTCTTTTACTATAAACTTGTGCTCTCGATAAAAATAATATGTTATAAACCTTTTTATTACACAAGGACACTATCTTTAGTATTCAATCAAGGATTTCAATACAAGGTTTTCAACCAATGGTTTCCATAGTGATATTCAATCAAAGGATTTCAAATCATTTTAATCAAGCAAGGTTTTCAAATCATGGTAAATAAAATAAGGCATTCAATCAAAGGTTTCAAATCAAAGTATTCAAAAGCATGGTGTTCATCGTTGTGAACAAACTTATACACGCATTAAGTTACACATCTCATAGCATTAGTACCGGGTGATCACAACAAGGGAAAGCGGACACATTTGGTTACACCAAAGCTGGAATTAGCTTTTAAATTTGTTTTAAAAGCTAATTGCAGAATTGGTTGCATTACGGTAATATGGAATTGCTGCTAATTTATTTTACCAGCATACGTCATACTGACCGGGTTACGTCAACACGGAGTTGTCTTCTGAGTACACTCGTTAGTACAGCTCGTGTTGATGAGTTTGCTGACTAATTTTCTGACTCCAAACGTAGTTTGGGACTTGATTATAGGTTGGTTTTCTAGCAAAAAGTCTGATGACTGTTTGGACATATTATACATACTTGATGTTAGTTTGGGTTGCAACCATCCATGCATTTTCAATTACAGTTTTATACATATGCCTTACATTGTAGATTCCTATTTACAAATGTTAAACCTATTGTTCTCACAACTACTTTTGTAGTTGACAGTTACTTTTCACGTGTTTCAGGTAATCAGGTTTAAGACAATTCTAAAGGACAACTAAGGAGACCGTTTAAGATAGAACAAGATGAAGAAACAAGCTAGGATGGATTAGAAACTCATTTAATCCTGATTGTTTAATTGTCTTGTCTAAGTCTTATTTTGTAAACAATACTTTTGGGTCTGTAGTTTCATTCTTTTGGAAACATAGATAGATTACCTGTAACTAAACAATGGTCTAATCTTTATGAAATTTAGTAATGCATTGTGGTTGTTCTTATTCAATACTTGTGCATGATTCAACCATTGATCGTCACCGCGCCGTGGATTCCGCACGCGACGCTGGGGGTGTGACAGGTTGGTATCAGAGCCAAGGTTGTAGAGAACTAGGAAAAACCCAATAATTAATGACCTAGACTATAACCTAAGCTACCCAATAGGACTAAGTGCTGTAGGCTTGAGGATACTTAGGATCTAAGTAAACTTAAGAAAGCATAAAGTCTGCAATAAGCTTGAAAGATCTTAGGGATACTTTTCAGAGACTAGATGTCGAGTCAAGAAATTTGGATCGGAATTCTATAATCTTAGAAACCGATTAAATTTCTCAATACATAGTCATTAAAGAATTTCAGAGGCAAAGATCTGTATTCTTAGTATCTTTGATCTGAAATTCTCAATCAGAGTTTATCAAAGGATTTTAGAGGCAAAGATCTGTATTCTTAGTATCTTTGATCTGAAATTCTCAATCAGAGTTTATCAAAGGATTTCAGAGGCAAAGATCTGTATTCTTAGTATCTTTGATCTGAAATTCTCAATCAGAGTTTATCATAGGATTTCAGAGGCAAGGATATGTATTCTTAGTATCTTTGATCTGAAATTCTCAATCAGAGTTTATCATAGGATTTAGAGGCAAAGATCTGTATTCTTAGTATCTTTGATCTGAAATTCTTATCATGTCATCATTATCATGTATTCATCATCACTAGGACTTCATAACTTAGGATCTGTGTAACAGTATTCTTTAGTTGAAGTTCACACAAGGAGATCATTATGCTCAATACTGTAAGTATTGAGAACCTAGGTTAATTAACCTAGGACACATATACTAAAACCTAAGGTCCGGATTTCAAGTAAATCAAGAACCTTGGTTTAGACAGTCATAATCATATACATAGTTCAAGAGACAATCATGAATCAATCATAATCAATCAAGAGTTGGGATCCTAGCTTCAAATACAAATGGCGGCCAAACTCTGGCATACTGAAATGGTGGTGGGATGTCGGCTGGGCAGGCAGTATGCTTGACCCTACGTAAGCCCTATATATAAGCTATCTTCAGTATGACAGGGGGAATTCGGCATTCGTATTTGAAGTAAAGATCCTGGAGCAACTGGAATCATTGAACATTAGATACAACCATTGTGTTAATCAATCATATGTGAGTCAACCATTGTATGTGAATCAATCAGGTGAACAATCATTATGTGTAGTCTTAAGTGATTACAAGCTTAGTACTTACTAACATAGGTTAACGGGACAAATGTAGAGCACACGTATGAATTAGTTCTACATGTTAACAATTGTTAGCAAGTGCACACATAATTCAATCATAAATTAACCATAGATTCATTCGTAGTTCAGTGATCAAAGATCATGGAATTCTTAATCAATGGAACATACTTGGAAATCAGTACAACCGTATTACCAAATGCTAGCAAGGGCATGATCGTAGTATATCGAAGCGGTGGTGGGCTGGCGACTGGGCTGGCAGGTTGCTTGACCCTTTCATATACCCTATACATAAGCTATCTTCGGTATACTAGGAAAGTGTCAGTGTGTAGGTTTGGTGGAGTGAAATCATGAAACATCATACACAATCACACGAGAAGCATGCTAAAAGGTTAACTAATTTTATGTTAACCGACTTTGTATGCTTGTACATATTACAATTGAATGATGATATTAGTAGTATGAACATATTACTAACTTTATCATGTAAATTCAATTGTATCCTTTCTCATTACTGAACCACTTGTGGCTTCTATTCGTAGAATGCCTCCTCGACGTGACCCTAACGGAGGGGGTTCAACAAGTGGCAATGATGATGAGATCAATAAAATTTCTCGGGCTATCTCATTACATATGAGGGATGTCATTCCGGGTATGGTCACTGATATCACCCAGAACCTTCGGGGAAGTACCAGTGATTCAGCACACAACTCAAATGCCACTAACGCCGGAACTGCTACCTTCACTTATAAGCAATTCAATGATGTTAAGCCTCCTAAGTACTCTGGTACTGAGGGAGCTACCAGTCTACTGCAATGGCTGGAAAGCATTGAGGACATCCTAGACTTCACCGGATGTCCAGAAAACCTAAAGGTCAAGATGGCTTCAAGCGCCTTTCACAAGGGCGCACTCACCTGGTGGAATTCGGAGAAGAACACCAGAGGACGTGAAGTTGCTTTGGCCTTACCATGGGAAGATTTCAAGAAGATACTTGTGGAACAGTTTTGTCCATGCCATGAACTGAAGAAACTCGAGGTTGAAATGTGGAACTTGGTACAGGACAGTGGCGAAAGCGCGAAATATAGAACTCGCTTCCATGAGTTGTGTATTTTGGTGCCACATCTGGTTACTCCTCTATCCCGCAGGATAGAGAAGTACATTGAAGGCCTACCCCTAGTTATCAGGGGAACTGTTATGGGGAGTAACCCTACTACTCTAGAGGCGGCGATTCATCTTGGCGCTACCCTTACTGAAGAATATGTCAAAGCGGGTGTGCTCACTCGAAAGGGGTATAAGAGAGCGCAAATTGAAAAAGGCAAGAAGCCTGAACAGAACCAACCCAAAAAGAAGAAACAGAAACAAAGGATGATTAAGAATTATGCAGCTCTGACTGCAGCTACACCCGTACAAGCCACTCCTGTTACCGCCATGCCACAACCTGCTACGGCCAGAAAGCCTTATACTGGTCCGTTCCCACTTTGCACCAAATGCCAATACCATCACCTACCCACTATTCCATGCAGAAAATGTATCAAGTGTGGAAGATTTGGACACTTGGATGCAACATGTCGATCTGCTCATCTAGCTGCTGCTACAACTACCACCGCTAATCCTGCTACTACTGGTGGAAGGGCTTGTTACAACTGTGGAGCAGAAGGACACTTCAGAAACCAGTGCCCGAAACTCAACACAGCCGCTACAACTGCTACTGCTCGTGCTTTTGTTATCGGAACTTCCGAAGCACGCGAGGACCCGTCAGTCATCACGGGTACATTTCTCATTAATGATCACTACGTTTCTATCATATTTGACACTGGTGCTGATAAAAGTTTTGTCTCTACTAATACTGCTTCCCTGTTTAATAAACAACCATCTACTTGATGCTCCTTACACCGTAGAAGTAGCGGATGGTAAGACCATATTAGTAAATTCAATAATTCGTGATGGTGAATTAAGATTGAACGATCATCTTTTCCTTATCGATCTCATTCCTATGACACTCGGAAGCTTCGAAGTCGTAGTAGGAATGGATTGGTTATCCAAAAACCATGCCGAAATCGTATGTTCGGAGAAACTTATTCGAATCCCTCTACCGTCCGGAGAAATGATACAAGTCTACGGCGAGAAACCCTACCGCGGATTGAAGATTGTGTCGTGCATCAAGGCTAGGAAGTACCCGAAGAAGAAAACCTTTGTGTTCCTGGCTCACGTGGTAGAGAAGAAACCTGAGAAGAAAGCAGTTGGAGACGTTCCGGTCATCAGAGATTATCCAGACGTATTCCCAGAAGACTTGCCTGGACTACCACCGATCAAGCAAGTGGAGTTTAGAATCGATCTCGTCCCTGGAGCAAACCCAGTGGCGAAGTCACCATATCGATTAGCACCGTCTGAGATGCAAGAACTGTCTAGTCAACTCCAAGAGCTTCTAGACAAAGGGTTCATAAGACCGAGTTTCTCTCCTTGGGGAGCTCCGGTTCTCTTTGTCAAGAAGAAAGATGGTTCATTTCGTATGTGCATCGCTTATCGTGAGCTAAACAAGTTGACAATCAAGAACAGATATTCTCTACCTAGGATCGATGATCTGTTTGATCAATTACAAGGAGCGACTTGCTTTTCTAAAATTGATCTACGATCCGGGTATCACCAGCTCAGGGTAAATGATGAGGATATACCAAAGACTGCTTTTAGGACTCGTGATGGACACTACGAGTTCGTGGTTATGCCATTTGGACTGACCAATGCACCGGCAGTGTTCATGGACTTAATGAATCGAGTCTGTAGGCCGTACTTAGATCAGTTTGTTATCGTTTTCATTGATGATATACTGATTTATTCCAAGACTGAGCAAGAACATGAGGATCATTTGAGGAAAGTCTTGGAGTTACTGAGAGCTGAGCAGCTTTATGCTAAATTCTCAAAATGTGAATTTTGGCTAAAAGAAGTTCACTTCTTAGGGCATGTCATTAACAGGGACGGGATACACGTAGATCCAGCGAAGATTGAGGCAATTAAGAACTGGACTACCCCATCTACTCCAACATAGATTCGTTCATTTCTGGGTCTGGCAGGTTACTACAGAAGGTTCATCGCGAACTTTTCAAAGATCGCCTTGCCACTTACCACTCTGACTCAGAAAAGTCAAGCTTTTATATGGGGACAGAAACAGGAAGATGCATTCCAAATTCTTAAACAGAAGTTATGCAACTCCCCTATTCTTAGTCTTCCAGAAGGCAGTGATGATTTTATTGTCTACTGCGATGCTTCAAACCTTGGGCTCGGTTGTGTACTTATGCAACGGGACAAGGTGATTGCATATGCTTCAAGACAACTTAAGGTTCACGAGAAGAATTATACTACTCATGACCTTGAGTTAGGGGCTGGAGTCTTTGTATTAAAGATTTGGAGGCACTACCTTTATGGTACTAAATGTGTCATCTATACAGACCACAAGAGCCTACAACACATTCTCAATCAGAAAGAACTCAACATGAGACAACGACGTTGGGTTGAGCTTCTAACTGATTATGACTGTGAGATTCGTTACCACCCGGGTAAAGCCAATGTGGTGGCGAATGCTCTTAGTCGTAAGGAACCAGTCAAGCCAATTCGTGTAAGAGCCATGGAGATCAACACACAACCAAACTTGAAATATCTGATTCGTATTGCACGACAACAAGTGGTGATAGACATTCAGCTGAAAACAGACTTAGACTGCGGAATTGAGAAGAAACTAGAACCTCGTCGGATGGTGTGTTATATCTCAACGGCCGCATTTGGATTCCAAAGTCAGAAGAATTGCGCACACTCATCTGTGATGAGGCTCATAAGTCGCGATACTCAGTTCATCCTGGAGCAGATAAGATGTACCAAGACTTGCGGACATCTTACTTGTGGCCGGGAATGAAGAAAGACATAGCATTATATGTGGGGAAATGTCTAACATGTTCCAAAGTCAAAGTAGAACATCAAAAGCCTTCGGGACTTCTGCAGCAACCTGAAATTCCTCAATGGAAATGGGAGCAAATTTCCATGGATTTCATAACTAAGTTGCCGAGAACTACGCAAGGTTACGATTTGATTTGGGTGATTGTCGATAGACTCACCAAATCTACTCATTTTCTCCCTATCCGAGAGGATTATTGTCACACCCGAGCCGGCGGGGTTGGATCGAAGTCCCCGTCGGGCGGAAGCTTCTCGAGGCGCGATATCGTGAGTGATAATCGTGATGATCAGATTGTTTACATAGCATCAATGTTAAGAATAACTAAAGCACAATCAAATGATAACTAGGATTACAAAGTTAAATTACATTATCAATGTTCTGCAATTTAACTAAGTAAACCTATCAAAAGAATAACATGTTTATATCTTGTATATGTACA
The DNA here is from genome assembly GCA_009363875.1 of Mikania micrantha. Taxonomy (NCBI): domain Eukaryota; kingdom Viridiplantae; phylum Streptophyta; class Magnoliopsida; order Asterales; family Asteraceae; genus Mikania; species Mikania micrantha. The sequence continues at coordinate 32,825,117 of CM018689.1, read as the reverse complement.
AGATATCAAAAGTAATATTTATCATCAACAAAAGATGTGCTTCCCAAAAGTCTACTAGGTCCTCTATCTGGGCAGCCTAGTATGCAAATCCAAAAGTCTTAAGTCTATCCATGTGCGTCACCTGAGAAAACATGTAAGAAAAACAAAATCAACACAATGGTTGGTGAGTTCATGTAGTTTTAGCATTTGTAAAATAGCTTTTTCAAACCTTTTAGGTAAAACCTTAACCTCATTAATAACACCTGTATCATCCAACTCGGTATGCTTATATATAGGGCATACCCCTGAGTCGAGCCTACGACTCGCCCAGACGCCGTCCCACCACATACTAAGCCGCATCGGACATTGCTATTAATGATAATTAAGCATTTTACCTACCCTTCGATTCATTTCTCATCATAGCTTTAGTTTACTGTTTCAAAGTTTACAAGTCTATAGCATTCGTATGTAATAGCTTCAATATTAGTTTAAAAGCATCATGTTTAAAAGTTTATGATATTAATCCAAAAGCATTCAAGCATCCCCTCGGTAACAACCTTAATCTCATTAACACCACCTGTATCATCCAACTCCGTATGCTTATATATAGGGCATACCCCTGAGTCGAGCCTACGACCCGCCCAGACGCCGTCCCACCACATACTAAGTTGCATAGGACATTCTTGTTAACGATAATTAAGCGTTCTACCTACCATCCATTTCGTTTATAGCTTTAGCATTGTGTTTAAGTTTATAGCATGAGTGAACATTGAGGAATCACTGTACGGCAAGCACTGAATGGCCATCAGTCTACTCCTCAAGTCATGACTATGAAAGTCACCCGATGGCAAGCACTGAGAGGCCGACGGTCTGTTCCTTCAAGTCCCAACTATGTAGAACACCCCATGGTGAGGCAAGCACTGAGAGGCCAAACCGTTGCTTTTGCATGACAAGTTTATAGCATTCAAGTTTAACAACCGGTGAGGCAAGCACTGAGAGGCCAAACCGTTGCTTTTGCATGACAAGTTTATAGCATTCAAGTTTAACAACCGGTGAGGCAAGCACTGAGAGGCCAAACCGTTGCTTTTGCATGACAAGTTTATAGCATTCAAGTTTAACAACCGGTGAGGCAAGCACTGAGAGGCCAAACCGTTGCTTTTGCATGACAAGTTTATAGCATTCAAGTTTAACAACCGGTGAGGCAAGCACTGAGAGGCCAAACCGTTGCTTTTGCATGACAAGTTTATAGCATTTAAGTTTAACAACCGGTGAGGCAAGCACTGAGAGGCCAAACCGTTGCTTTTGCATGACAAGTTTATAGCATTCAAGTTTAACAACCGGTGAGGCAAGCACTGAGAGGCCAAACCGTTTCTTTTGCATGGCAAGTTTATAGCATTCAAAGTTTATAGCATGATGAGCACTTCAAGCATTTCGAGCATTTAAGTATGATAAGCATATAGTATTTGCATTGTAGCATTAGCACGTGGCATTAGCATATAGAATTAGTGTTAAGTCTTAGCAAGTAGCATTAGTATTTAGCGTTAGCATTTAGTATTAGCATTTAGATTTAGTATTAGCATTTAGATTTAGTATTCAAGCTTTAGTATCGTGTGTGTGGTTTAAGCATATAGTTTATAGCATAATCATCAAAAGTGTAGTTTAAGAATATAGTTTCTAGCATAAGCATTAAGCATCTAGTTTAGGAATATAGTTTATAGCATTCAACATCTGGTTTCAAGCCTCAAGTTTAAAGTATAAGTTTCAAGTTTATTGCTTTTCAAGTATACTAAGTTTCAAGCATAAGTTTCAACATAAGTATCATGTTTAAGTTTAAAGCATTAAATAACATTTCAATAATTTTATGAAAATGTTTAACATGCTTCTCAGTCCCGAAGTAAAACAAATAAGTTTGAAAAGGGACAAATGAACTCACCTTGTGTCCTTAGTGGTTGACTATGTAGAATAAAAATGCACGCTCTCCTTGTTTGTACTTGATATTATGTTCACGCTCCTGTATTGATTTCATAGTATTTGTAGTTTATAAGTATAAGTTTGTAAGAGTTGTTTGTGCGTGTAAGTGTTAGTCCTAAAGTTGTCTAACACTTACGAATCTTGTTTGTCATCCGGCCCAACATTCATCATGAAATGTAAGAGAGTATTTGGGTTCCTTTAATTCTATTGTAAGTTTTCAACTTAAAGTCTAGTTTAATAGTCGTACTTCTAATCACGGCTTTAAGTATTCATTTTTTTGTCAAATCATTCATCACAACGTTGTAATAACCGTCTTGTTACTCCAACTCTAAGTTTAATCTCAATTTAAGCGTTTGTGCATGATTTCTTTAATATCTTGAATTCTATTGGGTCGGATAACCCCTTCGTCTAACTCCTGAATTATTGGGCCAATTCTAGTTCACATGAATTGACCCAATACTCATTGGATCGAGCCATATGTCCTTGGGCCGCAAGAACCTAGTGGGCCGACTAGGTTCCTTGCCTTGGGTCGTAAGATTGGGCTTAAACAAAAAGATTGGGCCGAATTGAATTGGATTGGGCCAATGAAATCTCATATCAAATCGAATGGCTTTGGGCTAATTACTTGGGCCAACAGTTTATTTAGTAAATGAACTATGGGCTAACAACTAATTGAGTTCAATAATTCGAGTGGATCAACACACATAACACCCATGGCAGCGAACCTCTAACTCGACTAGCAATAGGTTCGGTCAAATGTTTGATACAACATGGTTTGGCCAGCACGTTGGAATGGGTCGTGGCTAATCATGCGAAGAAAGGTTCGGCATTAGGGCTCGGCGGCTAGGGTTCGCTCCAAAGCATAGAGACTCGGCTGAAACATGCATGGTCACAAGGTTCGGTTAGATGTTCCCGAACCCTATGCATAGAAGGTTCGTTCAGTTCCTGGTTCGGTGAGGCTCACAGGGTTCGGCTGACGGTACAGGTTTGCCAGTGAGGGTTCGGTGGGGGTAGCAGACGAACCCTAGGTTCGTGAGGGTTCGGTTGTTAGTTCTCGCAGGTTCGCTAGATTTGAGGGGTGGGGTTCGTGATTCATGCAGTGCAGGTTCGGCAACCTTGTAACTAATGGGTTCGTGTAGAGCACACCAGGGTTCGGCTCACCTTTGTCGGCCATACAAGGTTCGGCCGGAATACCCCACGAACCTGTTGTCTGACCACTGCTTCGGCTTCAACCTAAAACCCAAAGATTTGCAGGTTGTTCTCCTAACTATAGTGAGGTGATCTGGTTTCTCAGGGTTGTATGATTCACGATATAAGAAGGGTTAGCCGGTTCCATGGTTGTAGTCAAGTTGGGTGTTAGAAAACCCTATTTTTCACGAATTTAATGGCTTCGTACCTCGGATTTCGCAGGCTAGAATCTCAGATCGACTGTACTTCTTGATAGAGGACTTCAAGATCTTCGTTTAGACACCGAATTTGCGCGATTTCATCCACAAATGAGGGAGATCTTAAGGCTACAAGTTGGAATTTGAGGTGAAAAAGAGGGTGACGGGTTTGAGAGAATTTTTGAAGAAGAGAGATGATGAAAGAATGAATTTAATGCTTCATTGAGGGTTTAAATACCCCGTGGGTATTTGGGTTCGTTTCGGTGGCTCGGTTCTCCTTTTCGTCTCGTATTCGGGTCGTTACGCGTGGTTTTCATAAATTTAAATAAAAGGATTATCTTAAACTAATTGGATGGTTATTTATTTCTTAAAATTATTTTAATTATCGTTGCGTTTATTTATCTTTCGAATTAAATGATTTATACGCGTTTCGTTGATTTTCACGTTTCGTTTGTTTGTTTCGCGATTTATTAAAATAATTTGGTTTAATTTATTTTATGATGAGTTTCAAAATTGTAAAATAGGAAATATTTTATTTCCTTAAATTTATGATCGATCGTATCGTTATTCGTTTTCGTTTTCGTTTCGTCAAATCGCGTCGGCATCGCGCATATTCGTTCGAATCGTCATTCGAACGAACACGACGATGGTTTAGCTTTCTGATTCTTGTTTTCTACTGTTAAATCATCATTACAGAACGTTAAACTATCAGAATCGTTCGTACAGATCGTCACTTATACGAATAACTCGTCGGTTTAGCATTCCGCAACAATAATTGTTATAGTTTTGTTCTGTTTAACCTCACATACGTTTACACCATAGAATCAAATCAAGTATCTATGTTTCAACACTGTGTTGTCTGACATGTTTTCTGACTGTTATACCCTAAGGTTTCAGTCAGATTCAGACAATCGTTTAATAGTTTCATGTTAAATCAAAATGTATCAATAGCATAATATAGTTTTCACGTAAAGTGTACCTGAGTTACTGTGCAATCTACAGTGCAACTTACTGTTCCGCTAACGATTCCGGCACAGATGTTACAGTCTCCCCTTGTTAAATAAATTTTGTCCCGTAATTTAAAATTATTATCAGGTACTACTCTTTCTATATCAATGGGAAAACTTTGATCGGTGTGATATCCTTACGCTCCCAGATTAAATTCTAGGTCGCGTTTGGTATTTCCTACGTATAGCCTCAAAGTTTTACTAGTCTTATTGCTCATAGTTGTCTTATTGTTATTGCTTGCTTAATCCTTGTGTGACTCTAACACCTCATTGTTCAAACTAACCGATGCTATGAACATCAGCTGTTTCACAACTTTAGTGTTAGTTATGGCTTCCTACGTATGTTATGTGCATCAACCAAGAATTCTCTCATAGTTTCTATCGCAATGAAAGAATTCCTAAGTTCTATGGAATACTCATGTGATTATACTAGTAGGAATAAGATAAATTTCTTATTCATATTAGTATCAAAATAAAATAAAGTCTTATGAGTGAGGAGATACTACATACCAGTACCCGTCGCCGGGTCTTGGCGTGTTGCAGTGGCTCCAATCATGAATGCCCTCCCACGAGGGGCTTGAACTCCTGGTTGTACTCTTTTCGGGCAGTCTTTGGAAAAATGACCTTATTCTCCGCAGTTATAGCATCCTTGATGGTTGTTGTTATAATTGCCAGGATTTTGTGGCGGATGAATTGCTACCGCAGCATTGTTTACAGCTTGTGTGGCTTGAGCGCGACACTGTTGAGTCTGGTGACCTAGTCGGCCACAGTTGTTGCATTTCCTGCATTGCACCATAACAGGATGATGAAATTTGCATTGTGCACACTGAGGATGCATTCCCACATAGTTTTTAGGCGCGGCCTGAGCAGGTGCTACAATAACTTGTTGCTGAGGGGTGGCCATAGCATAGTTTCCAATGACCTTTTGCTTCTTCGTTTGGTGTTGTTCGAGCTTCTTTGTTGCTGCTTCCTTGGATTTCCCTGTGTCATCTTTCAGAACTCCAGACTTCACCATTACTCCAGTAAGTTTAGCTGAAAGAGCAATGACTGACTCCAAAGTAGCAGGATTTGCAGCCAGCACAATACTCTGTATGTAGGAGGGTAATCCCACTACATATCGGTCTATCAGCTTCTCCAAAGTTGGCACCATCTCTGGCACCAAGGCTACTAGCTCATGGTAGCATGTGGTGAACGTCATGTTATCGGCTCCCTTCATCACATTGTTCGAGAGCTCGATCTCCAGTTGTTGTAGTTCATGCTTCGGGCAGAACTCGTTCCTCAGAAGGAGTTTGAATTCTAACCATGGCATTGCCATTGCTTCGTCTCTTCCCTTAGCCCTGATATGTGCGTTCCACCATGTCAAAGCTCTCTTACTGAAAGATCCAGCTGCATAGCGCACTTTGTGATGTTCCGGACAACTACTTATGTCCAAAGTGTTCTCCATTTTCTCGAGCCATTGGATCAGTCCGACATACTCCAGTAAAGCTAGGTGGTTTGCATCCTACAAAGGACTTGTAGGAGCAGTCTGAGGTGTGGCTAGTGTTTCCACTAGCTTCCCTTGTGGTATGTCCCGAGTTGTTGCCATGACCTTGAATCCTATTAATCATCTCTGGGATGACATCTTTCAGTTGACTTGTCAACTGAGTGCTCAGAAGTGTCACCAAGACGATAGTGGAAGGATCTAATATCTGAACATTGCTTGAGCCTGGTGGCGGAGAGTGTGGAGGAGGTGGAGGTGGCGGTGGTGAATCTGCAGGTGAAGGTGTCGAAGAGTGTGGTGCAGAAGTCTGTGTAGTAGGCACCGGAGTCGATTGTTTTCTAGGCGGCATTCTGATCATAACTAAAAGAATTTGGTTAGTGCAGTGATCGAATGCAGAAAACATAATGCAAGCTTAAGTCTTAAGTTCTCTACATGTGGGTCCCTAAGTTATAGTCTAGGCCAAACCATTTATGTAATGACCTATTATTCTCTATAACCTTGAGCTTTGATACCAATCTGTCACACCCCGAGCCGGCGGGGTTGGATCGAAGTCCCCGTCGGGTGGAAGCTTCTCGAGGCGCGATATCGTGAGTGATAATCGTGATGATCAGATTGTTTACATAGCATCAATGTTAAGAATAACTAAAGCACAATCAAATGATAACTAGGATTACAAAGTTAAATTACATTATCAATGTTCTGCAATTTAACTAAGTAAACCTATCAAAAGAATAACATGTTTATATCTTGTATATGTACAAGATATCAAAAGTAATGTTTATCATCAACAAAAGATGTGCTTCCCAAAAGTCTACTAGGTCCTCTATCTGGGCAGCCTAGTATGCAAATCCAAAAGTCTTAAGTCTATCCCTGTGCGTCACCTGAGAAAACATGTAAGAAAAACAAAATCAACACAATGGTTGGTGAGTTCATGTAGTTTTAGCATTTGTAAAATAGCTTTTTCAAACCTTTTAGGTAAAACCTTAACCTCATTAATAACACCTGTATCATCCAACTCGGTATGCTTATATATAGGGCATACCCCTGAGTCGAGCCTACGACTCGCCCAGACGTCGTCCCACCACATACTAAGCCGCATAGGACATTGCTATTAATGATAATTAAGCATTTTACCTACCCTTCGATTCATTTCTCATCATAGCTTTAGTTTACTGTTTCAAAGTTTACAAGTCTATAGCATTCGTATGTAATAGCTTCAATATTAGTTTAAAAGCATCATGTTTAAAAGTTTATGATATTAACCCAAAAGCATTCAAGCATCCCCTCGGTAACAACCTTAATCTCATTAACACCACCTGTATCATCCAACTCGGTATGCTTATATATAGGGCATACCCCTGAGTCGAGCCTACGACCCGCCCAGACGCCGTCCCACCACATACTAAGTTGCATAGGACATTCTTGTTAATGATAATTAAGCGTGTTACCTACCATCCATTTCGTTTATAGCTTTAGCATTGTGTTTAAGTTTATAGCATGAGTGAACATTGAGGAATCACTGTACGGCAAGCACTGAATGGCCATCAGTCTACTCCTCAAGTCATGACTATGAAAGTCACCCTATGGCAAGCACTGAGAGGCCGACGGTCTGTTCCTTCAAGTCCCAACAATCTAGAACACCCCATGGCAAGCACTGAGAGGCCAATTTAGTATGTTCTATCATAGTTAATAGCTTCTGCATTCAAGTTTATAGCATTTAAATAGTTTAACAACCGGTGAGGCAAGCACTGAGAGGCCAAACCGTTGCTTTTGCATGACAAGTTTATAGCATTCAAGTTTAACAACCGGTGAGGAAAGCACTGAGAGGCCAAACCGTTGCTTTTGCATGACAAGTTTATAGCATTCAAGTTTAACAACCGGTGAGGCAAGCACTGAGAGGCCAAACCGTTGCTTTTGCATGACAAGTTTATAGCATTCAAGTTTAACAACCGGTGAGGCAAGCACTGAGAGGCCAAACCGTTGCTTTTGCATGACAAGTTTATAGCATTCAAGTTTAACAACCGGTGAGGCAAGCACTGAGAGGCCAAACCGTTGCTTTTGCATGACAAGTTTATAGCATTGAAGTTTAACAACCGGAAAGGCAAGCACTGAGAGGCCAAACCGTTGCTTTTTCATGACAAGTTTATAGCATTCAAGTTTAACAACCGGTGAGGCAAGCACTGAGATGCCAAACCGTTGCTTTTGCATGGCAAGTTTATAGCATTCAAAGTTTATAGCATTATGAGCACTTCAAGCATTTTGAGCATTTAAGTATGATAAGCATATAGTATTTGCATTGTAGCATTAGCACGTGGCATTAGCACGTGGCATTAGCATATAGCATTAGTGTTAAGTCTTAGCAAGTAGCATTAGTATTTAGCATTAGCATTTAGTATTAGCATATAGATTTAGTATTCAAGCTTTAGTATCGTGTGTGTGGTTTAAGCATATAGTTTATAGCATAATCATCAAAAGTGTAGTTTAAGAATATAGTTTCTAGCATAAGCATTAAGCATCTAGTTTAGGAATATAGTTTATAGCATTCAACATCTGGTTTCAAGCTTCAAGTTTAAAGTATAAGTTTCAAGTTTATTGCTTTTCAAGTATACTAAGTTTCAAGCATAAGTTTCAACATAAGTATCATGTTTAAGTTTAAAGCATTAACTAACATTTCAATAATTTTATGAAAATGTTTAACATGCTTCTCAGTCCCGAAGTAAAACAAATAAGTTTGAAAAGGGACAAATGAACTCACCTTGTGTCCTTAGTGGTTGACTATGTAGAATAAAAATGCACGCTCTCCTTGTTTGTACTTGATATTATGTTCACGCTCCTGTATTGATTTCATAGTATTTGTAGTTTATAAGTATAAGTTTGTAAGAGTTGTTTGTGCGTGTAAGTGTTAGTCCTAAAGTTGTCTAACACTTACGAATCTTGTTTGTCATCCGGCCCAACATTCATCATGAAATGTAAGAAAGTATTTGGGTTCCTTTAATTCTATTGTAAGTTTTCAACTTAAAGTCTAGTTTAATAGTCGTACTTCTAATCACGGCTTTAAGTATTCATTCACTTTGTCAAATCATTCATCACAACGTTGTAATAACCGTCTTGTTACTCCAACTCTATGTTTAATCTCAATTTAAGCGTTTGTGCATGATTTCTTTAATATCTTGAATTCTATTGGGCCGGATAACCCCTTCGTCTAACTCCTGAATTATTGGGCCAATTCTAGTTCACATGAATCGACCCAATACTCATTGGATCGAGCCATATGTCCTTGGGCCGCAAGAACCTAGTGGGCCGACTAGGTTCCTTGCCTTGGGTCGTAAGATTGGGCTTAAACAAAAAGATTGGGCCGAATTGAATTGGATTGGGCCAATGAAATCTCATATCAAATCGAATGGCTTTGGGCTAATTACTTGGGCCAACAGTTTATTTAGTAAATGAACTATGGGCTAACAACTAATTGAGTTCAATAATTCGAGTGGATCAACACACATAACACCCATGGCAGCGAACCTCTAACTCGACTAGCAATAGGTTCGGTCAAATGTTTGATACAACATGGTTTGGCCAGCACGTTGGAATGGGTCGTGGCTAATCATGCGAAGAAAGGTTCGGCATTAGGGCTCGGCGGCTAGGGTTCGCTCCAAAGCATAGAGACTCGGCTGAAACATGCATGGTCACAAGGTTCGGTTAGATGTTCCCGAACCATATGCATAGAAGGTTCGTTCAGTTCCTGGTTCAGTGAGGCTCACATGGTTCGGCTGAGGGTACAAGTTTGCCAGTGAGGGTAGCAGACGAACCCTAGGTTCGTGAGGGTTCGGTTGTTAGTTCTCGCAGGTTCGCTAGATTTGAGGGGTGGGGTTCGTGATTCATGCAGTGCAGGTTCGGCAACCTTGTAACTAATGGGTTCGTGTACAGCACACCAGGGTTCGGCTCACCTTTGTCAGCCATACAAGGTTCGGCCAGAATACCCCACGAACCTATTGTCTTACCACTGCTTCGGCTTCAACCTAAAACCCAAAGATTTGCAGGTTGTTCTCCTAACTATAGTGAGGTGATCTGGTTTCTCAGGGTTGTATGATTCACGATATAAGAAGGGTTAGCCGGTTCCATGGTTGTAGTCAAGTTGGGTGTTAGAAAACCCTATTTTTCACGAATTTAATGGCTTCGTACCTCGGATTTCGCTGGCTAGAATCTCAGATCGACTGTACTTCTTGATAGAGGACTTCAAGATCTTCGTTTAGAGACCGAATTTGCGCGATTTCATCCACAAATGAGGGAGATCTTGAGGCTACAAGTTGGAATTTGAGGTGAAAAAGAGGGTGACGGGTTTGAGAGAATTTTTGAAGAAGAGAGATGATGAAAGAATGAATTTAATGCTTCATTTAGGGTTTATATACCCCGTGGGTATTCGGGTTCGTTTCGGTTGCTCGGTTCTCGTTTTCGTCTCGTATTCGGGTCGTTAAGCGCGGTTTTTGTAAATTTAAATAAAAGGATTATCTTAAACTAATTGGATGGTTATTTATTTCTAAAAGTTATTTTAATTATTGTTGCGTTTATTTATCTTTCGAATTAAATGATTTATACACGTTTCGTTGATTTTCACGTTTCGTTTGTTTGTTTCGCGATTTACTAAAATAATTTGGTTTAATTTATTTTATGATGAGTTTCAAAATTGTAAAATAGGAAATATTTTATTTCCTTAAATTTATGATCGATCGTATCGTTATTCGTTTTCGTTTTCGTTTCGTCAAATCGCGTCGCCATCGCGCGTATTCGTTCGAATCATCATTCGAACGAACACGACGATGGTTTAGCTTTCTGATTCTTGTTTTCTACTGTTAAATCATCATTACAGAACGTTAAACTATCAAAATCGTTCGTATAGATCGTCACCTATACGAATAACTCGTCGGTTTAGCATTCCGCAACAATAATTGTTATAGTTTTGTTCTGTTTAACCTCACATATGTTTACACCATAGAATCAAATCAAGTATCTATGTTTCAACACTGTGTTGTCTGACATGTTTTCTGACTGTTAAACCCTAAGGTTTCAGTCAGATTCAGACAATCGTTTAATAGTTTCGTGTTAAATCAAAATGTATCAATAGCATAATATAGTTTTCACGTAAAGTGTACCTGAGTTACTGTGCAATCTACAGTGCAACTTACTGTTCCGGTAACGATTCCGGCACAGATGTTACAATTATAAAATGGAGAAGTTAGCCACTCTGTACATCAACGAAATCATCGCTTGTCATGGTACTCCAACATCAATCATTTCTGATCGTGATAGTCGTTTGACTTCTCGCTTTTGGCAAACATTACAAAAGGCTTTGGGAACCCGTGTTAATCTTAGCACGGCATATCATCCCCAAACTGACGGTCAAAGCGAAAGGACTATCCAAACACTCGAGGACATGCTTCGTTCTTGTGTGATTGACTTCGGTGGGAGTTGGGATACTCATCTTCCACTCATCGAATTTTCGTACAACAACAGCTACCATACAAGCATTCAATGTGCACCATTCGAAGCTTTATATGGTAGGAAGTGTCGATCACCGGTCTGCTAGACCGAGGTTGGTGACTCACAGGTCGTAGGACCTGAACTTATTCAAGAAACAACAGACAAGATCACAATCATTCAATCAAAGCTTAAGGCCGCAAGGGATCGGCAAAAGAGTTATGCCGATCGACGTCGGAAACCGCTTGAGTTTCAAGTCGGTGACCGAGTCTTACTCAAGGTTTCTCCCTGGAAAGGCGTTGTCCGATTTGGGAAGAAAGGGAAACTTGCACCAAGGTACGTTGGACCTTTTGAGATCCTGGAAAGGATTGGTCCCGTAGCCTACAAACTCAAACTTCCAGTGGAGCTAAGCAATGTTCACGATACGTTTCATGTATCGAATCTTAAGAAATGCTTGGCGGAGCATGATGCTCAGATTCCACTTGAAGACATTCACATTCATAATAACATGCAATTCATAGAACGTCCGGTTGAAATCATGGATCATTTAGTCAAGAAACTCAAACGTAGCCGTATCCCGATCATAAAGGTACGATGGGAGGGCAAACGTGATGCTGAGTTCACCTGGGAATGTGAAGACCAGATGAAGCTTAAGTACCCTCATCTTTTTACAATACCTTCGGCTAGTTAATTTCGGGACGAAATTCCCTTAACTAGGGGAGACTGTAACATTTGTACATTTAGTCATGGTAGTCATAAACAGTGTTAGAACAATGTGTATTCATATTCAATCAGTCAATGTGATTCATGTGTTCATGGTTGTATTTGTGTGACAGGATCTTATTTAATTAGGAACAAGTATGTATTAATTATTTACAGTCGATTTCGCTAGACAAGAACAGAATCGTATTATATCGAAACAGTGGTGGGACGGCGTAGATAAGGCAGTTAGCTGGACTCTGGGTATGCCCTATATATATACTGCATTCGGTATAATGGGATAGTGTTAGTGTGTAGTGTTGTGACGAATAGTATGACAAACAAATCAATTAAACAAGTCGTAACGCGTAAGCGAGACTGAGTGTCATTATGGGTGACGATCCATGAAGATACGAATGTTGAACTTATAATTACGACTAAAAGATAATAAATAAATAAAACGACTGAAAAACGTACGCGATTTCGGGTATACACGAAATTGTAGTCGTTTAACGGTCTGACAACGAACGAAAAGTAAAAATAAGTAAAACAATTATTTTCGTTTTACAATTTTGAAACTCATCACAAAATATTAAATTGTGTAATAGTAACGACGCGTACGTAAAACACGTGAAACCGACACCGAGCGAGACCGAACACGTGGGGAATCAACCGGGGCATAAAAGCCCTTAATTCCCTTCAACCTCTTCATTTATTTCAGCCCTCACCTTTTTCTCTCAACAATTTTCGTCCCCCACCTTCTCACTAGAAAAATCAAGCTTCAAACGCACGTATCTCGCTCGTTTCTCAACGGATTTGGGTGTTCTTCTCAACATCCTTTACAAGGGAGTACCACAGATATGAAGTTTTATCCACGGAATCTCGAGGTATTTGAGCTTGAAAAGTTCGAAATTTAGGGTTTTCTATGTTGTTCAATCCCATGCGTGTAACCGGTGTAAAAACCTCGACATACACCTTCCCTACATCACCGAATACCGGTCCATGCCTATACACATCATGGGGACAGCTAGATCGAGGGTTGGAGCTGAGGGTTGGAGGGAAACCCACAGGGTTCATGGCTGCTTACTGGCCGAACCTTCTTGCTGGAATGCAAGGTGGCCGAACCTTGTGCTGAACCCTACGGCCAAACCTCCCCTCGATCAAGGCATCCCAGGAGAACCATTGGGCCGATGATCATCACAGACGAACCTCCATGCTTCCTGCCGAACCCTTTCGTTCATAGTGCCGAACCATTGTGCTGGAAACGAACCTGCATGGTTCGCCGATCACTAGCCGAACCCTGGTGCATTGCAGCGAACTCTTGAGAGCCGCCGAACCTTTGCATAGTGACGAACCTTCGTGGGTCACGAACCCTACATACAGGCGAACCATGCAGCATGCATAGCGAACCTTCTTGGCCGAACCTAAGCCTTCAGTCGAACCTTCTGATCATCACGAACCTTGTTGGATGCTGGAGAACCTAGGCGAACCATTGGCTAGTTACAATCACCGAACCTACCTAAACCCAGTCACGAACCCTACGGATGCAAATCATGCGAACCTATGATGAATTACCTTTAGCCGAACCCTTGGTTATAAAACCCAATAGGTTCGCTGATGGTGGAACCAATTCACAACCGATCGGGATAAATTCTTTGGCTGCGGGCCATCGTAGTAATTCAGCCCAATACATACCAATCGGCCCATGACATTGTCTTGACCACTTCACCCATTCGGCCCAATTAATTAGACCAAGACCAATTAAGTTGAATTGGCCCAATGGACTTGTCTCGGCCCATTTTGCTTATCTCGGCCCACACTACTCCGAAGCCCCTAAGGCCCCATCGGCCCAACAATAAAGTATTGGGCCCAATTGAATTGGACTACAACATATCTTGAGATCGAAACACCATAATTGGCATAAAACTTAAACCTAGTTGACATTTTCATAATAACTTAATTTGAAAAATAAGACCACTAGTAAAATTTCAATAAACATTTACTCATTTCAAAGATGACAACATTTTGATAATACCTAAACCTAACACTCAAGAATCATTTTCATAAGAATTCGAATTGGTTAAAAACAAGCTATTCAAAGGATAAGCAATTTTATGATAACACAAGTCAGTCAGTCAATCAATCAACGAGTACAATATCACAAATCTTATATTCTATGTATGATTACAATGTTAGAGGAACCAGTTAGAAGTCTTGTTTGCTACTTGTCACTTGTTCTAGTTCAGAGTCTACTGTAGTCAGGTGAGAACATTAGCCCCTCTTTTACTGTTTTACAACTGTTTTGGGTGGAACACGTGATCAAATACTTTTATTACAATCATATTTCATTATACAGGATTTATGCTACTTTACAAATATTACAGGTTCATAGTACAAATTCAACGGATTCATCAACTGTTGTAAAGGATTTATCAATTGGCTTAAAGGATTTTATCAACTGTTAAACTTTTTCTACTAAAAAGGTTTTATAAAGATCCTTTAAACTGATTTATATCAGCTTTACACTAATGGTTTTATAAATGCTAAACACTTTTAAATAATGAGATTTATAAACTCTTTTACTATAAACTTGTGCTCTCGATAAAAATAATATGTTATAAACCTTGTTATTACACAAGGACACTATCTTTAGTATTCAATCAAGGATTTCAATACAAGGTTTTCAACCAATGGTTTCCATAGTGATATTCAATCAAAGGATTTCAAATCATGTTAATCAAGCAAGGTTTTCAAATCATGGTAAATCAAATAAGGCATTCAATCAAAGGTTTCAAATCAAAGTATTCAAAAGCATGGTGTTCATCGTTGTGAACAAACTTATACACGCATTAAGTTACACATCTCATAGCGTTAGTACTGGGTGATCACAACAAAGGAAAGGGGACACATTTGGTTACACCAAAGCTGGAATTAGCTTTTAAATTTGTTTTAAAAGCTAATTGCAGAATTGGTTGCATTACGGTAATATGGAATTGCTGCTAATTTATTTTACCAGCATACGTCATATTGACCAGTTACGTCAACACGGAGTTGTCTTCTGAGTAAACTCGTTAGTACAGCTCGTGTTGATGCGTTCGCTGACTAATTTTCTGACTCCAAACGTAGTTTGGGACTTGATTATATGTTGGTTTTCTAGCAAACAGTCTGATGACTGTTTGGACACATTATACATACTTGATGTTAGTTTGGGTTGCAACCATCCATGCATTTTCAATTACAGTTTTATACATATGCTTTACATTGCATATTCCTATTTACAAATGTTAAACCTATTGTTCTCACCAACTACTTTTGTAGTTGACAGTTACTTTTCACGTGTTTCAGGTAATCAGGTTTAAGACAATTCTAAAGGACAACTAAGGAGACCGTTTAAGATAGAACAAGATGAAGAAACAAGCTAGGATGGATTAGAAACTCATTTAATCCTGATTGTTTAATTGTCTTGTCTGAGTCTTATTTTGTAAACAATATTTTTGGGTCTGTAGTTGTCATTCTTTTGAAAACATAGATAGATTACCTGTAACTAAAAAATGGTCTAATCTTTATGAAATTTAGTAATGCATTGTGGTTGTTCTTATTCAATACTTGTGCATGATTCAACCATCGATCGTCACCGCGCCGTGGATTCCGTACGCGGCGCAGGGGGTGTGACATGCATCATATGGATCATTCACGGCTCCAAGAGATAATAAATTTTCTCTATAAACATTCATATATTAGTTTAGACAAGAATGATGAAATTTTTAAACCCTTGGTTTAAGGAAAACTCATAACGTTATTTAAGTTTATCCATTATATAGGATCATAACTCATTTGCCTATAATCTCTAAGGCTTCACCATTTACTCATAAAGGCTTAAACATAAGACTTAGATCGAGTCCTTTTGGTGGAGACATTCATCACCAATAGGATAAATGCTATTTATATAAAAACACTAAAGTCTTGAGATATAGTCAACTAGATTGACACTCAACAGCATGGCACTCACATTTTCCTAAAGTGATTTACACATTTCTATTGTTGTTTCAATGAAACCATGTATTAGGATGCTTTCTCAAATTGAAGGATAAATCCTTTACATAATTTCAATAACGTTAATGATTGTACAATAATTTACACGACCATCACTATTGTAAGTATCCTATAATAAATGTGAAAAATTTATTAAGGTTAGTTACAATAATAACATATATTTCTTTCATATGTTATAGTCTTTCAAAATTAAACACACTTATCCATTTTCGTGTTGATGCTTTCAACATTAGACAACATCTTTCATTCTTGTGTATTTTATTTTAATACACTCATGATGTTTGATTTGCGACTTGCAACTTAAGTCATGATCACAACCGTTCATTCTGATTCTGCAAATCACAACTTGTAATTCTCGTTTAAATATGTATCTTTATTAAATTAGATAAGTTTAAATTCTCTAAAATTTAAATATAATTTACCATTTATCGTCTTATTATCTTTAAATCAACTTATTTTAAATGGGTACAACAATGATAGCTAAACATTAAATTTTAAAATGTTATTTCTTCAACACTTTCAACATCTACCAAAATCATTTCAAATGACCTCGTCATATGGCATGTTTTGAAGCCGTCCTTCAATAGAATGACATGTTAATTTCACTATGACTATATAACAAATTAAATTCTATTTTTTGTTTTTGTATCTTGTACTATGTATTTAGGATGCTTCTTCTAAGTTTAAAGATACACAATCCACATAGTTTCAACCACAATGAAAGCAATAGAAGCATATACATGTCATCATCACTTAATAATAAATCCCACGGAATTTATTAATGTAATTTACTATAACATTTATTTCTTTCGTATGTTAAAGTGTTTATTTTTCATAAATGAATTTGTTATCCGAAGATATTGAACACAAACAACAATGCATGATAAAAAATATTCGTAATTATTTAAAAAGACATATAGATAAGTTCTAAACATCAAGTCATATAGTGTTACTATCTTGAACACTTTCAACATCTGACTATCATGTTAGGTAATTAAATTGTTTACAAAAAAATAATTATTTTTTATAACATAAAATTTTCTAATAATCATACTAGAATTACTTGTTTACAAAAATCGTGTCTAACGCTCATGTTAGATAATTGAAATATGTTTACATAAAGCAATAATTGATTACATAAATCATGACTAACATGCACATTAACAAAATGATTATCTGAAACATTTTCAACCATGTACACTTCTATCTCTTTAGAAAACCTAACCAAAAAGAAAAAAAGAAAATAGTTTTTGTTCTTATCAAATAAATTGGCTTCTAACATGCTCATTTGAAAACAAACAACAAAATAAAATATTCAAAGCTTTTTTGTTTATATAAGAAACCGGTTCTAACACTCTTGTTAGAAATAATCGATTACAAAAATTGTTGTAAATCTTATAATGTTTATACAAAACAAACTAGTTCTAAAACACCCATTAGAAAAATTAAATAAATAAATAAACGATTACCAAAATCGTTATATAGCTCTTTATGTTTATACAAAATAAACTGATTCTAACACACTTGTTAGAAAATAAATGATTACCAAAATCATTATAAACATTATTATGTTTATATAAAATAAACTAACTCTAACACACTTGTTAGAAAATAAACGATTACCAAAATTGTTATAAAGCATATTACTTTGCAAAGTAATCTTTTATACACGCTCGTTATAAAATAAACAAAGTTTTGTTTCAATACTCTCGTTTCTAACATGCTCGTTAGAAATATAAATGCATGAGAACTTTTCCAAACAAATAACTTTCAATGTGTTCGTTAAAGTTTTTTATTATTTTAATCAATATTATAATTTCTAACATGCTCATTAGAAATATAAGTTAAATGTTTATAACCGATTATACGGTTTTTGAAAACCACAATGTTTCTAACACGTCAGTTTAAAAACTTAACTTGTTCAAACCAATATTATTTACAAAAAATATAAAAGTTACATCTAAAAATGCTTGATAGAAAATGTAAATGTTTCGTAAACAATAATATTTCACTAAAAAACACAATAACATACTTCTAACTAGCGGTGTTGTCACACCCCCACCTCTCCTCACCTGTTGATGATGTCACTAGGAAGATTGCGGAAGCATAGTGGTGATGTGTCAGAAATGAGGTGTGACTTACTTGATCCGATATCACAACACACATATTAACTTAAAGTAAATACATTACAAGGTTTTGTCATTACAACCAACATTACAGTTTATAAACTAAGTTTATTACACAATCTAACTTATTTAATTACAAGTGTTTGAAGTGCATCCTCACTGTTGGTCACTGTCTCCCTGCAAAAGTTTTAAGTTTAAAAAGATCAACACAAAGCAGGTGAGTTCGTAAAGTTCAAGTTAAACCATATGATATGATATGCAAGTTCTCAAGATGTACAGTTCAAGATAACCATGGGACCCGTATCTAGTTCCTTTCGGACTACTCCGTTCTGTTCTATAAAGATACTACCCGTCGGTAAATATCTTAGTGCCTCATTATCTTAGTGTCTATCATTACATTAAGAAGTTCTGGAAACAGATAACAAACATTTACACCAAGGGGAGTTGCAAGCTCCCAGCAAATGTGTTGTCAGCCGATAGTACTATCATTGTTTTCTATTCGGCCCCACATGGGTTAACTAGATACAGTTCAAGAAATGAGGACTTTTAAGTTCTGTGATATAGTTCTGTTCTACAGGCAAAATCCCATGAAATCGACAAGTTCTCAACAAACCACATGAAATCACACATATTACAGTGATACATATCATATGATCAAGAAAACTTCCATAGGAGTACTCCGGTGTTTATAAAACATTAAAAAGAAAAGGGGTTGTACGAAACTCACCTGAAAGTAACAAGAGTAGTGAAATCACACGCAGAATGATACTAGTAACTAAATTCTGCATTAATTTATGTTTAATAAGTTATTTATGTTTTAACTTACTGATTAGATCTTTCTGAACGTTCAATGTTAAAGACACTGTCTTGAGAGTCATCAAACCGATAATTAATTAATTTAATGTCATATCATACAATGTATGATAATGTAGGAACCTATAATGATTCAGATTCCTAATACAAGGTTGATGGCACGTTTGATTAATCAGAATAATCTCAGATTAACCAAATAAGTATTGTTGTTGATTATCGTACTGAAACTGTTTCTAGATGGGTTTATGGCTTAGGAACGATCAATCCTTGTTATTGATTACCCAAATGTCATGGTTTAACAACAATGTTTAACGTACCATTTTGGCTGTTATTATAAGCATAAGACGGATGTTCAGCTGCAAAACAACGATCATATGATGCGGATATGTTCCCTTGTGCGATCCATGGATTTAAACAGCTTTAAAATAGATATTTTATGATGAAAACTCGAATTTCTTCGTCTGTAAGTGTGTATGTTCGTGAGAAAGAGAAGAAATGTATATTCTGCATGAATTCGGATGAGTTAATCTCATCTTTTAACCGCCCTATCCTTCGCGTATCTCCAATAGGGCGATTCACCTCCTTGGCGTACCGCGAAGAAAAAAAGATATTTTGGACTCCTCGCGCACCGCCAAGGACCCTCAGAATTGTCTTGGCGTACCGCGAAGACCCCCGGAGTTCAATACTTAGAGATTTTTCTTCGTTTTTCGATTTCGGAGAATCCGGAACTCCGTTTCACGCACGGTTTTCTCCTACGTTCACCATTTCTCGCATACTTTCAACTTGTAATAATCTCAATCGCTAAATCAACATGGATTTCAAGCATGACTAAATGTGCTCTCGGTCATTGATGACGTAATACTCAAATGCAATTGTCACAGTCTCCTCCTGTTAAAGAAATTTCGTCTCGAAATTTTGTGAAGACTTATCTAATGACAATCCTTTATGAGAACATATGTGGATATTTTTCTTTAATTCGGTCTTCACGTTCCCATGTATACTCAAGTCCACGTTGTGTATTCCATCGAACATTAACGATTGGTATGCGACTGCGTTTCAGTACTTTAACCTCTCGATCCATCACCTTCACTGGTACTTCAGTAAACTGAAGTTTTTCATCAATCTGAACTTCTTCAAGAGTATGATCAATGATTCGTCAGTTAAGCATTTCTTCAGATTAGATACATGAAAAACATCATAGATGTTACTAAGTTCAGGAGGTAACTCAAGTCTGTAGGCTACCGATCCAATTCGTTCTAAAATTTTGAATGGTCCTACAAACCTTGGTGAGAATTTACCTTGCTTTCGAAATCTGAAAATGCCCTTCCATGGTGAAACTTTCAACATTACTCGGTCACCTGTTTGGAATTCCAGAGGTCTACGACGATTATCAGCATAACTCTTTTGACAATCGCGAGCAGCTTTAATTCATTCTTGAATAAGTGCGATCTTATCAGTAGTTTCATGAATGAATTCTGGGCCTATGATCTGACTTTCACCTACCTCTGACCAACAAATAGGTGATCTACATTTGCATCCATAAAGTGCTTCGAATAGAGCGTATTGAATACTAGTATGGTAGCTGTTATTGTATGAGAATTCAAAAAGAGGAAGATGAATATCCCAGCTACCTCCAAAATCAATCACACATCTTCCGAGCATTTCTTCAAAAGTTTGATTCGTTCGTTCGGTTGGACCATCCGTTTGTGGATGATAAGCTGTGCTCATATTGATTTGTGTGCCCAGAGCGTTCTGAAGAGTTTGCCAAAATCGTGACATAAATCGACTATCTCTGTCAGAAATGAGAGAGATTGGTACTCCATGTCGAGATACAATCTCATTAACATAGAGTTTAGCTGGTCGATCCATGGAGTAATCTTCTCGGATGGGTAAGGAATGCGCAGATTTAGTAAGGCGATCAACGATAACCCATACAGAGTCATGATTACGTGATGTTCTGGGTAGTTTAGTAATAAAATCCATAGAGATCTGATCCCATTTCCACATGGGAATCTCAGGTTTTTGCAATAACCCAGCAGGTCGTCGATGTTCAGCCTTAACTTTAAGACATGTTAAACATCTATCTACGTATTCAGCTATGTGTTTCTTCATTCCAGGCCACCAATAAAAATCTCTAAGATCTTTATACATCTTATCGGCCCCCGGATGAATTGGAGAATACCTGGATTTGTGCGCCTCATCCAAGATGATTGTTCTAGAGTTACTGAATAATGGAACCCAAATTCGGCTTTTGAAATACAACACTCCGTCAGTCTTGGTTTCGAGTTGCTTGTCTAATCCTCTTAGTTCCTCAGCTGAATAGTTGGTTGCTTGTAAAGCTTGTTTTTGAGCTTCTCTAGTTTGAAGAATTAAACTGGTTTGAATAGTCATACCTAATGCTTTCACACGTAAAGGGTTGACTCGTTCTTTGCGACTCAAGGCGTCGGTTACGACATTCGCTTTACCTGGGTGATAACGAATTTCACAGTCATTCGCATGTTCAACATTTTCTGATGTAGAATGTGTTGAAGACTTTTATGATCAGTGTATACAATACACTTGGTTCAGTTAGATAGTGTCTCCAAATCTTGAGTGCGAACACCACTGCACCAAGTTGTAGATCATGAGTGGTATAATTCTTCTCGTGTATTTTCAACTGTCAAGAAGCGTAAGCAATTACCTTATCGTTCTGCATTAAAACACACCCTAAACCTTGACGAGAAGCATCACAGTATACTGTGAAATTATTAGTACCTTCCAGTAGTGCAAGTATAGGTGCATTGCAAAGTCTGTGTTTCAACAGTTGGAATGCCTCCTCCTGTTGAGAACCCCGTATAAATGGTTGATTCTTCTGTGTCAATGTTATTAATGTCAAGGCTATTTTGGAAAAATTCTTGATAAATCGGCGATAATAACCTGCCAGTCCTAAAAATTGACGTATTTCAGTTGGGGTTCGTGGTGTCTCCCATTGTTTCATAGCTTTAATCTTATTAGGATCCACTTGAATACCGTTCTCATTTACTACATGCCCCAGAAATTGAACTTCTCGTAACCAAAACTCACACTTCGAGAATTTGGCATATAATATCTCACGTGCCAAAAGTTCTAAAATCAGTTTTAAGTGTTGAGCATGTTCCTGTTGGTTTCGAGATAAATGAGAATGTCATCAATAAACACAACCACAAACTTATCCAAATAAGGCCTACGTACTCGATTCATCAGATCCATGAAAACTACAGGTGCATTTGTTAATCTAAACGACATTACTAGAAATTCGTAATGTCCGTATCGAGTTCTGAAAGCTGTTTTAGGAACATCCTCATCATGAATTCGTAACTGATGACATCCGGATCTTAAATCGATTTTTGAGAAATAAGTAGCACCTTGTAATCGATCAAACATATCATCTATACGTGGCAATGTATAACGGTTTTTGATTGTCAATTTATTGAGATCCCTGTAGTCGATACACATCCTGAATGAACCATCCTTATTTTTCACAAAAAGAATTGGTGCTCCCTAGGGTGAGAAACTAGGTCTGATAAAACCTTTATCTAATAATTCCTGCAGTTGACCTGAAAGCTCTTGCATCTCTGAGGGTGCTAAACGATAAGGAGCTTTAGCTACAGGTGTTGCACCTGGATTCAAGTCAATATGAAATTCAACTTGTCTCACTTGGTGTAATCCTGATATATCATCAGGAAAAACTTTAGGAAAATCTTTGACTACCAGAATATCTTCGATACATTTTTGTGAAGAACAGTTCTCCATTACATGTGCTAAAAAGGCCTGACAACCTTTCCGTAAGCATATCTGGGTTTGCATACAAGATATGATACCAAGTTTTATACCGGATCGTTCTCCTTGAACTATCAGTGTATTACCTGACGGTAATGAAATACGGATCACCTTGTTTTGACGCACGACTTCCGCTTGGTTATCAGAATGCCAGTCCATACCGACAACGACATCAAAGCTTCCAAGTTCAATGGGAAGTACATTGATATTAAAAAGGTGATCATTCAGATTCAAGGAACACCCTTGAATGACACTATTAGTTTTGATTAACTTGCCATTAGCAAGTTCAATAACATAAGGAGTTTCTAGATCTACCGTAGGCAATGAAAGTAATGATGCAAATTCAGGAGTGATAAAACTCTTATCTGCCCCTGTATCAAACAGAACTGATGCGTATAGATTATTACGAAGAAACGTACCAATGACAATGTTCACATCATGCCTTGCCTCGGTTGCACCAATCTAAAAAGCTCTCCCTGTAGCTTCATTTCCATGATTGGTGGTGTTGTTGTTATTTGGACAGTTTCTTATGAAATGGTTGGGACTTCAACACTTGAAGCACGACCTGTTTGTTTGAGTGGTTTGTCGTGGTGCTTGTTTTGGTTGACGAGAAGGAAAGTTACAATATCTAGCGTAGTGTCCTACTCGATTACAGTTTGCACAAACAGGACACGGTCCTGTGTGATGATATGGACACTTGTTGCATTTGGGCGCCTGCCCAATGTAAACTTTCCTCTCAGGAACAGCTGCACCATAGTTCTTCACATTTGGTTTGCTCTGGCTAGTCTCAGCCGGAGCTTTCGTTTTGGTTTTTCCAAACCACTTTCGTTTGGTAACTTTAGAAACATTTGAGGTACCGACATCACTATGGCCCACAGCCGTCTGAGTTTTTGTGAACAAAATACCACTCCTTACCGCCTCATCGGTAAGCTAAGTGGTCAACAAAATTGCACGTTTGAAAGTTGTAGGTTCAGCTGCAGTCATTATTCCCCGAATTCGGGGAACCAGCCCTCTGATATACTTCTCAATCAAAGCTGCTTCCGTAGGAAACATAATGGTAAGTAGACAAGTAAGTTCGTGAAATCGATCGGTATAAGCTAAACAATCAGCACAGACCATATAATGATTCCAGAATTCCTCCTGGAGTTTTGGGATTTTAGTGATTGGGCAATACTCTGACATAATCAAAGTTTTGAAATCATTCCAGCCCGTCGAATAGACTGTAGCTGAGCCTAAAGTTTTTGCCTGGGTATTCCACCAGGTTAAAGCTGAATCTTTCAGAGAACAAGCAGCATAAGACACCTTATGCTCTGCCAAACATTGGCTGATTTTGAGTTTGGTTTCCATTTCCTCAATCCACTTTAAGAGTCCAGCCGCTCCTTCTTTACCCGTGAAAGTAGGAGGGTTGCAAGAAGCAAATTACTTGTAAGTACATCCTTGCTATGGTGGATTAGGAACAGTTGCTTTTGTTGTTGCTGTACCGGTGGTATGATGAGTTTCTATATGACCTCCGGTAGCATTATGTTCAGTGTGATCATGGTCCCCACCTAAACCAGAAGTGATATGTGATTGATGTTGTGTCAAAATGCCACAAGCAGATAGCTGTTCTCTTATTATTCGGGCTATCATTGCTTCATTGAGTTCAGATCCATTTGCAACTGCAGGTGGAACCACGTTCACTTCAGGGTTTACGGGTGGAACTGTATTCGTTTCCAAATTTTTAGGTGGAACCTTGTTCACTTCCGGATTAACACGTGGATCCGGAATAGGTTCTACATTCGCAGGTGGAACTTGATTTAGTTCAGGGTTAGTAACATTCCTGACAGCTTTCTTGACTGGTCGACCTCGTTTCGGAGCCATTGTTCAGCTCACATGCAGATAACTCAGGTTAGTTCAAGAATATTAAAGATATAACCCTTGTTTAGTCACATAAGTTCAACCATGTTTAGTCATACTGACAATTTATGTTGAAATGTGATTATAGGAAATATAGTATAACTACATTGAAAAGATCCATATATGTTCTCAGCACACAGTAATCATACAGATGTTTGTAGTTATACTCAGTCCTGTTAATTCAAAAACATGTTAAAGTATTACACAACTCACAGATATGTTGTTACACATGTTTTTGATATATTATCAGACAGGACATTGATATGTTCTCACATAGTTCTTTGATATATTGCTACACAAGCAATAGATATGTTCTCACACAGCATTTCGATATGTTGCCACACAGGCAATATATATGTTCTCAAACAAGATTTCGATACGTTGCCACACAGGCAACAGATATGTTCTCACACAATATTTTGATCCATTGCCATACAGGCAATTGATATGTTATCACACAGTATTTTGATACGTTGCCACACATGCAATAGATATGTTCTCACACAGTACTTTGTATGTTGCCACGTAGGCAATAGATATGTTCTCGCATAGTAATGTTCTCATACAGTTTTGTTCTCACACAGCATTTCGATACGTTGCCACACAAGCAATAGATATGTTCTCAAACAGTACTTTGTACGTTGCCACACAGGCAATAGATATGTTCTCACACAGTAATGTTCTCATACAGTAATGTTCTCATGCAGTAATTTACGTTATCTAGTTATTGTTCATACAAGTTTGATATTAATGTACAGTTCACACACAACACATTAACCCATTTCACACAACACAACAAATATACAGAAATAAAAGATTTTATTACTATGATATCAGTTTTTATACAACCATAAAGTTTTGATACAAGAAGTGCTATCCGAACTACACAAACAACCATCTACCCAACACACGGGATCTATGTCACATGTCAAAAGGATCCCCACACACTACACTCTCAACCTATCCGTCTGTGTCTGATGATATATACAATGATAATCTCAAAACATCCACATCCTGATCATACTTATCGTAAGAAATACGATAAGCAGCAATCACCATGGCTATAGCCGCCATCACTATAGCCACTCATATCATCCTAGCCTCAACACTTAACATCCCAAACCAATCTATCATCTCCCTCGCTCTCACTACCCTCACCCTCAACATCTCCATCTGTTGCCAGAATGCAGCAATCATCACCTGCACCGCCGTCCTCCTCATTCTCTTCTCAATAATAACCCGCCAAGCTCGTGTGCATGCATCTAGTACACTCACCTGATCCGTTAGTGTCATGTGGGATGTGAGTATCTCCAACACCATGGTATGAGTGTCCTCAATAATAGTACGAGACTCCCGCAGCTCCATGCGAGTCCCCTGAAGATATAGAGTCACTTGGCGAAGCTGCGCTCTAAGCTCTGCCTGATGAGAGGACCCCCTACCTCGTGTATGGTGTCCGACACATCTCTAGGCACCAAATGGCGTCTAGGAGGAAGACCTGTCGATGTGTGGGCCTACCCCCACACATGCCTGAGTCCATCAAATATTGGGACCCTCTCGAGAGGTGAACTCCCTATCCTGCCCGAGATGTATCCTCATCTGATACATGAGGATGTCTAGGTGGAGTGTGTGGTACCTGTGGTGGTGGTGTAGGCGGAACCTGTGGTACTGCATGAGATGTAACTTAGGATGCCTCAGATGGATCTGAGTCTGAAGTAGAACTGGAACTAGGTGTATCGTCGAGGATCACATAAGGAAATCACTGGTATATATAGCGTTCACCTGGATTAGCCATCACTATACACACAAAATTTCCAGATCAGTACCAGGAAATAAATGTTGAATAATAATATTCAACATAAACATGATATCATATCTCTTCCTATCTTAAAGCAGCTACTCGTCCTTATAGTTACTACTGTTCTGCTTGTATTAAACTTTACTAGAATGCACACGTGTTGCGAATTTCAGTTAGGCTGGCCACTCATAACTGGAATACGTACCACATGATTAATCTGGTTCAATTCAAAACTAGTTTTGTTCGTTAGTTACGTTCGGTGCTCTCAGTGTCACTATACGAGCCTATGGTTATAGTATAGGTTTTTAAGTCCACCTAAATTTCTATAACCTGTGGCTCTAATACCACCCTGTCACATCCCCACCTCTCGTCACCTGTTGATAATGTCACTAGGAAGATTGCGGAAGCAAAGTGGTGATGTCTCAAAGATGAGGTGTGACTTACTTGATTCGGTATCACAACACACATATTAACTTAAAGTAAATACATTACAAGGTTTCGTCATTACAACCAACATTACAGTTTATAAACTAAGTTTATTACACAATCTAAATTATTTAATTACAAGTGTTTGACGTGCATCCTCACCGTTGGTCACTGTCTCCCTGCAAAAGTTTTAAGTTTAAAAAGATCAGCACAAAGCAGGTGAGTTCGTAAAGTTCAAGTTAAACCATATGATATGATATGCAAGTTCTCAAGATGTACAGTTCAAGATAACCATGGGACCCGTATCTAGTTCCTTTCGGACTACTCCGTTCTGTTCTATAAAGATACTACCCGTCGGTAAATATCTTAGTGCCTCATTATCTTAGTGTCTATCACTACATTAAGAAGTTCTGGAAACAGATAACAAACATTTACACCAAGGGGAGTTGAAAGCTCCCAGCAAATGTGTTGTCAACCGATAGTACTATCATTGTTTTCTATTCGGCCCCACATGGGTTAACTAGATACAGTTCAAGAAATGAGGACATTTAAGTTTTGTGATATAGTTCTGTTCTACAGGCAAAATCCCATGAAATCGACAAGTTCTCAACAAATCACATGAAATCACACAGATTACAGTGATACATATCATATGATCAAGAAAACTTCCATAGGAGTACTCCGGTGTTTATAAAACATTAAAAAGAAAATGGGTTGTACGAAACTCACCTGAAGTCATAAGAGTAGTGAAATCACACGCGGAATGATACTAGTAACTAAATTCTGCATTAATTTATGTTTAATAAGTTATTTATGTTTTAACTTACTAAGTAGATCTTTCTGAACGTTCAATGTCAAAGACATTGCCTTGAGAGTCATCAAACCGATAATTAATTAATTTAATGTCATATCATACAATATATGATAATGTAGGAACCTATACTGATTCAGATTCCTAATACAAGGTTGATGGCACGTTTGATTAATCAGAATAATCTCAGATTAACCAAATAAGTATTGTTGATTATCGTACAGAAACGGCTTCTATATGGGTTTATGGTTTAGGAACGATCAATCCTTGTTATTGATTACCCAAATGTCATGAAACATTATAATGTGACATTGGAACAGGTTTAACAACCATGTTTAACGTACCAATTTGGCTGTTATTATAAGCATCAGATAGTTATTCCAATGATTACTTTAACGATTGTGATAACCATTATAATCTTTGTTATAGTTTCTTGAAAACCAGGCATTATAACGAATCAAAACAAGGATTTACCCGTTAACACATCGAGTTCTTCGTTTATAAACATTCCTAGCTATCATCTAGGCAATAATCAACGACCCTAACTATTGCATTACATTCAAAAACAAGATCTAATCAAAAATTATCAAACTAGAAGGTTAAAATAAACCGTTACCTAATCAGACGGATGTTCAGCTGCAAAACAACGATCATATGTTGCAGATATGTTCCCTGGTACGATTCGTGGAATTAAACAGCTTTAAATTAGAGATTTGATGATGAAAACTCGAATTTCTTCGTCTGTAAGTGTGTATGTTCGAGAGAAGAGAAGAAATGTATATTCTGCATGAATTCTGACGAGTTAATCTCATCTTTAAACCGCCATATCCTTCCCGTACCGCCAAGAGGGCGATTCTCCTCCTTGGCGTACCGCGACGAAATCCGGAGTACAAAAGATATTTTGGACTCCTCACGTACCGCCAAGGACCCTCAGAATTGTCTTGGCGTACCGCGAAGACCCTCAGAGTTCAATACTTAGAGATTTTTCTTCGTTTTTTGATTTTGGAGAATCCGGAACTCCGTTTCACGCACGGTTTTCTCCTACGTTCACTATTTCTCGCATACTTTCAATCTGGAATAATCTCAATCGCTAAATCAACGTGGATTTCAAGCACGACTAAATGTGATCTAGGTCATTGATGACGTAATTCTCAAATGCAATAGTCACAGGTGTTGATCGGGTCAACCCGATCGAGTTTCGGGTTAATCGGGTCCGGTTAGTCGGGTTTTCCCTAAAAAAATATTGACCCGTAACTTGACCCAAATAACATTCGGGTTAATCGGGTTTGGGTTAGTTGGGTCACGGGTTATTCGGGTCGGGTCAGTCGGGTTGGTATTTATTTGCTATGATCTTGTCCTAATTTTAAATTTATACAAATAATTCCTTTTGCAAACATATAATTCAATGAAAAATATGTAAATAATTTATTTTTAATATATAATTTGATTAACAGTCATTGACATATTTTGGTAAAAAGTGAAATATATCTTAAATTTAATAATAAATATATATATAATTTATAAATAATTGTTATTCAGGTTGTCCCGAAACCCGACTAACTTTTAAAAATAAACCCGAAACCCGACACTATTAACATTTTGGGCTAATCGGGTTGACCCGAATAACCCGACTAACATTTTTACCCAAATAATCTGACCCTAATAAGCTTATTCGGGTTCGGGTATTTTCGACATCCCTACTTCTAACAGTTACTTTGTAAGGAAAAGTAAGCGTTCACAAATACTTTGTATGTTTTTTACAAAGCCACATTTTTCTAATACAATTATTAGAAAATGAATGTTTAAAACTTAATTTGAAACAAATAAAAAATTGTTTATGGTTCAATTTACAATCAAAACCCATGAATTCAAAACAATGTGAATCAGAACATGTCTTGTAACGTGTTTCGGATTAAGGATTGTTCTCTAATTACAAAATCCGACCAAATTATACTAAATATTTCTCAAATATATTTTATAGATTTTAACAAAAATCTCATATTATATTTAACTTTAATGAACTCAAAATCCTTATTTATAATGTTTTTTCATGAAAGTCTGTTTTAAGATTATAGGGGTTGGGTTCACGTTTTTATTATAAAACAATAATAAAATATTAACGATACTCTCGTTATTTATAATAAATAAATTAGTACACAACTGGTTACAAGACTAAAATAAAATAATGTTAATTACGAAATTATATACCAAACTTGTTTTGATCCATGTATTCGTTGGATGATCTAATTATTTTGTTCGACTAAAACATGCTCCATGTTGAGTCTTCAATCAAGCCTCTTGATGATGTCTGTAACAAATTCTTCAAAGATAATTCTTGTTGTAGACTCTAGTTTTCAACCTGTTATGTCATCCATGTATTCTTTATTGACATAGAGTAAACATGTTGATGATTATAGTTGAGGCACGTATTCAATACGTTTCTCTTAAAACAGATTACGCGCATCTTCTTAAGACGAACACGTATGTCTCCTAGGGTACAACAACTTAAACAATATCTGTACTGTCGGAATTAACCTAACAACTGAAAAAGATATCTAAACAATAGCTTGAAGATTCGAGAAAGTTGGAAATTTTTCAAAGTTTGTGTGAGATGGTACATAGTATTCTTGGAACAATCAAGTAATCAACAAAATAAGACACCAATTGTCTTGTATTTATACTAGAAGATTATGATTCCAAGAGTCTTGAATTAATAAATATAATTAAAACATGTAATTTGAAAAGTCTTGAGTAATATGAAAAATCTTAATTTTAATTTATATTAAATTTGAAACTTACTCAAATTTCCAAGAGTTCATAGAAACAATTTTATGTCTATGATTCTTAACTTGATGACGCTAATAAACCATTTTTTTACGTCACCATTATTCTATTATTTTTTTTCACACATATTGTAACACAAAATTTGTTTACTCTGACTAAACTTACCTAAATGTTAAGCCTTATAAAATGGGCGGATTGAGCTGGGTAACATGTAGAAAGAGTTTGCTTCAAGATGGGTCGAGGTCAGGATGAGTTTTAAGTAAAATAAGTTTTAGTCTAAATGAGTCGGTTTTAAAAGGCTTAAATTTAGTTCAAGTTAAAATAAGTTGAAATTAAACAATTATTTTGTTGTAATAATATTTAGTGATTTTCTCATTAAGCATATTATTAAAAAAAAAATTTCCATTTGAATACATTCAATTTACGTAGTTTTTAGCAATGCTGTAAAAATTGGCCCAGGAGGCGCCTAGGCGCTAGGCATCCACTTACTTTGTCGATTTGACTCTAGTCGGTTGGAAAATCAGTAGACGGCTTAATCAGTGCCTAGGCGGCCGAGTCAGAGCAAATCAGTCTAGACGGGGTCTTTTTTTTAATTTTTTTTCGGGTAAAAAAGGACTAGATTCATGATTTTTCGAGACATTTTTTAACCCAAAATCATTGAAATGACTCTGAAACATCAAATCTAACATCTAAAACATCAAATTCAGCCACTGAACATCGAAATTCATCTTTAAACTTTGTGCTCATCACACTAATCTAGTGTGATGTAATATGCTAAAACCATCAAGAACTGCCTTCTGAAGGCATGTTTTAGACTCTTTAGACCATGTGGTGTGCCAAGGGAGTGGGCGTGGCACACCGCTCCCTGCTGGGCGTGGGTGGGCCTGCGTGAGTGGGGTAACAGGGCCATTTCATTTGCTTTTTAAAAAATGATGACGTGAAGTGGTTGGATAAAGGGGCGTTTCCACCATTTTTAGTGGAGTGGGTGGTTGTGGTGGGTGCCTACGTGGCACCTACATGACGCATATGTGGAATGGGTGAACCATGGGGCATACCCCATGGTCTTAGAGTGCCACTCAAATGGGGTTAAGATATGTCTTATCATTATATTTATTTGCTTATGAGAATCGACAAGGAAAAAAGAACACAAATGGAATTTGTAGTTTTAATAACGACAAACTCAAAATAAATAAATAAATAGCCTGTGAAAAAGAACAATTTTATAAGGATAAGATGCTAAGTATAAGATAAAAGCTTTAAATATACAAGTGGTGTTATGTCAACACTTTTTTCATTCAATCAATGACAGGATTAGTAAAAGAGCAACGATCTGGTTAATAACGGTTATTAAGCATATAAATTTATAGGAGGCGTATCTGATTAATGGCAAGTAAAGCTCTATGAATACCACAAAGAAGTTGAGTTTATATAAAGTATAAACAACTTTAGGTCTATGATTCTTCACTTGATGATACTAATAAACTATTTTATTTACATCACCATTATCCTATTAATTTTTTCACATAATATTGGAACACAAAATTTGTTAACACTTATAGCGAACCTACAAAAATATCCATCTCTTGAATTTCCACACTTACTAGGCGTTTGACTAAATATTTATTCTGCACAGTGACGGTTTCAGAAATTTTTTTCATAGGGGGCGAAAATTTTTTAAAGTTGTTTAAGGATCGACATATAATAATTTTTTTCTATTCAGTTTATATCGGGTTAGGTCGAATCGGATCGGATCATGTTAAAAAAATAATCAAACTAAATTTCATATATAATATTATTATAAAAAGATAATATATCTAAAGTTGTTCTTATGTGTGACAAAATGGATTGGTTACTGGGTTGTGTTGAGTATATGTTAGAATGGATGTGGGTTATGATGAGTGTAGATTAGGATGAATGCAGGACAGGATGAGGTTTAAGCAAAATTAGTTTGAGGTTAAATAAGTCATTTTTTTAAAACATCAATTTCGTTCAAGTTAAAATGAATTGAAATTAAACAATAATTGAATAAATTTTGGTAATTTTTCATCAAATATATTATTTATCATTGTTACCCGTTTAAATCTATTATATTCATATAATTTTTAAGTTACGTATCTTGTTATAGGTCAGGATTGTCAGCCTAGTTATTCTCTAAGGAGTTTTATTTTTTAAAATCTATTATATTCATATAATTTTTAAGTTACGAATACTTTTTTAAGTAACTATTTCTCCTGAAAACAAGTATAAGTGTCACTTAAAT
Source organism: Mikania micrantha (assembly GCA_009363875.1). Lineage (NCBI taxonomy): Eukaryota > Viridiplantae > Streptophyta > Magnoliopsida > Asterales > Asteraceae > Mikania > Mikania micrantha. The sequence goes on along the minus strand of CM018689.1, from coordinate 32,792,362 downwards.
TTTCAACACAAGTCTAATTTTGCAAATTTAAGGGGGGCGATTGCAAAATATTAAGAGAGTCAATCAAAAATTTAATATATATATATATATATATACACTACTGGAAAAAAATTCAAGGGGAGGATACCCACCCCCCCACCTCAACACATGGGTACGCCACTGATTGTGCATGAACATTATACCTAAAATTGTTAGAATATGTGCGATGAAAGGACTTGACCGATGCTACACAAGTGTTACGCAAGAGGGTTGATAGGGCTTGATATATGCATAGATGGAGGATTGATGGGGGTTTGATGAGAAATTACTTGAGTGTTTTTTATAGGTTAAAAAAAGATTTTAGAAAAAAAATTCGCCATGTTGCTTCACGCTTGTGACCACGGTCACTTGAGGCCAGTCACAAGGCTTGTGTAATGGGGAGGAGGGTGACGAGATGCTTAAGGGCGGTCATGGAGTGAGGATCACTTCCCATAACACACGGCCTTGTGTGGTAAATGATAATAACGAAACAATACAATATGTTATATAGTCTGTATTAGAGGTGGGCAAACCGACTTTTTTTTGAATCGCCGGTCAACGAAATCAATAACCGGTTCTGGTTTCATTGCCATTTCTAACCGGTTTTTGGCGGATTACAGTTCGGGTTTTTGCTGGGTAAAGGTGAAACCGGGTCCGGTTCCGATTTTTCTGAGAATCTGGAACCGCTTGTACCCACCAGTTTAGGTACAACTAGTCCAGGTTCTAGTTGTTGGTTCCGGTTCTTATTCCGGGTACTGTATAGTCTGTACAGACTAGAGGTGGGCAAAAAAACTGACCCGGAATCGGAACCGGCAACTGGAACCGGAATCGGGAAAACTGGAACTGGTTCCACCTGTACCCGGCCAAACCCGAACCGGAACCTGTCAAAAACCGGTCGGAACCCGGAACTGGAATCAAAACCGGGTATTGACTTTCCTGACCGGAACTAGAACCGATTTGAACCGGAACCAGAGCCGGTTTAAAAAAACCCGATTTGTGAACCTTTAGTACAGACTATACAGTACATCAAGTGGCAAACATATCAATGTCCGTTAATATTGTATATTTTTGGGCCAGTGGCAGGCTCGTCTTATTGATATGAGATCCCGTGATTTTAGTCGGTGGCCCATAGAATGAAAGAACCCAATTAAATTTGCAAATTTTGTTTAGACATGTTGTATATATTGGTTTGATCACTTTGATGTAGAGATGGTAAAAAAACTTATTCCAGAATTGTAATCGGAATGAGAACCAGTTCCATATTTATTTGGCAAAAATCAAAATTGAAACCGGCCAAAAACCGATAAAAAACTTTTAAAAACACGAACCTAACCAACACCGATTCTTGACTTTATTGACTAAAACTAGAACCCGTTTGGAACCAATTCTGTTTAAAAAAAATTGGTTTATGTACCTATAGTTTGATGCATGCCACTTATGATTAAAAAAAATAATTTTATCGTTAAGAGCCTTTGTTGAGTCCTCTTTGATAGTACACATCACAAATTCACAATCTATAAACATCTTTTGTTGTTAGTATCATGCTGTAGTATTTGGTTTTAATATATGTGACAACTGGTATACGACCTAACATGAGTCTGAAATTCAATGATGTACACGACAACAACATCGAAGGCTGTGTTACGAGAGTGACGATAACGATAATAAAAGATAAATCAAAATACATGAATAATTCCTAAGACAGTTGGGAAATTCCATTGAATCACACAAAACATGAATCAGAAGAAAAGACAAACACTTGGTGAGGGAAAACAACGAACAAAAATCTGAATAGATAGCTTTTAAAGTATCTATCCAACGAGATATCCGCATGGGTGACCATCCAAATGGATATGTTGTTAGATTTGATACACTAAATGGTATCTTTACATTACAAAACAATATCAGGAGTCAAGACGAACGATGCTTTTGTATGAGTGACGATTCACACAAATGCGAACGTAAGCCTTGCTACGTTGACATAATAATAACAATTTTAATAAAATTTTCACCAAAACAATTTAATAAACAATTAAAATTTTAACACACACAGTCATTCGTACGAATGGACACCCATTCGTACGAATGGACATATTCGGTGAAGCTTTAGAACAACTGAGTCATTCGGGCGAATGGGAGTCATTCGTATGAATGACTCATTCGTGCGACAACACAGGTATAAAAGCAACACTTACGTGTTTCTAACCCTTTTTTCACTTAACTCTCTCAACCGAAACCGCTTTCACCCCTCTTGATTTTTCGATCATTTCCACACGAAATTGGACCATTTCAAGGTCCAAATCGTGTGTATTTCAACCCCAACACCTCCATTTCAAGATTTCAATAATTTCCAAGCCATTTCGGTCAAACACGAGCTCCACAGTGAGTATTAGTACCGATCCTTCACACCAAAACACTCTAAAACGTTTTCCATCATTTTTGACCATAAAAAGACCATAAACAACCACCAATTTCAAAAATTGCGTTCTTGGTGAATCTGCAACGAATGAGCCATGCTCATTCGATTGAGAAACTCACCAGAATGAACCTATAGACGAATGAGCAACCACACGAATGAAATGGGTTCATTTGCATGGAACAATCATACGAATGAAGACCCATTCGCACTAATTGATCACCAGAATGAGAGAGTGCATTCGCATCATTCCATTTGTATGAATAAAGGACATTCGCACGAATAGGCCACTCGCACCAAGAGGAGACCAAAAATGGCTATGTGTTGAACGTCCTATCGAACACCATTCGCAGTCGATAGAACCGAACCTTAGACAAAACTTTAAATATAATCAAAATAAAAAAATAAATGAAAACACATTTTCCAAAATCACATCAAGACACAGAACACACAACCATCCAACACTTACCTAACTAACAAATGAATGATAACACAACATTCAAACCGAGAGAATACATCGACTGAGTGCATTGACGACCCATAACCACATGTGAGTTCATAGACCTCTTTTTCTATAACTTATTGCCTTCCAAATCATTTGGGGCTGAGAACATGCAACCTATTATTCGAATGTTAGTCGAATAAGAGTTATTTTCAAATAATTTAAAAAGAGAAAATCAAACCTCAACCTCTTATTCGAATGTTATTCAAATAGGTGCATTTTCAATCATTTTACTGAACGTTCATCACATCATCAATAATGTTTTTAAATTCAAACAACTATTTTGAGGATTTGGAACACAACTGTACAAAATTGTCCGTTAATCACAAAAGTTTGAGGGTTTGTGCCCAACCAAGAGGTGAACGGACACAGCTCGAGAGCTGAAGTTACACATCCAAATCAACGAACAACAAATTTATATGGTATATGTCTAGGCATGGTTGCAAAAGTCGCTAGGCACTCCCAGGTCGGAATAGCTCCTTGGAGCGAGTAATCGGGGAATACTCGGCCCTAGTCGGGAGTACTCGGGTAAAACTCGAAACAACCCTTGGAGCAAGTACTTGGCGAGTACTCGGCCTTGGAGTCCGACTTTTGCAACAATGTGTCTAGGTAATTCACTAGAACATGTGTCCACTTAACATATACATCAAGAATTCGCTGAGGAATTCTCAAGTAAGTCCCTTCTAGATTCATTTACCTATAGTTGACGCGGGTCAACCGACGGTAACGTAGATGGTACCATAGATTTAACCAACCTCCAGCGCTGAGGCTGGTACGTTACACGCACACATACGAAGGACAACTACTCGGATCAGTTCCAAGGGAACTGATCAACAAGAGCATATCAGTTCGGTTTGGAAAATGATCACATGGGTGATATTACAGACATGCCACCTTAACAAATTAACCCAGAAACTATTTCGGGTTTTCAATACAAAAAAATGTTCAAGGCCTGGTCTTGAACGATATTCAAATGAGTATAAAACAAACAATGTTAAACTACAAGAAGGGACTGTAAGACATTGTGATTTTCAAATAAATAAAACAAGATTTTTCTATATCAGGAGACAAAGCATACACTTCTTTCTCAAGACATTTCTTTTCCCAAAACGTTTGTCGAGTCGAATAAAGTTACAAAAGTGATGAGATCTGATTTTCGTTAAGTACATCCTCGTGAACCATCGAAAGGGTGGTGGGCTGGTGGCCGAGCCTTGGATCTACATATGTCATATACAGAAACTACCTTCGATGATTTGGGATGGTGTCAGTAATGAGTTTCAGGCTCAAACACTTGTGTAACTCATTATTGATTTCAACACCATTTACACACCATTTCCAAAACCGGTGTAAATGGAAAGATTTTCATCAAACCTTTTACAAAACCTAATATTTTTAAAACTAGTGTGAACTCACCAACCTAGTGCTGACATATTTTACATGTTCTCAGGTGAAGAACATGTGAAAGCAGGATGGCATTTAGAGAGTGAAAGATAGGATTCCTTAGAGTAATCTACAACTTCTGCATGGAATCTTACAAGGCCACACATGCTACAAGATTCAAGACTTGTATCCCCTGCAAGATATTTTGTGAGACATTTGGGTTATGTCCCAGATGCTTAAGTCAAGTTGTAATAGAATTAAATTATAAACAGTTGTAATTTAATTTTATTTTATCAATGAATTTTAGTGTTTACATATTATCATGTGCTATGTAAACAATCTGACCACTCCGATTCAATCACGCCTCGATACTTTTCCGCCCGACGGGTTTTCGATCCAGCCCGCCGGTTCGGAGTGTGACAACAAATATTATGCTTTTTTTCATGAGTATTTTCTTTGAGTTTATATATCACCAAGAATTTGATGATGTATCTAAATTTTTATATTCGTATGTGAAAACGTAATTTAGGTTCGTGTTAAATTCCTTCTGATATGATTATGGTGGAGAAATTTAGAACACTACTTAGTCATTCAATCAGAAACACCATATTGCTAAACTTTTATGTGTCGCGTACATATAAGATTACAAACTTAGTATAGTTACATATTCTATAGAAAGGCTAATAAATAAATTAAAACTTTAAATTATTCAAAAATAAATCAATAATTAAAAACAAAAGAAATATAAACCTATTATAAATTAATTGGTATTTTTACTCATTATCCTTATAGTTATAAGCGCACTTAATCAAACAACCCTATTTTAAACAATTAAGCCACTTATTTTGTGCGTGTATTTATCTTAAAATACAAAGGCTTCTTATTGTGTGAAGCATACGTAAAGACATGGAAATATCATGTAAGTTTATCTAACAATTTGTATCATTATCACTTACACCTGCATATAAGGTTATGTGTTGTTATCACACATTACATGTGCATAATTATTATTTTGAATCAATATCACATCTTTCGTGATTTTGTTTCAAACAAAAATATAATTTACATGATGTGGTTTAAAAAAAACAAATCCAACTTGTATGATTTTCATTGTGTATCAAGTATCATTTGCTTTATTTATATATTGCGGGATTATTACGTATACTAACCTGTTAATAACGTAAATATTACAATAAAGCGGAATAATTATACAAGAATTTTGTATCTTCACATGATAAAACTCCTTTGCATAATAATCGATATCTATATATGTACTTACATGCAGACACATGAACACACACATATGTATGTATATAATAAGTTTTGAATGAATAAAATAATAACATATGTCAATTTATATAAGAAGTTTTGAATGAGTTTAATGTAGTTTGAAATAATTGGCATGTGAATGTACTAATGTTACATCGTGTCAAATAATTCTCCAATATTTCGTAAATCTTACATCGTGTTAATGTAATTGACACACATATCGATGAATATTATTTAAAATATAATAATTGAAATTAAAAAAATTAAGCCTATACGACTTGTATAGAGCTATATGCATACAGGTCGTGTAGGACACATCATATAGCCCTATACGAGATATCAACCATACTAGGGGCGTTAATCGGGTCATTTGTTCGCTTTATTCAGATCGTGTTATTCGGATTTGAAAATTTTGGGACCCTATACGAAACCCAACCCGACCTGAAAAACATGTATGCTTATCCGATCTGGATCTATTCGAATAACCCGAAGAAACAAGGTTTGTTCAAGTTGAATTCGGATATCCGATCGGAATAAACAAGGTTTTGTATATCCAATCCAAGCTAGAAAATGGATATCTGAACTGAATCTATCAGAACAACCTGAAAAAGAATTCGGATCGGTTTTTTCGGGTTTCGGATACGATTCAGATTTTGGATTTTTTGAACACCCCTAAACCATATATGAAATGATTGATTTGATATTGTGAGTAGCCTTAACCTATACGACTCGTATATCTATATACAAGTCGTATACTTGGTGTTAAAAGAACCAAGTTGTAACCAACAACAAACTACATTTGTATCGAAATGTCAATCTGTCTTCGTGATGCTTGAAGCTATTGATTAATTCATAAAGATCTATGTACAGTCTAGAGTGGTCATACAAAGATATTGTCAGCTTTGCCCCTGATGGATTCCCAGTTCAAAAACTCATGGTTTTGTCTTCAATTAACGAATCGCTCGCTCATACAAAACACGTCTTGATAAATAAGGTATCCACATCCTCATGGGGAAGCCTTTGTTCTCCCTTAAACTGATGTGATATATTTAAATCCACCCCTCACAACGTCCTGCATCTTCCATAGCATATATGTTTGACCCCCGTCTCTGAAACCTTACGTAATAGTCCAGAATGACAACATCATAATTTTGTCTGTTTACCCTTAAAAGATTATCCATCTAGGATCTTACGCTTTATTTTTCACCTGACATATTTGTCACACCCCCACATCTCGTCACCTGATGATGTCTCTCATAACTCTTTGAAGGTTGCGGAAGCATAGTGGTGATGTCTCTAAGATGGGTTGCAACTTTACTTGAACCTGTATCACAAAACGCATGATTAACTTAAAAAAATATATTACAAGGATAATGTTACTATTACAACCCACCAATGATTGCTCACAACTTACACACTCTAAACATCATGAGTTGTTTATTTACATGTGCCTGAAAGTGCAATCTCACCCATTCGTCACTACCTAACTGTAAAAGAATTTAAGTTTGAAAGGTCAATATAAATCTAGTGAGTTCATACACAAGACTCGATACAATATGATATGTTCGGTATAGTCAATGCCATACATTGACACAATTGGAATAATCATGTGACCTATATCTAGTTCCTTTCCAACTGAAAGATATGATATTTCCAGAAGGTAATCATAGATGCCTCATCTTAATTTATCAATACTAACATTGGTAATCTTGATTTATGTGTCGATTTGGCAAAACTGTCATAAATGATCTACCGCATCCTCACTGGTGTTAACTTGATTAAGTTTATGTATCTCAAGTAACTTTGGGTAGATTATATATGTACTTATAATACTTACAAAAGTACTTGTTTGTTTGTTTGAGTAAATGTAATTTTAATTATTAGGCTTAAATAATATAAATAATCTGAATTATCAAAACTTGATATTTATTGTTAATATGTGTTAACTTTTTCAAATAGTTAACTTGTATTTATAGATTGAAGATATTAGACACACTTCAAATCATATAGGTGGTATCTTACACATAAGAGTTTGTTGTAGTCTCACACTGCCTTGTTATGTTCGTATTATTGTTGAAAGCTAATACACAAGTTAGTGCCCACATTTATTTGTTGCTATATACACCAAGAAATATAATTTGACCTTTATATTGCTTATAAATGATAACATACAAACCTAAGTCTAGATACTTGGTTGCATTAATAAAAATGTGTTATTTCAGTAAATAAATATACTTAAGGTTCCCTTCGCTTAATTTAATCAAAACAGCTATGTATAAGTGCTTATTTAACAAGAATGTTTGATTTGAAAAGAGTGAGTTTACATGAGTATATGTTGTTTGTTGAACATTTTTTTCATGCTCATCTTTATCTAAATTGTGGGTGTTTATAAGACATATATACATATATATTTAAACTTTATGTGTATTTTAAGATCATAAAATTTATTATATAAAACATGAACATAAGTTCAATAATAAACCATTCGGATTAATGTGTACATAATAAACCAATAAATTGTGATGAAAATGTGTACTTGTATAAAAATGGATAGTGTAACCGCTTATATTAATTTTATGAAATTGTCCAACTATCTCATATTATGCAATTAGTATTATATCAGATTATGAGTTTACGTGTGCATCTAAACTTTCTTGATGTTTGGAGGGTTTTCATTTGTATGGTTTTTTTTCTCTTCTTTCTCTCTCTAACTCTCTGCTCCCGTGGTGGTCGTTGACTGCCATCTTTCTCCCGGCATTCTACTCAGGTTTTCAAAGTGAGATGGATCCTTCAACTTTCAATCCGGTATTAGAGCATCCCCCTGATCCTGATCGTACAAGAAAATCGGGCAAACACCAGGGCAAGAGGGTGGACAAGAAATTGGCGATAAACTTGAAATCGAGACTGGCGAAGGATCGCACGGGTAATTGCATCGGTGGAAAGGGATCGTCATCCTTTGTAGACTTGGATATAACTCAATTTCAAAGCGAGGTGAGCAAATTAGGGGTAGACAAACTGGAGGAACACAGAGATGGGATCCGGGGGATGACGAATGAGCAGGTCTTGTTGGGTGTTCAGAATGTTGGCAATGGAATCGATTTGGTGACTGTTTCCCCATTGCTACCAGGTGATTCCGATCCCAACCTGACCCCATACATGGATTGTGGTACGAATTTGGAGGGCTCGATTCCAGCTACACTGGAAGGGGAGCCAAGATCTGATCAAGTGATGGAGGTGGAAGGAGAACCATATACGAATGATAGTCAGAGTTCTGAAGGAAATGCTCAGGATAACAACTCGATAGGTGAGCCCGACTCTACTGTATTTTCTCATGAAACTTGTTCAGGGAGTAACGAGGAACGAATCCATAAGGATGAAGAGCAACCTGTCTTCAATTGGTTTCAACAGAACCCTCGACACAGTGCGACTACTTCTTCGCACCAGTTGGAGGGCAGTGGGGGAGATTTGCGAAATGCTAGGACAGGTACAGAGATAGAGATGGGTCCAATGCCTCAGGAAGAGGGGAACAACTCTACTATACCCAATGCTTGGGATATTAATCGAAAGGGAAAATTGACATTTGCTGAACAGATTAAAGCTAACAATGACAGTGAGGATACCAGGCTGGAATACATTCCCCCTCATGAGACTCCGGAAGGGTGCAAAAGGGTTATGATTTCACAGGAGGATTTGCGACAGTCGGCCAAAAGCTTTGCCCTCCACCTGTACGGGTACTTTCTTGGCACTTCTATGGATTTTCATGCTGTTAATTCTTGTTTTCGAAGATTATGGAGGAGTTATGATTTAGATAGCATCTCAAAGAGCACGGTTGGATTCTATTATTTCAAGTTCAAGAGTGAGGAAGGGATGAAAACCGTTCTAGAAAATGGGCCTTGGATGGTGAATAATGTTCCCATTTTCCTAAATAATTGGGAACCTAGTGTTTGCTTAGAAAGAGTGGAACCCTCAATGATTCCTCTATGATTACGGTGCACAATGTGCCTCTTGAGTTATGGACGGGCCGTGGCCTTAGTAAAATTATCAGTGGGATTGGGATTCCTTTGTTGATGGACCGGGTTACTCAGGAAAGATGCTCTAACAAAAAAGGAAAAATGGGCTATGCTAGGGTCTTGGTTGATGTTATGGAAAGTAGCAATTTACCTGATTCAATTGAAATTGAATTCCCTGCTATGAATATGAGGCCTCCTAGAATTTCTAGACTTGATGTGTCTTATCAATGGAAACCAAGTGTGTGCTCGCATTGTAAGGTGTTTGGCCAGTCTTTTCGAATGTGTAAGGCTAGACCTCGAACAAAGGAGGAGAACCAGAAGGAGGTTGAGGAGCAGAGGAAAAAGGCTGAGGACAATAATCAAGGGAAATGAGAAAAACAACATGCAGGGGAATTCCCAAAATATGGCAGGTGGTAACACGACTGGGAACCAAAATGGAGGGTCGAATGGGCTGCAATTACCACAATCCAGCAGTGAACCTCGAATCCAAAGGAAGATGGGGGAACTACACTCCAGGTATATTTCTAAAGTCACAAATTCTGAACCTTTAACCCACAAAAAACCCAAACTCTACACCCAACTAACATCCTTATAATACCCGAAACAGATCCTTAGGTAAGGAAAAGGTTACTGATGTTCCTGACCCTTTAGTTCCCACTAATAACATGTTTGCTTTGTTGGGAGAGGGGGACACAGACCCGGATGGAAGTGTGCTGCCTGGTAGAATCAGGGCTGGTTGGCATAAGGGGAGGGGTGGTAGTGAGAGGGAGAGTAGAAATGTTCGAATTAGGAAGGTTAAGGGGAGGGAGGGTAGTCATAGGATAACCCAGAGCTACAATAGGAATAGAGAGGATGATGAGCTGATGCCCATAGGTTCAGTCAATCAGGGCTGTTGATCAAGCTAAATGGGTGCAGGGAGAATGGGAATACTTTCATTACCTCCTAAAGGTTATGAAAATTGACCTTGACTACTGCATAGAGGATGTTGATCCTGACAACAGTGGCACTGCTAGGTTTGTTCAGTCCCAAATCTTGGGTTCTCCCCCCAAAACAGCAGGTGATGAAGGGAGTGCTCTTCAAACAGGTGCTTAATGGGGCTGAAAATCATGGCATGGAATGTGAGAGGGCTGAATAATCGTCTGAGTCAAAATATATTAATGAACCATCTGTCTGTAGCTAACTACCAAATTTGTTGTGTTTTAGAGTCCCATGTCTCTAGGAAAAATTTGGGCAGAGTCTGTGCTAGGGTCTTTGGGAACTGGGAATGGGTGTCAAATATTAATGTGTGTCAGGGGGGTACTAGGATTATTGTTAGCTGGAATTCGGCTGCTGTCCGGCTCATGGTGCTGGACTGTCAGCCGCAGGTGATCCATTGCCTTCTTCAGCCCATGGGTAATCTAAACCCCTTTTATTGTTCTTTTGTCTATGCCCACCACTGCATGGAACCTAGAAGACACTGCTGGGACTCCATTCGGACCCACAAGCAGGTGGTGGGAGTTGCCCCCTGGCTTCTTCTGGGAGATTTTAATGCGATTCTTGAGCCTGGTGAACTGTCACAGGGCTCGTCCAATATGTCTAGGAGCATGAGTGAAATTCAGGAGTGTTTTTCTGAGGTTGAGATTGAGGATATTTGTATGTCAGGTCTTAAGTACACTTGGAACAAAAGCCCTGGGAGGACTGGTGGCCTCTTGAAAAAGCTTGATAGGGCGGTTGCCAATGTGGAATTCATGGCTGATTTCCCTACGGCTAATGCTAAGTTTCTCCCTTTCTTGATGTCTGACCATTCCCCTGTGGTGGTTGACATTCCGGATATATTGAAGGCTCCTCCTAAACCTTTTAGGTTTCCTAATTATCTGGTGCACAAGACAGAGTTCCTTCCGATTGTTCAGTCAGTTTCCCCAAGTGCGGGGTATCCCCATGTTTTCGGTTGTGTCTAAACTTAAGTTATTAAAGAAACCTTTGCGTAATCTGAATTTTAAGCATGGCAACCTGTTTAAGAAGGTCGCTTCTCTGAATGCTGAATTAGAGGGAATCCAGGAGGAGATTGTAAATGACCCAGATAATTGTGTCTTTCGTGAGGAGGAAATCAACTACCTCATGGCTTACAAGGAGGCTATGAAGGATGAGGAGCTTTTTCTGATGCAAAAAGCTAAGATAACCTGGCTCAAGGATGGTGATCACAACACCAAATATTTCCACAATGCGGTCAAGGGGAAGACAAATAGGAACATGATTCACTCTATCCTTGATGCGCAGGGAGATCTCATCTCGGATCACCAGGTGGCTAATGCGTTTGTTCAACACTTCCAGAATGTGTTTGGCTCCTCATCTCAGGTGGTTCCCATTGTGGATCTCGAGAGCCTTTTCTCTAAGAAAGTCTCCACTCAGGTGGCAAACCACATGATTAGGAGTGTCACTGACTTGGAAATTAAGGAGGCCATTTTTGATATAGAAGACAACAAAGCCCCAGGGCCTGATGGCTACTCGGCTAAGTTCTTCAAATCCTCCTGGGATATTGTGGGGAGGGAGGTTTGCTGTGCGGTTAAGGCGTTCTTTTCCAATGGCAAGCTCCTCAAGGAGATAAATGCCACGGTTATTGCCTTGGTGCCAAAATCTGCTGCTCCTAGCAGAGTCATAGATTTTAGTCCCATTGCATGTTGCAATGTCCTTTATAAGTGCATTACCAAGATTATTGCGAATAGACTTAAGGGCTCCTTAATGGATATTGTTGATGAGAGCCAGTGTGCGTTCATTCCTGGTAGGCAGATAACAGATAACATTCTTTTGACTCAGGAATTGATGAGGAACTACCATAGGAGTACGATTCAGCCCAGGTGTGCTTTCAAAATTGATATCCAAAAGGCCTATGATACAGTTTAATGGCAATTCCTTTGTGATTGTCTCACCTGGTTTGGGTTCCATCCTACCATGGTGAATTGGATAATGACTTGTGTCTCCACTTCCTCCTTTGCTGTCTCCATTAATGGGGAACAAAAGGGTTTTTTCAAGGGCAAAAGAGGCCTTCGGCAGGGGGACCCCATGTCCCCGTATTTGTTTACCTTGGTTATGCAGGTCCTATCCCTTATGATTAATAGAAGGGTCCAACAAAATGCAGAGTTTCAGTATCATTGGCACTGTCAAAAGGTTGGTCTCACCCACCTTTGTTTTGCTGATGACTTATTTCTATTTTGTTATGGAAATCTGGCCTCTGTTATGACTCTTATGGGAGCTGTGGAGGAATTCAAGGGGGTGTCTGGTCTTACCCCTAGCCTGCCCAAAAGTACAGTCTACTATAGTAATGTGAGTTCTCTGGTCTGCTCTTTAATTGGTGCCATTGTCCAATTCAAGGAGGGACATCTCCCTGTCACATACCTGGGAGTCCCCCTTATTTCTACCAGACTCCATCATAGTGACTGTAAACCTTTGATTGACAAAGTCCGTAAGAAGGTCCATGATTGGAAAAATAAGGCTTTATCCTTTGCGGGTAGACTTATGTTAATTTCTTCTGTGTTGAGTTCCATCCAAGCCTACTGGTCGTCAGTCTTTATTCTCCCTAGTTAGGTGACTAAGGAGATTGAGCGGCTGATTAGAGGATTCCTGTGGTGTCATGGGGAAATTGCAAAGGGGTAAGGCTAAGGTTAGATGGCAGGAGGTCTGCCTTCCTATGCACCAAGGGGGTCTTAGTGTTAAGAAGGTCAAAACTTGGAATGTTGCTCTTATCTCCAAACACATTTGGAATATTCTGTCCAAAAAGACTCCTTGTGGGTCAAGTGGGTTCATGCTTATCGACAGAAAGGTAAAAATTTTTGGGAAGTCCACACGAGACAGGATACTTGCTGGGGGTGGAGGAAAATTATGGACCACCGGGACAAGCTAAGGTCCCATATCATCCATAAGATAGGGAATGGGGAGTCTACATCTCTTTGGTATGATAATTGGCACCCAAGTGGCCCCCTCTGCACTAGGGTGACGAATAGGACTAGGGGTCAGGGTGGTTTGGATAATATGGCTAGGGTCAAGGATGTCATATCGGATTCTAGCTGGAACTGGCCTACAGGGTGGGACAGCAGGTTCCCTGAGTTAGTCACTGCCCCTCCCCCTGAAATTAGGCTGGATCAACCTGATTGCATGGTCTGGCGATCTACCATGGGGCAAGATAAGGAGTACTCCATTACAAATGCTTGGCTTGACCTTAGAGAAACTTGGGAGGAGGTGCAATGGGCTAATTTGATCTGGTTCACCCAGAATATCCCTAGACACTTGTCACACCCCCAATTTCCAACTAACGGAATCATATCGTTTGAGAACGTGACAAACCAGGATCTCAGATCATTAGACATAACGAAGACCTCTATATGAATTTCAAAACATACTTTGGTCTAAAACTGTAACATCAAAGTTTTCAAAGTTTGCGGAAGCGTTTTAAAACCATAACAAACATAACAGTTGTAAAATGTAAATTACAATGCAAAGTTTTAAATTGTTCAAATCTAAATAACTATAATGTAAAGACATGCATGCGACTCAATCTCCTAGTCCATGCCTGCTTTCTTGTGCACCTTAGCGTCCTGAGAAAACATGTAAATCAAGTCAACACAAAGGTTGGTGCATAACACAGGTTTAAGCATTCACAAATGTTGAAACCACAGTTTGAATATAAAGTTTGCAGATAACATAATCACACATTGCATAGTCATGATAGCTAGTCATATATACTATTTACATAAGTGGTCGACACCGAAGCTGACTAGTGCATGCTCTCGCATGTTTTGCCTTGCCACTATTGTCTAGCACAAACAATAGTAATGAGTGTTTGGTCAGTCAAACACCTGCGTAGATCCCATCTACCAAGTGAGGTTTGTCAAACCTAATAGATCTATTTCCAACTACCACGCTTTGCGCTACGGCAAACTAAACGGTTCGAAGTGTAAGGACTTTTAAATGCTATGTTGTCACATAATGTAAACAGTTAACTCATGCAAGTGATATGTATCTAAAATGTTTGTTGCACATGTTTTCTCCCCCAAAACAGTTTAAAATAAGAAAGGGGCCGTGTACGCACCTTTGATTGTTGCTGAATGATCAAATACGTGAACTCGCGTAGATAATTCTCTTACGAAGGATCTGTGTTTAAACAATAACGTTGTGTTATTCGGATAGTCGTTTTGTGCTTGAAATCACATACGTGTCAACACACGTATGTTTGACTTGTTAGAAATATGCATACGAAAGTACACGTGCCTTTGAACTCGTTTAAATAAAATCATATATGATTTTATTTAAATAAACGTAATTGTACGCGATTACGTTTTTGTTCTAGAATATGAATTTTATTATCCAAATGTGTTCGGGATTCTGTTACGGTTCCAACGCAATTTGAACGAGTTAAATCGGAGTTCAAACGAAGAAGATATGATCCAAATACTAAAAAAATGTCAAAACCTAAAAACTGTTGGGGGCCGGGTTCGAACCCGCGACCTCCAACTCCAAACACACCCTCTCTACCATCTAATCTGATCAGTTTTTATTGACAAATCATAGGATTTAATTGTTTTAAGCCCAACTAGCCCAGTTCCCTTTTGTTAAACCAAACCGAACCATAAGGCTCCAATTGACCCGCGATTCGAACTCGATCAACTCTGAAATCATGGGGTTATGTTTCTAGAGACCCAACCGAACATAACTATGCTTCCAATTTATCCAAAGGTTCAATTAATCACCACAATTTAATCCCGAACAATACCGAATTCGAATAACTAAATCTTAAATTCAATTAAATCGAATTCGAACATGTTAGTACCCGAAATCAAAGGGTTTTTCATCCCTAGACTAAACCGAACCCATCTGTATAGTTTAATTTGAACCTAACCTCTATTTAAACCGAAATCCCCAAATCGTTTTTACAACAACAACCCTAGAATCGAAATCTTATAATTCGTAGTTCCATGATGAAATTAACATAGCATTAACCTTAATCGGGATTCTCTGAAACTACTCATGCTATTTAATTTGTTTTTCGAACTCAGTTTGTTCGAAATCCCCAATTCGGTTCCAAGAACAAGCCCTAGAATTCAAACACTATAATTTCGTTAATGCTTCATAAAATTGACACTTGTTTTAGCTTAATCAGAGGTTTCTGAAACTAATGATGCTGTTTAATTTCATTTTAAAGTCCATATCAATCGAAACCCCCAAAACCGTTGTAGTGATGAACCCTAACTATGAAACCCATATGATTTGATGCTTAAAACGAAAATTAGCTTAGGATTACCCTTAATCGGCTGTTTCAGAAGATGTAGGAGTGATTTCTTACCTTGTTTGATACCGAATTGTAGTAATTCGACTTGTGGGTGGAGTTTCGGCCAAGTCTTGATCGTGTTCTTCAATCCCGAACTTGTTACTTCGAATTGGTGGCTGTTGCAGTCACTAAAGGTGCCGAATAGTGTGTGTGTATGTGATTTTTGATCAATTGTGATCGATTATACATCAATTCGAACGGTTTTGTATTCAACTTCGACGGTTACGACTTTTACACTACCAATTAAGTTTAATTCGACAATAAAGTGCTCCCATAATGTATGACAGTTACTACTAATCATATTCCTGATGATTATTGAGGTTTAATTCGACTGTAACCTCTTGAAATCATGAAATTTCGGTTTAATGATCATAAAATCCGAATTTTGACTCTCTAAAGTCAAAATTGGACTTTTAAATCAATTACAAGTCTAAACTTTGTAATTAAAGTGTATTGGGACTGATTTTTATTAATTCTAATCCCTTAGGTTTGATTTTGTTCGATTACATAACATTTCGGTTTACAAAGTTGAACCAAAAATCCCGAATTGTCACTAATCGGGCCAATTGAACATTATTGGGCTAAGTTAATCCTTTTGGGTATCAAAAATACAATTGGGCCTACCTTGGGCCTCATATTTACAATTGGGCCTACCTTGGGCCTCATTGGGCCTACCTTGGGCCTCCTATTTACAATTGGGCCTACTTCTATTCAATTGGGCCTCATAACATACAATTGGGCTTCAATTGGGCCTCATAACATACAATTGGGCCTACTTCTTTTCAATTGGGCCTCATAAGATACAATTGGGCCTACGAGGGTTAACGAGGTTAATTCGAAAATATCGGATTGTCACAACACTCCTTCATTCTTTGGTTAGCTGTTAAGAACAGACTTAGGACCCAGGATAAAATTAGTTTGTGGAATAGGGGTATAGATCTTGAATGTGTTTTTTGTAAAAATGGTCCGGACAGCCACGCACATTTGTTTTTTGAGTGCCCCTTTTCCAATCAGATCTGGATGTTTATTTGTGGGTTGTCTAAATGGGATAGGAACACCAGTAACCTGGCCCTCCTATGTAACCTTAACCGAACCCCGAACCGCAACAACACTATCTGGAGTGTAGTAAACCGGCTTACTTTGGGGGCTGGGGTTTACTTCATCTGGCAAGAAAGAAATATTCGTATTCATGAGCATAAATCCAGGCCAAACACGGTGATTATGAAGCTTATTCAACAGACTGTGAAACCGAGGCTTTTAAGTATCTCTATTCGGAAATCTAGGGCTGCTTCCCAGGTTGCTTCGTTATGGGAGTTACATGGGGTAGAGTGGCAAATGAGGAAGATGGGTTTCAAAGGGAAAGGGGATGGGATAATATATGTGTTAATGGGAATTAGTTCTTTTTGGGTTGTGGGGGGGGGGGGGGGGAGGGGGGGTTTGTTTTGGTTTGGGCTAATTACCCAACTAAGGTTTGGGGTATGGGAGGTGTGGGTTGGTACACTGATCACACATCCACTTCTACCCATTTGTTGTTGAGAGCTGAGAGCTGTGATGGTGAGGTGGGAAGTGTGCACCTTAGTTGGGGTATTCTCGGGATGGGTGGGGTTGTTATTTTTTGCAGGTGGTTGTGCAACTGTAAGCATATTGCAAATTGGTTTGGCTGTTGCTGCTTTCCCTCGATATGGGCTGGTATTTGGCTGCTGCATAGCTGGCCTCTTGGCTGCTATATTTCTACTGCTGCTAAAAGGACCTTCCAACATTTCAGACCTGGTTGGAATAGGATTAGGCTGGGTCGGCACATGGGTTGGCTCCAGGGGTGGTACGAGGCGGGGCTGGGCAAACTGACTTGGGATGGGCTTATTCTTACCCTTTACTTTGGATGGGCTTATTCTCCATGGCTTGAAGCTGTTACCTTGGATTGGGCTCCTATGTCGACGCAGAGTAACAGGATTCTTCATGGGTTCAACCTTTTTTGTGGATGATGTGTTGGGTTCCTTTCTTTAGCTATTGGATCTGCCATAGAGAGACGTGGAACACTTGGCTTCATCTTTTTGGGTTTTTTTGTAATCTTGTCTTTTGTCTTGCAAAGTCTACTTGTATTGTTTTACATTGTGATAGCACTTGTTATTGTGATGGTAGATATACCCCTTTTTTGTATAGGTGGGGTAACGGGGCGAAATACATCCTGGTTATTTTTTGGGTTCCCAAGCACAAAAGTGTGCTTGTGGTTGTTCTGGGGGGTATGCCCCATTGATCTTGTATTTTGGTGTTTGTTGGTATAATATTTTTTCCGGGCTATGCCCTTTATCCAAAAAAAAAAAACTTTCTTGATGTCATCACTCATTCTCGCCACGGTACTTTGTCTTTTAAATCGAATTATATATTTTTTATCGATTTATAATTGTTATAATCTTATATATATATATATATATATCTCGTAGTGAATGTAAGCTTTTATAAAGCGTGAGTTACGATTTGTATGATAAAGGTCAGAGTGCGGTTATACCTTCTAGGTAAGTTCGCATACGCGAACTAATTTTTGAGAACCGTAGACCCATTCCTGGATATGAATATATTTCAGGACTTGTTTTTATGTTACGAACTCATTTGTTCACTCGTTTTCTATCATTGACCGATCTGACCAAGTTTGACCGATCTAACCAAGGTTTCGATCTAACTTGGCCAAGACTCAAAATTGTTGGGAACCCATGAGCATCCCTTAACTGCCAGATTTTGCCTATGATAGACCTTACTTCACCAAGTCATCACTATTCAAAAATTCCACCACCACGCTTCAACCTTCATCATCCGACCACACACCAACTACCTAAGGAGCTTAATAAATTGTGTGTTCCAACATCTCATGGCACAGATCTTAACGACAGTGAATCGAATCAAAACCACTATCACTGTCGTTGCTTCTAGTGGCAATGAAACCGGTCGTACACACGAAGATAGGAGAGGATGGCGGTTCATGGGAGGTTTTGTACCCGGGGAGGTCTTCGGAGTAGACCAGGTCACCTGTCACCACGATCTCCAACGCCTGATGATGGCTTATTCGTCTTGAACTCAAAGTTGATTACACCGGAGAGAGCAAGTAGTTGCTGTGTGGGAAGAAGAACCTGGTTTGTTGCCGATGGAGGCCATGGAGGTCGCCAGATGAAGGAGCTGTGGTCGGATATGAAACCATCGTGGCTTGTCAGATTGTTTACATAGCACATGATAAGTAAATGAGAAATGCTAACACATCCATGATATAGAATTACAAGATTAAATTACAATGTATCGTTCATAATTTAATCAAGTAAATCTATCAAAAGAATCAATGTAACTATATCTTGTCACCAAAAGCATGCAATACAAAATGAGCTAGGTCTTCTAAAAGTCCACTAGCTTAGTCCTTGCATGTAATGTAGCTACACCTGTTCATCACCTGAGAAAACATGTATTTAAACAAAGTCAACACTAGGTTGGTGAGTTCATAAGTATATTAATT
Source organism: Mikania micrantha (assembly GCA_009363875.1). Classification (NCBI taxonomy): domain Eukaryota; kingdom Viridiplantae; phylum Streptophyta; class Magnoliopsida; order Asterales; family Asteraceae; genus Mikania; species Mikania micrantha. The sequence continues at coordinate 32,772,973 of CM018689.1, read as the reverse complement.
GAAAAACCTTGATTCATTCACATGCACAATCACAATGTATATTATGTTACTTGTATGTCATTTGTTTCACTTGTTCACCCAATGGCTTCTCAATAGTTATATTTACAAGTAATATATCATCCTAGTAGTGATGCTTTATATTTAGGGCATATGTAAGGGAACTAAGCCCTAGCCAACATCCCACCACATCACTACTAGAACTCCACACTACTTGCAAAACAACTATTGATTTCCATTCCCAAATCCACATGTCCGTCTCATTCTTGATCACCTGTGATAACTTGTATAGAATAATATAATGATGTAATTGTTGTTATCGAATCGAAGTTTAGATAACCATTATATATGTTAAGGATAATAGCTTTATCAAATCTGTTCCTTGTATTATTCTATATTTGTGGGGTTAACTGTTGTTTCACTTTTAAATATTAAGAGTGTTAGTTAACCACTTGTAATTTGTTCTTGAACTATAGTGCATAGAGCCTAAAAGGAATTCATTGAAATCCTCACGTAATCAGATTTCCATGCATCCGATTTACCTCTACCACTTTGTATACCCATAGACCTCATCGAAACAGTTACTAGTAATATGACATGAGAATATACATTACTCAGTCTACTAGACAACAAGAAATGATGGATTAATTACTTATCACTGCAGATTAATATCACCATGTGTCGCTTTCCAGAACCTGACTTGAAGTCGCCCTGTCACCGGTCATACGTTACCGGCCAATGAATCAATACGATCAACATACTAGCCCTACAAGCTAGAGGTTTGTCAAATCTATGGTACCACTATGCTATCGTCGGTTTAGTCACGTCAAGCTAACTGGTCAGCGAATTATAGGGACTTACATGATCAACTTGTACAACTGGCACATGATTGAAGTGATATAATACGACAGGTCAATAGTAACTAATTGTAATTGTGTTCATCTGTATTATTGTTCTCATTGTCATATGTTCTCCGTGTTATTAACAAAGTTAAATAAGAACTTGTCTTATTACATTATGTTAATTATTTGAGTGAATGATGTTGTTATCATAAAGTTACATTATCATGATTATCATTCTTTGTTCCATGTTCTCTTGTAATATGTGTTAAGTTGTAAAGCTAAGTGTTAAAAGGACTTGTCCTTTTAAACTTACTTAACTCTTGTATCGAATGTTATTACAAAGATACATAGTATCTTTTTAACATTTCTAGATTTGCCTGTGATTATTCTAATGTTTGATTACGTAAGAATAACTAAGTGTTATAAGATAAAATCTTACAACTATGTTATTCTAATGCGTTGATGAATTAATAAGATATTTTATCTTCTTCATCTGATTATTCCTGTCATGTCATGATCATACAAGCATGCATACAATGATAAGCGATAATAAACAATTAAGTATTATCTAAAATCAATGTAATAGTAATATGTTAAGCAGAGCTTTTAAGTAAATAAAATTAAACATGTTTCTCAGCCCTGAGAGTTTAAAGTCAGTAAAGATTAAAGAAAAGGGGCATATGAACTCACCTTGTAGTTGTAGGGTTGACTTAGCTTAAAAGAAGAAATGCCCGCGCTCCTTGATTGTATTTGTTGTGTTTTCACGATCCTGTATTGATTTCAAGTTGTATTCATCTTATGAGTGTAAGTTGTAAAGTTTTGTGCGCGTGTATGTGTTAGCCTAAAGTTGGCTAACACCTGTGAGTCTCATTCGTGGTCTTCATTCGGCCCCGCTTGGTTGTTATCAACTTAACAACCCTTATCCCACTAGGTTTATGTTAGTTCATTTTATTATTGATTTTCAACCTCATTTAAATCGTTTATTATGAAAAAAAGGATCCTAAGTACATAACTTAGATCTTTCGTTAATGTTATAAATCCATGGCAATCTTATAACATCTCTTTAATAGTTTGATCCTTGTATTAGTTAGAACTAAACCTTGTGGGCCTACTATTTGACCAAGGATTATATGTATGGGCCGAATTAATGGGCCGATTGTTTGATTGGTTTGTTTAAGATTGTGGGTCGAATGTTCTTGGGCCAGATGGGCTAAATCTTTCACGTGGGCCGACCAATTGTCATTGAGCCGAATTGTTAGGTGTGTGGGCCGAGTGCCCTCTTTGGGCTGGTCAAATTGGGCTAGGATGTTGGGCTGAAAAAATCAATGGGCCACTATGGTTATGATGGACTAAATAAACAATGTGTGTTTGGGCCGATAATAAAACTGGCCCATTAACGAAATCCAATAGTGTTGCGGCCAAGAAATATCCGAAGGGTTCGTGAAACAAAAGAATTCACATGCAGACTATAGGTTCGGCCAGAAGGTGATTATACAGGTTCGTCTCTATGATGGCATTGCTAAGGTTCGGTGATGATGCACTGGTTCGGCCAATGAAAGGTTTGACAGGTGAGGGTTCGTAGCTGAGCAAGGTTCGGCTAGAAAACATCAAATGGTTCGTCCACATGTAAAGGGTTCGGCTGGCAGCCATGGTTCGCACCTGGTTCGCGACCTTAGCAAGGTTCGCCGCTTATTCGTCTAGATGGAGGGTTCGGTGAGTGGGAAGGGTTCGGCTGAGATGCTGGGTTCGGCCATGACAACCCGAGGGTTCAGCAAGTCATAACAGGTTCGCGATCCATGGTTGGGTTCGCCAACTGGTCATAGGTTCGTGAGTAATGGCAGCCCCGTAGGTTCGCGGATCAGTTGGTTCGGCCATAGGTGCACACAGGGTTCGCCGGAGATGCATGGTTCGTGATGCTAGGGTGTGCACAGCTCATGGGTTCGTGGATCTGGCAGAAGGTTCGGCTGAACAGCCCCATCCCCCACGCGAACCTGCAACCAGCATCACCACCCTCCCCATAGCCGCTGCTCGTTGTAAAGCCACCTCCCAGTTTAGTGTCATGTGGCTAAGGGTTCTCGATGGTGTGTGGTTCGAACTAGCATGAGTTTAACCGGTTTAAAGGGTTGGGTCGACTAAACACATCAAAAACCCTACTTTTTCATGACTTGCTAGCATCATACCTCGATTTCTAGCGGCTAACTTTCCAGATCAGTTGTACTTTCTTGAAGAGGAGATCGAGAGCTACGCGTGGGTTCAAGAATCACCCAAATCCGTTGAGAAATGAAGTTATGGGGTTTTGAAGGTGGAAAGTGGTGATGAATGGTGGTGGCCGGAAAAGTGAGCTAGAGAGAGAGTGTGGGTGATGAAAATGAGAGAAAACTCTCATTCTAGGGTTTTTATACCACGTGTGGTGTTCGGGTTTGTTTCGGTTGCTCGGTTCGCGTTTTTATCGCGTTTCCGGAATTACGCGTAATTTAATTATGTTAAATAAAGAGGAGTTAATTAATTATTTTGATGAGTTTCAAAATTGTAAAAATGTTAAATATTTTATTTTATTAGATTAATTTCGTTCGTGTCGTGTTTCGTTTTCGTTTCGTCAGATCGCGTCACCATCGCGTGTATTCGTTCGAATCGTCATTCGAACGAACAGAACGATGGTTTTGTTTTCCGATTTTTGTTTTCTACTTTCCAGTCATTATTTCAGAACGTTAAACTCACAGATATGTTTGTGTGAATCGTCATCCACGCAAACACACTGTCAGTCCGTTATTCTGAAACAACACTGTAAATTATGTTTGAATTGTGTTTCCTCACTGTCGGACTCAACTAAACACTTTGATATCACATTGTTTTCACATTGAATTGTCGACCATCTGATTCCTATCATCTATGGATATCAGATCGCAACCGATTTGTTATTGTTATTCACTTGAACATCGTTGTTTCTCATGTTTAGTTGTGTTAATTGTATTTAGGTTTTCACTTAAATACACACAACTAATGTTTCAATTGAGTGTTGTACTTACAATATTTAAGTTTACACAAAAATACAGACAACGGTTTCTTGTAAATCTGAATTCTGTTAATACAAGTACTGTGTATACACATGTAATCACACGTAGTTACTGTTGAAAGTACACGCACCGTACGGACTTGCCGGCAGGTCAGGTACTAGTTGTCACACCATTCGAGTCACACGTTTATTTTCGTGATTATTATTTCGAGATTGAAATACATTAGGGTTAATTGAAACCCTCTTCAATATTTAATTTTGTCACACCTCCAAATTCTCACCTGCGGTGTCAGACCACTGGGTGTGACGTGGCCAGAATCACAGCTCTTAGTCGTATAGAATGACTTTATATGCGTTTGAAAATAAGTTCGACATAAAAACAATAACCAAACTTATTTGTAAAACACGCAGCGGAATATCATAAATAATCTAAAGCAGCGAAAGTAACTATCAAAGCAGCGGAATGTAAAGTTGATCAAAATGCAGCGGAATATAATATTGTTTGACACTACATTGTTGGATAAACACAATGAAATAAATATTGTTTTTTCAAAAGACTCGGTATGATGAATGTGACTCATGTGCTTGTATCCTTAAGTGCATCCTGAATCCGAGTGCAAGCTAGTTACTTGAGAATACATGTTAAGAAAAAGTGTCAACAGATTGGTTGGTGAGTTCACATGTTTTGATAATCTGTACATAAGAAAAATAAATGTTTGTCATGTGTCATGTGTCATGTTGTTTATTAATGTTTGTTCCTAGCCCTAGGCTCCAAGTGTCAGTTGCATCTCTACCGAACTAGACTTGTTTGCTCTAGCCTTCGCCATCCGTATCGTAATGACATGGGCGATGAATTTAGATTACATGCGTCCTGACCTATATTCAGTATTGGCGCCGCGTGGGGTTCGTCACGCCCAATAGTACTATCTAAACTCACCTCGTTGTATACACATTAACGGTAAGACTGTGCGAGGACTTTGTTACGATACAACACTTAAAGTTTTTCCAATAAACCAGCATACACAAAATGTTCGTACAAATAAAGTTTGACTCAACACGTGTATTCTCCCCCAAATTTGAAAGCATGTAAAATAGTTTTGAAAGGGGGCGTAAACTCACCTGTGTGATAAATGCGTAAGCACCTAATTTATCCGGCGCGTCTGTAACAGGTTACCTATATCACATAGGATTTATAAGTTCGTGTTTGTGTGCGCGTTCGTCTTCGTGTTCGTGCTCAACAACCCAAGGTTGTTATGTTTGTCCATGTTCGACCATGTTTGACCGTGTTTGACCGTGTCAAAGTCAACCACCCTTAGGTGAACCGTGTGTTTGTTATGGTTCGTGTGATGTTCGTTATTGTTCACAGTAAGCATGTAAGTCACATTAATGGACAACTTACTATTTATACTAAGTTTCCATTTTTAGTAAGTTTCAAGATAACACATCTTAATAGTTCTAGCATGCTCATTAAACCTAAGTGATCACGTTAACACTTAACACATTGTTACATACGATCAAATAAGCACATAAGTCCGTTATAGTAATAAGAGTTACTAAAAATCGAAAGTTTCTATATTTGACATGTTTAGCAACAAAGATAATTTAACAATTTCACGTATCATCATACTAATGCATTCTAAGTCATTTATCATCGTTAAAGTTTACCTGGTAGGTTATTTCACGAAAATCCCCAATTAAAGTATCCTAAAATAGCAAGTTTGCAAGAAATCATTATTTTGATTAAATTAAACCATGGCATTTGTTAATTGTTTCATTATTAACTATAAACTATTACCTTAACATGTCCATTTTACCAAACTCATCATCTAACATAGTCATTGCAACAAAAAGTTACTATTTATAGTAACTATCCTAAATAATTGTCATATTAGCAAATGTAATTGATTTACTATACAATATCATCATAAATAGCTTCAAAGCATCATTTAAACATGTTCATATCACTAGTATCAACATCTAGCATGACTTTTGTAACGTAAAGTTACTAAATATAGTAACTATCTCAATTTATTAACATATTAACAAATCGATTTAATCTTTTACGCCAATATCACCATTACTACCTACAAATCATCATCTAAACATGTTTTCATTGTTTATAATATCCTCTAGCACATTTTATGAAAATAAAGTTACTATTTATAGTAACCATGCCCAAATCATTCCCAAATGGTCATAAATCACCACCAAACTTATTGTAATCAATACCACCATCTCAAATATCATTTATTCATGGTCAAAGTCCCTCAAAACATCGTAGATCATGCATGCATGTATCAATGAACTACCGTCAATACTAAAAATCACAAATAGCACGACAATGACTTCAATATCATCAAGCGATCATTCTAACACCTCAAATCAATAATCAAGACAGTAAATCACAGCTTATTTTATGTAAAAATTCATGCATGTGACGTGGTGTTGCATGTGATAGATTGCCCATGCATGTGCGATTGTGGGTGTTAATAGTGCAAAGTAGCTCATAAAACTACCTCACAGGGTCTTGTGGCACTGAGATGAAGCTCAAACAGCAGCCAAGAAGCTTGGGGGATGGCTGAGAGTGAGCAAAACCAACTGTCTTTCAAGGCTTCAACGGAGTCTCCTACAAGCTTCAAACAACTCCAATGGGGTAGGGATGAAGTTAACAGAGTGTTTGGGTCTTGTATAGTGTGGTTCAATCAAGAGAAATGCGTGTAGAAGTGAGCAACCGAGTTGGAGTGGGTTTTATACAACTTTTGCAATCTGTGACTCCCAGGCGTACCGCTTAGCTAGCCACCATGGGGCTAGGCGTACCGCCTAGATTATTTTAATCCAGTAGCTTCCCGCAAGTCCGCGCGCACCGCCTCAAGAAGTTCAATCGTGTGGGCGTACCGCCTGGTGTTTTGGAGAATTCAAATTTCTCCCGCCCAAGTCTCGCGTACCACCTAGGCCCAAGCTTTGGTCCTAGGCGTACCACCAGGCTGTCCGAGTGAGCCTAATTGGTGCATTTCACTTGTTTTAAGTTTGTTTTTGTTTGTTTCTCTATTATAACTTATCGTTTGACCTTCGTTGAACTTAATTATTAAATTTCTGGTTATATTTGAGTTTTTTATCATTCAATTGCTTGATTATTTTGACGTTTACCATCGTTTGTGAATTTTCTTGACATGTGTGTGCGTTTCTCGATAATTCACCTAATTATCGCGTTTCCAACTGTGTTTGTGTTATCGTGCCACGTGTCACACTAAATTGAACTAATTCTAGTGTCATGTATGCAAATGTTAATTAAATAAACATTTAATTAAATTAAAAACTGACCTGGAATTTACGGGGCGTCACAAATTTGTTATGAAAAATCTATTCGCTAAATAAACATGTTTAACTGGCTTAAATCGTGTTTTTAATACGTCTAATTTAATTTGTGCAGTTTTACAAATCAACTGTCCCGATAATTTTTCTATTGATAATTATATACGTAAACATGAATTTAATAAATATTGTTTTATTTATATATATAATTTTTGTAACAACCGATCCCCGAACGTTAATTGGTTAGTCGCTTATTTCCTTTCGTTAGCACCGAAATAATTACGAAAAAAATATGTAAGTTAAATGGTTTAAATATATAGATTAGGACTTAGTTGGGCTTTAATTTGTCTTATTGGGCTTAATTGGACTAGCACGATTGTTCCAGTTAACTGAGTTTTGATTTCGTATTTTGACGGTCGTTATAGTCTCCCTTCATTTAAGAAATTTTGTCCTCGAAATTAGACATTACTTTCTTGAAATGAGAATGTAACTTGTCAGGTGACTCACTACACTCGTAGGCATGTGGCTGTAAATGATGAAACAGGTATATGGTGCTCATGAGCTTGTGAATTGGGCATTCACAAGCATTCCTTTAGTATATGTTCTACGTAACCCTAGATTAGGATTAAGAATCCATCATTTTCATCCCCAAATGATCATATTTTGACGGTCGTTACAGTCTCCCGTCATTTAAGAAATTTCGTCCTCGAAATTAGACATTACTTTCTTGAAAGGAGAATGTAACTTGTCAGGTGACTTACTACACTTGTAGGCATGTGGCTGTAAATGATGAAACAGGTATATGGTGCTCATGAGCTTGTGAATTGGGCATTCACAAGCATTCCTTTAGTATCTGTTCTACTTAACCCTAGATTAGGATTAAGAATCCATCATTTTGATCCCCAAATGATCATATGACAATTTTATTCCAAGTAATAAATTGTTTCTTATAATGAGCCATATGTCAAAGGTAGTTTGACTATCTTTATTTACGATGTTTGTCAACTTTTAAAGTTTTACTAAACTGCTCTCGCTAATCAGGATTAAACGAGATGTTGGTTGCCTTCAATTTTGATGTATGTATTCTTGTATTCCAATTCTCTTAATAACAATTCAATGCTTTCGAAAATCAACGTTATCACCTAACCATCACTCAAGCTAGTTACTTATCATTTAGGGCATAAGCTCATCTTTTAGTTTCTATTAAGTGCTTGTTTCAGAACAACAAGACTGTCTTATCAACCTCATGTCATTTAGGAACATTTATAAGTTTGATTGAATAATCTCTTTGAACAATTATATAAAATAATGACTCCCACGAGTTAAGTACTCTATTCGGCATTTTTGATTTGACAAGCTTTCAACTAACTAGAGATCCTGCAATATTCTGTTATTCGCCTGTCTCTTGGTGAAGACACTCTTTCGACATCCCTTTGAATATCGTTTATTTTTAAGTCGAGAAGTATGAGACATCTTGTTCAAAAGCACAAGTCCAATTAAGAATAACTCAACTTTTTTAATTACGTATGAAGCAGAATAAGTTATGTCAATTAAATGGCTAACTGACTAACATGCCTTCGCCTCCTGTATTACTGCAAACATTTCTGACACTTCCATCCTATCAATCAACTGTGTTCTTAAAATTTGTCATTCCGTTTCAGAATCAGTCGATTATTGAGAGAACTTAAATCATAAATTTCCCTTAAGTAACAAGTTTAATCGTTACTTGATAAGGATATCAACTAAACAGAGGCAGCTCCTAATCAACCCAAACTCCTCAAATTGAGACATGTTGATCCTTCATTCTAGTATGATCATCGGACAAACCATAATCCGGATACTCATGGTACTTCTAGATTTTAAATCAATTTATCTTCCTAATTACCTTCTTGACATAATATGAAGAAAAATTTATTGTGAATTACATAGGATCTCTTGTGAGCTTCCATCAGCAGTTCATGAATTTCTCTAAGGATTACTAAATCCTTTATGTAGGTCTGATGTTTTTTGCTACAATGATTCTGGAATTCATCAACACCCACTACATGGTTGTATGAATGAAAATATATTAGCTTCCTTTCAGTTATCCCACTAATGAGAGTTTGGAGATACTCTCTTTCTTAGGGGTTGATAGAATTGCACTCCTACCAAAATTTGTTCTTCGACTTGTGACTGTGAACTGCTAATTCGGGATTTATCATTCCACTCTATCAGGTAGAAAAGTGTTAAGAAGTTCAAAGTGTGTTGATGACTATCATTGTCACACACCTTTAACTTTGAAAGTATGTTGATAAAAGATTGAATGTGGATACATCTTATGAGAGGTTTCTATTTTTCATCGTGAAAATAGTATGTTTGTCCCTACTTTGAATTTGCCTTGTGATTCATGTCTTAGTTTCAAACAACTCGGAGTGAAAGACATGAGTATAACATTTGTTAAAGTTGATTCTTAAATGTATTTTTATCAGGATAACTTAATTCAGGTGTTGTAGACCTCTAAACATACATGATCAATGTTTGAGATAAATGTTTTTGAATCATCATATTATGATGAATGAACACTATCCTCGTCATATAGATTTCAACAATATATGTTTTTTAATGACGGCTTTTGTTCCATATTGAGAAAGAGAATGCCCAAAATAAGGATGTTAGCTAGACCATGAAATGAAGAGAACTTTAGGATGGACGGGTCATCCTTGATTGCATTAGAATTTGACAATCACCTTATTTTTGAGTTTGAGGTCGTGTATGAAATAAAATACGATTTCTTCAACTATTTGACAATCAACTATTGAAAATCGAGTTGTAGTAGACCAATTACTATCACTTGAATTCTGGTGACCGTACTACTCTTTTTATGAAAACCGAGAAAATGTGTAACACTCATAGTCACTTTGAATCGAATAGTATGCCACAAGTATATACTTGCGAAACTGATAATGACTACGAAAGAAGAAAATATTATTGTTGGTGTGATTATTTCTTGTTTGCATCGTATTGTAATCAGTATTAATTACACCACGATGTCATGTTCAAGGATTACATGAAATTTTCATTAGCATTCTTGTCGATTGTAGGATACTCTTAGAAATTTTCCCAGTTCGTTCAATGATAGAAACTTTTTATAATTAGTAGCCTATTAAGGCAACCGGTATATGTCTGATAATAAAGACAACATGTTTAAAGTGGGAAGTGAATTATGCTAAGGTGTCTTACCATTTGCATTTCTCTAATCCAAATGTAATTTAATTTCATCACTTAGTTTGAAGTGTGAAATTTTAACCATCATAACGTATGTTTATAGCATTGGTAAATCATTACCATTATCATGTTAAGGTGACTAAACCTTAAACAATTGTTTAATCAAGTCATCGTATTGAAAGTCTGGTATAGTGTTTCAAATGTGTAATGGGCACTAGATTGCAAGTCTAGGTATGACACCACACTATTAAGATCTAGATTGCCCCAAGGACAAAAGAATGTTTGCGTAGTTTTAAATTCGTTAGTTCCCCCCTCATGGAAGGATATCGAGTAATTTGTATTTATTTCTTTTGTTGTGACACTCTAAAACACGATTAAGTTTAATGATTTGTTCATTGATTACAAGGAATGTACATAATATACATTTTGTCTAGTCATGAATGGTTTGTGACATTCGTGTCACTAATTTGTCTTTAATTGAGTTTTGATAATGCCATTGTTAAATAAATCAAGTGATTGGCATTAATCTCATTGATTCGGTTGATAAAGAGTGTAATACTCGTACGCAAGTATGAAGTTAACTTATGACAAGAGCAAGACATGAGGTGTCACATTAACTACTGACAATAACTCCATAAGGAAAGAGATAGGGTTATACAATGGAATTTAATATTACATGGGTATACCATTTATTTGGTTACATGACTGTGGACCTAACACACACGAATTTATGTAATAATTTATTTTCGGATTCGCTACTTATTAAGTTATCTTTTTAAAGAAGGTCAAACTCTATATATTGTCTTGTTTTAGAGGAATTTAGTATAATGGATTGTATGATAGAAGAGAGACAGTCAATTAAAGTCTTTAAAAACTATCAGAATGCTTTGAAAAGGAATGAATTACCCTAAGGCATCATGCCATTAGGAATCATAATTTCATATCATTTGACTGAAATATAGTGCCCATTATCCAATGAGATTTAAATTTCTCAAGCATTAATGGGTTTGTCTGAGTTTTTAGGAATAGTTACCGTGGTCAAGGACTAAGGTGTCAGGAGTTCCAAGAGATTAATCTGATCAATTGAATAAGTTACCATACCAGAATTTGTACTCACATTATTATTGTTGTCATATCCTTCTCAAAGAAGGCTATAAAGCATCATTGTTATAACATCATTGGCAATTTGTTTTTTTTATGTATAGTTAAATTCAGCTAGTTGCCAAAATGTATGATTGTTTTTATTCGTTTTGAAAGAATCAACATTTGTACTTGCCAAAACCAAACTTATCATTAAGTTCAAACACTAATCATCACAATAGGATTTCCCAGAATTCACAAGTAACTTAATTCATAGTTACGTATTACAAAGTGTAACTATCAATTATCTTGCTTGATCACTCTGGTAATCTCCAGTCATGGGTCATAATGTGTTGTATTGTTTTCTATCATTTGTTTGTTGCTCATGTAATCACTTCTTATCATTAGTGTTGCTGATTCGTTCAATCTTTCCAACTTGTAAATTCAATGACTTCGCAAGTTGTTCCATTCGTCATGTCTTTTCGATGAAATGTCATCAACGGCCAAAAATATCCTGTTTGTTTGATCTCATGTTAGTACAAGTTTGAGATTTCAGGAATCTGAAACGTCCTACTCGGTCCGACACACTGTGGACTTTATTGAGTTTTACAGACCATGTTTCATTTGTGATGTTATGTTTCATCCTAGTCCACCAATATAATATGTATGTGTTGGTGATAAATGTTTGTTAAATGATATAGCAACTCAACAAATATTCAACTTAACTTGTAAGTTGTGTCAGAGTTGTTTTTAGAGTAGTACTACATCATGGTTAGGATGCTAAGTAAGGATATCATGCGATAACAATAGTAATGTGTGCAATCTAGCATGTTCCTTCAATAGTGTCCCTCAAACACATTGTGTAACATTAGCAAGGATCTAGTTGCTATGAGTTGTTAACTATGAACCATCAAATGTCAGCTTTCGATTTGTTACAATTCCCACATTCAACATATTCACGGTATTTATAAATAGGGTATACCGTAGCCAACCCACCACACAACCAATACCTTGAATACATAACTGTCACCAACCGAAATTCAACTTAGTAAACTTCTAATGTAGTGATGCCAACTTAAAATTTTCATTGCTTAACACGGCGACTAGCATCTATTGAATTCAGTATTGTTCTTTACGGGAAAATAGTTTCCCAAACAAAATATGTTTGCATGCAGTTGGAGCTTAGTATGGTTTCTATAGTCCCAACAATTTAGACATTACGGTTATAGTCTAGGTATCACTACAGGAAATCTATTTCTGTATAACCAATAGCTCTGATACCAATCTGTCACAACCCCACTGTCGGCGGAAGCACGGGAGATGTGATGAAACTGTATATAAAGAACTCATTAAGTATGAGAGAATGTTAATCCTTCAGGTTAAGTGTATAGTCCATATCTAGCCTTAGATTAGTACCTGAAATACATGTAAAGAATAAGTGTCAACTAAAAAGTTGAAATAATAGCGTTTGCCGTCCAGGCACGAGTAAAATGTTTCAATCAAAATTTAGTAGGATCGTCATCCCATAGTGCTATGCTATTAGATAATATGTTAAACCATAAGTGTGAATGGATGCAATCGACATGAGTCCACAACCAAGCCTATGACTGACTGCCCTTAGTTTTCCATAGAATCAGTAACTCTTCCCGAGTTCATAATGTAAATGTTGGAGATATTCATTCATCGTGATTGACCACGTCACTAGGTGACTGTAGCTAGCAAGACACCATATAGATGAATGGGATGTCAACCCAAATAGTATTATTCAATATATGTCCGCTGGCTCAAACCCATGAGTTAATTGGTTGTGCCTAATTAAGAAAAAGGGACTTACGGTAAAAGTATCAATGTCTCATGCAATCTACACCCGACAAAATTATGTTCCGGCATTAACATATTTAGCATAGTAATAAAAACAATTTGAGTATCAAAGTAGAAAAGCAAAGTATTGTAGCATGTATTTTCCCCAAAATATGTAATAATGTAAAAGGGGCTACGAGTACTCACTGTGTGTATATCAATGAACCCATGTCTATGATTTGTGATAACCAAATTGAGAGTGACCATAATCAACACATCAGTGCTAGTCAACTCTGGTTGTTTGATATACTATAGCATTTCCCAATTGAATCAGTTACAATGTCCTGTTTACAGACCAATTATGTATCAATACTAATATTGGTAATCTTGATTTATGTGTCGATTTGTCAAAATTGTCATAAATGATCTACTGCATCCTCACTTGTGTTAACTTGATTAAGTTTATGTATGTCAAGTAAGTTTAGGACGATTATATATGTACTTATAATACTTACAAAAGTACTTGTTTGTTTATTTAAGTAAATGTAATTTTAATTATTAGGCTTAAATAATATAAATAATCTGAATTATCAAAATTTTATATATATTGTTAATCTGTGTTAACTTTGTCAAATGGTTAACTTGTATCTATAGATTGAAGATATTAGACACACTTCAAAGCATATAGGTGGGATCTAAAACATAAGAGTTATGTTCGTATTATTGTTGATACCTAATACACAAGTTAGTGCCCACATTTATTTGTTGCTATGTACACCAAGAAATATAATTCGACCTTTATATCGCTTATAAATGATAACATACCCACTTAAGTATAGATACTTGGTTGCATTAATAAAAATGGGTTAGTTTAGTAAATAAATATATTTAAGCTTCCCTTCTCTTAATTTAATAAAAATGTTTATGTATAAGTGCTTATTTAACAAGAATGTTTGATTTGAAAAGAGTGAGTTTACATGAGTATACGTTGAATAATAAACCATTCACAGTAACGTGTACATAATAAACCAATAAATTTTGATGAAAATGTATCCTTGTATAAAAATGGATAGTGTAACCGCTTATTCTAATTTTATGAAATTGTCCAACTATCTCGTATTTTACAATTAATATTACATCAGATTATGCGTTTACGTGTGCGTCTAAACTTTCTTGATGTAGTCACTCATTCGCTCGCCACGGTACATTGTCTTTTAAATCAAATTATATTTTTTTAACGATTTATAATTATTATTATCTTATATATACATATATATATATTATATATGGATATATATATATTTCGTCATGAATGTATTATAATCTTATATATACATATATATATATATACATATATATATATGTATATATTTTATGGATATATATATATATATTTCGTCATGAATGTAAACACTTATAAAGCGCGAGTTAAGATTTGTATGATAAAGGTTAGCGTGCGGTTATACCTTCCAGGTAAGTTCGCGTACGTGAACTAATTTTTGAGAACCATAGACCCATTCCTGGAATCAAATATATTTCAAGACTCCTTTTTATGTTACGAGTTCATCCGTTCACTCGTTTTTAGTCATTGACCGATCTGACCAAGTTTGACCGATCTAACCAAGGTTATGATCCAACTTGGCCAAGACTCAAAGTTGTTGGGAACCCATGAGCATCCCTTAACTGCCAGATTTGGCCAATGATAGACCTTACTTCACCGAGTCATCACTATTCTGCAACTCCACCGACACGGTTCAACCTTCATCATCCGACCACACACTAACTACCTAAGGAGCTTAATAAATTGTGTGCACCAACATCTGCTGTCACAGATCTGAAAGCAAACAAAATACTTTTGAGCAAGCAACTTAGAGCTGAGTTTTGAAGCACCCATCACAGACACATAGCCAGGAACAAAAAGATAAAAATATGAGAAACAAATGGTTTTTTCTTACAATTTCAGAGGCTATATGTGTTCAATGTCACCATATGTTGTCATCTTTATCTTGCTTGAGTCGGACCATCGTTCCCATGTGGATCTAACATTCATCAAGAACCATCATTCAAACATGCAAGATTCATCAAAGATCAAAAATACAACTAATACAAATCATATGATCATCCATAAACACAAATCAAGTCCAAATCACCATAAAAATCACAACTTTATCATCTCTAACCTAGGCATAACCAAAGTCTAGCCAACAATCAACATAACAGTAGCAGAACAATACTGAAATATGTCTAAGCACATCATAATCTACTGAATACAAGATCAAAATAAAGAAAGAAGGTAAATTACTCAAGATCTTCCTTGTTTCTTCACTTCAAATCTTAATTCCAGGCCCCAAACGTCCAGGGTTTAGCTCCAGCAGCTCCAGGGGTCGGAATTAGGGTTCTTGGTGCAAGATAAGTCCACAAAATCGGCTGCCATCGCGTCCAATTTATAAAGAACATGAAATTAGGGTTTTGGGCTGAAATTGGTGTGGGGTGCACTGCCTAGCGGGGATGTGTGAGATAGGTCGGTGCGCGCGAGACAAATTAGTCGGGTGGCACCCGACAATTTCAGGTAAATTGCAACTCTTACAATTTAGCATTTCACATTCATACTTGTTGCATTTCATTTAATTATGTTTAATTAGATGAGTCAAACACAAACAATTGCGAAACGATAGTTCGAGGAACTATCGAATCGTACATTGCACATTGGTTTTGGAAACCAAGTGTGGCAAAACACAAACACAAACACAAAAAAATAATTCGAGGAATTATTGGAATTGTGCATAATATGTTGACTATGTTTAATCAAGCATGCAAACAATTTGTAACGACGAACACAAATTATCACCGATAATTCGAGGAATTGTGGAAACACACGTGAGTCTCACGCACGTTGGTGAACAAACAATTGAATGATAATTAAAGTCCAAACGATGATAATCGTGGAGTAATAAAAGTAAAATAGTAAAAAAAACGAGTCAAAACCATTAAAAAGGGCCAATAGGGCTCATCCAGCCGGCCAAGCAGTACGCCAAGGGCCAACGCTAGGGCCTTGGCGGTACGCGAGACCTGGGCGGGAAATTTTGAATTTTTCAAATTAACAGGCAGTACGTGCGATACCATGAAACCACGTTAAGTGGTGCGCGTGGATTTCTTGAGGTGCCTCCTAAATATAATAATCCAAGCGGTACGCCTACATCCATGGAGTCCCGCTAGGCGGTACGCGAAGGACCCCGGAAACACAAAAAATATATAAACATCCCTAATCACTCCCACTCGGTTCCTTTCACCATTTACACCGATTTCTTTCACCTTCTAGCAACTAAACACTCTGAAATTAGTCCCCAAACCTCTATTAAACATTTCCTAAGCCATAGCCTTGGATTCTTGGTGATTTGAAGCCATTGGAGCATCCAAAGAGTTCTTGGAAGCCATCAACAAGCAAGGAAACTCTCATCAACCACTTCTAGACTCTATTCAGCTTCAATCTCATCATCTAAGAGCTTCTAAGGTAGTTTTAATGCTTACTTAGTGTTAGATCGAACATACAAGGGGTGAAAACCCACATGCATGAACATCCTCCCACATGCATCTCCATGTGGCTAGTGTACACTAATTTGTTGGTGTTCTTGTGTATTTTTGATATAGATCTACTGATTTTAGACCATAGGATTGATGGGATTGAGTTTTGATAGGTTATTGTGTTGATTTTGTAGAACTTGTCATAAAAGGAAACTTTTATGTTGCATGTTGTAGATTTGTGATGATCTAGACATGTCTAGATGATGTCAAATGCATATTGAAGTGTTTAGAAATACATTTGGGTATTTGATTTTGTGAAAAACACGATTTTATGGAAACATACTATATATGGAAACTTTTGTAAATCAAAAGAGGGGTTTTGGTGTTTTGACGTATTTTGGTGATTTGTGATCCTTGAAATATTTTTAAGAATGATTTCTAAGCATATTGGAAACTTTGATGTTTGAAAACAGACATTTAAACAGATACTAACTATTTTAGGAAACTTTATTTGGGGCAAACGCCATAAACGGTGATTTATGTGCAAACAATATGTTTCAAGTGTTTAAACGTGTTTTTTACAAACGTACTAGAGTTGTTAGTTTTATGAAATGATATTTCATAACTATACTTTCCAAAAATAGAAACTTTTAAATATGGAAAGTTTACGATTTTTGAAACATGACTTATGTGAAAACATCATGATTACAGTCATATGACACATGTTGATGTCTTACTTGCATTTATGACACATAATCAAACTAAACACAACAAACGTGTCACCAACGATTCGTCAAGTCAACACAAGTCAACACACACACTCAGTTGAGCACACCGACACTTGGAGTTGTATGGGATACAACAAATCCCAAAACACATACTCACCACCTATATGGTTATAGGTGCATACTAGCAGGTGCTAGCATTCGCAAGACACGAACACATACATACCGGAACTACTTAATCAGGTGAGTTCACGGCCCCTTTTTACATTTTCTACCTTTGGGGGAGGAAACATTGCATTCAAACTGTTTTGAACAACAAACATACTTTTTAGTTACATTTTGACATGCTAATATCGAGTATATGCATATGTGTGGCACTCATCCACAAAACTGATAAATCCTCATTAAACACATCTCAAACCGTTAATAGCGCGTGGCGAATAGCATGGTAATTCTGAATAGTACTATTTGGGCTTGACAAGCCTCACTGTTCCGCGCCGTATAGCCACCCCGACTGAAAGTCGGAACATTGCATAATTTACTAAACAACATTACCATTGTCTAGCTAGATGGACATGGTGGGAGGCAGCATGTTAGCTTCTGTTGCGAACTCGCATATGATATAACACGTATTGACTAGCTATCAATGGATATTGCATTGCAATGAAATGTAGACCTGCAAATGTTTAAATTAAGAGTTTGCAGGTCTACATTTCATTACAATACAATATCCATTGATAGCTAGTCAATACGCGTTATATCATATGCGGGTTCGCAACCGAAGCTAACATGCTGCCTCCCACCATGTCCATCCAGCTAGACAATAGTAATGTTGTTAATTATAAACTGGCAGAGTTATACCGGTTACCGCAATAAGAGTGCGTTAACATTTGATCCTCTCCCTATATATATATATATATAAATACTTATGATATTTTGTCATTTATTATGTATTATTCGTTTATTAATTAAAAGTAAAATTTAATTTATGTAAGTGTTTTATTTAGAATACAACTGATCATTAAACTAACTATGTACTTAATTAAGTCATTATTTACTTAGTCACATTTTATTTGATGTTATTATTAATTATACATAAGATATACATTTATGTACTTATGTTGGTTATATTGTTATACATATACATATTTATATTCAAAAGTATTTATTTATATTTATTTTGTATTACATTATTTTTATTATTGTTTATTTTGTATACCAAAGATATACATTATTATGATTTATTTTTAATTTTGTTATCAAAAGTTGTTGTTGTAATTATTATTATATTTTTGTCTTTATTTTACTTTATTTTATTTATTATTATTCAACTCCCGAAACCAGTTTTTTATATAGTTCTGTAATTTCAGAATTCAAAATTAAAATAAAAAAATAAAGAACTGGAAATGTAGGACGGGGCTGGGCGCATGGGCATCGGCCGTCGAATCAGGGCGGTGCGCCTAGGGCTCGGGTAACCGGAAAACCAAGATCCGGCAACTCCTAGGCTCCCCGGACCAATTTTCTGTTCAAAAACCAATAGTGATCAATTCCAATCTATGACTTCTACGATTTTCCCATACTAGAATTCGAAAAATCAAGAAAAAGAGGTACTGGTGTCGTGTGGAAGATGCGCTGGTGGGGAGTGGTGATGGCAGCGACCGGAAACAGGATGATGGTGGTGCTTGGTTGTGGTGATGATGATTGCCTGAAGACGATGGTTGGGGGAGCGGCGGTTGGAGACTGATCACGACGGTGAAAGTGGTTGGCGGTTGTGTTCGGAGACCGGAGATGGAGGTTGGTGGATGGCGATCGTTGGTGGTACTGGTTGATCGTCAGAGGCAGCGGTGGTTGAAGACGGTGGCTGAAGTGGTGTTTTGTGGTGGATGGTGGCTGAAGTGGTGGTCGCCGTTCGTTTTTCTATTTTTTTCAAATTTCCTAGAGCCGCGCGCATCGCCTCAGACCAAACTATGGCGCTGGGCGTTGCGCCTAGGGCTAAATCTTTTGAATTATGATCAAGATCCGTGCGCATCACCTGGTCTTATGGCTTAGGTTGGGGCATAGCGCCTGAGGTTTTTTTTTATATCAAAAGAAAAGAAGTCTTAATAAAAGTTAAACTAAAGAAATTTAAACTACTGAAATATAAAATTAAAATAAAATTCTAATAACTAAAAACTAATGAAATTAAACTTAACTATAATTCTAACAAAACAAAATTAAAATAGGGAAATCAATACTAACCCAAATTCTTAATAAAATTAACAATTCTACTAGAATTAAAATTAAACAAAATTAAACTAGATTAAGTCCTAATACTTTAAAAGTAAAATTGTTCTAATAGAACCTATTAAAATTTAACCTACATTAAAGAAAACCGAGTCAAGGATCGGTGAATGCCTAAAGTGATCAGATTTTAAGTATGGTATGATAATCAACCGCCCGAAATGGTGATTGGATATCAAACATACATGATGAATACCCATATTTGAATATGATATAATCGTATAAGCATATATGCATCACCAATCACATAAGACTCGATATACTAAACTAAAGCACTTAGCTAAGACTATGTGCAATATATACAAGTTAGGCCGAATCCCAAATCCCTAACCTGCTTGGGATTCAAGGAGAATGACCTCCTTGTCAGAAGGAACCTGACCTCCAATGTATGGCTTTAAACGGTGCCCATTTACCTTCAATGTGTGGTCTCCATATCCAACTCAACCGCACCATGCGGGAATACCTCACGAACCACAAAAGGGCCTCTCCACCTTGACTTTAGCTTTCCTGGGAAAAGCCTAAGTCTCGAGTCATAAACCAACACTCGATCGTCCTTCTCAAACTCTTTAGCCTTCTTCAATCTCCGGTCGTGTAGCGCCTTCGTGCGCTCTTTGTAACTCGCGTAGCTCATACAACTCATGAATATGAAGTAACCGGTTCTTTGCGGCCTTAGAAAAATCCAAGTTCATGGCTTTCAAAGCCCAAAAGGCCTTGTGCTCAAGCTCAACCGGAAGATGGCATGCTTTCCCATAAACCATCCAATAGCGGGTCGTCCCAATCGGATTCTTGAATGCAGTCCTGAAATCCCACAATGCGTCATATATTTGTCGGCCCAATCCTTCCTACTATGGCCGGCAGTCTTCTATAGTATCCTCTTCACCCCATGATTAGCGTTCTCCACCTGACCGCTAGTTTGTGGATGATAGGCGGTTGACAATCGATGGGTGACCCCATACTTTGCTCACGCCTTCTCCATCTGGGCATTGTAGAAATGCGTGCCTCTGTCACTGCTCAACGTTTTCGGAGTCCCAAACCTACAAAACAGATGTTTCAGAAATCTCACCACCACTCGTGCATCATTAGTGGGGAGCGCATGTGCCTCAACCCACTTTGAAACATAGTCAATTGCAACGAGGATGTACCTATTCCCTCACGAAGCAGGGAAAGGTCCCATAAAGTCAATGCCCCGGATATCAAACACTTCAACAACCTGAATCGGGTGCTGGGGCATCTCATTCTTGGATGAGATGTTTCCTGTTCGCTGACAGACATGACGCTTCCTCACTAGATCATGAGTATCCTTAAATATGGTGGGCCAATAGAAACCGGAATCGAATACCTTCTTCGCGGTGGAGGAAGGTCCATGATGGCCGCCAGTCAGCCCCTCGTGACAATGTCTAAGGATCTCTAAACCCACCTCCTGACTCACACATCTCCTAAAAACATGATCTGCGCCCACATGAAAGAGATAAGGTGCATCCCAGATGTAGTGCCTCGTGTCGGAAAAGAACTTCTTGCGCTGCTGGGATGTCAATCCTTTAAGAAAGAAACTATTAGCTAAATAATTAGCAATGTCGGAAAACCACGGTAATCCCTCATCAAGCCTCTCTGTGCGGCATATCTCCTCAATCCCCACGCTCATCAACGTCTTCTGGGGAAACGTATCCCTCATCACACCCTCACGAATCAATTCTCTCTCTGGATCCTCTAGCCTAGAAAAATGATCAACGGCTACATTATCAGCATCCTTCTTGTCCTTGATCTCAATATCAAACTCAGGCAGAAGGAGGATCCAATGTATCAATCTTGGCTTTGCGTCCTTTTTCGCAAAAAGGTATCGCAAAGCTGCATCATCGATATAGACAATCGTCTTGGAGAGGACGAGATAAGACCAGAACTTATCAAATGTATAGACAACGGATAACAACTCCTTCTCAGTCGTCGTGTAATTCTCCTGGGAGACGTCTAAGGTCTTACTCGCATAATAGATCAGATGGAAGTGCTTCTCCACCCTCTGTCCTAAGACAGCCCCCACTTCAAAATCGCTCGCATCACAAATGTGCTCAAAAGGTCGGTTCCAATCGGGGGCTATCAAAATAGGTGCGCTCACCATTCTCTCCTTCAAATACTAGAAGGCTCTCAAACAGTCCTCATCAAACACAAACTCCACATCCTTCTCAAGCAGGCGAGTGATAGGTCGGGTGATCTTAGAAAAATCCTTAATGAAACGCCTGTAGAAACCCGCATGACCTAGTAAGCTACGAACAACTTTAACATTCGTGGGAGGCGGGAGTTTGCTAATCGTCTCAATCTTAGCCTTTTCAACTTGGATGCCGTCATGAGATATCTTGTGTCCTAAAACAATCCCCTCAGTGACCATGAAATGTCATTTCTCCCAGTTGAGCATAAGATTGATCTCAACACATCTCCTCAGCATCTTCTCCAGGTTAGTCAAACACTGATCAAAAGAACTTCCAAATACAGAAAAATCATCGATATAAACCTCTATGGAAGCCTCGATCATATCCTGGAAGATGGCAACCATGCATATCTAGAAAGTAGCTGGAGTGTTACACAACCCAAAAGGCATACGACGATATGCAAAGGAACCGTATGGGCATGTAAATGTGGTTTTCTCCTAATCCTCTAGTGCTATAAGGATCTGGAAATAACCTGAACCCCATCAAGGAAGCAATAGTATTGCTGCCCTGATAAACGCTCCAGCATCTGATCAATGAAAGGGAGGGGGAAGTGGTCCTTTCGTGTGGCATCATTCAGCTTCCTATAGTCGATCCACACCCTCCAACCTGTGATTGCCCTAGTGGGAACTATCTCCTTCTTCTCGTTTACCACCACAGTCATCCCTCTTTTCTTCAAGACCACATGAACCGGGCTCACCCAAGACCAATCAGAAACAGGGTATATGAGGCCAGCATCCAACAACCTAAGGACCTCCTTCTTCACTACATCTCCCATGTTAGGATTAAGCTGTCTCTGTGGCTGGACCACTGGCTTGAAATCCTCCTCAAGCAGAATGCGATGCATGCAGAAAGAAGGGTGTATACCCTTGATATCCGTCAGCTTTCATGCAATCGACTGGTTGTGCTCTCTCAACACACTAATCCCTTTACTCTTCTCTACTTCTGTCAGAGCTGATGAAATAATGACAGGTAGATCAGAGTCCCCATCAAGGAATACATACTCAAGGTGAGGTGCCAACTCCTTTATCTCTAAAGATGGGGGGACCTCAACAGATGACTTGTTAGCCGGCTCAGAACTCTCAACTTCAAACACCGTGAGATACTCAAGAGGCTCTACTGCTAAACTGCTAGGAATGAGATCTTCCCCTCATACACATCAATCATCGCCTTCGCGATGCAAAGGAAGGGGCATCCCATAATGAGGGGAACTCTATCATCAGCCTGCGATCGGCCAATGCTAGACTCATGCGTGTAGGTGCTTGGGGCGTCCCACAAGAAAAACAAACTTGTCCACCTTCACTAGGACATTCTCCACAATTCCCCTAGGATACTTGACGGAACGATCGGCCAATGCTAGACTCACGCGTGTAGGTGCTGGCTCTCCAAGATCTAGCTGCTTGTAAATCGAATAAGGCATCAAATTGATGCTAGCACCTAGATTAGCCAATGCATGGTTCACAGAAGAACCACCAAACAGACTGGGAATGGTAAAAATCCCTGGATCCTCAAGCTTCTCTAGCAGTTTGTTCTGAACCAATGCAGAGCACCTAACTCTCAATGTCACAGTACAGAGTGTCTCCAACTTCTTCTTGTTTGACAGGAGATCTTTCAAGAACTTGGCATATTTGGGCATATGTTGGAGAGCTCTACAAATGGGAGATTTATCTTCAACTGCTTAAACATCTCCAGAAAGTGTCCATACTCTTGATCACGTTTCAACTGTAATGCACGTGCAGTATATGGAAGCTTGTTCAAGTCAACCTCAGCCTCGACCTCGACTCTCTTCCCTCTCTTATTCCACTCCAACTTCTCCCTCTTTAACCTCTCAACAGAAGACTCACTGCTCGGTGCGGTACTTGCTAGGCCTAGCCTCAATGGCACTCCTGCAGGAGTCTCTAGCTCAATCTCCTCATCCACCGGCTCATCATCAACCTTAACTACCGGTGGTGGCTGCTCTATCTCTCCTCCTCTACCACTACGTGTGATAACTGCCTTCACATGGCCTCTCGGACTCGCCTTAGTGTTTGCTCTAATAGCACCACCTGGCCTCTCATCAAACCTCTTCGCGAGCTCACCAACTGATCACTGCAGATTCAAGAATCCTGCCTGCTTGTTCCTAAGTAAAGTGTTATGCTCCTCAATCTTTTGGTCGCGTATCTTGTCCTTTTCCATGATCTGTTGTAACATCTTCATCTGTTGAGCCATCATATCCTCCATATTCGTGTCATGATCCTTAATGCCCGAACTCTCATGTGCATCTCTCTCTCAGTGATCGGAATCTGGCGCGTCTGCGGTCTCTTGTATTAGTTGTTATTGTTCCCTCACCAATTCGAATGCTGAGGCTGATTCTGAATCTGGTTTCTCCAATTTGAATTCTGATTGAAGCTGGGGTTGGGATTGAAAGACATATTCAATCCAAAATTGATGGCATCCAACTATGCCTGATCAGTGATAGGGCACTCAGCAGTACCATGCCCTCCCTGACATATCTCACATCTAGCAGCAACCATCTTTAACTCCTTGATATCCTTAGCCATTGCTTCCAAGGCTGTAGCAGTGCTAGTGTCGGGTGTGACATGATGCATTCCTCTAGTCGGTATCGGCGGTGCAACATTAAGCTTAGCAGTAGGTGCAGCTCTCCTTAGTAGGTAGGATTCACGTACTCAGCCAAGGCAAAATCCTCAAACATCGCCTCACATTCGTCTGGCTCCTTCTTGTCCATGATGTGTCCCCCAACAACAATGTTGAACCTTCTCTTCGTCTCCAAGGTATGTCCATTATAGAACTTCTCAACTAAAGCCCAATCGGATAGGCCATGCTGGGGGCATCTGCTCATAAAGGAGTTAAAACGCTCCCATGCCAAATAGTATGGCTCATCATCATCCATCCGGAATGAATGGATCTGATCTCTCAGTCGGGCAGACTTGGATGGGGGATAATACTTCTTCAGGAACTTGGTCTGTAGGTCAGCCCCAAGTTGTGATGGAATCCCTGGAAAGTAAGTTCAACCAGGTTGCAGCTCGGCCCGCGAGAGTGAAGGTAACAGACGAAGATAGACAACCTCCTCAGAAACGCCATTGATGCGAAAGGTATCACAGATAGGAACGAATAGAGAAAGATGGTCGGGGCGTCCTCATCGTCAAGGCCATGAAACTGAGTGGAGTTCGTGATGGTAGACATGACGTGCGAAGGAATCTGTCAGTTGTTGTTGTTGACTCCTGGACGTGTGATCGCAAATCTAGCTCCAACGACTCCATGACTCGCAAGCTCGTGAACCATATGCCTCGGTGGTGGGGGTGGAGGTGGGTCCATATCGAAAGGAAGGTCTAGAAAACTTACCTGATGGCGTGTGCGCAAAATCTGCTCCGGTGGAGTAAGCTCAAACTCTGGTGCTCCCTGTGAACGAGTGTGGGGCATACACTTAGCGACACCCTAAGAAGATAAGCAAATAAGACTCAAGTACGTGCAAACAAACCTAATCCAAGGCACAAATAGCAATTAACAAATAAAGGAACTAAAAAGGAAAGTAAACTAAACCTTAAAAAATGAAAAATCAAGCTAAACGGGAGGGGGTAAAAAGATAGGAAAATAAGCAAGAAATGGTTACAATCTAAGTAATCTGTGCTATTGCCTAGGGTCCCCGGAAACGGTGCCAAAAACTTAATGTGTGCGGTCCGTACCCTAAAAATAAGATAATTAAAATTGTCTAAGCTAAAGATACTATAAGTAATCCTAGACTTAGACTCGACCTAAACACCTAGTTAAAATCGAAAATCCTAAACTAGACTGCTACGTAGGCAAATGTACCTATCGGTGACAGTATAGCTTATGGAAGACTGGATATCGAACCCTAAGGACACTAGTTTAACAAAACTAACCTAGACTGTGAACAAATAAAATAAAAGAGGTGGGTTTTGGTGCAGCTTCTAAAAACCTAATTGAGACTTTAACTAATTAACAACTAAAACTTAAGACTAAGTACTAAAAAGGCTAACAGAACTAAAAACTAAACTGTGAAATGATAACTATCTCCAAACAGGAAAAACTGGTACACCTAGGCTAAGAATCAAAAGTGTGATAAGTGATGACTTGGACTGACTCGTGAAGGATGAAGACTAGGATCTTAATAAACACACTTAGAAAAACCTAATGGATCCTAGATCAGATACTGGGTAACACCAATGGAAATCCTAAGAATGTAATGTATGCACTAGTCTACCGGGTCACCTCTCGGATTTTCCCAATATGCAATTGCAATCAAACGGGTGGATCACCTCCCGGATTTCTCCACCCGCATGTATCCTAAGACACTAGAGAGTTGTAAATTTGGCTACTTTGACACGATTGACACAATCACTAAGGAAGCCTAAGACAACGCCCTCCCGGGTAGCTTAACTCAAATAACCAAAGTGAAATAGACCAACCATCTAACCTATCACCTCCCAGATGTAATCCCCAGGCTTTTTCTGTAATCCCTACTATTTTCGATTTTCATTCAAGCCTTTTAATCATGTCAAATTTGAAATAAATAAAAGTTTGGGATATTCTTTGAACATTAAATCCATGAATTTATAGTTAATTAAATGTTTATTAACAAATACTAACAAATATACACAATATATAATCTAAGTCTTTATAAACTAATTTTCAAAAGAATTATAATTTTAAAAGTCGTAATAGGTTATAATAAAATAAAAACATTTTATTTAGTAAATAACCTATTTAGTAATAATAATAATATTAATAATAATAATAATAATAATAATAATAATAATAATAATAATAATAATAAATAATATGACATTAAATTTATAAAAGGTTTATTTTCGAAAATAATTATGTCTTATACAAATTATTATTAATCTTAAGGTTATTATAAGTATATAAGACATAATTTATAAAAAGTTAATAAAAGTTCATTTTATTAATTTTTAAGCTTATAAAACATAAAATATTAGATTTGTTAGGTGAAAGGACTAAAATGAACATTTCATAAAACTAAAATGTGAGAGGGATAAGTTTAAAACAAAAAAATATAACAATAAAAGACTGCAGGGGCCAAACCTGCCACATCCCCAAACTACATCTCCTTCCCAACCCATCCAACCCGTTGGATACTCCAACAACCCAATCTCGGCCCGAACCTCAATTCCGTTCGATTCCAGCCCATTACAAACTCACTGATTCCACATATAGCAATGATTCGAACGCATTTAATCTTTCAAATCAAAAATTAATCCATTTAATACGAAATCATAAGATTTATAACATTCCTAATCTACTCGTTTAAACCAAAATTTAAAATCAATTCGAACGCGTATAAAAACTCAGTCAAACTATTCATTTTTGTTCCTTTATCAATTCCGAATAAGTCTGAGCAAGAAAACTGAGCACACTATGGCTCTAGTCGCGGTTCAAGCTCAAGAAAACGGCCGGACCTCCTGCTCACTCGACACCTACTCAACCGAACACCATTCAGGTGATTTTATATACCATTCTATTCAGAATTTCAAGGGGATTAAAAGCCCTAACATTGTAGAGGCTAAAAACCCCCGAATCAAACGGATTCGAACGAAGAACAAACTAGGGTTTATAGGTTTCTGAGTTGATTTAGAAGTCTGTATAAGACTTATTAGAAACGAAGTCATTCAAGGGGTTACCCCCCAGCCCAGCGGTTAAGACCGCCGGCTGAGGGGGAGTAGGCTCGGGTTCGAATCCACTGGCCAGCCCAGAACCGGGATTTTTTTTCAAATTCCATCCATTCTAAAGTATCTCTTATGTAAAAATTTTCTTAAAAATATTAAAAATTATTTATTTTATTTTTTTTAAATTTTGTAGAACTTCAGTTTATATTACACCCAATTTTTATTTGTTTATAATAAAAAGAAAACTAATTTAATAATGGATTTAAAAGAACTATAGTGTTGTATTTAAATTCTAAGATAAAAGGATTAAATTTCTTTTTAAACATTCTGTTTAAATCCACATCCAAATATTTTCAAATAAATTATTTCTTTAAAGGTATTTAATTTAAATAAGAAGGTTTTAAATATGATTTAAATTAATCTCTTATTAAATTTGATTTAAAAACTATAATGAAAGATTTTAATATCAAAATTTGTTTAGAAACAAACATTCTGTTCAAAAACGATTATTTATTTATTTATTCTTTTAATACAATTTATTATTCACATTTAAAAATATGTTATATCAAACATAAGCATATTACAATGATTTAAATTAGTAAATGTTAATTATGTTTTCAATCAATGGAATAATTGTTTTAATCAATATAATTCAAATAATTATTTTTAAAAGGTTAACTAAATTTTATAAAACTTATAATTCAAACATGCATGTCTTTAAATACAAATAGATGATCAAATGGATGGAAAATTAATTCATGTAACCCAATTAGAAATTCAATTACAAAATAATAAATAAAAAGGAATATTTAATATTCTATTTTTATTTATTATAAGAATATTATTAAATATTCTTAAACAATTAGTCTAGTTATACAAATAATATTGATAAATAAGAAGAATATATTTGATATTCTATTTTATTTAAATCAATATTAAGTTTAGTTTATTCATACAAATAATATTGATACATAAAAAGAATAAATTTGATATTCTATTTTATTAAATCAATATTATAAGATTAATTATTCTAAGTATCCATTCAAAAACATAGATTCGTTCAAACTAGGACTTCCATTAGGATTGCCATAGTTTCTAGGATCCTTGAACTTGAACTATAGGATTGCTAAGACTTGAATTACTCAAATTATAGGTGAGTAGATAGTCTTACTTCCTCATTGTTTAAATCAAGGACTTGGAATTGGTAGCATTCTAACATGTGAGTTTTCTTCACACTCCCTTTTACATTTTGTTTTTGGGATGTTACACATGTCTTATTCAAACTTTATTCAATCTATTATTCATTCAATCTATGATGCAAGCCTTAGACTAGTTAGCTTTATGTGTTAGAGGCTAGGCTTATACAATGTGTTGATTCTATGTGTGATTCTATGTGTGTTGCCAGTCAAGCAATCTAGTACTTAATAGCCTAAGATGGTTAGATACTATCTTCGCAAAGGCTTTTGCCTTTGTGTGAAAAAGGTGAAAAGTAAACCTAGCAAACTGGTTGAATTATAACTATTAATTTATAGTATGGCCATACTTGAATTAACATGTAGTAAGGATACTTGTTTGGACACAAGCAATTGTTATTCATTCATTCATTCAATTTATTCAAACTTGTATTCATCTGTGCTTATGATACATATCTAGTTAGGCTATAGTTTGCATCCTTTTTATACCTATTATTTAAACTTTGTGTGTGAACTCACCAACTATGCAAATAGTTGACAAACTCTATTTTACATGTGTAACAGGATATGGAAGCATGATGAAGACATAAGATAGGCTTAGTGACCTAGTTTAAACTTTGAAACAATTGTTTAGTCTTTCAATGTAATAGTTTATTTATGTTGAATTCTTGTAATGACTATTTAAATGTTGGTTTAATGAATTGATTATTATTAAATGGATGCATTAAATATGAAACATTGTAATAGCACCATGAGCTAATGAACAGTCAACATCGCGCCCCGACGTATTCCGCCGTTGGTTGGGGTGTGACAGATTGGTATCAGAGCCATGGTTATAGGGATCTATGTTATTAGAAAATGGTGGCCTAGAATATAACTAAGCTAATCCAAATATTAGTTATCTTATATTACACTTGTTTGTTTATTACTTTCTTATGTGCTATATATTATATACTTATTCATTATGTGTTATACTTATTCATTATGTGTTTTGTTATATTTGTTACCATAGGAGAAAGCCATAGTTGTTAATATGCCTTGCTTGTACTAGTTAGGAAGTCCTTAGACCAAGTTACTTTATATCATGGGATTACTTAGTTTATGCAATTGCCTTAGTATTTGCTTTTAGGAGAAATCTATTCCAAACTCAAATACATGCAAACAACCTTTAGTTGACATGAATTCAACAATCATTAGGTTTAAGGCCTAATATTATTCCTTAGACAAAATAGGAATTCTGTTATTGATTTTAAGATCCCGTTAGAATTAAAGATTGTGAGGTGTATATGTACTAACTGGAAGAGTGTAGTACCAGTAGTTGAATTCCTGTCTAGGAAAGCGATTCGTATAAATCCCCGATGTACTGTGGGACCAGTCTAGCTTTCCTGGGGACTTCTGATGAGAGTACAATCACTTATAGGCCAAAGCATATGATACCAAACATCTTACAAACTAAAATGATTCTAGTATGTCACCCGGTACTCCATTGTGAATACCATTCCTCATGTTTTCAAACGAGTACAAAATGATTCTACCTGTTCAATTTTGATTTAAAACCTTGTTAGAATTATGTTTGTTAAGATGGGCAAGTAGTAACTGGATGGGTGAATACTGGTAGTTGAGACTCCTGTCTAGGAAAGCGATTCATAATCCCTGAGGAGGGACCGGTCTAGCTTTCCTGGGGATTTTTAATGAGAGTATTTTACCTATAAGCCAAAGCATGACACATCCTGTCACACCCCGGGCTCTCGGCGACCCGGGCGCTGCGAATCGATTGGTTTCATTGACAAATATAGTCTCGGTCAGAGTTTATTATTTATTTTAATATGTTTCAGCGGAAGCGTTGTTTCATAAATTAATAATTTTATGAATAAATCACATGCATGGATGTGAAAACTGTTTTTCATAATTTACAAATAATTTATTCGCATAGGTATGAACAACCACATTTCATTACTTGTAAATGACTTTTCAGGGTTTTATAAAATTTCATATGCATAGATATGAACATATCATTTTATTTCATTTTAAACCGAGTTTTTACAAACATATATTTACATATCCCGGTTTACACGGGAATTAGAGGTATAACTCCAATTGCTCCTGGGTTTCGCCACAAGATTTTATTTAAGGCGTCATAGGCCCTAAACCTCTAATCTTGCTTCTGATTTGTCATTCATTATTACCTGAAAAGTTTTTGAAAATAAAACGTCAACATAAAGTTGGTGAATACAAGTAACAGACTCGATATATAAGTATTGTCACACCCCCACCTCTCGTCACCTCGTGTCTGGTCTGACGTCACTGAACCGGTTGCGGAAGCATAGTGGTGATGTCTCCGAGGTGAGGGGTGACTTACTTGAACCGATATCACAGCACACAGATTAACTTAAAGTAAGTACATTATCAAGGGTTTCGTTATCACAACCAGAATTACAGTTTACAACTAAATTTATTACACAACTATCTTATTTAATTACAAATGTATGAAGTGCATCCTCACCCAGTGGTCACTGTCTCCCTGCAAAAAGATTTAATTTGAAAACGTCAGCACAAAGCTGGTGAGTTTGACAGTTCAATTTAAAATCATATGATATGATAAGCACGTTCTCAAAAGTTCAGTTCCGGATAACCATGGGACCCGTATCTAGTTCCTTTCGGA
Organism: Mikania micrantha; assembly: GCA_009363875.1. Lineage (NCBI taxonomy): Eukaryota > Viridiplantae > Streptophyta > Magnoliopsida > Asterales > Asteraceae > Mikania > Mikania micrantha. Next base: position 32,741,497 of record CM018689.1, on the reverse strand, counting down.
CGTCTAGTTCAGTTCTCAAGATATTACCCGTCGGTACATATCTTATTGCCTCATTATCTTAATGTCTATCATACCATTAAGAAGTTCAGGAAACAGATAACAAACATTCACACAAGGGGAGATGCAATCCTCCCAGCGAATGGGGTGTCAACCAATAGTACTATCAATGTTTTCTGCTCGGCCACACATGGGTTCACTAGATACAGTTCAAAAATGAGGACTTTCAGTGTCATGATAGAGTTCAGTCTACAGGCCAAAATCCCATGAAATCCCACAAAAGTCACAACAATCACATGAAATCACACAGATATCAGTGATACATATCATATGTTCATTAAAAGTTCAACAATGTTCCCCGATGTTTATAAAAGATTAAAAATAAAAGGGGTTGTACGAAACTCACCTGATGATATAAAGGTAGCAAAATATCTCGAAGATAACCACAAAGAGATAATTCTGCATTTAGTTATATTTAATAAGTTATGGATGTTCTAGTTTACTGATTAGATCTTCCAGAACGTTCAATGTCAAAGACATTGCTTAGTCAATCATCAACTCGATATTAATTATGTATTTAGTTAATTTAATGTTATATCATACAATGTATGATAATGTAGGAACCTACATTGCATTAAATTCCTAATACAAAGTTGATGACACTCTTGATTAATCAGAATAATCTCTGGTTAACCAGATAGTTAATGTTGTTGATTATGATACTGTAACAGTTTCTAGATAATTTAATGGCTTAGGAATGATCAATCCTTGTTATTGATTACCCAAATATCATGAGATATCACAATGTAGTATCATAATAGGTGAAATAACCATGCTTAACATACTAATCTGACTATTATCATAAACATCAGATAATCGTTCCAATGAGTATGTTAATGATTGTGATTAGCTTGAAACACTTAGATTTAACCTTGCATTTCAAGGATTTACCCAACTAATCACCTACATTGTTATAATCAAATGGATTAATCCATTATAATCATGGGTATGGTTTCATGCAAATCGGGCATTACAACGGATCAAAACAAGGATTTAACCGTTAGAACTTCGTGTTCTTTGTTTATAATCAATCCTAGCCATCATCTAGGCAATAATCAACAATCCTAACTATCTCATTACGTTCAAAATCAAGATCTAATCAATCAAAATCAAACTAGAAGGTTTAAACGGATCATTACCTAAACAGACGGATATCTGCGGTTTAAACTACGATCAGAACTTGTATACACGTTTCCTGGCTTCAAACTTGAGATCTGGTGGCTTCAATATGGTATTTTGATGATGAAAATGGGTGTGTTTTCGCCTGGAAGTTAAGCAGAAGCGAGAAGAAGAATAAAATTTAAATCTTGCATGAAATCTGATGAAGTAGATTAGATCATTCCACCGCCACATCCGTCGCGTACCGCGACCAAAAGCCCAAAAAGTCTTCGCGTACCGCGAAGAAATCCGGAGATCTCAGATTTCTTTCCTGAATCGTGTACCGCGGAAGATTCTAAATCCCTCCATCGCGTGCCGCGATGGGTCCAATCGACCAACACTTAGTGATTTTTCTTCGTTTTTCGATTCCGGGCAATCCAGGACTCCATTTCACACACGGTTTTCGCCCACGTTCATCATTTCTCGCATACTATCAATCTGTAACAATTGAAATCATTAATTCAACGTGAATTTCTAGAACGATCAAATGTGCTCACGTCATTGATGACGTAATTTCTCGTATGCAACTGTCACAGTCTCCTCCTGTTAGAGAAATTTCGTCCCGAAATTTAGTGAAGACTTAGATTAGGACAATCGTCTATGAGAATAGATGTGGATATTTTGATTTCATTTGATCCTCACGTTCCCAAGTATACTCGGGTCCACGTTGCGAATTCCATCGCACTTTAACGATTGGTATGCGGCTACGTTTTAACACTTTCGTTTCTCGATCCATTACCTCTACTGGTTCTTCTCTGAACTGAAGTTTTTCATCAATATGAATTTCTTCGAGAGGTACGATCAATAATTCATCAGTTAAGCATTTCTTCAGATTAGACACATGAAAGACATCGTGAATATTACTGAGTTCAAGAGGTAATTCGAGTCTGTAGGCTACTGATCCAATTCGTTCCAGAATTTTGAATGGCCCTACAAATCTTGGTGAAATTTTACCTCTCTTTCCGAATCTAAACATGCCTTTCCAAGGTGACACTTTTAACATTACCCGATCACCTACTTGAAATTCGAGTGGTCTACGGCGATTATCAGCATAACTCTTTTGACGATCGCGAGCAGCTTTGATTCGTTCCTGAATGAGTGCGATCTTATCCGTTGTTTCCTGAATGAATTCTGGGCCGATGATTTGACTTTCACCTACCTCTGACCAACAGATAGGTGATCTACACTTCCGTCCATAAAGTGCTTCGAATGGAGCGCATTGAACACTGGTATGGTAGCTGTTATTGTATGAGAATTCAACAAGTGGAAGATGAATATCCCAGCTACCTCCAAAATCAATCACACAGCTTCTGAGCATATCTTCAAGAGTTTGATTCGTTCTTTCAGTCTGCCCGTCAGTTTGTGGATGATAAGCTGTGCTCATATTGATTTGCGTGCCCAGAGCATTCTGAAGAGTTTGCCAAAATCGTGACATAAATCGACTATCTCTGTCAGAAATGATAGAGATCGGTACCCCATGTCGAGATACAATCTCATTAACATAGAGTTTAGCGAGTCGATCCATAGAATAATCTTCTCGGATGGGTAAGAAATGCGCAGATTTAGTAAGGCGATCAACGATAACCCATATAGAGTCATGATTACGTGATGTTCTGGGTAATTTAGTAATGAAATCCATAGAGATCTGATCCCATTTCCACATGGGAATCTCAGGTTGTTGCAATAACCCAGAAGGTCGTTGATGTTCAGCCTTAACTTTGAGACATGTTAAACATCGATCCACGTATTCAGCTATGTGTTTCTTCATTCCAGGCCACCAGTAAAAATCTTTAAGATCTTTATACATTTTATCAGCACCTGGATGAACAGAATACCTGGATTTGTGCGCCTCATCCAAGATAATTGTTCGAGATTTACCGAATAGAGGAACCCACAGTCGGTCTTTGAAATACAACAGTCCATCGTCTTTGGTATCGAGTTTCTTATCTAATCCTCTCAGTCCCTCAGCAGAATAGTTCGTTGCTTGTAAAGCTTGTTGCTGAGCGTCTTTGATTTGAGGAATTAGACTGGTTTGAATAGTCATACCTAACGCTTTCACACGTAAAGGCTTGACTCGTTCCTTGCGACTTAAAGCATCAGCTACAACATTTGCTTTGCCTGGGTGATAACGAATCTCACAGTCGTAATCGTTCAACAGTTCAACCCATCGCCTCTGTCGCATGTTCAACATTTTCTGATCTAGAATGTGTTGGAGACTTTTGTGATCAGTGTATATAATACACTTAGTTCTGTATAGATAATGCCTCCAAATCTTAAGTGCAAACACCACTGCACCAAGTTCCAGATCATGAGTAGTATAGTTCTTCTCATGTACTTTCAGTTGTCGAGAAGCGTAAGCAATTACCTTGTCGTTCTGCATTAAAACACACCCAAGACCTTGACGTGAAGCATCACAATACACTGTGAAGTTATCCGTACCTTCCGGTAGTGCCAATATAGGTGCATTACAGAGTTTGTGTTTCAACAGTTGGAACGCCTCCTCCTGTTGAGAACTCCATATAAACGGTTGATTTTTCTGTGTCAATGTAGTCAGTGGCAAGGCTATCTTTGAAAAGTTCTTGATAAACCGGCGATAATAACCTGCCAACCCAAAAAATTGACGTATTTCAGTCGGGGTTCGTGGTGTCTCCCATTGTTTCACCGCCTGAATCTTACTCGGATCCACTTGAATACCGTTTTGATTTACTACATGACCAAGAAATTGAACTTCTCGTAACCAGAACTCACACTTGGAGAACTTGGCATATAATTTTTCACGTGCCAAAAGTTCTAGAATTAATTTCAAGTGTTAAGCATGTTCTTGTTGATTTCGAGAATAAATAAGAATATCATCAATAAACACAATCACAAATTTATCCAGATAAGGTCTACATACTCGATTCATAAGATCCATAAAAACTGCTGGTGCATTGGTTAAACCAAATGGCATCACTAGAAATTCGTAATGTCCGTATCGAGTTCTGAAAGCAGTTTTAGGAATGTCATCATCATGAATACGTAACTGATGATATCCAGATCTTAAATCGATTTTTGAAAAATAAGTAGCACCTTGTAATTGATCAAACAGATCATCGATACGAGGTAGTGGATAACGGTTCTTGATTGTCAGTTTATTGAGTTCCCTGTAGTCAATACACATCCTGAATGAACCATCCTTCTTTTTCACAAAAAGAACAGGTGCTCCCCAGGGTGAGAAACTAGGTCTGATAAAACCTTTGTCTAACAGTTCTTGCAATTGACCTGAAAGTTCTTGCATTTCGGATGGTGCAAGCCGATAAGGGGCTTTAGCAACAGGTGCTGCACCTGGAATCAAGTCAATCCGAAATTCAACTTGTCTCACTGGGGGTAATCCTGATATATCCTCAGGAAAAATTTCAGGAAAATCCTTGACTACTGGAATGTCTGTAATTTGTTTGGGTGAAGAATTGTGCTCAGTCACATGTACCAGGAAAGCATAACAGCCTTTCCTTAAGAATTTCTGAGCTTGCATACAAGATATGATACCAAGTCTTCTACCAGCTCGTTCTCCTTGAACTACCAGTGTATTATCGTTAGGTAATCGAATACGGATCACCTTGTTTTGACAGACAACTTCCGCTTGGTTATTATAAAGCCAGTCCATACCAACAACGACATCAAAGCTCCCAAGCTCAATAGGAAGTAAATCAATATCGAAAAGATGATCATTCAAATTCAAGGAACATCCTTGAATAACATTGTTTGTTTTGATCAACTTGTCGTTAGCAAGTTCAATAACATAAGGAGTTTCTAGATCTACCGTAGGCAATGAAATTAATGATGCAAATTCAGGAGAGATAAAGCTCTTATCTGCTCCTGTATCAAACAGAACTGATGCGTAAAGATTATTGAGAAGAAACGTACCAGTGACAATATTTGCATCATGTCTCGCCTCAGTCGCACCAATCTGAAAAGCTCTCCCCCTAGCTTCAGTTCCCGGATTGGTGTTATTGTGTGGACAGTTTCGTATGAGATGATCAGGACTTCCACATTTGTAACATGACCGGTTGATTTGCGTGGTTTGTCGTGGTACTTGATTTTGTGGTTGAGCAGGAAAGTTGCAATATTTAGCATAATGTCCAACTCGGTTACAGTTCAGACAAACAGGACATGGTCCCGTGTGATGGAGTGGACACTTATTGCATTTGGGCGCCTGCCCAGTATAAACTTTCCTCTCAGGAATAGCAGCACCATAGTTTTTCACAGTTGGCTTACTCTGGGTGATTTCAGCCGGAACATTCGCCTTGGTTTTGCCAAACCACTTTCGTTTGGTACCTTTTGACACATTCGAGGTACCGACATCATTACGACTAGGAGCCATCTGAGGTTTTAAAGACAGAGTACCACTCCTTACCGCCTCATTGGTAAGCTTAGTGGTCAAAAGAATGGTATGTTTCAGGGTTGTAGGTTCAGCAGCAGTCACCATTCCTCGTATCTGAGGAATCAGACCCTTAATATACTTCTCGATTAAAGCAGCTTCCGTAGGAAACATATCGGAAAGTAAACAAGTGAGTTCATGAAAACGATCGGTGTAAGCAAGACAGTCAGCACCGATCATCGAATGATTCCAAAATTCCTCCTGGAGTTTTTGGATTTCAGTAATTGGGCAGTACTCTGATCTAATCAGAGTTTTAAAATCACTCCAGCCCATTGAGTCGACTGTGGCTGAACCCAAAGTCTTGGCCTGGGTATTCCACCAGGTCAAAGCAGAGTCTTTCAAAGAACAGGCAGCATAAGACACCTTATGCTCCTCCAAACACTGACTGATTTTGAGTTTAGTTTCCATCTCCTCAATCCACCTTATTAGACCAGCCGCTCCTTCTTTGCCCGTAAAAGTAGGAGGGTTACAGGAAGCAAAATACTTATAAGTACATCCCTGTCGGGGTGGATCAGGAATAATGGTAGTTGTACCAGTAGTGGTATGAGTTTCAACGTGACCACCTGTAGCATTATGCTCAACATGATCGTGTTCCCCACCAGAACCTGTGGTGATATGTGGTTGGTGTTGTGTCAGAACACCACAAGCAGATAGTTGTTCACGCACAATATGAGCTATCATAGCTTCATTTGTTTCAGATCCGCTTGTACCAGCAGGTGGAACAATGCCTGCTCCAGGGTTCATTGGTGGAGTAGTATTTGTTTCCAAGTTCCTAGGTGGAACTACGTTCGCTTCCGGATTGATACGTGGTTCCGGATTTGATTCAACATTCACAGGTGGAATTTGATTCAGTTCAGGGTTGGTAATGTTCTTAGCAGCTTTCTTAGCTGGTCGTCCTCTTTTAGGAGCCATTAATCTGCTCACAAGCAGACAATTCAGATCAGTTTAAGAACATTAAAGATATAACCCGTTTTAAGAATACAGTATAACTACATGAATTCAGTCCAGACATGTTTGTATTACACACAGATCACACAATTGTTCGTAGTTATACTTAGTCCTGTTATTTCAAAAACATGTTAGAGTCTTACCCAGCTCTTTGCATTGCAACACATGTTTTTAAAAATATGTTCATACAGGACTAGGACATGTTCTCACACAAGTTCTCTAATATGTTCTCAGTTCATACATTAAGTTCTTATACAGACCATAGATATGTTCTCGTACAGTATGGCTCTCGTACTGTACTTAAGTAACAAATATGTTCACAATTCAGACATGTTCTCGTACAGTATGGCTCTCGTACTGTACTTAAGTTACAGACACATTCACAATTCAGACATGTTCTCGTACAGTATGGCTCTCGTACTGTACTTAACACATATATTTGCATACAGTATTGCTCCCGTACTGTATTTTAGCAAAATATTTTTTTTTTAGTTCAACATGTTCTCATATAGATACATTCGTACACAGTCATGTTCTCACACAGAAAAATGAATTATAGTTCACACACATAGATCATTATACAGACAGATATACAAACACCCATATTATTATAGTACCATAATTTCATACATCACAAGGTTATAATATAAGAACTATCAGAACCGATTCATCCATACTAACTATCGGGAATCTATTTTACAAACAAAATTTCCCTATGCATCACATACTCACAACCTATCCGACTGTACAGTAACCACCAAAATAAACATCCCTCATCATACTTACCGTATAAAGAACGGTAAATAGGAAATCACTATAGCTATAGCAACCATCACTATAACTATCATCATCAACCGAGCCTCCAAACTCATGGTGCTCACTAACTGCCTCAGATACACCCATCTCTCACTCCACAACGCTACCTCCTACCAAAAAGTAACTACTAACGCCTGTCGCCAGGTCCTCCGAAGTCGCTCCTCCATCGTCGCTTTCCAAGCCTGAGTATTAGCACCTAAGACATTCACCTGCTCCATAAGAGTCAGATGAGAAGTGAGAATGTCTAGAACAGTGGTGCGGGTATCCTCCAGAAGAGTATGGTGCTGAGATACATCCTGTCTCAAAGCCTGTAAATCCTGAGAAATCTGCTGTACCTGCGCCCTCAACTCAGCTTGGTGGGAGGATTCTCCCACCTCATGTATGGTGTCGGGCTCGTCTCTAGACGCCATCTGACGTCTAGGAGGAAGACCTGTCGTTTTGCGAGCCTGTCCTCGCATTCGTCGGAGTCCATCCCATGCTGGTGCTCTCGGTGGAGATGGCATAGGTGCTGGTTCAGGTGCTGGTGCTGGTGCTGGTGCTGGTGCTGGTGCTTCAGCCTGAGAAGCAGCTGTAGATGACTCCGATGGATCGGAGTCAGACCCTGAACTCGTGCTAGGAGTATCATCTAATCTCAAATAGGGAAATCGCTGATAGATATACTGCTCTGCTTGATCAGCCATCGCTGTACAATCAAAAGCTCTAATCAGTATCATGAAGTAAATATTAAATAACAATATTTAACATAAACATGAACATGATATGATATGATGCTTCTCCCTATCTTAGAACAACTATTCGTCATTATAGTTATTGAGGTTCTGCTTGAATTAAATCAAACTAGAATGCACACGTGTTGCAAATTTCAGTTATGCTGGCCACTCATAACTGGAATTTGTACCACTTGATTATCCTGGCTTAATTCAAAACAAGTTTTGTTCGTTAAACATGTTCGGTGCTCTCTGCGTAACTATTCGAGCCTATGGTTTTAGTCTAGGTTTCTAAGTCAACCTAATTCTCTATAACCTGTGGCTCTGATACCACCCTGTCACACCCCCACCTCTCGTCACCTCGTGTCTGGTCTGACGTCACTGAACCGGTTGCGGAAGCATAGTGGTGATGTCTCCGAGGTGAGGGGTGACTTACTTGAACCGATATCACAGCACACAGATTAACTTAAAGTAAGTACATTACCAAGGGTTTTGTTATCACAACCAGAATTACAGTTTACAACTAAATTTATTACACAACTATCTTATTTAATTACAAATGTATGAAGTGCATCCTCACCCGGTGGTCACTGTCTCCCTGCAAAAAGATTTAATTTGAAAATGTCAGCACAAAGCTGGTGAGTTTGACAGTTCAATTTAAAATCATATGATATGATAAGCACGTTCTCAAACGTTCAGTTCCGGATAACCATGGGACCCGTATCTAGTTCCTTTCGGACGTCTAGTTCAGTTCTCAAGATATTACCCGTCGGTACATATCTTATTGCCTCATTATCTTAATGTCTATCATACCATTAAGAAGTTCAGGAAACAGATAACAAACATTCACACAAGGGGAGATGCAATCCTCCCAGTGAATGGGGTGTCAACCAATAGTACTATCAATGTTTTCTGCTCGGCCACACATGGGTTCACTAGATACAGTTCAAAAATGAGGACTTTCAGTGTCATGATAGAGTTCAGTCTACAGGCCAAAATCCCATGAAATCCCACAAAAGTCACAACAATCACATGAAATCACACAGATATCAGTGATACATATCATATGTTCATTAAAAGTTCAACAATGTTCCCCGATGTTTATAAAAGATTAAAAATAAAAGGGGTTGTACGAAACTCACCTGATGATATAAAGGTAGCAAAATATCTCGAAGATAACCACAAAGAGATAATTCTGCATTTAGTTATATTTAATAAGTTATGGATGTTCTAGTTTACTGATTAGATCTTCCAGAACGTTCAATGTCAAAGACATTGCTTAGTCAATCATCAACTCGATATTAATTATGTATTTAGTTAATTTAATGTTATATCATACAATGTATGATAATGTAGGAACCTACATTGCATTAAATTCCTAATACAAAGTTGATGACACTCTTGATTAATCAGAATAATCTCTGGTTAACCAGATAGTTAATGTTGTTGATTATGATACTGTAACAGTTTCTAGATAATTTAATGGCTTAGGAATGATCAATCCTTGTTATTGATTACCCAAATATCATGAGATATCACAATGTAGTATCATAATAGGTGAAATAACCATGCTTAACATACTAATCTGACTGTTATCATAAACATCAGATAATCGTTCCAATGAGTATGTTAATGATTGTGATTAGTTTGAAACACTTAGATTTAACCTTGCATTTCAAGGATTTACCCAACTAATCACCTACATTGTTATAATCAAATGGATTAATCCATTATAATCATGGGTATGGTTTCATGCAAATCGGGCATTACAACGGATCAAAACAAGGATTTAACCGTTAGAACTTCGTGTTCTTTGTTTATAATCAATCCTAGCCATCATCTAGGCAATAATCAACAATCCTAACTATCTCATTACGTTCAAAATCAAGATCTAATCAATCAAAATCAAACTACAAGGTTTAAACGGATCATTACCTAAACAGACGGATATCTGCGGTTTAAACTACGATCAGAACTTGTATACACGTTTCCTGGCTTCAAACTTGCGATCTGGTGGCTTCAATATGGTATTTTGATGATGAAAATGGGTGTGTTTTCGCCTGGAAGTTAAGCAGAAGCGAGAAGAAGAATAAAATTTAAATCTTGCATGAAATCTGATGAAGTAGATCAGATCATTCCACCGCCACATCCGTCGCGTACCGCGACCAAAAGCCCAAAAAGTCTTCGCGTACCGCGAAGAAATCCGGAGATCTCAGATTTCTTTCCTGAATCGCATACCGCGGAAGATTCTAAATCCCTCCATCGCGTACCGCGATGGGTCCAATCGACCAACACTTAGTGATTTTTCTTCGTTTTTCGATTCCGGGCAATCCAGGACTCCATTTCACACACGGTTTTCGCCCACGTTCATCATTTCTCGCATACTATCAATCTGTAACAATTGAAATCATTAATTCAACGTGAATTTCTAGAACGATCAAATGTGCTCACGTCATTGATGACGTAATTTCTCGTATGCAACTGTCACAAGTATAACATGTTCGGTCCTTTAACCATAAGTAATATTGGCAATACTACACATTTAGCAGGTTATTTCACTGATCGATACAACTACTGCATACACTGGTTTATAACTGTCACTGGTTAGGAACTACAGCGCAGTGCGTCTTACGTTTTGTTCCCTCCAGCCCACAGCTGGTCATTGGTTAGGTTGCCTGCAGAGTACGTCTTACGTTTAACCTTCCAGCCCACCTGTACCAGCCACATACAGGAATTTCACCCATATGTTGATACAATTTGCAAATCATACGTATACTAGTAGCCTAAATGCTGGTCACATAGTATCCCTTTATGCATCAAAGTTTAAACAAATCATGCTCAAAAAACTGCATTTATAAATTTAAAAACAAGTTAGATGTATTCACCTGAATTTTTGATCGATTGAGTGACAGCTTAAACTTCTCGATATAAATTTGGGCAACGTTTCTGCTTAAATTATTCTTAAAATTATTCTGCAAGAAAGATTTATTTATTTATTTATTATTATTATTATGATTATTAATATATTATTATTATTATTGTACTACGATTATTATAATAATAATATTATTATTATTATTATTATTTTATTATTATATTATTATTACGATGTAATCAATATTATTATTGTTATTATTATTATTATTTTAAGTAAACTAAAATTTATAATATATACATAGAGTCGGATGTTAATCCTAACCCTATAAGTTAATGTTATATTAAATTCTTGAATTTATAAGTTTAACTAAGAAATTAGGTAATATACCTAAAGGAACCGACTCTTTGATCTTGACCTTTTATACTGATCAGCACCTCCTAGCATCAATATCTCCTCATCTTCTTCTCAAATATGTGTGTGTATATATATATATATGTATATATTTTTGATGTGATTTGTAATTGTAATCACTTTGTGAGTTTATATAGACGATTAAAACGTGATGCCAAAGAAATGCGTAGATATAGGCTTTCTACGTGTGTTTTAATTGATGATCCATATCTTCATTTCAAATATAATGATGCCACGTACGTAGATCTTTCAAATTCAATTTTGAATGTACGGATTTTTTATATTTAATTATTTTATTATTATAATTAATTTAGCTTAATTTTGTTTTTCTCGTATAACGTTTTAAATATGATGTTTTATAAAATTCTAAAAATACTGCTAGAATCGGCTCATTTTTCTCTACGTTTCGACCTAAGTTTCGTTAAAAACGGAGAAAGTTTAATTATAATGTATTTTATTAATTTTGAGCGGTCTCCTATGATATTAAGTAACCGAATAGGTATGTCAAAAAATTTTAATAATCATTTTACTCGTTACTTACTAGTATGTGTAAGTGTCACATATGTGTATATAATAACTAGATTTTTAAAATTATAATATTAAAATACATTTTATAAAAATAATTATGCATGTGTTACACATCCTGCAAGCAACATTAATTCTAATAAGTCAAAAAGTGTCCAACTTGGATGCTACTCCATAAAATTTATAATCTAATTCAAAATGATTTCAATACATTGCTTCTACAATTCCAAATTTTATGATATCATACTAGAGGTTAGTGATGGTGATCCATCACTACATCTCACAAGCTATGATGTCATTTCCTTTGATGAATAATAATATGTGTCTTATGATTCAAGAAAGTTAATAATGTCATACCTAAGATTGTGATGGTGATACATCACTACATCTAAGAGTTATGATGTTATCTTTCTTGGATTAGTAATGTATATGTTATGATTCACCAACTCCTTTATATCATACTCAAGATTCTATTTTTCTTTTATTGAATAATATATTTGTTATGATTCAAGAAGTTAGTAACATTATATCTAAGAGTTGTGATGGTGACACATTAAAATATCAAAAGGTTATGGTGTTATTTTCTTGGGTTGATAATGCCTATGTTTTAATTCTTAAACCTCCATGATATCATACTTGAGGTTAGTGATGGTGATTCATCACTGTGTCTCACAAGATATGATGTCAATTCTCTTTGATTTATGCTACCTATGTTATGATTCAGGAATTAGTAATATTATACCTAAGATGTGTGATGGTGATTCATCACTACATCTAAATTTCATGGTGTTACTTTTCTTGGATTGATAATATATATGCTATTGTTTTTAGAACTCCATGATATCATCCTTGAGATTAGTGATGGTGATTCATTACTAAGTCTCACAAAATATGATGTCATCTCTCCTTGTTCTGTGTTAACTATGTTATGATTTAACTAACATTAAACCTAAGATCAATGATGGTGATACATCACTAAATCTAAAAGGTTATGGTGTTATCTTCCTTTTATTCATGATGTATATTTTGATTCAAGAAAACAAGTAATATTATACTCAAGAATTATTGATGGTGATTCGTCAATAAATATAAAAGGTTATAATATTACATATTTTAAGTATCCAAACTTGTGATAGAAAATTTGATGATATGGTTCTTAAGATTAGTGACTTGTCACTATATCTACAAAGTTATTATATCACATATCTTATTGTAATCCATGATGTCTATGTTACAATTCTATAAACCCACTAGGATATTATGCCTAAGATTGGTGTTAAATAATTCTAACATGTCATTAGTTATTCAATTCTGAAAATATTTTCCTATGTTTCAAACAAGTCATAATGATTTCTGTTTATGATATTTTAAACCAAGACACACTGATTTCTTATTATATATTGTTTAGATTTTAATAGTTAAACATGATTTGGACTTATAAATTGAAGTATGGGTGATTCCATATGAAATTTTAAAAAAAAAAAAAACTAGTCCACATGAATTATACTATTGATTTTTAGACCGATCATTCTATATTTGTATCTTTAGACAACGATGCAAAGTTTCAACGATATTATAGCTAAGATTAGTGATAATCAGTTATCACAATTATCAAAGGTATATAATATCAAATAGCGTATTCGATATCATTCAGTATCAAAAATTGATCCTAAAGCAATTCATACGTTACAACAGTAAGATTCTATTGCAAATTTTGCAATGTTTAGAACCTCTGTACTCATACAATACTTAAAGGCTAGTCAAAGCTGCCCGTACCTATTCAAACCTGTCTAAAGTTTATGTTAGCCTTGGTAGGCGTTTGGTATGCTATCAAAGTATTAATGGTGTGGTGGGTTGGCTGCGGTATACCCTATATATAAGCACTAGTAGTATATTGGTAGTAGCACCAAAAGCTTGATCAAGGGTTAGAGTAGCCAATTCAATCTACATTTTCGAGTAAAATATTCTAGTCAAACCAATTGTTACTCAATTACTAATACTTGGTGTGTATTCTTACACCAGGTTAAATAAAAAATATCAATAATCACACGAATCATGTTAATGATTCTTAAGTGAATTATTTTATATTCATATGTTTAAACAATTACTCCATGATTCAATGCCATCATAGTTAAGGTTAATGATAAGTATTTATCACAACCATATAATATTGCATACTAGAGTATTCTATATCATTCGTATATTCAAAACCGATCATTTAGCAATTCATACAACTATGAGATTCTATTGAAAGATTGCAATTGTTAGTATCTCTAAACTCATACGATTTCTAAAGATAGACAAGTATTCAAACGTCTAATCAAACGTAGTTAAGGTTAGGTTAGTCTTGGTAGGTAATTGGAATGCTATCAAAGTATTAGTGATGTGGTGGGTTGGCTACGATATACCCTATATATAAGCACCAATAATACGTTGATAGTAGTACCGAAAGCTTGACCAATTATAGGCTTAGTCAGTCTAAGTTACAATTCGAGTGAACTATTCTTCAGTCAAGAATAATCGATATTTGGGGGAGTATTTTTATAGCTAGTTATTCAAATACATTTGTAGCTAATCTCACCGTGAATTGAGTCTGCTATCGTTAAATTCCAAATCCTCCTAACAAGTAAAGTATTTGAAAGAGAAATTCTAGAACATGTGTATGTTAATTATACATAGTACACTTAAAATTCATCACGTCTAAGAACTAAAGTTGATTTTAAAATCCTCTAATCATCCAAATAGTAGCTTAGGAATTGAAACATTACCCTATAGCATTTATAAACCCATTAAGATTTTAAGGCATTAAATTCTAATAAACCAAGTATAGAACAAAACCCAAATGAGATGAAACGAATAAAACAATCAACACACATGGCAATATTTACAACTAAATAAATTTCAGGACGAAATTCCCTAAAGTAGGAGAGACTGTAATCCCCAGGCTTTCTCTGTAATCCCTACTATTTTCGATTTTCATTCAAGCCTTTTAATCGTGTCAAATTCTAAATAAATAAAAGTTTGGGATATTCTTTGAACATTAAATCCATGAATTTATAGTTAATTAAATGTTTATAAACAAATACTAACAAATATACACAATATATAATCTAAGTCTTTATAAATAAATTTAAAAAGAATTATAATTTTAAAAGTCGTAATAAGTTATAATAAAATAAAAACATTTTATTTAGTAAATAACCTATTCAGTAGTAGTAGTAGTAATAATAATAATAATAATAATAATAATAATAATAATAATAATAATAATAATAATAATAATAATAATAATAATAATAATAATAATATGACATTAAATTTATAAAAGGTTTATTTTCTAAAATAATTATGTTTTATACAAATTATTATTAATCTTAAGGTTATTATAAGTATATAAGACATAATTTATAAAAAGTTAATAAAAGTTCATTTTATTAATTTTTAAGCTTATAAAACATAAAATATTAGATTTGTTAGGTGAAAGGACTAAAATGAACATTTCATAAAACTAAAATGTGAGGGAGATAAGTTTAAAACAAAAAAAAATATAACAATAAAAGACTGCAGGGGTCGAACCTGCCACATCCCCAAACTACATCTCCTTCCCAACCCATCCAACCCGTTGGATACTCCAACGACCCAATCTTGGCCCGAACCTCAATTCCGTTCGATTCCAGCCCATTACAACTCACTGATTCCACATATAGCAATGATTCGAACGCGTTTAATCTTTCAAATCAAAAATTAATCCATTTAATACGAAATCATAAGATTTATAACATTCCTAATCTACATGTTCAAACCAAAATTTGAAATCAACTCAAACGCGTATAAAAACTCAATCAAACTATTCATTATCGTTCCTTTGTCAATTCCGAATAAGTCTGAGCAAGAAAACTGAGCACGCCATCGCCCTAGTCGCGGTTCAAGCTCAAGAAAACGGCTGGACCTCCTGCTCACTCGACGCCTACTCAACCGAACACTATGTGTGTTCCCAGTCAAGCAATCTAGTACTTAGTAGCCTAAGATGGTTAGATACTATCTTCGCAAAGGTTTTTGCCTTTGTGTGAAAAAGGTGAAAATTACACCTAGCAAACTGGTTGAATTATAACTGTTAATTTATAGTATGGCTATACTTGAATTAACATGTAGTAAGGATACTTGTTTGGACACAAGCAATTGTTATTCATTCGTTCATTCAATTTATTCAAACTTGTATTCATCTGTGCTTATGATACATATCTAGTTAGGCTATAGTTTCAATCCTTTTTATACCTATTAATTAAACTTTGTGTGTGAACTCACCAACTATGCAAATAGTTGACAAACTCTATTTTACATGTGTAACAGGATAAGGAAGTATGATGAAAACATAAGATTGGCTTAGTGACCTAGTTTAAACTTTGAAACAATTGTTTAGTCTTTCAATGTAATAGTTTATTTATGTTGAATTCTTGTAATGACTATTTAAATGTTGGATGAATGAAATGATTACTATTAAATGGATGCATTAAATATGAAACATTGTAATAGCACCATGAGCTAATGAACAGTCCACATCGCGCCCCGACGTATTCCGCCGTTGGTTGGGGTGTGACACCGGATTTCTAGGCTAGGTCACACACAAGTATAACAATCCTCAATGATGTCAGTCCTATGGAAAGTGATCATCAATCCATAAACTAGCCAAAAACACAAAGTAAAAGGCCTAACATGCAATCTAACATTCCTAGACCATCATTCAAACATGCAAGATTCATCAAAGATCAACAATACAACTAATACAAATCATATGATCATCCATAAACACAAATCAAGTCCAAATCACCATAAAAATCACAACTTTATCATCTCTAACCTAGGCATAACCAAAGTCTAGCCAACCATCAACATAATAGTAGCAGAACAATACTGAAATATGTCTAAGAACATCATAATCTATTGAATACAAGATCAAAATAAAGAAAGAAGGTAAATTACTCAAGATCTTCCTTGTTTCTTCACTTCAAATCTTCATTCCAGGCCCCAAACGTCCAGCAGCTCCATGGGTCGGAATTAGGGTTCTTGGTGCAAGAGAAGTCCACAAAATTGGCTGCCATCGCATCCAATTTATAGAGAACATGAAATTAGGGTTTTGGGCTGATACTGGTGTGGGGTGCACCGCCTAGCGAGGGTGTCTGAGATAAGGCGGTGCGCGCGGGACAAATTAGTCGGGCGGCTCAGCTGACAGGCGCATCATCTGCGGCCATGCATCTTGACCGGGCGGTGCGCGATGAATATAAGGAATCAGAGAATGTTCCCAGGAGCACCTCCTGGGGTGGAAACGTGGCATGGGGCGTACCGCATAGGGTTAAAATCTTCATTTTCTTCGCTTGATCAACCGCACTCAATCCCAATGCCCGTTTGCCTTCATTTCTGCTTCCCAAGGACGTAATCCTGTACAAAAACAAGGAAATATAAAAAGGAACTCAAAACGACTCAAAATGTAAACTACATATATATGAAAATGGACTCGATTATGTATAAAATAAGATGCCTTATCAGAATTCACACTTAGAAAATTTGGCATATAGCTTTTCCCGTGCTAAAAATTCCAAAATTAGTTTCAAGAGTTGTGCATGTTCTTGTTGGTTTCGAGAGTAAATGAGAATGTCATCAATAAATACAATCACGAACTTATAAAGATAAGGTCTGCACACTCGATTCATCATATCCATGAAAACTACAGCTACATTTGTTAACCTAAATGGCATTACTAAAAACTTGTAATATCTGTATTGGGTTCTGAAAGCCGTTTTAGGAATGTCGTCATCATGAATTCGTAACTGATGACATCCAGACCTTAAATCGATCTTAGATAAGTAGCACCTAGAAACTGATCGAATAAGTCATCGATACGAGGTAGTGGATAACGGCTCTTGTTTGTTAATTTATTGAGTTCTCTATAATCAATGCACATCACGAATAAACCATATTTTTTTTTCACAAAAAGAATTGGTGCTCCCCAAGGTGAGAAACTACGTCTAATAAACCATTTGTCTAAAATTTCTTGCAATTGACTTGAAAGCTCTTGCATCTCTTAGGGTGTTAAATGATAAGGAGCCTTAGCAACAGGTGTTGCACATGGAATCAAGTCAATACGAAACTCAACTTCTCTCACTGGGCGTAATCCTGATATATCATCAAGAAAAACTTCAGGAAAATCTTTGACCACCGTAATATCTTCTATACGTTTTTGTGGGTGCATTTTCTCAGTGACATGTGCTAGGAAGGCATGATAACCTTTCCTTAGACATTTCCAAGTATGCATGCATGATATAATACCAAGTTTCCTACCGGCTTGTTCACCTTGAACTACGAGTGTATTACCGTTAGATAACGAAATACAGATCACCTTGTTTTGACACATGACTTCCACTTGAATGTCTGAAAGCCAATCCATGCCGACAACGACATCAAAGTTTCCAAGTTTAATAGGAAGAAGATTGATATTGAAAAGGTTATTATTGAGATTTAAGGAACATCCTTGAATAACATCGTTAGCTTTGATTACTTTGCCATTGGCAAATTCAATGACATAGGGATATTCTAGACTTACGATAGACAATGAAAGTAATGATGCAAATTTAGGAGAAATAAAACTCTTATATGCCCCGTATCAAACAAAATTGATGCGTATAGATTATTGAGAAGAAACGTACCGGTGACGATATTCAATGACATAGGGATGTTCTAGACTTACGTTAGGCAATGAAAGTAATGATGAAAATTTAGGAGAAATTAAACTCTTATCTTCCCCGGTATCAAACAAAATTGATGCGTATAGATTATTGAGAAGAAAGGTACCGGTGATGATATTTGCATCATGTCTAGCCTCAGTTGCACAAAACTAGAAAGCTCTCCCTCTAGCTTCGTTTCCTGAATTGGTGTTGTTGTTGTGCGGAAAATTTCTCATGAAATGGTCAAGGCTTCCACACTTGAAGCATGACCTGTTCGGTTGAGGGGGTTGTCGCGGTGCTTGATTTGGTTGACGGACAGGAAAGTTACAATACCTTGAATAGTGTCCGACTCAATTACAGTTCGTATAAACAGGACACGTTATGTTGTGATAAAAGGGACACTTGTTGCATTTGGGTGCTTGTCCAGTATAGGCCTTCTTTTTAGGTAGAGCTGCTCAATAGCTTTTAACTATTGGCTAATTTTGTCTAGTTTCCGTCGGAATCTTGATTTTGCCTTTCCCGATCCATTTTCTATTTATACACATCGATTTACTAGGGGCATTGAGATCACTACGACTCACAGACGATTCTATTTTATTTGATAATGTACCACTCCCTATTGCATCATCAGTAAGCTTGGTAGTCAAGAAAATGGTATGTTTGGGGTGTTTGGTTCTGCTGCGGTCACCATTCCCCGAATCTGGGGAACCAGACCCTTGATGTACTTTTCTATCAAAGTTTCTTCCGTAGAAAACATGTTGGGAAGCAAGCAAGTAATTTCATGAAATCGATCGGTATACTTTAAACTGTCAGCACCGATCATAGAATGATTCCAAAATTCCTCCTATAAAATCTAGATTTCAGTGATTGGGCAATACTCTGAGATAATCAGAGTTTTAAAATCGTTCCAGGCCATAGCATCAATGGTAACTGAACCCAAAGTTTTTGCCTGGGTATTCCACCAAGTTAAAGATGAGTTTTTAAAAAAACAAGCAGCATAAGACACCTTATGCTCTTCCAGACACTAGCTGATTGTGGGTTGGTTTCCATTTTCACGATCAACTTCAACAGTCCCACTTCTTTTTCCTTTCCAGTGAAAGTAGGAGGGTTGCAGGAAGCAAGGTACTTGTAAGAACACTCGTGTTGTGGTGGATTAGGAACAGTTGTGTTTGTATCGGTGTTGTGATGTGTTTCAGTGTGGCCACCAGTAGCATTGTGTTCAAAATGGTTCCTACAAGAACCAGAAGTGATATTTTGTTGATGTCGGGTTAATATACCCAGTACAACAGTAGATAGTTGTTCATTTACTATTTGTGCTACTGCTGCCTCATTCAGTTCTGAACCACTTGCAATCATAGGTGGAACTGGATTTGTCTATAGGATAACATGTGGAACAGGATTTGTTTCTGGGTTAGCAATATTCTTACCATGTCGTCCTATTTTTGGAGCCATTTTCTGCTCACTCGCAGACAAACTCAGATCAGTTTAAGAACACTTAAATATAACCCTTTCATTCACATAAAGTCAACTGTATTCAGTTTTACTGAAATGTTATGTTGATAGGTGATTACGCAAGAATATTGTAAAACTACATTGATATTATCCACAGATATGTTTGTAACACAAAGTAATCACATTAATATTTGTATTTATACTTAGTTTTGTTACCTCAAAAACATGCCATAGTATCACATAACACATGGCATTGTGATACCGATACAGATATGTTATTATCTAAGTTTAATATGTTACCACACATGTTTTTGACATGTTACCACACAGGATTTTGATATGATACCACACAAGGTTTTTGATATGTTATAACATAGGCTTTTGATATGATACCACACAGGATTTTGATATGTTACCACACAGGATTTTGAAATATTACCATACAAGATTTTGATATGTTACCACGCATGCTTTTGATATGATACCGCACAAGATTTTGATATGTTACAAACATGTTTTGATACGTTTTGTTATGACACCCAATTATTTTTTTTATGAAATACGAAATTTTGATATGAAACACACATTTTGATACAAAATACACATAGTAAAGAAAACTTTTCGTTACTATATCATCGTTTTACACATCAGAATGGTTAGATACAAGAAAAGTTCCTGATGTTACCCAGACTAGTGATCAACCTATTCGTCTAGGGTCTGGTCTGTACATCAAAATCTAACCCATGATATCACTAGTCAACCTATTCACACCTATTCAGTAAAATTTACAATGGAATGTCCCAAAACTGTCGATACCTGATCATACCCATCGTAAAAAGTACGGCCTACAAGCCATCACTATAGCCATAACAGCCATCACTATAGCTATCATGAGTAACTTCATCTCCAAACTTAAGTTCCTAAACCTAACAACATGCTCTCTACACCTTTCCAAATACTGCTAAAACATGACAATCACCGTCCACGGGATCCTTGCGACGATCACTAATCTCCATGTCCTATGTAACATCTGTGCCGGAATCATTACCGAAACAATAATCTGTACAGTAACTTGTATAGTAACTCAGATACAAACAAGGAGAATTACTTAGAAGCTAGTAACATTCGATGCTAAACACAAACTATAATACTATGTTTCTGAAATCCTGATTTAAACCTAATGGTTTAAACAATCAGAAACACATCAGACAACAAGGAACAGATGCATACATGCTTGATTTGATATTATTAAGTATAAACGTATGTGAGGTTAAACAGAACAAAACCGTAACAGTTGTTGTTACAGAAGGCTAAACCGCCGAACTATTCGTATAGGTGACGATCTGTACGAATAATTCTGAGGGTTTAACAATCTGAAATGATGACTGAAAAAGTAGAAAACAAAATCAGAAAGTGAAACGTACAATCGTGTTCGTACAGTTAGCGCTCTGTACGAAAACGCGCGTAAGGGACGTTTTCTGACGAAACGAAAAGGAAGACGATTCGAACGATAATAAATTTAAAGAAATATAATACTTCCTGTTTTACAATTTTGAAACTCATTAGAAATAAATTAAAAGAAACTATTTTAATTTAAAATACGTAAATTACGCGAAAGAATTAACGAAACTCGTGAAATAATAAATTATGATAAATAATTTAAGAAAATAATATCTAAACTATTTATCAGAAATAACCAACTTCTGAAACGTTTGAAATAAATCCTTTTAATTAAATTTATAGAAACGTGCACGTTACGATCTGGGAAACGCAACGGAGACGAAAACCGAGCAACCGAAACGAACCCAAATACTCTCGGGGTATTTAAAGCCTTAAATGAGGCTTTTTCCTCATTTTCTACCATTTGTCTCTCTCTCTAAAACTCTCTCCCGTTTTCCCTCTCTCTATAGAATTTACACCTTCAAATCACCATAACTTGCTTAAATCTCAATGAAATTGGGTGTTCTTGGTGTCCACGCAAAGCTCTTGTCATCCTCTACGTAGAAGTACAGCAGATCGGAGCGTCTACCCACTGAAAAACGAGGTATGAAGCTTTGAAATTTCTGAAAACTAGGGTTTTCGTGAAACCTTTCGTTCATCTCACACTAATCGGTTAACAATCTTCACTCTTGAACCACACGACTTTGAAACCCCACCCTAGCATAACATCGCCATGGAGGTTGCATGACCACAGATCGAACCAGATCGAGGATGAACAGGTTCGTGGAGAACGAACCTGAGTAATCATCATCAAACCCAGCTGGACGAACCCTTTTGGTGCGTGAAACCCACGAACCTGTGCACTTCGGCCGAACCCTGTTACTGCGAACCCCCACACCACGCGAACCTACTGTCTTCCCGAACCATGGAGTCACAAACCAGGGAGGAACGAACCCTGATGGGGCTGAACCTTAGCATTTTGGATGGCCGAACCCATGCATGAGTGCATGGGCGAACCTTTGACGAACCATCGAGTTGGACGAGCCTTTGGATTTCCACGAACCATGCTCTACCCAGCCGAACCTTTTTCAGCAACCCTAACCGAACCCTTGTTACATGGCCGCGAACCTAACCATTTTGCCGAACCCTTCGTTGACTGGAAAAGTTTAGCCAAACCCTAGGGCCCAGCCGAACCCACCCACACTAGGTCCGAACCTAGAATCCTTGCATGAAAAGGTTCGCTGGGCACTTAACCAAAATCAGGAAAATTCCTTTGGCCCAACTAACCGGCCCAGTTATACCCTTATGCCCAATGGGACTAGTGAGCTACTAGAATTCATTAGGCCTAAGGCCCATTTGATCTGGCCCAAACGAATGTGTTAGCTCACGTTCTATTTCCGCCTAGCCCAATAAACTTAGTCGGTTCACCCTAGCCAACCAGCCCAAGGGAATCGGCCCATGAGCCAACATTGGGCTTGTGGCCACATGCTTGGCCCAACACGACCAGTGTGACCAAACAAACATTTAAACTTCACTTAATTACTTCAAATACGTATCCCGGCCCCTATTAAGTTCATTCGGCCCAAGTTATAGAAAGTAAAAATATTTCAAATCAATACTAGCGATCACTTGTGTGGAATTACAATTTAAACTACAACAAAGACGGGGAGGAGTTAAGAAACAAAGAGGGAACAAAGTAAAGTGGTAATCACATGTTGAGAAATTAAATCATTACAATTATGAAGCCACAAACTACTAAAATTTTAATAATGGCAAACAATAGAACCTAAACATGCAATGAGAAGACATGTCAAACTAACATAAGTGATCACAAGTAACTTAGGGCCGAATAAAGACCGGGGTTCCAGGGTGTTAGCCAACTTAAGGGCTAACACCTACACGCACACAATTTATCCGGATCTTATACTTATACGCTACAAACAACATGAAATCAATACAGGAACGTGAATACTACCACAAACACAACAACGAGCGCGCGCATTCTTGTGTAGACTTAGTCAACCACAACAACTACCAGGTGAGTTCATTTGTCCCTTTTCAAACTTATTTGTTTTACCTCAGGACTGAGAAGCATGTTGTTCTATTGAAAGTTTTATTAAATGCTTTTACACTTATTTACAATGTTTATACTAATGCTTAAACTCGTAACGCATGTTTTGGAAACTAGAGACTAAGACTATAGTGTAAATAGCTAATGTTATTTACACTATATATATTTACATTACACTTCAACTCTATGCTCAAACTAGATACTAAGTCAATGCTACAAACTTTATGCTTATACTAGATGCTAGAACTAAAGCTACAGATTCAATGTTAATGCTATTTATACTATACATAATGGCTTAAGACTTTTGAAACATTTAAATGCGCAAGGAAAAACAATGCTAAAACTAGAAATGCTTACGAAAACTATGTCTATGTACTCTTGGAACTTAAACTTAGAAAGACCATATGTTACAATTTACTATAAAGATTTATGTGTTTGGGAATACTTGAAACATGTGAATACTTGATATACTTGTAATACTTGAAACACTTGAATGCTTGATATACTTGGAATACTTGAAACACGTGAATACTTGATATGCTTGGGATACTTGAACACTTGGATGCTTGACACACTTGGAATGCTCAGACTACAGACTGATTGACCCCCGCGTGTTGACCTGTGTGTCAACCCCTACTAGTCATCAGTTAATCTATGCGAATGCTATAAACTTGTATGCTTAAGCTCTCAGACA
The DNA here is from genome assembly GCA_009363875.1 of Mikania micrantha. Taxonomy (NCBI): domain Eukaryota; kingdom Viridiplantae; phylum Streptophyta; class Magnoliopsida; order Asterales; family Asteraceae; genus Mikania; species Mikania micrantha. The sequence goes on along the minus strand of CM018689.1, from coordinate 32,717,204 downwards.
TCGCAAGACAGACTGATTGGCCATCGCGTCTTGACATTTGTCAAGCCCTACTAGTCATCAGTGTTCTTCGTTGTCAGGACCTAGTAAGACAGACTGAATGGCCATCGTGTGTTGAACCGTGGAGTCAACCCCTACTAGTCATTCAATGTTGTTCTTTGTCCATTCATTTTGATGTTTATTGAGGATTAGTTCATTTAGTTGTCCTTTATAGTAAACTCAAAACTATTCATAGAACAATTGGATGCTTAGTTGTTGGGAGGTGAAACGCTTAATTATCATTAACAACAATATGTTAAGCAGCCCGGTATGTGGTGGGACGGTGGCTGGGGATTGTCCCCTACATAAGCCCTATATATAAGCATACCTGGTTGGTTAACATAGGTGGTCGTTGATGAGGTCAAAGTTGTCATTCAGGGAATCAAGGAAAACATTTAAAAGGTAATTGAATTCTAGGAATCAATTGTTATGAATCAGAGATGCAGGATGAAACACCTAATTATCATCAGGAACAATATATCATGTGGTTTGGTATGTGGTGGGATGGTGGCTGGGCGGACGGTAAGTTCGACCCTACATATGCCCTATATATAAGCATACTGAAACAGATGGTATAGGTGGTTAATGGTGAGGTTAAGGCTGTCATTCAAAGGATTTTTCAAACTATTTTTACATAAAACTACATGAACTCACCAACCATTGTGTTGACTTTGTTTTCTTACATGCTTTCTCAGGTGACGCACAAGATTAAGCTAATATTCAGGATTGCATGCTAGGATGCCCAGATATAGATCCTAGTTGACTTTTGAAGAAGAACATCTTTTGAGATCAATATGAATTTCCTTTGATATCTTGTATAGATACAAGATAGATATATTTGATTCTTTTGGATAGGTTTACTTAGTTAAATTACCAAACATTGACATTTGTAATTTAACTTTGTAATCCTAGTTAATGTTTTATTGTGCTTAATTATTCTTAGCATTGATGCTATGCAAAAAATCTGATCATCACGATTATCATTCACGATATCACGCCCCGAGAACCTTCCGCCCGACAGGGACTTCGATCCAACCCCGCTGGCTCGGGGTGTGACAGATTGGTATCAGAACTCAAGGTTATAGAGAATAATAGGTCATTTCCTTAAACGGTTTGGCCTAGACTATAACTTAGGGACCCTCATGTAGAGAATATAGGATCTAAGTTGCATTGTGTCTTCTGCATTCGATCACTGCACTAACCAATATCTTTTGGTTATGATCAGAATGCCACCCAGAAGACCACCGACTCTGGTACCTACACCACATACTTCGGCACCTCACTCATCGACACCATCACCACCAGATTCACCGCCGCCACCTCCTCCTCCACTGGACCCTCCTCCGAACCCGACTACAACTATAGTTCTGGATCCTGCTACTCTTGCCTTGGCAACATTATTGAGTAGCCAGCTGACTAACCAGCTGAAGGATATCATCCCGGAAATGATTAACAGGATTCAAGGCCACGGTAACAACTCCGAGCATACTGCGGGGGAAACTAGTGGAAACTCTGGCACTACTTCAGACTGCTCCTACAAGTCATTCGTAGGATGCAAACCGCCAAGCTTTAATGGTTTTGAAGGAGATGTTGGACTGATCCAATGGCTAGAGAAGATGGAAAATACATTAGACATAAGTGGTTGTCCGGAACGACATAAGGTTCGATACGTTGCTGGATCTTTCAGTAAGCGTGCCCTAACCTGTGGAACTCCCAGATACACGCTCGAGGTAGAGATGAAGCACTAGCCATGCCTTGGGCAGAATTCAAAATCCTTCTTAGGAACGAGTTCTGTCCTAAGCATGAACTACAGAAGCTAGAAGTTGAACTTTCTAATCATGTGATGAAAGGAGTAGATCACATGGCCTTTACTACTCGCTATCATGAACTGGTAGCCTTGGTGCCAGAAATGGTACCAACTCTGGAGAAACGTATAGATAGGTATGTAGGTGGATTACCAGCCTGCATTCAGATTCTTGTCATTTCTGCAAACCCGGTAACCCTAGAATCGACTATTGCACTATCGGCCAAACTTACTGATTTGATGGTCGAATCAGGAGTTTTAAAGAAGGATTCAGGTGAAGCTAAAAGGAACAACCGAAGAAGAAGCAAAAAGTCATACAACAATACGCGATGCCCACACCACTCAATCAAGTTGCTGCAGTACCTGCTAAAGCTGCACGCAAATTTTACACTGGTGTACATCCTCAATGTGCACAATGTCAGTTTCATCATGCTGCCACCATGTCATGTAGGCAGTGTACCAACTGTGGTCGAAAAGGCCATCTGGCTCAACACTGTCGAACTCCATCGGCACCGGCCGTAAACAAAGCTGCCATGGCAATGCCACCACCGCAAAACCCTGGCAATCACAACAACAACAATCGGGGATGCTATAACTGTGGAGAACTAGGTCATTTCTCCAGGGACTATCCGAAGAGAGCACAACAAGGAGCTCAAGTGCCTCGTGGGAGAGCATTTATGATTGGAGCCGCTAGAGCACGCCAAGACCCGGAGACGGGTACTGGTATGTAGTAACTCCTCACTCATGAGACTTTATTTTCTTTTGATATTAGTATGAATAAGAAATTCATCTTATTCCTATTAGTATAACCTCATAAGTAGTTCAGGAAAATTTAGGAATTCTTTTATTGTGATAGAAACAATGAAAGAATCCTCGATAAACGTATATGACATAAGTAGAAAACTACAGCTAACACCAAGGTTGTGCAACAACTAATGCTCATAGCATCAGTTTGTTTCGAACAACAAAGTGTTAGAATTACGCAGATAACTAGCAAACCGTAGCAGTAAGACAACTATGAGCAATAAGAATATCAAAACTCTGAGGCTATACATAAGAAATCTCAGACGCGACCCATAATTTAATTTGGGAGCGTAAGAGCCTTACATCATACAAAATTCTTTCCACTTGTTTAGAAAGAAAGTTGTACCGATAATAACTTTTAAATTTCGGGACGAAATTTCTTTAACAAGGGGAGAATGTAACATCTATGCCGGAATCATTACCGGAACAGTAATCTGTACAGTAACTTGTACAGTAACTCAGATACAAAATAGGAGAATTACTTAGAAGCTACTAACATTCGATGCTAAACACAAACTATAATACTATGTTTCTGAAATCCTGATTTAAACCTTATGGTTTAAACAATCAGAAACACATCAGACAACAAGGAATAGATGCATACATGCTTGATTTGATATTATTAAGTATAAACGTATGTGAGGTTAAACAGAACAAAACCGTAACAGTTGTTGTTACAGAAGGCTAAACCGCCGAACTATTCGTATAGGTGACGATCTGTACGAATAATTCTGAGAGTTTAACAATCTGAAATGATGACTGAAAAAGTAGAAAACAAAATCAGAAAGTGAAACGTACGATCGTGTTCGTACAGTTAGCGCTCTGTATGAAAACGCGCGTAAGGGACGTTTTCTGACGAAACGAAAACGAAGACGATTCGAACGATAATAAATTTAAAGAAATATAATACTTCCTGTTTTACAATTTTGAAACTCATCAGAAATAAATTAAAAGAAACTCTTTTAATTTAAAATACGTAAATTACGCGAAAGAATTAACGAAACTCGTGAAATAATAAATTATGATAAATAATTTAAGAAAATAATATCTAAACTATTTATTAGAAATAACCAACTTCTGAAACGTTTGAAATAAATCCTTTTAATAAAATTTATAGAAACGTGCGCGTTACGATCTGGGAAACGCAACGGAGACGAAAACCGATCAACCGAAACAAACCCGAATACTCTCGGGGTATTTAAAGCCTTAACTGAGGCTTTTTCCTCATTTTCTACCATTTGTCTCTCTCTCTAAAACTCTCTCTCGTTTTCCCTCTCTCTATAGAATTTACACCTTCAAATCACCATAACTTGCTCAAATCTTAATGAAATTGGGTGTTCTTGGTGTCCCTGCAAAGCTCTTGTCATCCTCTACGTAGAAGTACAGCAGATCGGAGCGTCTACCCACTGAAAAACGAGGTATGAAGCTTTGAAATTTCTGAAAACTAGGGTTTTCGTGAAACCTTTCGTTCATCTCATACTAATCGGTTAACTATCTTCACTCTTGAACCACACGACCTCGAAACCCCACCCTAGCATAACATCGCCATGGGACGGTGGCTGGGGATTGTCCCGTACATAAGCCCTATATATAAGCATACCTGGTTGGTTAACATAGGTGGTCGTTGATGAGGTTAAAGTTGTCATTCAGGGAATCAAGGTAAACATTTAAAAGGTAATCGAATTCTAGGAATTAATTGTTATGAATCAGAGATGCAGGATGAAACACCTAATTATCATCAGGAACAAAATATCACGTGGTTTGGTATGTGGTGGGACGGTGGCTGGGCGGACGGTAAGTTTGACCCTACATATGCCCTATATATAAGCATACTGAAACAGATAGTATAGGTGGTTAATGGTGAGGTTAAGGTTGTCATTCAACAGATTTTTCAAACTATTTTTACATAAAACTACATGAACTCACCAACCATTGTGTTGACTTTGTTTTCTTACATGCTTTCTCAGGTGACGCACATGATTAAGCTAAGATTCAGGACTGCATGCTAGGATGCCCAGATATAGATCCTAGTTGACTTTTGAAGAAGCACATCTTTTGAGATCAATACGAATCTCCTTTGATATCTTGTATAGATACAAGATAGATATATTTGATTCTTTTGGATAGGTTTACTTAGTTAAATTACCAAACATTGACATTTGTAATTTAACTTTGTAATCCTCGTTAATGTTTTATTGTGCTTAATTATTCTTAACATTGATGCTATGTAAACAATCTGATCATCACGATTATCATTCATGATATCGCGTCCTGAGAACCTTCCACCCGACGGGGACTTCGATCCAACCCCGCCGGCTCGGGGTGTGACATCCTGGTCCCTTCCTTCAGGGCGACTACCTGCTCCACAAGAATCTGATGAGTTGTACGGGTTTCTATTAGTGTATCGTGGGTGTCCTTTAGAGATCCGTGTGCTTGTATCAGCTACTATTTGGTCCCTTGTAGGTCCAGAGTGACCTGCTGAAGATGGGCCCTTAGCTCAGCCAGCCAGGATGACTCTCCCACCTCGTGGGTAGAGTGAGGTAAATCTCGGGGTGCTAATTGATGTCGGGGTGGAAGACTTGTGGTATTGCGGCCTTGTCTCTGCATACGTCTAATCCCAGTGAACACTGGGACCCTTTTGAGGTGTCAGACTCCTCGCCTGTCTAATAGCTGTTGAATCCTCACCTAACAGCTGAGGGTGTCTAGGTGGTGTATGAGGTCCTAATGGTGGTGTCTGGGGTATCTGTGGTACTACTCATGAAGTTGCTAAGGATGACTCTAAATTCGAGCTCACACTAAAGCTGGGAGTATCGTCTTAGGATTACATACGGTATCCTCTGATATATGTAGAGTTCTCCTTATTCTGACATCGATGTATCAAATACAATTTCCAGATGAGTATCATGTAATGAATAATCAATAATGATATTCAACATAACCATGGTATCTAGTGATGATGTCACTAATTCTTTATAACATGTCTCTCTGATACCACCCTGTCACACCCCTACCTCTCGTCACCTGATGATGTCACTGATAACTCTTTGAAGGTTGCGGAAGCATGGTAGTGATGTTTCAGAGATGTGGTCCAACTTTACTTGAACCGGTATCACAACACACAGGATTAACTTAAAGAAAATATATTACAAGGATAATGCAACTATTACAAACCACCAATTATTGTTCAAAACTTACACACTCTAAACATCATGAGTTGTTTATTTACATGTTCCTGAAAGTGCAATCTCACCCATTCGTCATTGTCTACCTGTAAAAGAATTTAAGTTTGAAAGGTCAGTATAAAACTAGTGAGTTCATACACAAGACTCAATACAATATAATATGTTAAGTATAGTCAATGGCACACATTGACACAATTGGAATAATCATGTGACCCAAATCTAGTTCCTTTCCAACTGAAAGATATGATATTACCAGAAGGTAATCATAGATGCATCATCTTAATTTATTACTACGTTGAATTTGATATTAGAAACAGTAACAAACATTCACACCAGGGGAGATGCAATCTTCCTAGAAAATGGGTTTATCAGACCGATAGTACTACCATTGTTCACTCGTTCGGTCCCAAATGGGTTCACTAGAAATAGTTAGATAAATGAGGGCTTTTTGATATGTTACTTCGATACCCACGGTTATCTCCTGATATCCAAAGCCGGCACACAGTTATACAAGCATATCATACGTTTAGAAAAGATTTCAAAATGATGCCCCGATGTTTGTAAAACATTAAAAGGGGTTCTACGAAACTCATCTGAAGTATTGTAATCAATAATTAGTGCGCGGACTTGTTTTATAGTTCTTGTATTTCAGTGCTGCATTAAGTTAAAGTTTTACAAGTTATCTGTGTTTTAGTTTGCTCATCAGAAATTCCCTTACGTTCAATGTCAAGGACATTGCAACTCGAGTCATCAAACTGATTTTAATTCCTTAATAAGCCTCATTAACTAAGTATCACACAAAGTGTGATATATTAGGAACCTATAATGATTTAGGTTCATATTAAGGAGTTTATGACTGATTGGATTAATCAGAACATTCTCAGATTAATAAATAGGCAATAATCAACAACAATAACCATTGCATTATGTTCAAATACTAAATTTAATCCATACATTATCAAACTAGTAGGAGAGATCGAATCGTTACACATTCGGACGGATTGTCGATTGAAAATTGATGATCCTACATTGTAGAGATGATTTCCAGCTCGAATCTGGGGTTCCTTTGGCTTTTCAGCAAGATTTTGATGATAGAAATTCGATTAGATCGTTTTTGTGAAGGGTAAGTTCGAGAGAGAATAAGAAAGAAAGCTTGCATGGGAATTATGATGATTCTAGCAGCTTATGACCACCGACCCTTCTTCGCGAGCTGCCAAGAGGGCCTAAAAGGGCTCGGCGTAACGCGAAGAATCCGAAGAATTCAGGTATTTTAGGTTCATCGCGTACCACCAAGAGTACCCAGATGGTCTTGACGTACTGCGAGGGATTTCGAAACTCTAATGTTTATCTAATTTTCTTGTTTTCGAAATTCTGGTAAGATGCAAACTCCGTTTTTCGTACGGTTTTCGCTTACGTTTACGATTTCTCAAGTATTTTCTAACCGATGAATATACTATCGTTTATTTTCATGGATTAAAACAAGTATGAATTGAACATTTAAACCTAATTGTCACAGCATTGTTTTATTAAGGCAAAACACATCTTAGTAAACAAGTTATTAACCCTTATAAGAAAGATTACGTTCTATGTGTCAAGTAATGTAAGATATTTCACTCTAACTTGTAAGTGAATGATTTAATTAAATTTCTAGTTAAAGGTCAAGGTCAAGTTATATTTTTTTCTACCAGACTTGACCCTTACACTCCAACAAAACTAGATAATTGTCACCAAAATTAATCACCAAAATAAATGGTAGCAAATATTGTTTTCCTACCAATTGCAAACTTAAATTATTTACTATCAAAAGGTAGCTAAGTGGTGAGAAATTTTTCCATTTTTCATTTTTGGTAGCAAAATCATAGGTAAATATTTAAATGATAGTTTGCCACCATAACACCGGTGGAAAAAAGAAGAATAAAAATTGCGGGACTGTGAAAATTGGGGGAGGAACCTCACATAAAATTAAAGTTAAAAATGGGGGAGCCCTCATTCTAACCCTAGAAAAAAATTTCACTCGTTGCTTCTGTAAACCACACAAAATTGGTGAATCCATTGCAACCTCACGTGGTAATCAAACATTGGTGAATCTATTGCAGCCGCACGTGGTCATCGAGTCGCACGTTGCCAGCGGGTGGGAAATCTGTTTGAGTAGCACGTTGCCGTCCGGTGATCGATTGTTGGAAGCCATGGTATACAATTGTCACAAGTAGTTCTCTCGGACACCACATTTATTTTCTGATTTCTTAGCAGGTGATTTCGTTATCATCACAGGTATGTTTGTTTGGGTGATTTCATGATTTTGTATTGGGTAATTTCTTTTGTCATGTGAGTCGGCAGCCAAATGATATTGAAATAATATTGTGATTCTTCGAGCAATGTTTTTCGATCCATTTCCATCTGAGTTAACTATTTTAGCCTATGAAACTACAAAAATAGTTATTGGTTATCCGAAATATATTACCTCAAAGAAATAAGAAAACAAAGCAACAATTGAACAAACCGAAAAATAATTCGGATTGGGTTTTTCGCGTTTCGGATACGATTCGGATCTCAAATTTTTTCCGATTTCGGATTTTTTGAACACCCCTAAACCATACATGAATTAATTGATTTGATATTGTCGGTAGCCTCAACCTATACGACTTGTATATCTATATACAAGTCGTATACTTGGTGTTAAAACAACCAAGTTGTAACCAACTACAAACTACATTTGTATTGAAATGACAATCTCTCTTCGTGATGCTTGAAGCTATTGATTAATTCATGAAGATCTATGTACAGTCTAGAGTGGTCATACAAAGATATTGCCAGTTTTTCCCCTGATGGATTGTCAATCCAAGAACTCACGGTTTTGTCTTCACTTAACGAATTGCTCGCTCATACAAAAAACATCTTGCTAAAGAAGGTATCCACATCATCATAATCCTATGTCTTCCCTAATTAACATATATGTTTGACTCATGTCTCTGATACCTTATGTAACAGTCCAGAACGACAACATCATAATTTTGCCTACTTTACTCTTAAAAGATTTTCACCTAGGATCTTACATTCTTACGATTTATTTTTCACCCGATGAATTGTTTTATTAATGCAAAACACATTTTAGTAGAAAAGGTATTAACCCTTATAAGAAAGTTTACAATTTATATGTCAAGTAATGTAAGATATTTCACTCTAACTTGTAAATGAATAATTGAATCTAGTTCCTGGTTAAAGGTTAAGGTCAAGTTATATTTTGCTCTACCAGACTTGACCCTTTAACTACTACAAAACTAGGCAATTGTCACCAAATAACCCCGTCAAAATCAAGCTATATCTTTGATTTTTTAACACCATTATAACATACGTATAACATTTTTCTTCTTTTATTTGTTTGTGTAAATTTATCACTATTTAAGAGTTAATATCGTTGTAAGTTTTTGAGTTACATTATTGTAAATGTTTAGTTTAAAAACCTTACAATGATGTTAACTCTTAAATGGTTATAAGATTTACCCATACACATAAAAGAAAAAGTGTTTTCCATGTGTTACAATAATGTTCGAAAAAATAATCATAGATTTGGATTGATCTTAACAGAGTTACTTGGGTTGGTATAATAAGTGTGAGTTATATATTATTCCCAATCTAACACACACATACACATTATACATATATATACATACATACATATATATATATATATATATATATATATATATATATATATATATATATACTCTTTTGTGTAATGGATGGTGGGGGATGTTTGGGTCTCCACTTGTTCGTCTCTTTTAGAGAAGATATTTTGCTCATGTTGCAATCAATATTCGCTCTTTATATACCTTTTGATTTTATTGTTTTGTGTATTAAATTTTGTCATACTTTAATCTTTTTGATGTATTGGTTTAAAAGATTTACATTAATCAAAGACAATACAACCTAGCGATATGTTGGTGTTGTGATAAGGTTTATGAATCAAATGATTCTGGGTTTGAATCCTACAAGAGAGTTTTTTTTTTATGTATTGGATTTCTTCTAGATTGGTGACTTAATGATGAATATGATCGGTTAGTACTGCTGGTGGCACGATGATACTCCAGTAATCCGCTAGTGATTTTAAAATTTATCCGTTAAAAAAAAAGATTCACATTAGTTTTAGTGTTTTAATGCTTACATTGAAGATAATCTTTAATTATCTCTGATGAGTATCATAAAAGAGTGTAATCATATCAACCATAAAGGATTCAAATAATTAAACTAAGCTTTTTTTATTTAGAGGAAACTATTATTTTTCTAATAATCTATATCATTAAACAAATAAATATACAAAGTAAAATCTCACTTTTTCGTGTCTGAGGTGAGAAATAAAGACAAATCTTACCCCTACTGTAAAACGTGATAAAGCGCTTGTTTTGTAAGAGACCCCAAAATTCTATTATTTTATCTTAAATTTGTATTTTATCTTTTTATCGTATTATAATTACTTATAGCTGGAAATAACGTGACAGTCTAAAACCATCAACGCAAACTTCCTAAGCGTGTATTTCAGATACCTCGAGTAAGCCCACGTGCATATATTTTTATTAAGTAAATTAAAAATAATACTCAACGAGTTTAGTGTCAATATGTGAAAATATGTTCATTTTTAATTAGTGCTGTATTATATTTTTCACTTTAAACATGAATTGTAAATGTAAAAGACAATTTTAATGGTGTGTAAATTAACATTTTAAAAAGAAAATAATAAAATAAAAATACAAGTGAGTTACCCTCGTTGATAGAGGTGGACAAACTTTTTTTAACTGATTCCATTTCTAAAACAGTTTTAGTTTGAAATCGGTTCTAATTTTAGTCAACAAAGTCGAAAACCAGTTCCGATTATATTCATATTTTCTACTGGTTTTGACCAATTTTTAGCCGGTTTCAGCTCCGGTCGGGTAAAGGTGGAACCGGTTCCGAATCCAGTTATGAATTTTCTGAGAAACTGAAAGTTTGAAATTGCCTATACCTATCAGTTCTAGTTCCAGTTCCAGTTCCAGTTCCATTTGGGGTAGTACCAGTTCCGGTTATGGTAGTTGGTTTTAGTTTCAGAAATGGTTTTTTCTCTTACATCTACTCATGGAGCCATGGACCAAGGATGCCTTAGACCATGGGGTATGCCTCATGGTTCACTCACTCCACATATGCGTCACGTAGGCACCTACTACAACCACTCACTCCATCAAAAGTGATGGAAATGCTCATTTGTCCAACCACTCCACATCATCATTTTTTTAAATTAAAAAGTAGATATAATTAATCTTAAATTAAAAAAATTACATAAAATTATAAATGAAAATTACAAATTAATAAAAAAAATTACATAAAGCTAATTATCTTTATATTTATTACGAATTTTTTCCTTCTCCCGCTCGGCAATTTCACAGTCGACCCCGGTTAAGTGTTCGGTGTTGGTGAATAGAAGTTGTAACTCTACCAACCATTGACGTTCCCGTTTTAATTCGTTAAAGTCACCGATTCGTTGAGATAAGTTTTCCATTCCTTGGTTATAATCCAGGGTCGTTTGAGATGAAGAGCCCCGTCTAACCCTTGCTCGGTCGGTTTTTGCACGATCTCTCCCAATTCGACGAGTCAAATCCTCTATGTCGTCGTCGTCTTCTTCTTCTTCATCGAGCTCGTTTAGATTTATTTGAACTCGAGCATCCGACGTGCCGGGACTATCGGTTGACGATGCTTTTGATCGTTTTGAGGCCGACGGTTGAACAATCAAGATTCTAACACAGTTAAGACATTTCCTCATAATCTCCCAACTCCGTTTAAGCGTGAAGGGGGCGTTAAACTCTTCCCGGTATTGATCTTCCGATTCACTCTCGATCATCGTGTCGCTTTGGCCACTCCGGCGAGTTTGCCATTTGTGGGAATAAATCCCGTTGAACCTTTAACCTTTCGGTTCATGTCCCGTCATTTGCTAGAGATCATATTGTTTGTACGATACTCCCCACGACCCATGGCTTGGAAAAATTACTTCGGATTTTACTCCAGAAGTCCGGTCCTTTTTTGTTATGACCTATAAACAATTTATAAAAAAAATATTAACAATTTTAAACAAATAAATTAACAATATTTAAAAACCTAAAAAGAAAGTAATTACCAACAATTGGGTCTTCCGACACATCAACCCAAGCTTTTGAAAGTTGAAACTCCTCCTCCGGTGACAATTTTTAGAGACGGGTTGGACCTACTGTGACAATCCAGCATTTCGGATTAACATCGTTAACTCAAAGTTAACAGAAACAATATGAAATCATACAAAAATTAAAATAGAAAGGTTAAAATTGAAAAAATTAGAAACACTTTAATTACAAAGAATTAACTTGTAATTAGCTAAAACATACAATTTTGACTTGTATAGTCAAAATTCATTCATAACACAAGAGAGATTCGAAATTTGAATTAATACACCATAATTGATGAAATTAATCCATCATAAAACATGTAATGATGATGATAAACAGTTATCATCAGTTAAAACTCCTTTAATGATCGAATTAAATCGAATTAACAATCTATTAAGTTGAAACCGTTACTAGTGACTATAAATCCATACAATCCGATCAAAATTCAACCAATTGAACTTACATAACTCTAAATCGGCACCCTCTGGACTATTTACATACATCAATTCGAATCAAGAAGCATCGGGTAGAAGAATTCGAGTGGGAACCGGCCGAACTCAAGGCATAAAGTCGATCTCCATCAATATAATATCAAAACAGGTAAAAATTTATACCTATAACACCTAAAAGTGCCGACTAAGAGTTACCCTATATCAATTTGGACTTGTAACATCGAATTGAACAAGTTCAAACAATTAGGGTTCGTATTAAAAACGTTTTGGGGGTTTCGATCAAAATGGGTTTAAAAACGAAACTAAATGGTACCATTAGCTTCAGAAGATCTCGACTAAACATAACCCCATGTTAATTTGTATTTCTAATATCGAATTGCAAGATCTCGATTATTAGGGTTCTTGAAATGAAACGTTTTGGGGGTTTTTACTCAAACGGGCTTTATAATCAAATTAAATTATTTAGAAAGCTTCTAAAACATCCCTTTAATGAATACCATATGTTAATTGTAATAAACAACAACGAATTAAACGATTTTGAAATCTAGGGTTCATAAGCAAAAGCGAATTGGGGGTTTTGAAGCAATTGTACTTTTTACCCAAATTAAATACTGCAGATAGGTTCTAAATATCATGTGTAATGAAAACCCTCTGTCATTTTCGTAAAACAACATTAAATTACACGAATTTGATTTTTAGGGTTTTCGGAGAAACTTACTAGGGGTTTTTGATACAAACGAACTTAAAAATCAAATTAAAACCATCCTTAGAGTCGTTTGGATCCATGGAGCAAAAGCCCCATGATTTGGGGACCGATCGGGTTTGAATTGGACATCAATTGAGACTTGATGATTTCGATTAATGATAAACAAAAGGGAATCAATCGGATTGTGGTTAAAACCATTTAAACAGAAAGATGTTAAAGAAATCTGAAGCAGAGCAGTTGGTAGTGTGCGTGTGTTTGGTTTGAGAGGTCAAGGGTTCGACCCTTGCCCTTGACAGTTTTGAAATTTTAATCAAATTTTAGTTCTTAAACCATAACTTTCTCGTTCCAACTCCGATTTAACCCGTTCAAATTTCGTTGGAACCGAAATGGAATTGCGAACATGATGAAATGATAAAATTCACATTTTAAACCCGAAAACACAAACGTGTATAATTACGCGTATTTAAACATAACCGTATATGTTCATACGATTTGAACAAACGAATTAAAAGGCATGTACACTTTTGTATGTGCGTTTCAAACAAACTAACATATGTGTGTTGACACACATATGTGATTACAAACACGATTGGACATTACGAATAACACAACGTTATTGTAATGACACAGATTATTCGTAGAAGATTATCTACGCGATTTTCAAGTACTTGATCATTCAATTCGCATTCTCAGGTGCGTACACGACCCCTTTTATATTTTAATGTTTTGGGGGAGCAAACATGTGCAAACAAACGATTTTGGATACATATCACTTGCATGAGTTAACTGTTTATTATAAGTATGCACATAACACTCAAAGTGCTTACACATTGAACCGTTTAGTTTGCCGTAGTGCAAAGCGTGGTAGTTGAAGATAGATCTATTGGGTTTGACAAACCTCACTTGGTAGACTGGAGGTTTATGCAAGTGTTTAACTAGCCAATTCAACATTACTATTGTTTGTGTTAGACAATGGTGGGAAGGCAAAACATGCAATAGCATGCAACAGTCAGCTTCGGTGTCAACCACTTATGTAAATAGTACAAATGACTAGCTATCATGACTATGCAATGTGTGATTATGTTATCTACAAACATTTACATTTCAAACTGTTGTTCAAACAATTGGGATTATACAAACCTGTGTGTGCACCAACCTTTGTGTTGACTTGATATACATGTTTTCTCAGGACGCTAAGGTACAAGCACAGACAAGCAGGGACTAGGAGATCGAGTCTCATGCATGCTTTACATTACAGTTGTTTTGAATTTGAACATTTAAGACTTTGTTTTGTAATTTACAGTTTTCAAACCGTTATGTTTGTTTTTATTTTAAAAACGCTTCCGTAACGTTATAACTTTGATATTACAGTTTTAGACCAAAGTATGTTTTGAACATCATATAGAGGTCTTCGTTATGTCTAATGATCTGAGATCCTGGTTTGTCACGTCCCAAACGGTATGATTCCGTTAGTTGAAAATTGGGGGTGTGACAGATTGGTATCAGATACATTGGTTATAGCGAATTAGGTTTGCATTAGTAGACTTAGACTATAACTGTTAGACATTAGACACATTTGCTTATACACTCATATTTTGTATAACCTTTACACATAAGTGTTATGTTACAGATATGGCATCATCTTCTAAACGTATTAATGATGAGGAGCCACAAGTTGTAGAAATCCAGGAAACTAAGAAGAGGAAGTTGCAGCCCGTGGATGATACCATTCATTATGGTGAGGATATTCACATTAGACCTAGAGGGAGCAGCCACTATTGGCAGTGGTTCCCTGATCTTATCTGTAGCTGTGTACGCGAGGAGAGAGTGCATCCTCCACCCGCTACTTCATCTACTACTGGTATTTGGACATTACCGGCTCTAGGGTATCTGCTAGAGCAAGCGTTTGCTGCATTCGTGGCACGTATGGATCGAGAGATCCGTAATATGCGCGAGGCAGCCGGGGCAATCACAGGATGGTTGGAAAGCAACAACTGGATTATGGATAAATGGAGGAGTCTTAAGGAGGAGCTGACTCGTACAGACGAGTTACATGAGAATCTGGTGGAAGATGTGGAAATGATGCGAAATGCTATTGTTGAGCTCACCGATCGACTGCAAAATGCTGAATTTCGTGCAACTATGGCCGAGGCACGACAACAAGAAACAGAACTTCGTGCGGCTATGGCCAAGGCAAGGGCCGAAGAGGCCATTGCACTATCTAATGCGGCTATAGATGGAACCAACATAGTTGGGGATTTGGCTGAGCAGGTACTGACACTTGTCACCGAACACATACAATATGATCACGGTGCAGGGAGCGATCCACCAGAGCAGGTTGATTCATCTCCTAGTGTTGCACCACCAAATGGTGGAGTTTAGCTATTTTATGTTATTTATCTTTCAGTAATAAACCTATATGAGTGGGATGTACTCATAACAAATAAAATATCATGTTTAGTTGGTTACCCACAATTAATGAAAAGAAATTATCTTTATAAGAACTAGTAATTTGATAACAATAACTGATTGTTGTGTTTGCATATGTATGAATGGTGATTATGTAATCTCATTATGTATAATTGTAAATGTGATGATAATGGCCAGGGAGAACATCAATATGACAGTTGCTGAGCTCAATGAGCTAATTAACAGTAGGGTCGCGGAGGCCATCGCGAACTATACTCAAACCCACATGACAGAACCACATGGTCCAGCAGGAGGATTAGTGAACCCACAGATGTGCACGTTCAAGATGTTCTTGGACTGCAAGCCACACAACTTCAAAGGATCGGAAGGGGCCATTGGACTCCTACGGTGGATTGAAAAGGCGGAATCAGTGTTTGAGATGTGCAACTGTCCTGATGAGAATAAAGTTAAGTATGCTACGGGAACTTTGGAAGGTCCAACATTGACTTGGTGGAACTCCAATGTTCAAACTCTGGGATTGGGTGAGGCCAATGCCCTAACTTGGAATGGGTTCAAGACCTTACTGCAAGAGGAATACTGCCCTCGCAGTGAGATACAAAAGCTGGAAGATGAGTATTGGCATCTTAAGATGGAGGGATCTAACATTGAGGAGTACACAACTCGGTCACACGAATTAGCCAGACTCCTACCACACATGGCTAATCCACCGAGCAAGTGGATTGAGAGGTACATCGTGGGATTAGTGCCTCAGATTCAAGGGTTGGTTACTTCTGCGAATCCCACCACCATTCAACAAGTTGTTCAATTGGCGCACCAACTGACTGATCAGGCAGTGCTACAGGGAACTCTGCCTAAACGAACAGCAGTTACTAAGGTGGGAGACCACAAGAGGAAGTGGGAAAGCAGCAATTCCAAGAATTTCAGCCAACAATCGTTTCAGCAGAACCGCAAACAAGATTCAAACAAATCTTATCACAATTCAAACATTGGTCAGCAGTCATCATCATCAGGGGGTATATTGGTAAAAACCCAAAGTGCAACAAGTGTGGATTCCATCATGTTGGGAATCAGTGTGATAAGTATAAGTGCCAACGGTGTGGCAAAGCGGGTCATGCAGTTAAAGACTGCCGCGGGGAACTGCAAAACAACCCCAACAATCAGAACACTAATAAGAACAACACTCAAAAGGGGTGTTATGAGTGTGGCAAGCCAGGGCACTTCAAAAAGGATTGCCCACAACTCAAGAAGGGCGGGACTAATGATACAAACGGCAACGGCAATGGCACCAATAACAACAACAATAACAATAACAATGGTGCTAGGGGCAGGGCGTTTGTGATTGGAGGACGTCAAGCACGGGAGGATCCCAACATTGTTACGGGTACGTTCCTCTTGAATAATCACTATGCCTCTATGTTATTTGATACTGGTGCAGACCGGAGTTTTGTATCTGGTTCACTTTCTAAATTGCTAAATGTTAGCCCCACTGCCTTAGAAAACCCATACACTGTAGAACTAGCTGATGGCAAGTTAATTGTAGTTGAACAAATCCTTAAGGGATGTATGCTTGAATTGATGGGTCAAACACTGGAAATTGATCTTATGCCTATCACTTTAGGCAGTTTTGATGTAGTCATTGGCATGGACTGGTTGTCCAAACACCAGGCTGAAATAGTATGCCATGAAAAGGTCGTTCGTATACCTCTTTCGCATGGAGAGACACTGTTTGTACAAGGTGAAAAGACCAGTACGTCACTGCGTCTCATATCCTGTATGAAAGCACACAAATGTCTGCGTAAAGGTCATACAACAGTTATAGCACTTATAACTGAGAAGCCGGTAGATGAGAAGAAGATTGAAGACATCCCAGTGGTATGTGAATTTATTGACGTATTTCCAGAAGACTTACCGGGATTACCGCCTATCAGACAAGTGGAATTTCGGATCGACCTTACCCCAGACGCAGCACCGATAGCTAGGGCGCCTTATCGTCTTGCACCGTCTGAAATGCAAGAGTTATCCACACAACTGCAAGAGTTGTTGGATAAGGGCTTTATACGACCTAGTTTTTCACCTTGGGAAGCTCCAGTCTTATTTGTTAAGAAAAAGGACGGGACTTTTCGTATGTGTATCGACTACCGGGAACTGAACATGGTTACCATCAAACACCGGTATCCACTACCTCGAATTGACGATCTGTTCGATCAGTTGCAAGGTTCGAGTTATTACTCGAAGATTGATCTCAGGTCTGGTTATCACCAACTCAGAGTCCAGGAAGAAGATATTCCAAAGACAGCATTTAGGACGCGCTATGGCCATTATGAATTCTTGGTCATGCCGTTTGGATTGACAAACGCTCCAGCAGTATTCATGGATCTCATGAATCGAGTTTGCAAACCTTATCTTGATAAGTTTGTCATTGTTTTCATCGATGACATTCTCATCTATTCTCAGACTGAGGAGGAGCATGCTGAACATCTTCGATTGCTGTTAGAATTACTGAAACAAGAACAATTGTACGCCAAGTTCTCGAAATGTGACTTCTGGATGCGAGAAGTGCAATTCTTGGGTCATATAGTCAATGAGAGGGGCATACATGTTGATCCAACGAAGATTGAAGCGATTAAGAATTGGGAAGCACCAAAGACCCCTACCGAGGTACGACAATTCCTTGGTTTGGCGGGTTATTACCGACGATTCATTGAGGGTTTCTCAAAGATCACTCAACCACTTACAACTCTTACGCACAAAGGAACGAAGTATAACTGGACGGATAAACAAGAAGTTGCATTCCAGTTATTGAAACAGAAACTCTGCAGTGCACCGATTCTGTCCTTACCGAAAGGGACGGAAGACTTTGTGGTGTATTGTGATGCATCTGCCCAGGGTTTGGGATGTGTGTTGATGCAACGTGATAAAGTAATTGCTTACGCTTCACGACAACTACGACCACACGAAAAGAATTACACTACTCATGACTTGGAGTTAGGAGCAGTGGTATTTGCTTTGAAAATCTGGAGACACTATTTATATGGAACTAAGTGTACCATTTACACTGATCATAAGAGCCTGCAACATATCTTTGATCAGAAGGAACTCAATATGAGACAGCGACGACGGGTCGAGTTGTTGAATGATTACGAATGCGCAATCAAGTATCACCCGGGAAAAGCTAATGTGGTAGCTGATGCTTTAAGCAGAAAAGACACATCAACAAGACGGGTTCGCGCACTTATGATGACGATACATACTGACTTACCTGAAAAGGTACACAGTGCTCAACTTGAAGCCTTAGAAAAGGATAACTTAGAACAGGAATCCTTACGAGGAATGGAAAAGCAATTGGATGTTATGCCTGATGGAACTCGTTGTTTCACTAATCGACTTTGGATACCTTTGCGTGGTGGTTTAAGGGAGCTTGTGATGGACGAAGCGCACAAATCCAGATATTCAGTCCATCCTGGTTCAGACAAAATGTATCATGATTTGAAGGCACTTTATTGGTGGCCTCACATGAAAGCCGACATTGCTAAGTACGTTAGTAAATGTTTGACTTGCTCGAAAGTCAAAGTTGAATATCAGAAGCCATCTGGTTTACTACAACAACCAGAAATACTGATGTGGAAATGGGAACAGATTTCGATGGATTTCATTACTAAGTTACCCCGTACACCGAGTGGTTGTGATACGATATGGGTAATTGTCGATCGATTGACGAAATCTGCACATTTCTTGGCAATCAAGGAAACCGACAAGATGGAGAAACTGACTCGTATTTATATCAAGGAAGTGGTAGCACGGCACGGCATGCCAATTTCCATCATATCAGATCGGGATGCCCGATTTACTTCAAACTTTTGGAAATCACTCCATAAGTCATTAGGAACTCGTTTGGATATGAGTACCGCATATCATCCACAGACCGACGGTCAGAGTGAACGTACAATTCAAACGCACGAGGATATGTTACGAGCTTGTGTAATTGACTTTGGTGATAGTTGGGAAAACCACTTACCGTTGGTGGAATTCTCTTACAACAACAGTTATCATACAAGTATTCAGGCAGCACCGTTTGAAGCATTGTATGGTCGAAAATGTCGTTCACCAGTTTGTTGGGCTGAAATTGGTGACAGTCAGATTACAGGTCCTGAACTCGTACATGAAACAACAGAGAAGATAGTTCAAATCCGGAACCGTATGGCAGAGGCCCGGGATCGACAAAAGAGTTACGCTGACAAAAGTCGTAAGCCGTTGGAATTTCAAGTAGGAGATCGAGTTCTTCTAAAGGTATCACCTTGGAAAGGTGTGATACGATTCGGCAAGCGCGGGAAACTTAGTCCATGCTACGTAGGACCTTTTGAGATCCTGAAAAGGATTGGTCCGGTAGCATATCAACTCCAACTACCGGATGAACTCAGCGGAGTTCATGATGTGTTTCACGTTTCGAATTTAAAGAAATGTCTTTCTGATGAGACATTGGTTGTACCACTTGGGGAAATACAAGTGGACGAACAGTTACGATTCATTGAAGAACCGGCTGAAATCATGGACCGAGAGGTCAAACAGCTCAAACACAGCAAAATTTCAATAGTCAAGGTCCAGTGGAATTCAAGACGTGGACCTGAATTCACATGGGAAAGGGAAGATCAAATGATGAAGAAGTATCCTCATCTGTTCAAAACAACAACTGTAAACACTGAGAAGGTACGTTAAATTTCGAGACGAAATTTCCTTCAACAAGGGGATGACGTGATATTTCACACTTCAACATTTCAGATTTCAAACTGTAAGCACAAATTCTTTTATACAATTGGCTTTGTTACAAACAGTTGTGCTGAACACAAATAGCATATGAATTCAAACACTTTCAGGCATGATTAAGTTACAATCGATATGCTACATTTTATGTGCTACATTTTATGTGTTACACTGCATAGTAATGCAAACATGATTAGTTGCAAACATTCACTATGTGCAAGGTTACATAGTATTGTATGATTAAACACGAACATTCAGGTTACATAGTATGGTATGATCAAACACGAACATTCACAGTTAGGTGCACTAACTGGTGTGCATGCAAACAGTTACATGGAACGATCACACGTAGGGGTGATGTTGCCAAACATTAACGATCACACTTAGGTGTGGTGTTGCAAATATTGAATTTTGTGTGTGAGTACACACAAGTACACAGAATGATCAAGTATCGCACTAACACGCACACTCTGAATTCACAAGTGTTGTACTAACTACTTTTAACATTTAACAATTTTCGGGACGAAAATTCCTTCAACAAGGGGATGATGTGACAATCCAGCATTTCGGATTAACACCGTTAACTCAAAGTTAACAGAAACAATATGAAATCATACAAAAATTAAAATAGAAAGGTTAAAATTGAACAAAACAAATTAGAAACACTTTAATTACAAAGAATTAACTTGTAATTAGCTAAAACATACAATTTTGACTTGTATAGTCAAAATTCATTCATAACACAAGAGGGATTCAAAATTTGAATTAATACACCATAATTGATGAAATTAATCCATCATAAAACATGTAATGATGATGATAAACAGTTATCATCAGTTAAAACTCCTTTAATGATCGAATTAAATCGAATTAACAACCTATTAAGTTGAAACCGTTACTAGTGACTATAAATCCATACAATCCGATCGAAATTCAACCAATTGAACTTACATAACTCTAAATCGGCACCCTCTGGACTATTTACATACATCAATTCGAATCAAGAAGCATCGGGTAGAAGAATTCGAGTGGGAACCGGCCGAACTCAAGGCATAAAGTCGATCTCCATCAATATAATATCAAAACAGGTAAAAATTTATACCTACAACACCTAAAAGTGCCGACTAAGAGTTACCCTATATCAATTTGGACTTGTAACATCGAATTGAACAAGTTCAAACAATTAGGGTTCGTATTAAAAACGTTTTGGGGGTTTCGATCAAAATGGGTTTAAAAACGAAACTAAATGGTACCATTAGCTTCAGAAGATCTCGACTAAACATAACCCCATGTTAATTTGTATTTCTAATATCGAATTGCAAGATCTCGATTATTAGGGTTCTTGAAATGAAACGTTTTGGGGGTTTTTACTCAAACGGGCTTTATAATCAAATTAAATTATTTAGAAAGCTTCTAAAACATCCCTTTAATGAATACCATATGTTAATTGTAATAAACAACAACGAATTAAACGATTTTGAAATCTAGGGTTCATAAGCAAAAGCGAATTGGGGGTTTTGAAGCAATTGTACTTTTTACCCAAATTAAATACTGCAGATAGGTTCTAAATATCATGTGTAATGAAAACCCTCTGTCATTTTCGTAAAACAACATTAAATTACACGAATTTGATTTTTAGGGTTTTCGGAGAAACTTACTAGGGGTTTTTGATACAAACGAACTTAAAAATCAAATTAAAACCATCCTTAGAGTCGTTTGGATCCATGGAGCAAAAGCCCCATGATTTGGGGACCGATCGGGTTTGAATTGGACATCAATTGAGACTTGATGATTTCGATTAATGATAAACAAAAGGGAATCAATCGGATTGTGGTTAAAACCATTTAAACAGAAAGATGTTAAAGAAATCTGAAGCAGAGCAGTTGGTAGTGTGCGTGTGTTTGGTTTGAGAGGTCAAGGGTTCGACCCTTGCCCTTGACAGTTTTGAAATTTTAATCAAATTTTAGTTCTTAAACCATAACTTTCTCGTTCCAACTCCGATTTAACCCGTTCAAATTTCGTTGGAACCGAAATGGAATTGCGAACATGATGAAATGATAAAATTCACATTTTAAACCCGAAAACACAAACGTGTATAATTACGCGTATTTAAACATAACCGTATATGTTCATACGATTTGAACAAACGAATTAAAAGGCATGTACACTTTTGTATGTGCGTTTCAAACAAACTAACATATGTGTGTTGACACACATATGTGATTACAAACACGATTGGACATTACGAATAACACAACGTTATTGTAATGACACAGATTATTCGTAGAAGATTATCTACGCGATTTTCAAGTACTTGATCATTCAATTCGCATTCTCAGGTGCGTACACGACCCCTTTTATATTTTAATGTTTTGGGGGAGCAAACATGTGCAAACAAACGATTTTGGATACATATCACTTGCATGAGTTAACTGTTTATTATAAGTATGCACATAACACTCAAAGTGCTTACACATTGAACCGTTTAGTTTGCCGTAGTGCAAAGCGTGGTAGTTGAAGATAGATCTATTGGGTTTGACAAACCTCACTTGGTAGACTGGAGGTTTATGCAAGTGTTTAACTAGCCAATTCAACATTACTATTGTTTGTGTTAGACAATGGTGGGAAGGCAAAACATGCAATAGCATGCAACAGTCAGCTTCGGTGTCAACCACTTATGTAAATAGTACAAATGACTAGCTATCATGACTATGCAATGTGTGATTATGTTATCTACAAACATTTACATTTCAAACTGTTGTTCAAACAATTGGGATTATACAAACCTGTGTGTGCACCAACCTTTGTGTTGACTTGATATACATGTTTTCTCAGGACGCTAAGGTACAAGCACAGACAAGCAGGGACTAGGAGATCGAGTCTCATGCATGCTTTACATTACAGTTGTTTTGAATTTGAACATTTAAGACTTTGTTTTGTAATTTACAGTTTTCAAACCGTTATGTTTGTTTTTATTTTAAAAACGCTTCCGCAACGTTATAACTTTGATATTACAGTTTTAGACCAAAGTATGTTTTGAACATCATATAGAGGTCTTCGTTATGTCTAATGATCTGAGATCCTGGTTTGTCACGTCCCAAACGGTATGATTCCGTTAGTTGAAAATTGGGGGTGTGACACCTACCACAACGGGTTCGGTATCCCCAACTTGTTTCTTTTTGTGTCTACGCCTTTGTGTTGGTTGCGTGCTTGGACCGGCATTGGTAGGGGTTGAGTCTCGAGTACAACTTCATTCTGAGATAGTTGACCAAACCCGTGCGTTTGTTGGCTCGAACCATAATCAGCGAATGTGTAAAACCCTTGTTGTGGATTTGAATCAAAATGCGGTCGATAACCGTTTGAATGAAAAAATGATTCATTGGAGAAGGGTTAAAGAACAAATTCGAAGGTTGGCGTGTTCAGGTTTCGGTTAGGTGGAGTGTTTGGGTTGTAGTATTGATTTGGTGTTTGGTTAAGATCCATGAAAAGTATTTTTTTTTTTTATTAAGAAATTGAATTAGTTTGAAATGGCAAGAGTGGGAAATTTTGTGTTGAATGAATTTAAAATGTGATGTTTAAATAGGTAATTTTTTTTATTTAAATGCTTGAAAATGTCGAATCCTCAACGGTAATCTCATTCACCCGTTGTCCCACTCACGCCGGCCCACCCAAGCCCAATCACGCCCACTAGAGGGCGGTATGCCACGCCCACACCCACACCCAATCCATTGGCACACCCCATATTCTTATCATCGTTTATTGGAGATTTGTGATTTTCACGTGAGAGTGGTTCATAGGGGTAGAAATGTCTTCATCGTTTATTTTGTTTGCGAGTCTGACAGGAATTGTAGTTTTGAGTTTAGACAGACAATTAGACAAACATGGAAAAATACAAAAATAATAATAATAGTATATAAATAAATAAATAAAAAGAACAGCCTGTAAATTGAGATGAAGAATTTTAAAATGATAAGATCGTCGTGTTATTGATCTCCCATGATACGTACAATTGTACAATCATTCTAAAAAAATTTAAAAAATAAAATAGACTATAATACATAGATTTTAAAGAATTGTTCTTTATAAACAAATAACATTTTTAGTATTACATTTTTAAAAATTAATTTCTTTTAAAATTCAAGTTTTTTATCATTGTTTTATTACTTAAAGTACTTATTAATACATATTTTAAACATTTTTTATTAAAATATTATTTTATAGTTTATAAATTTTTAATATTAATTATTTAATATTAAATCCGTGTAACACACGGGGTATAGTCTAGTATATAATAAATAAAGGTTTTGATATACCACTTGTCAACATTCTGGGTTACTTAAAGATTGTTTTTCACTCCTCTCTATCTCATAATAAATATTTTTATGACATTTTTTATTAAATTCTGATTTTTTTATCTTCTCTCTCCTATTAAATATTAATGATTTTATTTAACTTAGTAAATAATATGATTAAATTATGAATCAATTTTTTAATTTTTTATGAAACGTCTATGAAAAATATGTATTATGTTATTTTAAACAAATAATTATAAAATTCAAATATTTAACATGTGTAAATGTTTAATACATCTATGTTTAATGTTATATATATATATGTGTGTGTGTGTGTGTGTATGTGTTTTAAGAAAAAAAAATTTATAAATTTTTATCTTTAAAATTTTCTATATAAAAAAGTATAACTAATATTATTAGTATTAATATAATCATGTAAATTTAAAAAGATATAATAAAATTATTTTAATTATGTAAATTTATGAAGATATAGTTATAAAATCACATAATTTTTTATTCGCAATCCCGTGTATTAAACGGGTTTATAACCTAGTAAATAATATATCAAATAAATGTGGTAATTTTTACCCATGTTAAAGAAAATGAGTTGGTTTGGGCAAATAATTATATTATAATGGGTTGAAATGGGTAACATCATAATATTGAATGGGTTGAGATGGAGAACACTTAAACACAATGTGTGTCAAGACGGGTAACCAAAAAAGTATGTAAATGCAATGAATTCAAACATTTAAGAATGATTAATAACATATTTGATGAGAAAATTACTAAAAATTATTCAAATGGACTATTTGTTTATTTATAACACATCTTAAGTTAAATTAAATTGATTTTTTTAAGAACAATCCATTTAGACCCGAACATATTTTGCTTAAAATCCATTCCGACCCGCACTCATTCTAACCCGAACCCGTTATCCAACCCGACCCAACCCACCTATTTTGCCAGGCATAATATCAAATAAACGAGGCAATGTCATTTCTAGTTTGAAAACCAAATTCAAAAGATAAACCCGAGATCTCTTTAGTTGTGGAACGTGTTCAACTTTCGGGTCTTGAAAACTAATCAATTGTGAAACTTATTCAATCCGAATGATATGATATACACTCATTAGGATTTGGCATGATGATAATGATTTTGTTAGAACTATGCGTTTGATTAAAATTTTTTTTTCCCTGATAGCTCTTAAGAAGAAGATAAGACAACAGAAAATTATTACCCTTAAATACCTTTTTGAATACAAAGAATGATTTAAAAGATTATTACATTTCTCATCATCCATATCAAATCGAACAAAATCCATTAGACCCATGATCCAACCCATTGGTAGAAGAGGACACTCAATTGTGTTTTAATTGTATAATACACTAGTATTTTTATTTAAATCATGTGTAAAAGCTTAAAAATTCGTAATCATATAGTTAGAAAATATAATAATTATTCATGAATAAATTTACTTAGGAGGTGTTTGTTTACCTTTTAATGATTCCATTAAGAGTTAAGGTCTGAACCGGTCAGACACAAGGGTGTTTGTTTCAGTTTTATTTCACATCTGAATGATTCATCTCACCTCTGAATGATTAAGCAAAAAAAAGAGTCTGAATGAAAAAATAAACCTTAGGGGTAAAAAATTTCTCCCCACTTTTTCTTCTTCCTGTCTTTCACATTGGAACCCCTGCATCTTCTTTCACCCTCGCCGAACAGAGCCACCACTAGCAGCCGCTGCTTCACCTTCCGGCCGCCGCTACTTCAGCCTCCGCGTATCCAAGGTAAGAGCTTCTCTTGTCGTTCGATTTGGCTATGATTTTTGTTCGATCTGCTAATGCTTTCAGCCTTCAGCCACCGGCGGTCGGCTTAGGCCACCCGTCCTTACTGTCGGTCGGTCGGCGGTGTGCTATGATTTGTTCTTACTGTTTCTATGTTGGTTCTAGTTCGATCTACTTAATTTTTCGTTAATTTGTTCCAACATTGAAGGTCCTTAATTGGATTTTGAAGGTCTAGACCTCTTATTCGATCTGCTTCCCTTGCAAGAACCATTGTTTTTTTAATAAATAAGTTGTTCTTGTCCTTAATTTGTTCTCACATTTTCTACGTTGGTTCTTGTTTTTATTTGTGATAAATTATTTGTTCTTGATCATTGATAGTACAGAAGGGTTAAACAGTCAATGATACAGATTCTACCAAACATCCCCTTAAACAACTAAAAAATATTTATTTTTATTATTATTATTATTTATTAATAAGGAGAAGTGAAAAAAAATAAGAAAATATCAGACAATAATATTTTTTTCTCATTTAATATGAAAAAGATATGAAAAAAATAAAGTTGATAAAACATTATAAACTAACACTTCTTCTCCTCAATTATTCTATTATTATAATAAGTTATTAGTTTTGATATGTTTTGACATAAATTAATATTATGTTACGTCAAATAACTTCTAAATATATCAAGACAATAATATCTTGTTTGTTTTAAACAACTCAAGTATAAAAAAATATATTTACATGACGTGTATAGCTCGACTGACAAGTAATGTTGGACATCACTAAGACCATAGGGTATGACTCATGGTTCACTCACTCCACATATGCGTCACGTATGCGCCACGTAGGCACCCACCATAACCACCCACTCTACCACTTTGGTAGAAATGCCCTCACGCCCGTGACAAATTTATGCCCTCACTCCCGTTGCCCCACTCACGTCAGCCCACCCACGCCCAACAGTGGGCGGTGTGCCACGCCCACTCCCTTGGCACACCCCATGGTCTAACAACTGGCTATATAACTTTTAAGCATAGCTGAAACTTCTTTCGAGCCTATAATTCAAGCTCGAGCTCCTATAAAACCTTGAGCCACGAGCGAGCTCTTTTTTTATCATCCTCTACTTTATACATATATGTTTAATATAATATATATGCAAGTCAACTTTCTCACCTCTCTGTCCTAATAAATATTTGTATGCCATATTTTAATTAAATTTGATTTTTTATCCTCCTCCTCCAATTAAATATTAATAATTTTATTAAACTTGGTTAATAATATAGTTACATTGTAAATCAACTTTTTACTTTTTGTATAAAATGTTTTTAAAAATATATATGGTCTTATATATTAAAAAAATAATTTAAAATTTAAATATTTAACAGGTTTTAACCTACTGTGTGTGTATTATACATAATATATATGTTTGTATGTAATATAATATGTGTGTATATAATTTAATGGGTATATATATATATGTGTGTGTGTATATGTATATATGTATTATAAATCGAGCTGAGCCCGAATCGAGCCAACCTTGGCTCGGGCTTAGCTCATTTAAAACGAGCTTTTTTCGAGCTGATCTTTTTTAAACATAACTTTTTTCGAGTTTTTTTCGAGGGAGTTTCGAACAAGCCTCGAGCAACAAGTTTTTTTTAACACCCCTATGTATACGAGTTGCATAAGACTTTTTTGCAATAATTAAATTGTTGAGAGTGTTGATTAAAGTGTTAGATGTGTCCAAGTAGAACCTAATAATTATAAACTAGTTGAATTCACATGCTCAAAACGTAAAACATAAAATCTTCAAAAGTTTGGTGGCATATTTAAAGCAAGAGTGTAATATATTTATTTGGTTCTAATAATTTCATATTCAAAACATATAGCCTTTCAAAGTTTGTGGCTAAACTTATAAGACAAAGTGAGAGTAATGTATTTATCTAATTCTAATCATTTTATGATCGGAACGTAAAACCTTCCAAAGTTTGTGGCTAAGCTTATAAGAAAAATATATTTACTATTCCTTTTCATGTTTTTAATATATATTAATTATAGGTAGAAATGACGTGAAAGTCTAAAACCAACGTAGCCTTCCAACTCGTATGATTTATGTATCACTCATCTCATGTAGACCCATGTGTCTTTGGTTTTTCTTTGATAAATTATAAATAATAAATAATAACAAAGACTTTAGCATTTAACATGCGAAAAAATATGTTTGTTAAATCATCTAGGACCCTATTTTTATTTTAAATATAAATTATAAATTTAAAGTAAGAGTTTATGATGTGTAAATTAACATTTTAATTATAAAAGAAAAATTAAAACATAAATTGTAAATGTTTGTAAGATTTGGTGTGCAAATTAAGTAATTAACCTTTTAAAGAATATAATAAAATAAAGAGCTATTTTAGTTGCACCCTAATATATTTTTCATCCTTTGCTTAATCTACAATATTAATTATTATATATTGACCATGTTAATACTATAACCTCACTAACGACAATTCTTTATAATCGAATTCAATTTATTTATTATGTTATATTCTCTCTTCATTAACGTGTCTTTGTTTTAAACTTACAATTATTTTTTAATAACACATTGTTTTATTTGAATATTTGATATACATATCATAAAAAACATATTTTTTTTACTATATTTAGTCAAATCCTCCACGGCTTCTTATAGCAATTTTTCATGAGATATTATTAATTCTGTTGGCGTAGCTATACTTATTGTTAGTAGATCTGTGAAAGTATTATTTCGATAGATAATTTCTCTATAGATTTCATTAATATCCGAGGTCACAAGTTTATCCTCATCTATATGATAGATTGGTCTCAACTTAGGAGGAAGAACTGACAATAGACACAAAACCATCCATTTTGGTTCAATATTTGTTTGAATAAAATGCTTAGTCAATTCAATGCGCTTAAGCAAAACTTCTTTTCTTCTTCCAAGTTTTCGATCTTCCCATTCATTACCTGTGAGTTCCTCTTCCTCCAATTCTCTCCATTCTTTAACTGGCCTATACATAACTAGCTATAACCTTCATAACCACTTAATCATAATTGCCATAACCGATTAGTTATGATTATCATATTCGTTTAACCAACATCTTGTTTATTTTGATGATTTTGGGTTAAAAGTTAAAACTAACTCAAAGTGACTCATGCATGCTGTTATGAACTTTGGGTTTTAACTTCAAATGATCAACTTTTCTATAAATATATTATTACGAATCTACTAGACTAAGTATACACATAGGCTAAGAACTTTAATACCTTTGGTGATTACTAACAACAAGTAAGTGTTCTTGGATCATTCCTTGCTGATTCTTGCATGTTATTGAGACAAGAATCATTTGGGTTTAGCTCAAATTCTAAATTGGGTGTTAATGTGTGTTAGAATCTAGAAGACTATGTGCATGAACCCAACAACATGATGTTGATATGTAGAACCATTGAGGTGTGATATGGGTGTTGGGAGGTTATATGGATTTTGATGACAAATACCATATGATTATGTAAATGGTGGTAAAGGGTGTTTAAGTTATGGTTATGATATGTTTGTTTAGTAGATTAACTAATCTTCGATGAAAAAGGAGATTATGGTGATTTAATAAACACAAGTGGGGTTAATGAGTGTTTAAACATCAAAGAGGATTGGTTGACTAAGACACGCACACAAGCTGTTTGATTAAATGCCTCAAATTGGGGTTTACATGAATGAAATGGTGAACTTTGCATAACCATTACTATATAATAAATTGTATTGATAATGGGTCAAATGAGTTAGAATGAATGTGAATATGTGTTATGAGTATTAAATGTAGTTGTATGTGCGTAATACAACTAGGTAGTGGTGTTGAAAGTCAAAGAACAAGTCAAAGGCTTGGGAAAGAACAAGATGATTTTGATGGTAATCCTATGGGCAAAGATGAGTAACCTACTCACTTAATATGCAACCTTAAGTCATATTTGTATTGGTGTGTGGGTTTTTAATGTTGACTACTTGATTTATGTCTTGTAGTATTTGGTGAATGTTAGGTGTTAAATCCATAAAAGTCAATGTAGGTAAAAACTACATTGCTTCGATAAATTATGGATTTTT
Source organism: Mikania micrantha (assembly GCA_009363875.1). Classification (NCBI taxonomy): domain Eukaryota; kingdom Viridiplantae; phylum Streptophyta; class Magnoliopsida; order Asterales; family Asteraceae; genus Mikania; species Mikania micrantha. Next base: position 32,686,674 of record CM018689.1, on the reverse strand, counting down.
TGTTTTCGTGTTAAAGCATGATAGTTTGTTATTGTGTATGTGGAATATACCTTGTTAAGATTTATTATTGTTTAACTTGACATTGTATGTGGAATATACATTGTTAGGATGAAATGGTGTTTAAATTGACAATGTATGTGCAATATGCATTGTAAGGAAGAATTGGTGTGTAATTTGGAAATGCATGTGAAATATGCATTGTTGGGAAATAGTTGAACATGAGGCAGTGACGGTGGTTAGAGTTAATCAAAGATTATGATTGTGAAATCCTCTACCACCCAGGAAAGGCGAACGTGGTTTCCGATGCCTTGAGTAGAAAGGAATATTCACCTATAAAGGTGAAGGTGATGAAAATTGAGATTTCATCTGAAATCACAACTCAAATCAAAGAGGCACAGGTGGAGGCACTCAAAGAGGAAAATTGGAAGAGAGATCGAATAAAGGGGCAAATTCATAACTTGGATGAAGATAAACGAGGCTTGAAGACGAGGTGGGGTCGGGTGTGGATACCTCCCACTTGTCATTTCAAGTTGATTTTATTGGAGGAAGCTCATAAGTCTACGTATTCTATCCATCCGGGGGCCACTAAGGTGTATCGTGACCTACGTAGAAATTATTGGTGGCCGGGAATGAAAAGGGATATTGTAAAATATGTGGAGAAATGTTTGACTCGCATGCAGGTGAAAGACGAGCATCAGAAACCGTATGGTAAGTTACAACCGTTGGAGATTCCATTATGGAAGTGGGAGCATGTCACAATGGATCTAATTGTGACAATCCGACATTTTGGATTAACCCCGTTAGCTAAAATTTAACGGGAATTGTAAGAAATTACACAAAATTAAACCAGAGGGACTGGAATTAATCAAAACAAGTGTAAAAACACTCAACTTATAAAGATTAAACTTGTTATAAGAAGAAATACACAATTTTGACTTTAAAAAGTCAAAATTCGTTTGAAAATTGAGTTTAAATTCGAATTTATATTAAACTCATTATAATTATCTGAATTAAACCTCCATAATCACCACATTGATGATGATAATCAATTATCATCAGTTACAGAACCCATTATCCTTCTAATTAAACCTATGACAACCCAAAAGTTGAAAACCGTAGGTGCTAATCACCAAATTCGCACAATTCGACTTTAACATTCCGAAGTGGACACTCATACACATTAGTCGGAATCTTTAGAGTATTCTTCACACAAAATTAGGAACCAAGAACATCTGGGTCGAAGAATTTGATCTTGGAGTTGGCCGAACTCAAGCTATCAATCGATCTTCTACAGTTAGACATCAAACAAGGTAAAAATTCATTCCTACACACTTTAAACTAGCAGACTAAGCATAGCCCCATGATAATTCGTGGTCCTAACATCGAATTATATGAGTTCAATTCTGGGGTTCATCCTAGAATGTGAATTGGGGGTTTTTGTTCTAACGAATTTAAAAATCAAATTCAACTTTTCAGAATGGTTCGAAATCATCTGATTATGCAAAACCTTATATTAAATTCAAGTAACAACAATGAATTGCATGAGAACGAATTCTAGGGTTTTCTATGTAAAACGATTTGGGGGTTGTTGATTGAACAAGGTTAAGAATCAAATTAAAATACACAGAGATTTTCTAAATATGGCACTAAACGAAATCCCCATATCAATTTCGTGTAACAATAACGAATTGACTAAGCTCAAATTCTAGGGTTCTTGAGTAAAACGTTTTGGGGGTTTCGATTTGAACGAGCTTAGAAATGAAATTAAACAACACAGAGAGCTTCGGAATTTATTATTCATCGATAACCCTCTATCAATTTCATAAAGTAAAAACGAATTGAATGATTCTTGATTTCTAGGGTTTTCGGTTAACATCATTTAGGGTTTTTGATTTAAACGATCACTAGAATTGAATTAATTTACACAAAGAGGGTCGAAATTTCATGTATAAAGAAAACCCTATCATTTTGTAGGTTAACTTAAATGAATTTAACAAGTTTGAATCATGAGTTTAAAAACCCACGTTCGAAACCGATTATGACACAATTGAGTGTTGTAAATTGATGATTTCCACGAATTAAAACTAGGGTGGGACTCGTTTTGATGATTGGAATAAAACCCCTATGATTCTGGGGACGATCGGATTCGAATTGGGGCCCAATTGGGGGTTCTTTGGTTCGGTTTAATAGATAAAAAGGGGACCCGATCGGTTATTGATTAAAACAATGAAAACAGAACTCTGTTAATGAAATGGGAAGTAGATGAGATGGTAAGGAGGGTGTGTTGTGAAGGAGAGGTCGTGGGTTCGAATCCGATGGCCATTGGTTTTTGGATTTTAAACTATTTTTAGTATTTTTGTCATAAAACATTCGTTCTAACTCCGTTTCGACCCGTTCGAATTGCGTTGGAACCCGAATTTCATCTCGAACAAAATAAAATAATAAAATTTATATTTTAAACCGAAAACGTAATCGCGTATAATTACGCTTATTTAAATAAAATCATATACGGCTATATGATTTAATTAAACGATTTTAAAGGCACGCGTATTTATATACGCACACTTCTAACACTCTAACATACGTGTGTTGACACATATGTGACTTCAAACACAAAACGACATCCCGAATAACACAACGTTACTGTTAAAACACAGATTCTTCGTAGAGGATTGTTTACGCGATTTCACGTGTGTTGATCATTCTACTTGCTATCAAAGGTGCGTACACAGCCCCTTTTCTACTTTTATTGTTTTGGGGGAGAAAACATGCACAAACAAACACTTTTAGACACATATCACTTGCATGAGTTAACTGTTTACTATAAGTGCAAACATAGCATTACAAAGCCTAACATTATCGAACCGTTTAGTTTGCCGTAGTGCAAAGCGTGGTAGTTGAAGATAGATCTATTGGGTTTGACAAACCTCACTTGGTAGATGGGATCTACGCAAGTGTTTAACTGACCAAACACACATTACTATTGTTTATGCTAGACAATAGGGAAAAGGCTATCAAACATTACAACAGTCAGCTTCGGTGTCGACCACTTATGTAAATAGCACAATGACTAGCTATCATGACTATGCAATGAGTGATCATGTGATCTGCAAAAATTATATACAAACAGCTTGTTCAAACAATTGATTCAAACATTTGTGATTACTCATACAAACCTGTGTATGCACCAACCTTTGTGTTGACTTGATTTACATGTTTTCTCAGGACGCTAAGGTACACAAGCAAGCAAGCATGGACTAGGAGATCGAGTCACATGCATATTTTACATTTCAGTTGTTTGGATTTGAACATTTGAAACTTTGCAATGTAATTTACAGCTTTCAAACCGTTATGGTTGTTTATGTTTCAAAAACGTTTTCGCAACGCTAGAACTTTGATATTACAGATTTAGACCAAAGTATGTTTTGAAAATCATATAGAGGTCTTCGTTATGTCTAATGATCTGAGATCCTGGTTTGTCACGTCCCAAACGGTATGATTCCGTTAGTTGAAAATTGGGGGTGTGACACTAATCACTAAACTCCCTAAGACTAAGAAGGGACATGACACGATTTGGGTCATTGTTGACAGGTTGACGAAAAGTGCTCATTTCATTCCGATACGTGAGACTTATTCTTCAGAGAAAATGGCAGAGGTTTATATAAAAGAAGTGGTGTCATGACATGGGATACCGGTGTCTATTGTATCGGATACAGACACTCAGTTTACCTCACACTTTTGGAGGAAATTTCAAGAAGAGTTAGTCACCAAACTCTTGCTGAGCACGGCGTATCATCCTCAGACAGATGGTCAAAATGAACGGACCATTCAGACGTTGGAGGATATGCTTCGGGCATGTATTATCGATTTTGGGGGAAACTGGGATGATATTTGTCGTTACCAGAATTTTCTTATAATAATAGTTATCATTCCAGTCTTGGAATGCTGCCATATGTGATGCTTTATGGGAGGAAATATCGTACTCCTGTTTGTTGGGATGAAGTCGGTCAACGAGAGATTGAAGAAAAAGAGGTAACCAAGGTGACCAATGCAAAGATTAAGTAAATACGAGCTCATTTGAAAGCAGCTCAAGACCGACAGAAATCGTATGCAGATAAACGAAGAAGACCAATTGAGTTCCAGGTGGGGGACTTTGTGTTGTTGAAAGTTTCCCCGTGGAAAGGAGTGATTCGATTTCGTAAGCACGGGAAGCCAAGTCCACACTTCATTGGTCCTTTTAGGATCATTGCTTGGGTTGGTGAAGTTGCTTACCGTCTGGAATTACCGGACGAGTTAAGTGGCATTCATAACACTTTTCATGTGTCTCATTTGATAAAGCGTTTGGCAGATGAATCGGCCTATGTGCCATTGGAAGATGTGGAAATAGTAGACAAATTGAATTACGTGGAGAAACCGATGGCAATATTAGACCGGAAGGTAAACGACTTAGAAACAAGTCGTTGAACCAAGTCAAGGTGCAATGGAAGAATAGAATAGTGTTGGATATTGGATGTCCGATTAACGATAAGTTCAACGTTACTATAATAGGTATGATCCAAAGAGTTACACTTTGGAAGGCAACGAATTAATGTTTAATTGTTAAACATAATATACGATCATGAACTATCGGTTTTAAGGATTTGGTGATTTTATTATTTATGAAATAATAATCGGTGGGAATTAATTATTGAGATAATTAATCCATTAGACGAATAAAGTTTTGAACTTTATTAAAGGGTTATTTATTAATTAATTGTTAGTTAATAAAAGGAGAATTGATTAAATAAGTAATGTTTAAATCAATTAAACATTAACTATTTAATGGATATTAACTGATTAATTGTTAATTAGTTAAATGGAGATTGTAGTAATTAAATGGTTTAATTACTAAAAGGTGTTTAATCAAATTAAAAGGGTTTTAATTTCAATTAAATAAAAGGGTGGGAAACCAATTTTGAATTGGTAATCCTAGATCCTAAAATTGTGGATCACATTTGACTACTTATAGTTCAAATCACCACAATTACAAACATACTTGAAAACCCTAATTCTCCTTCTCCCTTTCCCCCTTTGGCCTTCGTACACCCCCTTTGGGGCTGCCCATTGCCGTCGCCATCACCACCATAACTGGTGGTGTTTTGGTCAACTAGCCACTAGCTGGATCCAGTTGTGGTGAGCCGTGGGTTGAACCGTCAAGCCGTGAGTGGTGCTATTCGAGTCAAACCGAGCCAAAAGCAGTTTTGGTTGTTTATGGTGTTTCGTAGGAGGAAATCAGGAATCGGGTGATCGTATTGTGTCAACTAGCGAGACCATTGCCGATCCATCGTGTGTTTTTGGAACCGCTTCGTAAAGGTTGATTTCTAAAACCCCCTATGGTTGTGTTGTTAGAATTAATTGTTGTTTAACTGTTTGTAACTAGATCCTGATTTGGGAATTATTTTGATTGCGAATCGAAAGGTTATAAAATTTAAAATGCTTCTGCTGTGTTAGATCTGATCTGATAGTTTAATCCAGTTTTGTGAAAACTGATCTTGTCAATTAATGCGATTTATTGAAACATATTAAATTAAAAGTAGCCTAGAATTCCGGCATCAGAGCGGTTTTTATAAACCTTTAAATGCAATTCATAAATCGATCTTTATTTATTTTCGTTTTGTCAAAACTTTTGTTTGACAAAAAGATCAAAACTATGAATGTGATGATTGTGATTATGGTTATGAATCGAGCCCTAGGATCCGACCCATGTGATTATATCTTTTGTTTTGTTTGATTGGTTGGTGTATTTGAAATCATGTATTTCTACGGGTATTTGGACCAGATGTAATAGAATAGGTTTCAATTTTTGTAATGTAATTTGTATTTTACAAATGTAATCAAGCAATGGATACAAGATGGAGGATAGAGACAATCGGGGAGATCGAAGATGGAGATCTTGGATCAAGTGGGAGAAAAGATTCAAGGCGTTGAATAGTAAACCCTAGAATTGTTTGGTTGGTGTTTGATGACTCAAACTAAACCGAACAAATGAGACTTTGGCTCGTTTCATAATCACATTTTGTTTTTTGTGGTTGTTTAATATTTTGGAAATATAAACCTAGTGAAAATAAAATTTTCACAATCATTGCAAAACGATAAGTAATACAAAAGGAGTTTTGTAGTTACATTAAAAGGGGTTTAAAATAAAGTGTTTTATTTTAATAAATCAAGTTTATAAAATAAAAGGTTTATTTTATAAAATTAGAACTTGTTAGTTTAAAATGATTCGCGATAATTACCGAATTAGTTTAAATAAGGTATTTAAAACTAATCGAGTCGAGAGTTGAAAGGAGTTTCAAACTATCGCAAATCATGAACAAAATATGATTTTGTTAGTATGAAATTGTACGATTTGTGTCATGCTTCAAATCGTTCAATAGTTTTAAACTAAAAAGATCAATACGATTGATTAGACTAACTAATTCGCGATTATGATCAATTTGGTTTTTAATAAGGTATTAAAACAAATTAGGTCAAAATTGAAATAGGATTTCAATTAGATAGCGAATAAATAAAATAGAGATTTAATAAAATGCACAACTATCCTCATTTAAAATTAGTTGTCCATAATGTTTTTGAAACATAAAAGCGATTAATTAAAGTAATTAAATGACTCATTGGTCAAGATGTTTATATTCTAAATATGTAAACCTAGAGTTAGTGCTTACCCTGCTATAGGTTTATATATGTTAGAAAAGGATAAACATTTTGATTTAAAATGCCACCTTAGATTTGAGACACTTTGTCAATTTGACCTAACATCTAGTGTTAGTGCTTACCCTGCATTAGGTCTATGGTTTTATTGAAACACTACAAAAAAATTGCCATACAGTGATACACAAAAAGTGCCACAGAAAATCATTAAAGTGCCACTACTAACTCCTAAAAGAATGAGTGGCACACAATAAAAGTGCCACTAGAAGCAGTGCCACTAAAGCCATTCAGTGGCACTTTTTTGTGTGCCACTCATTTATGTAAAGATCTTTAGTGGCACTTCTTTTTTTGCCATAATATTAACTACAAAATACCTACATTGATTTAGTGGCACATTTTTCTTTTGCCATAAATTAGAAAAAGGTTTTTATGATGCAAATTTTATATCAATAAAAAATATTTAGATTTAAAAATACATTCTACTTTTAGTGGGACTTAAATCATTATATAATTCACATTACAATAAAAATAAACTGAAAACATGCATAAATATAATATTATAATTTAAAGTGAAGTTACAATCCAAAACATATTCCAAACATCAGCGAAAAAAAATAAATAAAAGTTTCAAACAGATTCAAATGTTTACAAGAAAACACAGAACAATCTTTCAGGTTGTCAAATCTATTCCAAGCAATCCATGATTCTTGTTATCTATACTCCAACGCTTCAAAATTTGTCAACTATTTCTTCATTATTGTGACATCTCGAAGATGACAATTCATTACCAGATATAGAGTTGTTAAGAGTTGAAGAATCAATACGAGGTACCTAAAAAGTACATATTAATAAAAAAATGTTAATACAAAATACTATATGAAAAACAATCAAACAAGTAACAAGAAGTGAGTCAAACAAGTAGTATATGAAAATCAAAAACATGAAATATTCATTGTTCAACCATTCATATAATATAGGAATATAAAAAACCCAATGCATCACACAACCATTTCCAATATTTTTTCATGAAATTTGAAAAACACAATGTATCTTTCTAACCTGCACAGATTTGTATGCTACAAAGGATTACTAACTATATATAAATAAAAACTTAAAAGTCTAGACTATATACACTTTAGAGTAAACAAAAAATAAAAATAAACCGTGAGCTAAAGTCACCCAAATGTTATATATGAACTTATTAAAATAGAGATTATCATCCGCTAGAAACCAGATGTGATGTTCAAGGTAAGAAAAAAAAAACTAGTTTCCTAATTAGCACTATAACTAGTTTCGTGGCATGTAGAAATAAAAACTGGAACTAACGAGTAGGGCACATGGGTTGCGTGCCATGTTTTTGTCTAGGTTTAACTAACAAGCATGGCATAACAAAAAACCAAAAAAGTCAAATCCAACATAAACAAAGAAACCTAGTAGTTCGAACCGGTAAAACATAACAAACTGATGAGAATCACACCAGGTTGATATGCAAGACAAGTAAGATCCAACCAAATGAAAATCACATAAGCACAATAAACGATGACAGTTTTAATTCAGAAGGTGCATACCTGTATGTTCATATCACTAAGAACTGTGGACAAGTTTGCATTGGGTATATGTTTGTGGATAATATCCATCATAACATTGACGGCACTATGTAGCTGATGAATGACTTGTGAATTACTTGGAGAATCATCTTTATCATTTGTGGCTGGCATCCTTCCAACTAATCGAACATACCCTCTTTTCTCTGGTCCTTTAACTTTTGAATAGTTATCTCTTGTAAAATCATCTCGATCTCTAAGTATGCTTGTTGAGTCACTTTCAATAGCTTTTAGAGAAGTCTAAACACAAAATAAATTAGATAAGTTAAAAAAAGAAAAAGAAAGAAACACATGATAAATAGGAACAATAAATCATTACCACAACGCGAGCAGCTTCATCATCTACGATGCTTCCGTCTTTACGAGTGCGTGTTTTTATGTACATTTCTCCTCTTGTTGGGTAAACACCATCGTTCTTCATCGTCTATAATTTATGTTTTATAGTTATTAAGAGAATTAAAAAACAAATATTACAACAATAATATGTCAAAATAACTAAAATATTACCACTTCATGAGCAAGTCTAGCAAACGACTTTGTCCCGGTCACATGAGGCTCCTTCATCTTTGAGCGGCTCGCTCTTTTCTTACCACATGTAGTCTGTAGGAAGTTGTAGTTTAGCACATGATAAAAAATTATATAACAGGAACACGTTTTGAATACACACACACTTATATACATACATATATACATATATATATAAGTACAACAAAAAAATATCATAGATAAAAAGAGAGCAAAACTTATAACAAATTCTAAAAGTAAATGGTCAAAATACATATTGTAAAAACTCAATTAAAAGGGACAATTTTATAATGCAGAGTTCAAATAATTATAACTGAGGAATATTAGTTTATAAAAGCATTAAGATTCCATTTTATTTTGACTTTGACTAAATTGTTAAGGTTTGACTTGGGACTAATAACTTCATTTTATATTATACATAAGCCACTGCTGATGTTTTCTGGCTTCTTAACTCCTGCTGGCCCAAAAGCGCATGCTGCTGAAAATAATGACATAACCTCTTACATCAATAAAAATAGTCACTGCAAACATTTTCTGGTCGTGTCTTTTTGGCTATTTATTTATTTAGAATATATTTGACTCTAAAAGCCAAACATGATCATTTGTGATTTTAGAGATATGTATAATATTGGTATTACCTGAAATTCCGGAGTGAACCAACGTTTAACTAGTTCTTTAAATTGAGCTGGATTCACTCTATCATCATTACTAGTTTGTTGGGTCACAATTTCATCAATGGTGAGGCTCGGATCATATCCACGCGACTTTAAATTTCCTTTCCACGTTCTCCATTTTTCCCCATGCTATATAGTATCCATTTTTTAATCTGACTTGTTTCACCTTGATGAAAGCAAAATTTGGACTACAAATAAAAATTGCACACATACGCGCGCGCACACACATATATATTAGTATATAAACTCATACCTTAAGGAATTAATAAAATTATAGTAAAATAAAACACCTATACCTTAACAAGTGAATACATATCCTCTTTCTGTTGCATAGGAACTTTTCTCCAGTCAGAATGTTGAATCAATACATGCTCGGGCATCCTGAAAAGTTTCCCAAGGTACTGAACAAGTTCTTTACCTTCGTCCCCCACTGGCTTTCCAAACTTGTTAAACATGACCAATATTCTTTTATTGCTAACCATTTTCCATATTTCAGCCTTTTGGGTATGACTTCTAACCTTTTTGGGAGTGCCTAAAGAAGTTCCAATTAAATAAAACAAGTAAAACACATGGAAAAAAACAAAAAACAAAAGGCTTGGTAATTAAATGAGTTTAATTTTTTTTGTTAAGTCATGCCTTTTTAACTAAAGTTGTTGCAAAAAGATAAATCAAATCATAACATGTTGCTCTTTTGTTGTTAGGGTGTTGTATTTGTTGCTGAAGATTGTCATGATCTATCATTTCTTCATCATATCGATTGTTTGCATCCATATTTTCATACTCGTAATCATGATGAACATCATCTACTTCCATATCTACTTTATCACCTTCATAAAGAATAAACGAGTAATAAATTGACATAAAAGATACTTAGAATTGAATATAGTTTAAAAGCAAAGGAGAATACCTTCAAATATCTCATCATCCTCGTCATCAGCCTCATCAATAAGAACCATCCTTCTCTTTGCTCTTATTTTATTACCTTCAACTGTTTCACTCAAGGTATGTTTTGTTGCATTGGAAGTTGAAGGAGCCTCTTGGGTGACATTTGAAGCAAACACTCGGCATAACTTTCTTAAATTAGCAACTCTATTTATGGACATTGGTGGAATATATTTTGGAGGGTGTTGCTATAACAAAATAATTTTCATTATAAAAAAAGGTATAAAAACAAACAAATAAATAATTTTTTATGATCAAGTTACCTTTTTGGATACAACACTTCTAGCACATTGTATGTCATCACCCGAGTCAATAATATAGTCCATGTCCCCCGTATGACAGTTCTTTTTTGCTGTTTTTTTCTTTAAAGTTTGACTATGTGTCAAACTTGTCAAAGATTGCACAATGTTTTTCACTCCTAATTCTTTTAGTCTTTTTTTGTTCTCCTGAATCCGCAATTGTCTACTTTTCTCATACTCATTAGCTTCTCTTATTAGACTTTGATTTTTATTCATGTCGTTTGCCATTGCAACTTGATGGTCTTCATCCATTGTTGCTTCTATAAATCAAACCAGCCCAAAAAGGATTAAATCAAAGAAATTTGATGCCATTGCAACCTAAATTGACTATATATATACACACACACTAGTAAGAAACCCGCGCAATGCGGAGGCAATGACCCATTACTAAATCGTCAACAATAACACCCTAGTTTAAAAAAAATATATTGTTGCATATATTCCTAGTATTTTGTTGTAGCACTGCAGCTAGCTAATTTTTGTGCAATTGCAAGGGCAACAATGAGGTTCACATTAACCTCATTGAAGTATTGTGAGGTTCATGTTGAAGTACAAATCTCACAACAAAATTTATCTTTTCCTCAAACTCATATGTGCCACTTCCATCACCCTTGATCTAAACTCATATGCGCGTTTTTGAGTAGTTGAGGTTAGAATGTCACAAAAATAAAAGGGCTTGGACATTCCTATCTAACATAATATATAGCACAATGTTAAACATATGATAAAAAATGGATGCTAGAATGTCATTATTGTATAAGATTAACCTAAAATATAGCATAATGTAAAACATATATTAAATTGAAAAAAAGTTGAAAGTCATTGCCAGCAAAAATACATAGCACTATGTCAAAAGGAAACTCAAACGCAATTTATATCAACGGTTACCTAGTAAAAGGAACCAAGAGTAAGGACTATTGAACCCTACCAGCAATTGGAGCAACCATGAAATTTAAAACTATTCAATAACAATCAACAATTTAATCACCAACTATCTTGCCACCTGGTTCATCACTTTGATTCAGATAGAACAAAGATTGGTGGAGGTTGAGATAGAACATTGATTGGTGGAGGTTGAAATTACAGTTGCATCAACCATGTTGTTAAACTAAATCTTATAAAACTATGATAACATATGTGTCAGTGTCTTTTAAAATAACATTTAACTACCTAACAAGATGAGTAACTTACAGTAACCGATTTCGCATATCTTCTCTAATAACATATGTTTCAGTGTCTTTTAAAAAAACAAACCTTCATACATAAACATACATGCCTTCACACATTTACATACATGCATACATATACACACAGATTTTCAAGTTCCTCAAAAGAACAATGTACTAGGATCATTCCACCAAACTAACAGTGGGATGCCATTGGCAGCCTTATACCCGTTAGCATGAGAACAATTTCTGGTTCTAACCAGTTAACATGAACAGATATATTATATATTGTAGTAAGATATATACATGTAAACTAATGCCTAATTAACATACTAATATGTAAACATAAACTTGTCATGTTGTAAACATAACATGTAAAAAAATATGGGACATTTTGGTTTGGGCTAGAAACAAGTGCCCTTTCCCTAATAGTTCCACCATTTTGAGAAAATTATTTTGTGCAGGTTGATGTATAGCTGGTCAGACTTTGTTAATCTACATCAACTTTTTTCCAATCAAATATTTATTCGATAAATATTAAATAATTAATACAATAGCTTTGATTCAGAAATCAATATTCTATAAATACTATACAATTAAGACAATAGCTTAGACCTTTAAAATGCATGTATACCAATAGACATTAAATGCAAGTATTAAAGAATCAACATGTACGTGCATCCATAAAGTATTCATGATACATATATTACTTGGATAATGACTTTGAATTGAGCTTCATTCAACTTATATATAAAAATGATTCAGTTGGAGTTTATTTTACTGTGATTGTGTCAAATTATGTAGAATCAAATGTGATATAGGGCAACTAGCAGTTTAAGATAAAAAGGAAACTAGCAATATGGTTCAAAAATTAAAAGTTGCCAAAAATTCTGGTACATTTTGATATCCAGCCAAATTTGGTGAAATGTTGTAGGCGATGATTTGTCAAAATGTTCAAAGGTGTATTTTAAGTATATAAATTTAAAAAAAGAAGATATTGTACCTCTTTCATTTGTAGACTGAAATTCTTGAGAACTTGATAAATTAACTTGCTTTTCACTTGTATGAAGACCTAGAGTTTCACTTGCAACATGGTCTTTATCACCCAAATTGGAGTCTGTAGTGATGATATTAAGCTTCTTGCGTCTGCTCATACTATTTATTCAAAAAAAATTTAATTATCTCATGTATAATGCATACACATATATAGGTCATAAAACATCAATATTTAACACTTGTATACTGATAAAAACATCAATATTCAACACACATATAATATTATAATTATGCAAATTAAACTAAATTAAGGTTTAAAGAAAAAAATTATTAAATAATCAAAAAAGAACTGAGTCATCATCATTTTCTTCTAAATCTAGAACATGTTCCATCTCGGGTGTAATATCTATGCCATCTTCACCGTCCTCCCCTATTGTGTGCAGGTCAGGCACGTTAAATGTACAATCCTTTCTAATACCCATTTCTTGTAAGTCCAATCTTGTTTTATAGTTATCTTTTGACTTTCCGTCTTGCCCTAATAAAGTACCCACTATGTTGTCACAAACGTTCTTTTCAATGTGCATCACATCAAGATTGTGACGCAACAACAAATGCTCCCAATATGGTAGCTTAAAAAAATACTTTTCTTTTTCCATGGACCACGAGCATCATTGTCTACAAGAAATTCCATGGAATCTAGCTGTTGTAGAACCTCGTCTCCAGAAGGAGGAATAGGAGCAATTCTAAATTCATGGCCTCCAATAAAAGATCTACTGTCTAAACGCCACCGATGGTTAGATGGAAGCCACCTCCGATGACACATGTAACACCATTTTCTTCCATGAGTTAGCCATTTGGAATCAGTATCAAAAGAACACATAGGACATGCAAATTCTCCTTTAGTGCTCCACCCAGATAAATTGGCATAACCTGGAAAGTCTGATATGGTAGAAATTAAAGAAGCCTTCAACTGAAAGTATTGTTTAGTAGAGGCATCAAATGTATTAACTCCATCCTTCCATAACTCTATCAATTCTTTTATCAAAGGTTGCATATACACGTCAATTTTGTTTCCAGGACCTTTAGGACCTGGGATGATTAAAGAAAGAATTATATTCGGTTGCTTCATAGCCAACCATGGTGGCAAGTTGTATGGAATAAGAAAAACATGCCAAATGCTATGTGCAACATTCATTGTCCTAAACGGGTTGAAGCCGTCGCTTGCCAGAGCTAGACGAACATTACGAGGATCACTAGCAAAATCAGGAAACTTTTCATCAAAATCCTTCCAAACTAATGCATCAGCCGGGTGTCGTAATTTTCCATCTTTAACACGCTCTGTATGATGCCACTTCATAAGTTCAGATGTCTTTGATGACATAAACAATCTTTGAAGTCTGGGCTTTAAAGGAAACCATCGTAATATTTTTGAAGCCTTCTTCTTAGGTGGAGGGCTCACGTCATCATCTGGATTAGATTCATTAACTTTCCATCTAGAAGATCCACAAAAAGAGCAAACTTCATCTTTCTCCTTTTCATCCCAAAATAACATGCAACCATTAGGACATGAATGAATTTTTTTCGTATCCTAAACCCAAGTTAGCCAATATTTTTTTAACTTGTTGGGTTGTTTTAGGTAACAAATTTCCTTCAGGTAGCAAATCCTTTAAAAATTCTAACAACATAGAGAAAGATTTGTTACTCCATCCATTCAAACATTTTAAATGGTATAAATGCACCAAACAAGATAATTTGTTGTATTTGCAATCCGGGTACACCTTTTCTTCAACTTCCTTTATGAGGTCATCAAACTTGCTTCCTCTTTTGTTTGTCTCTTGACTATTATTTGAAGCACTCTCGTGCTCTTCCACTCCAATTTCAACTTCTGGTTCAAAAGCATCATTCAACAAATCATGCATTTCCTTATTAAAGGTTGTGCTAGCTGAGGCAATTGTTGTGCCTTCACCATGATATACCCATTTCAAGTATTCAGGCCAAAACCCTGAACATATGAGGTGGTCTAGAACACTTTGTTTACATTGATATTTCATATTCAGACACTTCGTGCATGGGCACTTTATCTTATCCCCGTTTACAGATGTTCTCTCAAATGCAAAATCCAAGAATGTCTTCACCCCGTTAACAAAATTTTGACTTGATCTTGGTTCATCATACATCCAAGATCTATCCATGACTTTGTGGGTTTATGTTTGTATTTGCTGTTAGTCAAGAAACTAGTGAAAATATATACAAGTCATTGTTCTTAAACATCCCTACAAATCAAGAACTAAAAAACTAATGAAAACCTAACAACACCACTAACATAATTATCCAATAGATTATCATTCAAACATTTAAAAAAAATATGATTCAAACATATTATGATTTGAACAAGAAAACATAAACAGATTACATATTGAGCTCATGATCATGCAGGGTCCTAGGGGCAGGGTTTGCAACTTATTTTTTTTATGTGAATTGAGGGTTAGGGTTGGGAATATCAAGATCAAGTGAAGTGGAAATCATTTTTGTGTTGTAGTAGCACGGGTTCGGTTGATAATAAAGTGGAATAGTGGGGTTTTTATGTATGGGTTGTTAAAAGGAAGCAAGAATCATTAACCTTTGAATGAAAAGTGATCCCTTTCAAAGGGTGGTGCACTTGTGCATAGTTTAAGGATTTATGTGGTTAGCTATTAAGATTCTTGATTGTGTAACAATATTTTTTTTTTGTTTGGAGCTATGAAAATGAAGCTCTTTGATGTTGATTTTGGTCAGCAATTTACGTGTTTATGGCTGGGTTTTTATCATATGGGTTAAACTACATATACTGAATTAAAATTCCAATAAAATTGAAACCATTTACATTCAAGTAATAATTAGAACTATCTATGAACTCACGGTTGAAAGCCATGTGATTTACTTCCCACAGGGTCATAGTGAGCGGATTAATTTTAGCAAACTTCAAATGACCTATTTTCGGTTTCATTTCAATCCGTATACTACTTTTTTAAGACTAGGTTGATTCTGGCTATGTTTTATCTCTAACGAGTCAAATGGGTGAAGTAAACTTAAAAAGTAGCTTCAATGGTAGCATGTTAAACATAATGACCAGAATCGGTTCATTTTGCCACCTTTAAATTACATTGTTTAATTCTATGTGTAAAAACAAACTTATCCAGTATATTCTCACGTTTCAATGGAGTTTATGGGGAAAGGATGAAGATATACCTTGCCTCTATCCTAGTCGGTATAGAAAGACTGGTACGAAGGAGTCTCCGTAAAAAAATTACATCATATATGACATAATTATTGTTGTAATAATATTTGACACTGATTATGTATTACAGTTAAAAAAAATTAACAAAAAAAGTTTTGAATAAACCCAAACTGACTCTACTATTGCCAAAAAAAACATGACCCCCCATTTTGACCTTTGCTCAAGGTTAACAAATGGTTTTCCCATCAAACCATCAATTTTAACGCATTAAATGTGAGTGCAAAGTGTATGATGCAAAAGTCCTCTTAAATAGTTTTTTTTAAATAACATATTATTGCTAAATATACATTATTTATATAATTATATCTAACTAGGAAAAGTCGACACGCGCTGTGGCGTTTTACATCGCGTATTACATGTTGCAACAGTGACAGTGACATAGTCAAGTATGTTGAATTGTTGAAATAAGCGTATAAAGTTAAAACTGATTGAAATAAGTGAAGTTAAACTCACATGATAATTGCTAATCCAGTATAAAAAACTTAAGCTAAAAGATTTCCTGCAAAACAAAAAACCCTAATTGAAATAAGTGAAGTTAAAATATGATATCTTACAATTCAAAAGTGTTAAAACACATACAAAATCAGCAACACAGCTCGTATCAAATACATACAATACCTAACATCATGATGATAACCTCAATTATTTTCAATCTGATGGAATGATATGGAAACTTATGTTGTTTTGTTTCTTGATAAAGGTATTTGTCTATCCTCTTTTTGTTTTACAAGCCAACACTACAATGTGCTTTCCATAAGTAAACATTAACATATAAATATATTCCACTTATGAACCCAATAGTTTTGATCAAATAAAGTGAATCTTAACAAATTAGCCACTCTAATCAGCAAATTAATAGACATATAAATTGCCATCTATGATGTCCCTATGGACTTGTGGACCAAGATGGGGATTAGTAGGCTGATGAGTGCCATTGGTGTGCCAAAATTGATGGATAAGGTTAGTAAAGAACAATGTTACCATGGTAGGGGAAAATTGGGGTATGCCCGGGTTTTGGTGGAGGTTACTGCAAGTTGTTGAGGTTGAGTACCCCACTACGTGTTTTGACACAGGTAGTGTTGTGGGATTGGAAGTCTCATACCAGTGGAAGCGCCCGAGATGTGGTCATTGCAAGGTTTTTTGGCATACTATTGGCCAATGTAAGTTGCACCCCAAGGATGACCAGGTTGAGCCTCCTAAGGCTCCAAAATCTTATCCTGCTCCAAACTGTGAAGATACTTTGACCTTAAAGTCTTCGGCTAATGTTGCTAAAGTAGATCCTCCTACTAGAAATGCTAGTGGTGTTGTTTCTGTTAACAGTGGAAACAAGGATAAGGCCTAAGGGACAACCCAAACATGGGGAGAATCTGAGTAATGCTAAGGAGACCATGGGACAGGGGTATGGAAATACACGTGGGGTTGGGGGGCTGCATAAAGGTCAACACAAACAAGCTGGATTTGATTTCTCTAGGGCTTTAAATGGGGATAAAAATAAGGCTATGCAACAGAGCAAATTTAAGGATAATAGTAAAGGTAAGGAGAAGATCCCCTTGGGAATAGATACACAGTTTTGGATTTCTCTAGGGCTGTTACTGATGCTAGCAGCTTATCTAATTACAAAAAAGCTCGCATTTTGGGGTATATCAACAGCACCAAGCTGTCCCTAACATGATTGCTAAATGCTAATGCGTGGGATACCAATGAAAGGAATTTTGTCACAAATCAGTGTCTCAATAAGGGTTTGGAGCTGGAATATTTAGTGGTGGATGATGATATTTTCATTGATGAAAACCTGATGAATGTTACGAATATCCAGCCCCTTTCTGACAGCAAAAAACAAGCCATTTTGAATGCTCTCAAGTCTCCTGCCAGGGCGGTTAAGGCTAAGAGCAATGTGGCTTGGTCAGATGCGGAATGGGTCTTTTTCAAAGATCAGGTTTCTAGTTTGGGCCTTGATATGACCTAAGCTGTTGAGGATGAGGAGAATGAAGATAACGGAATGGCTGCCTTTATGGCAGGCCGATACTAAGTTTATGTGTTTTTGGGCTGTTTGGGCTGCAGCTGTTCTCGTTATTTTCTGTTGTTTTTATGCTTTCTGTTTTTTGCTCCGTTTTGTTGTTGTTCCTTGTTGTTGTGTGTGGGTTTTATAGTTTTCTGCCTATTGAGGTTGTGTTTGTGGCTGGGCTGCTTAGTAAAGTTCTTCTGGTGTTGGGTGTTGCTGGTTGCATTGCAAGTTGCTCCTCCAGCCGGTGTGCTGCCCTTGTTGTGTGGATGTATCTTTCTCTATACAGGAGGTGGTGCTTTATGTTGTGGGGAGCTGTGTTGTTATTGTGTCGTTGTAAGGCAGATGTGGTGGGTTTTTTGTCTGGTCTGCTTCAGCTGCCCCTTGCTTCAAGTTTGGGTTAGCCTGGTTGCTGATTTCCACTATGCCTTGGGTGGGGTCTGGCCTTTTTTGGTGTTCTCTTGGTTCTACAGGGGTTGATGTTACCTCATACGAAAAGTGGATGGAGGTGTTTATGGCCATAGTCAACAGGGCTGGCAGGTGGTCAGGCTGGGGTATACGCTGCTGATTCTCTATTGGTTTGCTATGCCTTGTTTCATCTTTGCTTGGTGTCTTGGTCTTTGTGGGGCTGTTCGTTGGGCTTAGTTTTTTTTTTTGTTGTTTGTTGGGTGATTAGCCTTCATTGTTTTTCTGGTGAAGGGGCTGGTTATTGGGACTTCAGATTTGAGCCCAAGACCCAACCTCATCACTATGATCTGGTGTCCTTTGGCTGGGTTTCTCCTTTTTGCTCCTGGGCTGTGTGGTTATTTAATGGGTTGTTTCAGGGTTGGGTCTATATGGGATGTAAGGGTTCGAATATGGGTCTACTTGGGCAGTATCGTGATTGCTGGTTAGGTAGTTTGCTGAATCGTAATTATCCTAGGGACCTATGTTGCTATTGGTTGAGGAAGGATTGTAAGAGGGTTGCTGACTAGTCTGACTTAGGGCTGTGGTGGGGTGGTTTTCAGCTGGGTTTGGGCAGGGTTGTGAAGAAGTGGAACGTCTGCAGGTTTGGGTTCTTTTGGTTCATTCTCAAGGCTGCTGGGGGACGGAGTGTTACCTTTCTTTTGGGTCTTTACTGTTGCTGTAGGTCTATGGTGAGGGATATATGTTTAGAAACCATAATAAAATATACCACTCTACCAACAATTAATAAGAAAAGGTACCAAGCAGTACTAGTGAAATACTAAGTTAACTTCAATATACATCCGTTTTATAGCTAGTGAGCTAATTACTATCAAGTTTTTGTTAAAAATGTTGCTTCAAATAACTTCCTGAAATTTTAGCAATCAAACCATTATAACCTCAAGATCTCCAAATCAATAAACCAAATTTCAATTAGAAACATCAAGGATCTGATGCTACAGAAAGAAGGAACGAGCAAAAAAAATACAATTTCAAATATGAGAATTAGATCGAAACCCTAAAAAGGAGAAGGGTAAGAAGAGTTGAAAAGGAGGAGATACAGAAAGCCTTGAAATCTTAACTAACAAACCAATGAGGCAATTCATCAAAACATTTAGAGGTCAAATTCATACATAACTAAATAAACAAAAATCAAACACAACAAAATTCAGTATCAACACCACTTCTGGAAGATTTAGAAAGACCAAATATATCACAAAATCACATATAAGCAGACATTTCAAAATTCGATGGGTGTGTAGAAGCATCATCACAATCAATCAAATCTTTAAACATTCGATCACAAAAGACATATAACAACAAAAATCCATACCTTTCAATGGCAATGGAGGGTTGTTGGTGATCTCGTTAATTTCCGAATGATGAAAGGATTCGGTGGTGGTGAACATGGACTGTAGATGAGTGTAGGGGTTGCCTGAGGTGTGCAATGATGGCTGGAAGAGGAGATCGAATGACTGCTGTTGAAGGAAGGGCTGTGGTGATGCGGTTAGTCGATGGCTGCTTGATGAAGATCGACTGAGAATGATGAAATTAGGGATTCCAAGTTTTTCCCTTTTCTTTTTTTACTAACTCAGATTTAATTTTAAGATAGAGGGAATTTTGAGAATCAATTTTAATATGGAGGGAAAGTTTTTATTAAAAGTTTTGTGAAATTTTTATGAAAGAATAGTTAATAAATTTAGTGACACAAAATAAAAGCCACAAAAATGTATCTTGAGAAATTGTGGCATAATTAAAAGCCACTAAAAGAATTATTTGAATGCCTAAATTGGAAGTGCCGCTAAAATTATTAGATGATAAAATATGGCACACACAAAGTGCTACTAAATCATATATTAGTGGCATAAACGTTAAATGTCACTAAAACCTTTTGCCACTAAATGTCATTTTATTTGTAGTGAAAAAGGAATGATCGCGATTCCTAATACACTTAGGCCGGTCATTCAGTCAAAAATCGTAAGGCGTATACTTGAAGAGTCAAGTTGGCATAGTTGGGGTAAATGTACAAAGTTAGAAATGAGTGTTTTAACAAACCCCAAAACTTGAGGATTATGATTGTCATAATTGGTTATCGTAACCCTCCTGTATTATTGTGAACAGTAAATAGAGAGCTTAGCCAATTCACTGTTCATTAAATAAACAGGATCTCACAATTCTAAATTAATTTTGTTTAATGAGTCATGATTTATCTAGGATTATATAAAGCATGAAATATTAAAACTTTTCTTTTGAATTTAATAGATGTCTTCCATTGATGCTACTAAACCTTCTAGGATAAATCTATTTCAAAATCAATTCAATGGGAGTAATTTTTTTTCTTGGATGCATCACCTTAGAAAAGTCCTAAGAATAGAAGGAAAGTTGTATGCTTTGGATAACCCCATTACTCCCAAGCCACCTATAGGCTGCACCACATTTGAAAGGATGAAGCACATTGGACACGAATGTGAGATAAAATATCTCATATTGACTTCGGTGTCTCCTGGATATGTGGATAAGCTTATGTATCTCTCAGTCATGAGATGATTGAGGAGATCAAGAAGAGTTTCCTGCCAAACATATTTTGGTGATTTGAAATTCTTAAGGAAGTCCAAAAGGGTTTTGAGACCGAGTGGAGACGTAGGGGCTCACGTTGATAGGTTGCAAAGCTATTTTGATACGCTTGGCAAACTAGGCTATCCCATGAACCTTGAGGATGCTATTGATTTCATCCTTATTTCCCTACCAGAGGAATATGAATCTTTTGTAACGAGTTACAAAAGAAATATCTTTGGAGGGTTAATTGATGAACTTAAGGGGATGCTCTTGGTTTAGGAAACCAAGATGAGGATAGTAGTGAGCAATGGGACGAAGAGGCCGTTCACCAAGGTCGATGAGGTCCAGTACATTGTTGCTCGACGTCTGAAGAGTTCAGATATGCCGGGATCTTCTGGTATGCCTTGTTCATTCAACATAATTCTTGACTTAGCAAATCTTTGATAATAATTTGAGTGTCACAATTGTTTCAATTATTTGCAAGTATTCAAGGTTGTTGATAAGCTGGGAGCTTGAGTCTTGAATTCCATAGGATGGAAGACAAGACAAATAGAAGAAATGTTTTTTTATTCATTTTTCATTGATTGTTTAAATGGTTTAAAACAATTATGAATACTTTTAACATTCTTAGTTTGACTAAGAATAATGCTTCTAGTATTATTTATGCATTGATTGATAAGTCATATTTATGCTTGATAAATTGTTTAGATAGCATAATTAATATTGATTATTGATAATGCAAAGTGAATTCTATATGATAGAATTACAAATAAAGGCAATACATACGATTCATATTAATAGAATAATTTAAAGTGTTTAAATAATTATAATTAGACTAGATTAACCTTTAAAGCAAGGTGTAATACATGAATCTCTAAACAATTGAAAATGGAATTCATTGTTACATGAGTTTGATGATTACACAACATGCTTAAGGAATGTTAAAAAGATTGTGATCTTTAAAATGCAATTTTGTTGCATAAATTGTCTAAAGATTAAATATGAGTATTTCATAAGGTTGTGAACCTAATGAAATCTTTGAAAGAGTATAAAGAAGATTTACATAAAATGAAGATCTAAAAGCAACAATAGTTATATATGAGATATAACCAAAGGTAACCAAATTAATGCATATAATGTGAAATTGTTTCACAACCAAGTACACAATGATGCAGGTAATTTGATAAATACCAATACATAATGCGTCCTTCTCTTGAATATGATCCAATGAAAGAATATCCCAATGAACTTATCATATGAATTACTGCACTAGCTTTAATTGCAGGTATAATATAAAGAGTTATAAAATAAACCTGTACAAATTCCTATTTAGGGTTTGAGGATGTAACAAAGAGTTGTTAACCATTTATTTAAAATTGGATCCTCATAAATGATAAAGATAGTTATCATAAATCCCTAAAATGGAGCAGATATAATTTTCATCAATTACTTCCTAGTGCAAGGAACTGAATGGTTGAAAATTAGATAGGGCAGATTGAAAGAGTTCAATTCTGCAATGACATGACATATATGATTCAATCAACGCAAAATGTTTGAATAGATCTTAAATGAGTTCAAGAAGCAGTTGTTAAACATGAAATCTGCAAAAGCTCATGGGATCACTATGAACCCAAAACTTGCAGAAGTGTAACTGTTGATTGATAAATATAATTTATGGTTTGGAACCATAAACATTAAAATGCGATGAAACAAAGTAAGAGACTTGTTTAAACAACATCTAGATGTTGCGTAGTTGAAATTAGAGAATTTCAATGACAACATCAACATGGATGTATTAGGATACTACAAATTCTGTAAGCAAGAGTTGCTTGACAGATAAGAAGTTTAGTGTCAAAACTGAATTACCATAAGAACACCTTAATTGAGTATTCTTATAAGTAATTAGAAAGTTTTGAGATCCTAATTTGACAAAACTTGTTGCGACAAGTCCATGGTTGATAAAAGCATCTCAAGTGGGAATCTTTATCATGCAAGAAACTAAGGTGTTAGTTTTGCCTAAAGGACAAAGATGTTCAACATGTATATGTCAAGGCTAGTGGGAGCGTAGTAAAATTCTAATGATAACATTATGTAAGTATGTAGATGACATACTAATTATAGAAAGGTGTTTCTATAATAAAGACATAAACTCTAACATATGATGTTAAATCGAAATAGGTAACAATTTTATTTGGTAAAATTGAATATATATTAATGGTTAATATATAAATTATCCAATGACAATTTCAATAGAGATTGAAATGAAATCTTAGATAAATATTGCATAAGATGAAGAGTCACATGCAAATTCTCTATGTCAAAGCATGAAGAGTTCACTAAAGGTTAGAGAACGCAAATGTACGCATCAGAATGCTCAGAATGTAAGAGTTCATTACTAATCTCAATAAGATTCCTAATGACTAGGAATAGATTGAGAAAACATATGACAACAATGTAGCATAGATATTAGATATCAAAATCTAGGAATTCAGTTCACTAAATCTATTTAAAGAGCTGAATATGAGGATAAGGCTGATAAATAGATATTAGATATGCTAGATGGGGAATCTGATTTAACTTTAGTATTGGGTGCTCTACAATCGAAACACGAAACATTGAATGTTCATTTTGATTTAATGGTTAAAGGCAAAATGAATTATGTTTTTAAATCCGAAATTTTGTACATTTTAGTATCCTTGAATATAATATTCAAAATGTCTGTAGTCGATCAGATTCATGGGAATCAATCTGAACTAAGACTACTTGAATGCTTTGTTAGTTTATAGTGATAAAAGCTCAAGTGTTGAGAACCAAGATTCATAGGCATTCATTAGAGAATGATGTCGGACGTAACTCGCTTCAAAACATTTTTCATGGATCGTTGTCATAAGATGTTTTGATATTATAGTATATTCGATATACACAAATATCCTTAGACCTAAGGAGTATATTGAACTAACATTAATCAAAGGTCACTCTTTGATCTTACCTAACGCTGTCTTGAAAAATAGGCAGTAATAAGGGTAAGGATTGGGAATGGTTCTAAGATTAAGTGGGAGTTATATGCTGCCAAAGGGATTCTATACTCTTATACAGATAAGAAAAGATATTTTGGCGCCCTCGTTGGTTTAAACTGATGTAAACGCGTGGCCACGCTCAAACTAAAAGTAGTTTGTTGGATCATTTTAAATTGAGAACGAGAATGAGAATACTTGAACAATATATGAGATTGAAGAGAAATCCATGTCTCATGTTCATGGAATATCGAAATAGAAAGGATATATTAAGAAGTCATACCTTACTAGGGGCAGCGTGATGCAGCTAGGTGTTCAACACTGTCTACGTTGAATCACTCAGTCGATGAATCGTCCAAGTGGGAGTCTGTTGGATATTGGATGTCCGATTAAAGATAAGTTCAACGTTGCTATAATAGGTATGATCCAAAGAGTTACACTTTGGAAGGCAACGAATTAATGTTTAATTGTTAAAAATAATATACGATCACGAAATATCGATTTTAAGGATTGGGTGATTTTATTATTTATGAAATAATAATCGGTGGGAATTAATTATTGAGATAATTAATTCATTAGACAAATAAAGTTTTGAACTTTATCAAAGGGTTATTTATTAATTATTTGTTAATTAATAAAAGGAGAATTGATTAAATAAGTAATGTTTAAATCAATTAAACATTAACTATTTAATGGATATTAACTGATTAATTGTTAATTAGTTAAATGGAGATTGTCGTAATTAAATGGTTTAATTACTAAAAGGTGTTTAATCAAATTAAAAGGGTTTTAATTTGAATTAAATAAAAGGGTGGGAAACCAATTTTGAATTGGTAATCCTAGATCCTAAAATTGTGGATCACATTTGACTACTTATAGTTCAAATCACCACAATTACAAACACACTTGAAAACCCTAATTCTCCTTCTCCCTTTCCCCCTTTGGCCATCGCACACCTCCTTTGGGGCTGCCCATTGCAGTCGCCATCACCACCATAATTGGTGGTGTTTTGGTCAACTAGCCACTAGCCGGATCAAGTTGTGGTGAGCCATGGGTTGAACCGTCAAGCCGTGAGTGGTGCTACTCGAGCCAAACCGAGCCAAAAGCAGTTTTGGTTGTTTATGGAGTTTCGTAGGACGAAATCAGGAATCGGGTGATCGTATTGTGTCAACTAGCGAGACCGTTGCCGATCCATCGTGTGTTTTTGGAACCGCTTCGTAGAGGTTGATTTCTAAAACCCCCTATGGTTGTGTTGTTAGAATTAATTGTTGTTTAACTGTTTGTAATTAGATCCTGATTTGGGAATTATTTCGATTGCGAATCGAAAGGTTATAAAATTTAAAATGCTTCTATTGCGTCAGATCTGATTTGATAGTTTAATCCAGTTTTGTGAAAACTGATCTTGTCAATTAATGCGATTTATTGAAACAGATTAAATTAAAAGTAACCTAGAATTCCCAACAGTGGCATCAGAGCAGCTTTTACAAACCTTTAAATGCAATTAATAAATCGATCTTTATTTGTTTTCGTTTTGTCAAAACTTTTGTTTGACAAAAAGATCGAAACTGTGTATGTGATGATTGTGATTATGGTTATGAATCGAGCCCTAGGATCCGACCCATGTGATTATATCTTTTGTTTTGTTTGATTGGTTGGTGTATTTGAAATCATGTATTTCTACTGGTATTTGGACCAGATGTAATAGAATAGGTTTCAATTTTTGTAATGTAATTTGTATTTTACAAATGTAATCAAGCAATGGATAAAAGACGGAGGATAGAGACAATCGGGGAGATCGAAGATGGAGATCTTGGATCAAGTGGGAGATAAGATTCAAGGCGTTGAATAGTAAACCCTAGAATTGTTCGGTTGGTGTTTGATGACTCAAACTAAACCGAATAAAGGAGACTTTGGCTCGTTTCATAATCACATTTTGTTGTTTGTGGTTGTTTAATATTTAGGAAATATAAACTTAGTGAAAACAAAATTTTCACAATCATTGCAAAACGATAAGTAATACAAAAGAAGTTTTGTAGTTACATTAAAAGGGGTTTAAAATAAAGTGTTTTATTTTAATAAATCAAGTTTATAAAATAAAAGGTTTATTTTATAAAACTAGAACTTGTTAGTTTAAAATGATTCGCGATAATTACCGACTTAGTTTAAATAAGGTATTTAAAACTAATCGAGTCGAGAGTTGAAAGGAGTTTCAAACTATCGCAAATCATGAACAAAATATGATTTTGTTAGTATGAAATTGTACGATTTGTGTCATGCTTCAAATCGTTCAGTAGTTTTAAACTAAAACAATAAAATCAATACGATTGATTGGACTAACAAATTCGCGATTATGATCAATTTAGTTTTAATAAGGTATTAAACAAATTAGGTCAAAATTGAAATAGGATTTCAATTAGATAGCGAATAAATAAAATATTGATTTTATGAAATGCACAACTATCCTCATTTATGAAAAGCAATTAATTAAAGTAATTAAATGACTCATTGGTCAAGATGTTTATTTTCTAAATATGTAAACCTAGAGTTAGTGCTTACCCTGCTATAGGTTTATATATGTTAGAAAAAGGATAAACATTTTGATTTAAATGCCACCTTAGATTTGAGACACTTTATCAATTTGACCTAACATCTAGTGTTAGTGCTTACCCTGCACTAGGTTTGTGGTTTTATTGAAAAGGAATGATCGCGATTCCTAATACACTTAGGCCGGTCATTCAGTCAAAAATCGTAAGGCGTATACTTGAAGAGTCAAGTTGGCATAGTTGGGGTAAATGTACAAAGTTAGAAAAGAGTGTTCTAACAAACCCCAAAACTTGAGGATTATGATTGTCATAATTTGTTATCGTAACCCTCCTGTATTATTGTGAACAGTAAATAGAGAGCTTAGCCAATTCACTGTTCATTAAATAAACAGGATCTCACAATTCTAAATTAATTTTGTTTAATGAGTCATGATTTATCTAGGATTATATAAAGCATGAAATATTAAAACTTTTCTTTTGAATTTAATAGATGTCTTCCATTGATGCTACTAAACCTTCTAGGATAAATCTATTTCAAAATCAATTCAATGGGAGTAATTTTTTTTCTTGGATGCATCACCTTAGAAAAGT
The DNA here is from genome assembly GCA_009363875.1 of Mikania micrantha. Lineage (NCBI taxonomy): Eukaryota > Viridiplantae > Streptophyta > Magnoliopsida > Asterales > Asteraceae > Mikania > Mikania micrantha. The sequence continues at coordinate 32,659,351 of CM018689.1, read as the reverse complement.
CCTAAGAATATAAGGAAAGTTGTATGCTTTGGATAACCCCATTACTCCCAAGCCACCTATAGGCTGCACCACATCTGAAAGGATGAAGCACATTGGACACGAATGTGAGATAAAATATCTCATATTGACTTCGGTGTCTCCTTGATATGTGGATAAGCTTATGTATCTCTCAGTCATGAGATGATTGAGGAGATCAAGAAGAGTTTCCTGCCAAACATGTTTTGGTGATTTGAAATTCTTAAGGAGGTCCAAAAGGTTTTGAGACAAGGTGGAGACTTAGGGGCTCACGTTGATAGGTTGCAAGGCTATTTTGATAGGCTTGGCAAACTAGGCTATCCCATGAACCTTGAGATTGCTATAGATTTCATCCTTATTTCCCTACCAGAGAAATATGAATCTTTTGTAAAAAGTTACAAAAGAAATATCTTTGGAAGGACAATTGATGAACTCAAGGGTATGCTCCTGGTTTAGAAAACCAAGATGAGGATAGTGGTGAGCTGTGGGAGGAAGAGGCCATTGACCGAGGTCGATAAGGTCCAGTACATTGTTGCTCGACGTCTGAAGAGTTCAGATAAACTGAGATCTTTTAGTATGCCTTTTTACTTCAACATATTTCTGGAATTGGCAAATCTTTGATAATAATGTGAGTCTCACAATTATTTCAATTATTTGCAAGTATTCGAGGTGGTTGATAAGCTGGGAGCTTGAGTCTTGGATTCCATGGGATGGAAGACAAAACGAATAGAAGAAATGTTCTTTTATTCTTTCATTTTTCATTAATTGTTTAAATTGTTTAAAACGATTATGAATATTTTGACATTCTTAGTTTGACTAAGAATATTGCTTCTAGTATTATTTATGCATTTATTGATTAATTTTTGCTTGATAAAATGTTTTGATAGCATAATTGATAATAATTATTGATAATGCAAAGTGAATTCTATATGATAGAATTAATAAAAGGCAATACTCATGATTCATATTAATAGAATAATTTATAGTGTTTAAATAATTATAATTAGACAAGATTCACCTTTAAAGCAAGGTGTAATACATGAATCTCTAAACAATTGAAAATGGAATTAATTGCTACAAGAGTTTGATTATTACACAACATGCTTATGGAAGGTTATAAAGAATGTGATCTTTAAATGCAATTTTGTTGCATAAATTGTCTAAAGATTAAATATGAATATTTCATAAGGTTGTGAACCTAATGAAATCTTTGAAAGAGTTCAAAGAAGATTTACATAAAATGAAGATCTAAAAGCAACAATAGTTATATATGAGATATAACCAAAGGTTACCAAATTAATGCATATAATGTGAAATTGTTTCACAACCAAGTACACAAAGATGTAGGTAATTTGATAAATACCAATACATAATGTGTCCTTCTCTTGAATATGATCCAATGATTAAATATCCCAATGAACTTATTGTCGCACCCCGAGAAATCCCGTCCCTTCCGGGGCGCGAGCGGCGGAAGATTGTCAGGATCGCAGTCTCCGGTCACACAACATGCGAGACCTATATGTCTGATTTTGTACGTACATCCAATAACTTGGATAAAATAGTTTAGTAATATCAGAGTTGCGGAAGTAAAATATAAGTTATCAAAACAGTTTAACAATCATAGGTAGCGGAAGCATTAACTTAAAACAGTTTTCAAAACAACACAAGTTTAATGTTTGCGGAAGCGATTAAAGATGGTTAGATAATACAAAAGTAACACGATCAATGTTTAAATATTATCAAATGGCCTAAGACACTACAGTAGATGCATGGACTCCATCCTAGCATCCTAGTCCTTGTGCGCGTGCCTTAGTTACCTGAGAAAACATGCGAGTAAAGAGTCAACACAAAGGTTGATGAGAGCACAGGTTTGTAATCAGCAGTAAACATCAAAATGTTTAAAGTAAATGTTGCAGGTCTATTTTTCAATACAATGCAATATCAATTGATAGCTAGTCAATATGTGTTATATTATATGCGGGTTCGCAACCGAAGCTAACATGCTGCCTCCCGCCTTATCCATCCAAGATATGGCAAATGTTGTTTGGTCAATTATGCACTGTTCCGACCTCCAGTCGGGGTGGCCATACGGCTCGCAACAGTGGGGCTTGTCAGGCCCAAATAGTACTATTCAGAATTACCACGCTGAGCGCTACGCGCTATTAACGGTTCGAGGTGTGTTTAATGAGGACTTATCAGTTTTGTGGATGAATGCCACACATATGCATATACGACATTAGCATGTACAAAAATAACCAAAAGTGTGTAAGTTGTTCAAAACAGTTGTATGCAATGTTTTCTCCCCCAAAGGTAGAAAATGTAAAAAGGGGTCGTGAGCTCACCTGATTAGCAGTTTCGGTTAATGTGTGAATGTTCGCGTCTGCGAGAGCTAGCACCTGCTAGTATGCACCTATAACCAGATAGGTGTGAGTATGTGTTTTGTGGTGTGTTGTATCCCATACAACTCCAAGTGTCGGTGTGCTCAACCGAGTGCGTGTGTTAACTAGTGAGACTCGATAGGATCCGGGAGTTTCGAATCCCGGTTTGCTTCGCGTACCGCGAAGATTTTCGCCGAAGGGGTATCGCGTACCGCGACGGGTCCATATACTTGTTTTTCGATTTCGTTGATACGATTTCGCTCGTACTTGATTCCTACGTTTATCCTAAACATCTAATGCACGTTTAAGCATATAAATACAAAGTAGCACATAAGTTTGATTGATCACCAACGTTCGTGAGACTCGTGTGTGTGTTTTGATAATTCATCGAATTATCTTTGATAGTTTGTGTTGGTGTGTAACGAAGTGTTTGCACGCTTGATTAATCCTAATCAACGTGTAATGCACAATTCAATAACTCCTTGAATTATTGTCTTGTGTTAGTGTTGTGTTTGCCACACTTGGTTTCCAAAACCAATGTGCAATGCAATGTACGATTCGATAGTTCCTCGAACTATCGTTTCATAGTCGTTTGTGTTCAACTCATCTAATTAACAAAATTAAATGAAATGCAACAAGTATGAATGTGAAATGTAAAGAATATAAGAGTTGCAATTTACCTGAAATTGCCGGGTGTCACATCATCCCCTTGTTGAAAGAAATTTCGTCCCGAAATTTGGTTGTTGTTGGTAGTGTTTGAGAAGCAAGAGTGTTTGAGAAACAAAAATTTTTCTGGTTGTCACATCATCCCCTTGTTGAAAGGAATTTCGTCCCGAAATTTATTTGTTGGTGTCAGCGTTCGACGTTGTTTGCTTGAAGAGATGGGGATATTTGCGCATCATCTGATCCTCACGTTCCCACGTGAATTCAGGTCCGTGTTTTGAGTTCCATCAAACTTTAACATTAGGAATCTTACTCTGTTTGAGTTGTTTGACCTCACGGTCCATGATCTCTACCGGTTCTTCCACGAACCGTAGTTGCTCATCCACCTGGATCTCATCCAGTGGAACTACAAGTGTCTCATCTGATAAACATTTCTTCAGATTCGAGACGTGAAATACATTGTGAACTCCGTCGAGTTCGGCTGGTAAGTTGAGTTGGTATGCCACTGGGCCAATCCTTTTCAGGATTTCGAAGGGTCCAATGTATCGTGGGTTCAGTTTGCCTCGTTTACCGAAACGAATGACGCCTTTCCAGGGTGAAACTTTCAGAAGGACTTTGTCTCCCACCTGAAATTCCAAAGGCTTTCGGCGTTTGTCGGCATAGCTCTTTTGACAATCATGAGCTGCTGCCATGCGATTTCTGATTTGCACGATTTTCTCCGTCGTTTCGTGTACAAGTTCCGGACCAGTGAGCTGACTGTCGCCCACCTCCGCCCAGCAGATGGGTGATCGGCATTTCCTGCCATAGAGTGCCTCAAAAGGCGCTGCCTTGATACTGGTGTGGTAACTGTTGTTGTAGGAAAACTCCACCAATGGCAGGTGAGTTTCCCAGCTGTTACCAAAGTCTACTACGCACGCTCGTAGCATATCTTCAAGGGTTTGTATCGTGCGTTCGCTCTGGCCATCAGTTTGTGGGTGGTATGCTGTACTCATATCCAACCGTGTGCAAAGCGATTTTTGTAATGATTTCCAGAAGTTAGAAGTGAATCTGGCGTCTCGATCTGAAGTAATGGAGATTGGCACTCCATGTCGCGAGACTACTTCTTTGACATAGATTCTGGCTAGCTTTTCCATTTTGTCATTCTCTTTGATCGCAAGGAAGTGTGCTTACTTAGTCAGTCGGTCCACAATTACCTAGATAGTGTCACATCCACTAGGTGTTCGGGGTAACTTGGTAATGAAATCCATGGAGATTCGTTCCCATTTCCACATGGGGATCTCGGGTTGGGTGAGTAATCCAGATGGTTTCTGGTACTCGATCTTGACTTTGGCACAAGTCAAACATTTGCCTACGTAAGTAGCGATATCGGCTTTCATGTGTGGCCACCAGTAAAGTACCTTCAGATCGTGATACATCTTATCAGATCCATAGTGAATGGAATATCGGGATTTGTGAGCCTCGTCCATCACAAGGTCTCGTAGGTTTCCGTGACGTGGAACCCAGATGCGTTCCATGAAATAAAGTAAGCCATCGGCTTTTTCCGTAATTTGTTGTTCCATTCCCCTTTGTGATTCAGCCGCTAAGTTTTCAGGTTTCAGTGCCTCCACCTGGGCATTACGTATTTGTTCAGGAAGGTTGGGAAGGATTGTGAGCTGTAAGGCTCGTACCCTCTTGGGTTTCGAAGTGTTTTTCCGGCTTAGAGCATCGGCCACCACATTGGCCTTCCCCGGGTGATACTTGATAGCACACTCATAGTCGTTTAGGAGTTCGAGCCAGCGACGTTGTCGCATGTTCAGTTCCTTCTGCTAGAATATGTGTTGGAGACTCTTATGATCATTGTATATCGTACACTTTGTACCATACAGGTAGTGTCTCCAGATCTTGAGTGCAAATATCACGGCTCCCAGTTCCAAATCGTGGGTGGTGTAGTTCTTCTCGTGGACTTTCAGTTGTCGAGAAGCATATGCGATCACCTTTTCTCGCTGCATTAGCACGCAGCCGAGCCCTTGTATTGAGGCATCGCAATATACAACGAAATCGTCCGTTCCATCAGGAAGTGATAGGATAGGTGCACTGCAGAGCTTCTGCTTGAGAAGTTGGAATGCATCCTCTTGTTTGTCAGTCCAGAGATACTTCTTGTCCTTATGGGTTAAAGCTGTGAGTGGTTGGGCTATCTTTGAAAATCCTTCGATAAATCGCCGATAGTAGCCTGCCAATCCTAGGAATTGTCGCACCTCAGTTGGGGTCTTTGGTGCTTCCTAGTTCTTGATCGCCTCTATCTTAGATTTATCAACATGAATCCCTTGCTCATTGACAGCATGACCTAAGAATTGGACTTCTCGAATCCAGAAGTCACACTTTGAGAGTTTAGCGTACAGCTTCTCTTTCTGGAGTAGTTCAAGAGCCAATTGCAGATGCTCTTTGTGTTCTTCCTGGGTTTTGGAGTAGATGAGAATATCATCTATAAAGACAATAATAAACTTGTCGAGGTATGGTTTGCACACTCTATTCATGAGATCCATGAATACTGCGGGTGCGTTTGTCAGCCCAAACGGCATAACCAAGAACTCATAATGGCCATACCAAGTGCGAAAAGCAGTCTTGGGTATATCTTCCTCCTGAATCCTCAACTGATGGTACCCAGATCGCAGATCGATCTTAGAGTAGTAACTCGATCCTTGAAGTTGATCGAACAAATCGTCAATGCGAGGTAAGGGGTAACGGTTTTTGATCGTTACTTTGTTCAATTCCCGAAAGTCAATGCACATACGGAAGGTGCCATCCTTCTTCTTCACGAATAAAACCGGAGCTCCCCAAGGTGAGAAGCTTGGTCTAATGAAACCTTTGTCCAACAGCTCTTGCAGTTGATTGGACAGTTCCTGCATCTCCGAAGGCGCAAGTCGATTTGGTGTTCGTGCAATAGGTGCTGCTCCCGGCATAAGGTCTATGCGGAACTCCACTTGTCGAGGTGGTGGTAGTCCTGGTAGATCCTCAGGGAATACGTCGGGATAGTCGCATACGACTGGGATGTCTTCTATTTTCTTCTCCTCTTCAGTCTTGTCGGTAATAAGTGCCAGAATAGCTGTGTATCCTTTTCGTAAGCATTTGTGAGCTTTCATGCACGAGATGATGTTCAGAGGAGTGTCACTCCTTTCACCCTTGATGTCTAGAGTTTCTCCGCCAGGGAGAGGTATGCGCACAACCTTGTCGTGGCAAATGATTTCGACCTGGTTTTCAGACAACCAATCCATGCCCACTACAACATCAAAACTGCCTAGTGTAACTGGCATAAGGTCAATCTTAAATTTATGGCCTGCTAGCTCAAAAGTGCATTCTTTAAGAATGTGCTTAGTCACAATCAATTTACCATCAGCTAGTTCTACAGTGTATTCAACATCTAAGGGTGTTGGGGTAATAGTAAGTATCTCACTAAAATCCTTAGATATAAAGCTTTTCTCAGCTCCAGTATCAAACAACACAGATGCATAATTATCGTTTAAGAGATACGTACCGGTTGCAAGGTTGGGATCCCTTCTGGCCTCCTTGGCCCCAATCACGAAGGCTCGCCCCCTCGTGCCATTGTTCCCATTGTTGTTGTTCTGTTGGTTGTTGTTTTTCAGGTGCTTCTTGAAGTGCCCTGGTTTCCCACATTCGAAGCAGCCCTTTGGTGCTTCAAGTTGTTGCTGTTGTTGTGGCTGTGGGGTCTTTGTCATTAGCTCACCCCTGCAGTCTTTGGCTGCATGTCCCCCTTTTCCGCAGCGCTGGCATTGGAAACGACCACACTGACCCTGTGCATGGTGGAAGTTGCACTTGTGGCATTTAGGGTGTTTTCCAGCATAACCTCCTTGGTTCTGTGTGGTTGGGATGGGTGGGGCATAAGCTTGGGTTGATCCAAACTTACGTTGCTGTGGTGGTGGTTGGAGAGTGGAAGTCTTGTTCAGGGTGTCATCCCACTTTTGTTTGCCCTTGTCGTTAGTTGTGGTCACAGCACCACGAGGTGGCAAGAGTCCTTGTGCGACAGCTGAATCGGTAAGCTTGTGAGTTAGTCGCACTGTTTGTTGCATGGTGATGGGGTCAGCAGAAAGTACCATGCCCTGAATTTGAGGTGGTAGTCCCTCAATGTACTTCTCTATGTGCTTGAAAGGTCGGTTTGCCATTTCCAGGCACAAGTTTGCCAGCTCATAAGACCTGGCAGTGTAGGCCTCAACCTCGGAACCAATCATCTTGTGGTTCCAGAACTCAGTCTCGAGTTTCTGTACCTCACCACGAGGGCAGTACTCACGGTTCAACATTTGCTTAAAGTTATCCCAAGGTAGAGCGTTGGCTGCATCAAGCCTGTGACAATCCGACTTTTCAAGTTAACCTTGTTAACCTTCGAAGGCCCAACAAGGCCAATGAAGACCCAACAAGGCCAATGAAGGCCCAACAAGATCAATTAGGCTCAACGAAGTCTATGTAGGCCCAACAGAGCCAATGTAGGCCCAATAAGCCAAGAGAGGCCCAGTAAGGCCCAATAAGTTCAAGTAAGGCCCACTAAGGCCAAAGAAGGCCCAAGGTAGGCCCATTGAGATCTAGGAAGCCCAATTATAAATGCAAGGCCCAAATGGGTTAATTTGGCCCAATAACGTTTTAATTGGCCAATTAGTGTCAATTTGACGCCTTTAGGTTTAAATTTGTTAACCGAAAGTTAAAGATATCATAGGAGAACAAACTAGGAATGTTGGAATTAGTCTAAACAGGTTTAAATTGTTAGAAATTACAAGCATTAGACTTGTAATCAACTAGAAAGAATAACTTTCGACTTTTAAGTCAAAATTCACCCGTAGGAATTAGGGCAAAAATCGAAATTCAAGTTGTTTAAGTGATAAGAACCGAATTAATTAATCATAGGCGTTACATGGATGGTCATTATCATTACTCAACCATTATTAATCGGTTTATTAGCTGAATTAACTCCAATGGAAGTCTCAAGGTCGTAACTGTCGAAATTGAGTACAAAACCGTTCGAATTGGTGTATAATCGAGTACAATTGATCAAAGCTTACATATACACACACTATTCGGCACCTTTAGTGTATGCAACAACCATCAATTCGAAGTAACAAGTGCGGGATTGAAGAACACAGTCAAGACTTGGCCGAAACTTGAGCTAAATTCGAATTACTCGAATTGGAAACCAAAACAGGTTAGTAATCTATCCTAAATCTTCTAAAAGGGTCGATTAAGCTAATCCATATGATGAATTTGTGTATTAACACTGAATTATAGGAACACTAATAACTAGGGTTCATATAAATGCGATTTTGGGGGTTTAGATTGATATGGACCTTAAAATGAAATTAAGCAACACCATTAGTTTCAGAAGCATTCGACTATGGATAAACACATGCCAATTTCAGTTCTAAACAGCGAATTATAAGAGTTCGATTCTAGGGTTTTTGTTGTGAAAACGATTTGGGGATTTTCAAGAAAATCAGTTGCAGAACCAAATTAAATGGTATAGATAGCTTCAGAAGGTTCCGATCAAAGATTAACCTATGTAAATTTCAACCAACAACAACTAATTGAATGATTTTTAGTTCTAGGGTTTTTTAATTAACCGGACTTGGAGTTTGATGAACAATCGGTATTAAGAACTTGATTTAAGCACACAGAGAGTTTCGTTTTAGGTATAGGATGAAAAATCCCATGGATTTAAGGCATGATGTATTCGAATTCGGTTCAACATAGTTGGGAAATGAGAATGTTCGAACCGGACCAGTTAGGGATTGAATTAAGGTGTTGATTGTGATTATTGGGTAAATTGAAACTCACTATGGATGCGTTTAGATTCAAGGAACAGAAACCCCAAGGTCTTGGGTTCGATTAGATTCGATTTATGGTTCAATTGGAATCAAAATTGGATCGGGTGGTTGGATAAAGGGAAACCCGACTGTTGGAAGATAAAAACATTTAAAATGGGTTAGGTTAACAAATGTTGAAGCAGATTAGATGGTAAGCAGTGTGTGCGTTGGATGGGGGGGGGGGGTCGCGGGTTCGATCCTGGTTCCAACCAATTTTTGGATTTTAAGGTTATTTTAGTGTTTTACTCATAACTTATTCGTTCGAACTCCGTTTTAATCCGTTCGAGTTGCGTTGGAACCGTAACGAGAATACGAATGTTCTAGGATGATAAAATTTATATTTTAGTCCGAACACGAAATCGCGTATAATTACGTTTATTTAAATAAAATCAAATATGATTTTATTTAAACGATTTCAATGGCACGCGTACTTTCGTATGCACATTCTTAACACTCTAATATACGTATGTTGATACGTATGTGATTTCAAGCACAAAACGACAATCCGAATAACTTTAGGTTATTGTTTAAATCACAGATTCTTCGTAGAGGATTTCTACGCAAGTTCACACGTATTTGATCATTCTACTATTATCAAAGGTGCGTACACGGCCCCTTTCTTATTTTAAACTGTTTTTGGGGGAGAAAACATGTGCAACAAACTGTTTTTAGATACATATCACTTGCATGAGTTAGCTGTTTACATTATGTGAAAACATATCAACTTGAAAGTCCTTACACACCTCGAACCGTTTAGTTTGCTGTAATGCAAAGCGTGGTAGTTGGAAATAGATCTATTAGGTTTGACAAACCTCACCTGGTAGATGGGATCTACGCAGGTGTTTGACTGACCAAACACAATTTTACTATTGTTGTGATAGACAATAGTGGCAAGGCGAAAACATGCTATAGCATGGCAATCCGTCAGCTTCGGTGTCGAACACGTATGTAAATAGTTTATATGACTAGCTATCATGACTGTGCATGTGTGATTATGTTATCTACAATCTTGTTATTCAAACTGCTGTTTTGAACATTGTGATTACTTAAAACCTGTGTTATGCACCAACCTTTGTGTTGACTTGATTTGCATGTTTTCTCAGGACGCTAAGGCGCGCGTTAAAGCTGGCATGGACTAGGAAGATAGAGTCTCATGCATTATAAACACTTTGAATTTGAATTTGAATTTGAACATTTGAATATTTAAGTACTTTGGTTTGTAATGTTTACTTTATAACTGTTTATGGTTTATAAACGCTTCCGCAACTTTTTGTAAACTCTGAATGTTATGTTTTAAAGACCAACGTATGTTTTGAAATTCATATAGAGGTCTTCGCTATGTCTAATGATCTGAGATCCTGGTTTGTCATGCTCCCAAACGGTGTGATTCCGTTAGTTGAAATTTGGGGGTGTGACAGATTGGTATCAGAGACATTGGTTATAGGGAACTAGGTTTGCATTTGTAGACTTAGACTATGACTGTTAGACATTAGACACATCTGTTAATACGTATTGCTTAGAAATTACATATGACATTATGTAATTGACTTGTTTACGTATTCCATGGCACAGTACTTACATATGGTATTATGTAACAGGCATGGCTTCATCATCAGTCCCTTATATTATCATTGATGATTCCGAGGACGAGGAGCCGATAGTTCCGGCACCACCATCATCACCACCACCACCTATTCCATCACCTCCACCGTATGAGATGGAGGACTCCGATCCAGAGGAGGATCCGGAGGAGGACCCAGAGGAGGATCCGGAGGAGGATCCAGATGAGGATCCCGACGAGGATCCAGAGGAGGACCCGGATGAGGATCCGGAAGAGGAGCCTGAGGAGGACACTCAGCAGATCCCTGCTGAGGGACCTTCTACACATCCACCACCAGCACTAGATGCTCCTGAGCCTAAGAGGCAAAGGACGGACGCCGAAGAGATCGCCAAATTGCGCGAGGATCTGGAGGTAGCAGAAGATAGGATATCACAGAGATCTCAGGAGTTATGGGATGCTATTGAGAGGCAGGATGATCTTACCCATCTTGTTCACGATATGCGGGATGAGATGATCAATTTGATTGGTCGCCTAGAAGAGTCAGAGAACCGAGAGGAGATTTTGGCAGGCAGAATTGAAGCTTTGGAGGATTTAATGGTAGTTGAGAATGAGGAACAGGATGAGGATGAGGAGGAGGAACCAGCACCATTTGCTGAGTCCGATCCTGAATCCACCGTTGAGGACGACTGATTATTTTTCATTTCTTTCTTGTTTTGTTTAAACTTATTAGGAACGGGTTGTGTTCCTATATTAGTAGTTTGAAAACTTGTATTTCATTTCAAAAGTATTGTACTCAAAGAAAGTTTCTATCTATTAAAGAGTTATCTTTTATTTTCAACAACTGTGTTGATTTATATTACATGATGTGTTTGTTGTTTTACTTACACATGTTACATTGGATTTTGACTTCGTGCTAACACTTCTTGTAAATAGGAAACTAATGGCTGAGGGAAACGTACATATGACTGTTGCTGAGCTCAATGAGCTAATCAACAACAGAGTTGCAGAGGCAATCGCACAGTATGCTCAGACTCACAACACAGGGCCACAGGGTCCAGCTGGGGGATTGGTTAATCCACAAGTCTGCACGTTCAAGATGTTTTTGGACTGCAAACCACACAATTTCAAAGGGTCGGAGGGGGCCATTGGACTCCTTCGGTGGATTGAAAAGGCTGAGTCTGTATTCGAAATGTGCAACTGCCCTAACGAAAGCAAGGTGAAATTTGCTACGGGAACTTTGGAGGGTCCAGCACTAACTTGGTGGAACTCAAATGTCCAGACTCTGGGGTTGGGAGAGGCTAATGCCTTGACATGGGACAACTTCAAAACTTTACTGCAAGAGGAGTACTGTCCTCGCAGTGAAATGCAGAAGTTGGAAGAGGAATACTGGCACCTCAAGATGGAGGGGTCAAACATTGAAGAGTACACGACCAGGTCGCATGAACTGGCCAGACTGCTACCACACATGGCTACTCCAGCCAGTAAGTGGATTGAAAGATACATCGGAGGACTAGTGCCTCAGATCCAAGGGTTGGTTACTTCAGCAAATCCCACCACTATCCAACAAGCTGTTCGTCTAGCACATCAGCTTACTGACCAGGCAGTGTTACAGGGGACTCTGCCCAAACGAACATCTGCTACCAAGGTAGGAGATCATAAGAGAAAGTGGGAAAGTAATAACTTCAAGGGTAACAACCAACAATCATACCAGCAAAACCGGAAACAAGACTCAAACAAGTCTTATCATGGTTCAAACAGTGGTCAGCAAGCATCATCGTCGGGGGGTTATATTGGCAAGCACCCCAAGTGCAACAAGTGTGGTTATCATCATGCAGGTAACCAATGTGACAGAGCTAAGTGCCAGAGGTGTGGCAAGATTGGGCATGCGGCTAAAGATTGTCGCGGGGAGTTGCAGAACAACCATAACAACCAGAACAATAACCAGAACAACGCTCAGAAAGGTTGTTTTGAGTGTGGCAAAATGGGGCATTTTAAGAAAGATTGCCCACAGCTTAAGAAGGGTGGGGACAATAATGTCAATAACAATAGTAATGGAAATGGAAATGGCAACGGTAATGGAAATGGCACCAACAACAACAACAACAACAACAACAACAACAATGGTGCTAGAGGCAGGGCGTTTGTGATAAGAGGACGTCAAGCGCGGGAGGATCCCAACATTGTTACGGGTACGTTCCTCTTAAATAATCACTATGCCTCTATGTTATTTGACACTGGTGCCGATCGGAGCTTTGTATCTAGTTCACTTGCTAAGTTGCTAAATGTTAGTCCCACTGCCTTAGATAGTCCATACACTGTGGAATTAGCTGACGGTAAGTTAATAGTAGTGGAAAATATCTTTAAGGGATGTATCCTTGATTTGATGGGTCAGACATTAGAGATTGATCTGATGCCTATTGCCTTAGGCAGTTTTGATGTAGTCATTGGCATGGACTGGTTGTCCAAGAACCAGGCTGAAATTGTATGCCATGAAAAGATTGTTCGCATACCTCTTCCGCAGGGGGAGACATTATATGTACAAGGCGAGAAGAGCAGTACGCCACTGCGTCTCATATCTTGTATGAAAGCGCACAAATGTCTGCGGAAAGGTCATACGGCAGTTTTAGCACTTATAACTGAAAAGCCAGTAGCTGAGAGGAAGCTTGAAGATATACCTGTAGTTTGTGAATTTCCGGAGGTATTTCCAGAAGACTTGCCAGGATTACCGCCTATCAGACAGGTGGAATTTCGAATCGATCTTACACCAGATGCAGCACCGATAGCTAGGGCGCCTTATCGACTTGCACCGTCAGAGATGCAAGAGTTATCTACACAATTGCAAGAATTGTTGGATAAGGGTTTTATACGACCTAGTTTTTCACCGTGGGGAGCTCCCGTATTGTTTGTAAAGAAGAAAGACGGAACTTTTCGTATGTGTATCGATTACCGGGAATTGAATAAGGTTACTATCAAGAACCGGTATCCGTTACCCAGGATTTACGATCTGTTCGATCAGTTGCAAGGTTCGAGTTACTACTCGAAGATTGATCTCAGGTCGGGTTATCATCAACTAAGAGTTCAGGAGGAGGATATTCCGAAGACAGCATTCAGGACAAGATATGGCCATTATGAGTTCTTGGTCATGCCATTTGGGTTGACAAACGCTCCAGCTGTATTCATGGATCTCATGAATCGTGTTTGTAAACCTTATCTTGATAAGTTTGTCATTGTTTTCATTGATGACATTCTCATCTATTCACAGTCTGAGGAGGAACACGCTGAACATCTTCGACTATTGTTAGAGCTATTGAAACAAGAACAACTGTACGCTAAGTTTTCGAAATGTGATTTCTGGATGCGAGAAGTACAGTTCTTGGGGCATATAGTTAACGAAAAGGGCATACATGTTGATCCAGCGAAGATTGAAGCGATTAAGAATTGGGAAGCGCCAAAAACACCTACCGAGGTACGACAATTCCTTGGTTTGGCGGGTTATTATCGACGATTCATTGAGGGTTTCTCAAAGATCGCTCAACCACTTACAGCTCTGACGCACAAGGGAACAAAGTATAACTGGACGGATAAACAGGAAGCTGCATTCCAGTTATTGAAACAGAAACTCTGCAGTGCACCGATTCTGTCCTTACCGGAAGGAACGGAAGACTTTGCGGTGTATTGTGACGCATCTGGACAGGGTTTAGGATGTGTGTTGATGCAACGTGATAAAGTGATCGCTTATGCTTCCAGACAACTACGAACACACGAAAAGAATTACACTACTCATGACTTGGAGTTGGGAGCATCGGTTTTTGCTTTGAAAATTTGGAGGCATTATTTGTATGGAACTAAGTGTACCATTTACACTGATCATAAGAGTTTGCAACATATCTTTGATCAGAAGGAGCTTAATATGAGACAACGACGATGGGTTGAGTTGTTGAATGATTATGAGTGTGCGATTAAATATCACCCGGGAAAAGCTAATGTAGTAGCTGACGCTCTGAGCAGAAAAGACACAACAGGAACAAGACGGGTTCGTGCACTTATGATGACAATACATACTGACTTACCTGACAAGGTGCACAGTGCTCAGATTGAGGCCTTGAAAAAGGAAAACTTAGTACCGGAATCCTTACGAGGAATGGAAGAACAATTGGATGTTAAACCTGATGGAATTCGTTATTTCATTAATCGAATGTGGATACCTTTGTATGGAGGTTTAAGGGAACTCGTGATGGATGAAGCACACAAGTCCAGGTATTCAGTCCATCCGGGATCAGACAAGATGTATCATGATTTGAAGGCACTGTATTGGTGGCCTCACATGAAAGCTGATATTGCTAAGTATGTTAGCAAATGTTTGACTTGTTCGAAAGTCAAAGTTGAATATCAGAAGCCATCTGGTTTACTACAACAACCAGAGATACCGATGTGGAAATGGGAACAGATTTCGATGGATTTTATTACTAAGTTACCCCGTACACCGAGTGGTTGTGAACCGATATGGGTAATTGTCGATCGATTAACGAAATCTGCACACTTCTTAGCAATAAAGGAAACTGATAAGATGGAGAAACTGACTCGCATTTACATCAAGGAAGTTGTAGCATGGCATGGCGTGCCAATCTCTATCATATCAGATCGGGATGCCCGGTTTACTTCCAATTTTTGGAAATCTCTTCATAAGTCATTGGGGACTCGCTTGGATATGAGTACCGCTTATCATCCACAGACCGACGGTCAAAGTGAACGAACGATTCAAACGCTCGAGGATATGTTACGAGCTTGTGTCATTGATTTTGGCGATAGCTGGGAGAATCATTTACCGTTGGTGGAATTCTCTTACAATAATAGTTATCATACAAGTATTCAAGCAGCACCATTTGAAGCTTTGTATGGTGCAAATGTCGTTCACCAGTTTGCTGGGCTGAGATTGGAGACAGTCAGATAACAGGTCTTGAATTGGTGCACGAGACGACAGAGAAGATTGTTCAAATCCAGAACCGTATGGTAGCGGCTCGAGATCGTCAGAAGAGTTATGCAGACAAGCGTCGTAAACCGTTGGAATTTCAAGTAGGAGATCGAGTTCTTCTAAAAGTATCACCTTGGAAAGGTGTGATACGATTCGGCAAGCGCGGAAAGCTTAGTCCACGTTACGTAGGACCTTTTGAGATTCTGAAAAGGATTGGTCCGGTTGCGTATCAACTCAAACTACCGGATGAACTCAGTGGAGTTCATGATGTGTTTCATGTGTCGAACTTAAAGAAATGTCTTTCTGATGAGACATTGATTGTACCATTGGAAGAAATACAAGTAGATGAACAGTTACGATTCATTGAAGAACCGGCGGAAATCATGGACCGAGAGGTCAAACAACTGAAGCAAAGCAAGATTCCGATAGTCAAAGTTCGATGGAATTCAAGACGGGGTCCTGAATTCACATGGGAACGGGAAGATCAAATGATGAAGAAATATCCTCATCTATTCAAGACAGCTACTGCTAACACTGAGAGCGCACGTTAAATTTCGGGACGAAATTTCCTTCAACAAGGGGATGACGTGATGTTTCACACATCAACACTACAAACTTTCAAACTGTAAGCACAAACATTTTAATTATTCAATTGATTTTGTTACAAACATTTGTGCTACATTACATTCTATACGTTTTATGTGCTACATTTCATATGTTACATGTTATGGTAGTACATGCATGATTGGTTACACACATTTTTGCTATGTGCGGGGTTGCATAGTACAAACAGTTTCAGACACTCACTAGGTGTGAGGGTACACAACACAGTATGATCAACACAAACAGTCACAGTTAGGTGAACTAACTAGTGGATACACAAACAGTCACATTGAACGATCACAAGTGAGTTGTGATGATTGCAAGCATTGGACATTGTGTGTGAGTACACACAAGCACACAGAATGATCAAAACACACTAACACGTACGATTTAAACTCGTAAGTAGTTTCCTAACTACTCCTAACACTTACTAATTTTCGGGACGAAAATTCCTTCAACAAGGGGATGATGTGACAATCCGACTTTTCAAGTTAACCTTGTTAACCTCCGAAGGCCCAACAAGGCCAATGAAGGCCCAACAAGGCCAATGAAGGCCCAACAAGATCAATTAGGCTCAACAAAGTCTATGTAGGCCCAACAGAGCCAATGTAGGCCCAATAAGCCAAGAGAGGCCCAGTAAGGCCCAATAAGTTCAAGTAAGGCCCACTAAGGCCAAAGAAGGCCCAAGGTAGGCCCATTGAGATCTAGGAAGCCCAATTATAAATGCAAGGCCCAAATGGGTTAATTTGGCCCAATAACGTTTTAATTGGCCAATTAGTGTCAATTTGACGCCTTTAGGTTTAAATTTGTTAACCGAAAGTTAAAGATATCATAGGAGAACAAACTAGGAATGTTGGAATTAGTCTAAACAGGTTTAAATTGTTAGAAATTACAAGCATTAGACTTGTAATCAACTAGAAAGAATAACTTTCGACTTTTAAGTCAAAATTCACCCGTAGGAATTAGGGCAAAAATCGAAATTCAAGTTGTTTAAGTGATAAGAACCGAATTAATTAATCATAGGCGTTACATGGATGGTCATTATCATTACTCAACCATTATTAATCGGTTTATTAGCTGAATTAACTCCAATGGAAGTCTCAAGGTCGTAACTGTCGAAATTGAGTACAAAACCGTTCGAATTGGTGTATAATCGAGTACAATTGATCAAAGCTTACATATACACACACTATTCGGCACCTTTAGTGTATGCAACAACCATCAATTCGAAGTAACAAGTGCGGGATTGAAGAACACAGTCAAGACTTGGCCGAAACTTGAGCTAAATTCGAATTACTCGAATTGGAAACCAAAACAGGTTAGTAATCTATCCTAAATCTTCTAAAAGGGTCGATTAAGCTAATCCATATGATGAATTTGTGTATTAACACTGAATTATAGGAACACTAATAACTAGGGTTCATATAAATGCGATTTTGGGGGTTTCGATTGATATGGACCTTAAAATGAAATTAAGCAACACCATTAGTTTCAGAAGCATTCGACTAAGGATAAACACATGCCAATTTCAGTTCTAAACAGCGAATTATAAGAGTTCGATTCTAGGGTTTTTGTTGTGAAAACGATTTGGGGATTTTCAAGAAAATCAGTTGCAGAACCAAATTAAATGGTATAGATAGCTTCAGAAGGTTCCGATCAAAGATTAACCTATGTAAATTTCAACCAACAACAACTAATTGAATGATTTTTAGTTCTAGGGTTTTTAAATTAACCGGACTTGGAGTTTGATGAACAATCGGTATTAAGAACTTGATTTAAGCACACAGAGAGTTTCGTTTTAGGTATAGGATGAAAAATCCCATGGATTTAAGGCATGATGTATTCGAATTCGGTTCAACATAGTTGGGAAATGAGAATGTTCGAACCGGACCAGTTAGGGATTGAATTAAGGTGTTGATTGTGATTATTGGGTAAATTGAAACTCACTATGGATGCGTTTAGATTCAAGGAACAGAAACCCCAAGGTCTTGGGTTCGATTAGATTCGATTTATGGTTCAATTGGAATCAAAATTGGATCGGGTGGTTGGATAAAGGGAAACCCGACTGTTGGAAGATAAAAACATTTAAAATGGGTTAGGTTAACAAATGTTGAAGCAGATTAGATGGTAAGCAGTGTGTGCGTTGGATGGGGGGGGTCGCGGGTTCGATCCTGGTTCCAACCAATTTTTGGATTTTAAGGTTATTTTAGTGTTTTACTCATAACTTATTCGTTCGAACTCCGTTTTAATCCGTTCGAGTTGCGTTGGAACCGTAACGAGAATACGAATTTTCTAGGATGATAAAATTTATATTTTAGTCCGAACACGAAATCGCGTATAATTACGTTTATCTAAATAAAATCAAATATGATTTTATTTAAACGATTTCAATGGCACGCGTACTTTCGTATGCACATTCTTAACACTCTAATATACGTATGTTGATACGTATGTGATTTCAAGCACAAAACGACAATCCGAATAACTTTAGGTTATTGTTTAAATCACAGATTCTTCGTAGAGGATTTCTACGCAAGTTCACACGTATTTGATCATTCTACTATTATCAAAGGTGCGTACACGGCCCCTTTCTTATTTTAAACTGTTTTGGGGGAGAAAACATGTGCAACAAACTGTTTTTAGATACATATCACTTGCATGAGTTAGCTGTTTACATTATGTGAAAACATATCAACTTGAAAGTCCTTACACACCTCGAACCGTTTAGTTTGCTGTAATGCAAAGCGTGGTAGTTGGAAATAGATCTATTAGGTTTGACAAACCTCACCTGGTAGATGGGATCTACGCAGGTGTTTGACTGACCAAACACAATTTTACTATTGTTGTGATAGACAATAGTGGCAAGGCGAAAACATGCTATAGCATGGCAATCCGTCAGCTTCGGTGTCGAACACGTATGTAAATAGTTTATATGACTAGCTATCATGACTGTGCATGTGTGATTATGTTATCTACAATCTTGTTATTCAAACTGCTGTTTTGAACATTGTGATTACTTAAAACCTGTGTTATGCACCAACCTTTGTGTTGACTTGATTTGCATGTTTTCTCAGGACGCTAAGGCGCGCGTTAAAGCTGGCATGGACTAGGAAGATAGAGTCTCATGCATTATAAACACTTTGAATTTGAATTTGAATTTGAACATTTGAATATTTAACTACTTTGGTTTGTAATGTTTACTTTATAACTGTTTATGGTTTTTAAACGCTTCCGCAACTTTTTGTAAACTCTGAATGTTATGTTTTAAAGACCAACGTATGTTTTGAAATTCATATAGAGGTCTTCGCTATGTCTAATGATCTGAGATCCTGGTTTGTCATGCTCCCAAACGGTGTGATTCCGTTAGTTGAAATTTGGGGGTGTGACAGAGCCCTCGGTTTTGAACATTGGCATTCCACCAGGTGAGGGCAGCTCCCTTCAATGTCCCTGTAGCGAACTTGACCCTGTCCTCGTTCCTGCAGTTGCTCATGGCAAAGGCTGATTCTGCCTTTTCGATCCAGCGTAACAGTCCAACGGCTCCCTCAGTGCCGCTGAATGAATGGGGTTTGCAATCCAGAAACATCTTGAATGTGCAGAGAGGTGGGTTAGGATTTGCTCCTGAGATATGCAAAGAGTAGAGTTGGGTAAGTATCAGGTAAACGTGTTGAATTGTGATTCAAGGTGAATATGAAAAGGATTCGTCACCTTGGTTCAGTAGGTTTTGGTTACGGGCAGCTTCCCGTGCAGCAAGTACCTCCTCAACCCGTTCGTTGATGAGGGCGTTCAATTCAGCTTGAGTCAGGTTGATGTTTCCACGTCCGCCTGCATTCCTACGTCCTCCACGTCTTCCAGCCATGATCTTCATAGTGAGAATACGTGTTAGTGTTTGTCTAATGACTAATGTAGTGTGTGCGATAGATACTGTAAAGAATGTATAGAGCTTCCGGCTATCCCCGTCATGGGTAGTCACATGCGGTGATGAACGTAATGCATAAAAGATGTGTCATGTGTGCAAGTATCACAATACTAAACACTAAGTGTCGTGTGGAGACTAGTGGTTATAGACTAAGTTCACCAAATGCAAACCTAATTCGCAATAACCGGGGTCTCTGATACCAATCTGTCGCACCCCGAGAAATCCCGTCCCTTCTGGGGCGCTAGCGGCGGCAGATTGTCAGGATCGCAGTCTCCGGTCACACAACATGCGAGACCTATATGTCTGATTTTGTACGTACATCCAATAACTTGGATAAAATAGTTTAGTAATATCAGAGTTGCGGAAGTAAAATATAAGTTATCAAAACAGTTTAACAATCATAGGTAGCGGAAGAATTAACTTAAAATAGTTTTCAAAACAACACAAGTTTAATGTTTGCGGAAGCGATTAAGGATGGTTAGATAATACAAAAGTAACACGATCAATGTTTAAATATTATCAAATGGCCTAAGACACTACAGTAGATGCATGGACTCCATCCTAGCATCCTAGTCCTTGTGCGCGTGCCTTAGTTACCTGAGAAAACATGCGAGTAAAGAGTCAACACAAAGGTTGGTGAGAGCACAGGTTTGTAATCAGCAGTAAACATCAAAATGTTTAAAGTAAATGTTGCAGGTCTATTTTTCAATACAATGCAATATCAATTGATAGCTAGTAAATATGTGTTATATCATATGCGGGTTCGCAACCGAAGCTAACATGCTGCCTCCCGCCTTATCCATCCAAGATATGGCAAATGTTGTTTGGTCAATTATGCACTGTTCCGACCTCCAGTCGGGGTGGCCATATGGCTCGCAACAGTGGGGCTTGTCAGGCCCAAATAGTACTATTCAGAATTACCACGCTGAGCGCTACGCGCTATTAACGGTTCGAGGTGTGTTTAATGAGGACTTATCAGTTTTGTGGATGAATGCCACACATATGCATATACGACATTAGCATGTACAAAAATAACCAAAAGTGTGTAAGTTGTTCAAAACAGTTGTATGCAATGTTTTCTCCCCCAAAGGTAGAAAATGTAAAAAGGGGTCGTGAGCTCACCTGATTAGCAGTTCCGGTTAATGTGTGAATGTTCGCGTCTGCGAGAGCTAGCACCTGCTAGTATGCACCTATAACCAGATAGGTGTGAGTATGTGTTTTGTGGTGTGTTGTATCCCATACAACTCCAAGTGTCGGTGTGCTCAACCGAGTGCGTGTGTTAACTAGTGAGACTCGATAGGATCCGGGAGTTTCGAATCCCGGTTTGCTTCGCGTACCGCGAAGATTTTCGCCGAAGGGGTGGGTTTTTATAAAATTTTCGATCTGCATAGCCTTCGCGTACCGCGAAGGCCGATCAAAATTTCTCATCGCGTACCGCTATAGGATCCGGGAGTTTCGAATCCCGGTTTGCTTCGCGTACCGCGAAGATTTTCGCCGAAGGGGTATCGCGTACCGCGACGGGTCCATATAGTTGTTTTTCGATTTCGTTGATACGATTTCGCTCGTACTTGATTCCTACGTTTATCCTAAACATCTAATGCACGTTTAAGCATATAAATACAAAGTAGCACATAAGTTTGATTGATCACCAACGTTCGTGAGACTCGTGTGTGTGTTTTGATAATTCATCGAATTATCTTTGATAGTTTGTGTTGGTGTGTAACGAAGTGTTTGCACGCTTGATTAATCCTAATCAACGTGTAATGCACAATTCAATAACTCCTTGAATTATTGTCTTGTGTTAGTGTTGTGTTTGCCACACTTGGTTTCCAAAACCAATGTGCAATGCAATGTACGATTCGATAGTTCCTCGAACTATCGTTTCGTAGTCGTTTGTGTTCAACTCATCTAATTAACAAAATTAAATGAAATGCAACAAGTATGAATGTGAGATGTAAAGAATATAAGAGTTGCAATTTACCTGAAATTGCCGGGTGTCACACTTATCATATGAATTACTACACTAGCTTTAATTACAGGTATATTATAAAGAGTTGTGAAATAAGCCTATATAAATTCCTATTTAGGGGTTTGAGGATTTAACAAAGAGTTGTTAACAATTTATTTGAAATTGGATCCTCATTAATGATAAAAATAGTTATCATAAATCCCTAAAATGGAATAGATAGAATTTTCATCAATTTCTTCCTAAGGCAGGGAACTGTATTGTTGAAAATTAGATAGGGCAGATTGACAGAGTTCAATTCTGCAATGACATGATATATATGTTTCAATCAACAAAAGGTGTTTGAATGGATCTTAAATGAGTTTAAGAACCAAAGGTTACACATGACATCTGCAGAAGCTCATGGGATAGTGAACCCAAAACCTGCAGAAGTGTAATTGTTGATTGATAAATATAATTTATGGTTTAGAACCATAAACACTAAAGACGCAATAGAACAAGCTAAGAGACTTGTTCAACAACATTTAGATGTTGTGTAGTTGAAATTAGAGAATTTCAATGACAAAATCAACATGAATATATTAGGATACTACAAATTCTGTAAACAAGAGTTGTTTGACAGATAAGTAGTTAAATGTCAAAACCAAATTACCATAAGAACACCTTAATTGAGTATTCTTATAAGTAATTAGAAAGTTTTGAAATCCTAATATGACAAACTTGCTGCGACAAGTCCATGATTGATAAAAGCATCTCAAGTGGGAATTTTTGTCATGGTAAGAAACTAAGGTGTTAGTTTTGCCTAAAGGACAAAGATGTTCAACATATATATGCCAAGGCTAGTGGGAGCGTAGTAAATTCTAATGATAACGTTATGTAAGTATGTAGATGACATACTAATTATAGAAAGGAGTTTCTATAATAAAGACATAAACTTTAACATATGATGTTAAACGAAATAAGTAACAATTTTATTTGATAAAAATGAATATATATTAATGGTTAATATATACTTTATCCAATGACATTTTCAATAGAGATTGAAAATAAAAACTTAGATAAATCTTGCATAAGATACAGAGTCACATGCAAATTGTCTATGTCAAAGCATGAAGTGTTCACTAAAGGTTAGAGAACACAAATAAACGCATCAGAATGCTTAGAATGAAAGAGTTCATTGCTAATCTCAATAAGATTCCTAATGACTAGGAATGGACTGATAAAACATATGGCAACAATATAACATAGCTAAGACTATGAAATTGTAGTCATATTATAGTAGAAGCATTATAAGAAAGAACTGAAAGAAAGACATAATAATAAATAAAATTCATAAATCAGAATCTAGCAATTCAGTTCACTAAATCTATTTATAGAGCTGAATATGAGGATAAGGCTAATAAATAGATATTAGATATGCTAGATGGGGAATCTGATTTAACTTTAGTATTGGGTGCTTTACAATCAAAATAGGAAACATTGAATGTTCATTTTGATTTAATGGTTAATGGCAAAATGAATTATGTTTCTAAATTCGAGATTTTGTACATTTTGGTATCCTTGAATATAGTATTCTAAATGTCCGTAGTCGATCAGATTCATGGGAATCAATCTGAACTAAGACTACTTGAATTCTTGGTTAGTTTATAGAGATAAAATCTCAAGTGTTGAGAACCAAGATTCATAGACATTCATTAGAGAATGATGTCGGACGTGACTCGCTTCAAAACATACTTCATGGATCATTGTCACAAGATGTAATGATATTATAGTATATTCGATATACACAAATATCCTTAGACCTAAAAAGTATATTGAACTAACATTGATCAAAGGTCACTCTTTGATCTTACCTAACGCTGTCTTGAAAAATAGGCAGTAATAAGGGTAACGATTGGGAATGGTTCTAAGATTAAGTGGGAATTATACGCTGCCAAAGGGATTCTATACTCTTATATAGATAAGAGAAGATATTATGGCGCCCTCGTTGATTTAAACTGATGTTAACGCGTGGCCACGCTTAAACTAAAAGTAGTTTGTTAGATCATTTTAAATTGAGAACGAGAATGAGAATACTTGAAAAATGTATGAGATTGAAGAGAAATGCATGTCTCATGTTCAAGGAATATCGAAATAGAAAGGATATACAGATAAAGGTTATCTCAGCCTATAATTATTAGTTAAAGTAAAGAGTTACTTAAACTAAAGTGTTTTAGTCGACTTAAGAAGTCATACCATACTAGGGGCAGCGTGATGCAGCTAGGCGTCCAACACTGTCTAGGTTGAATCACTTAGTCGATGAATCGTCCAAGTGGGAGTCTGTTGAATATTGGATGTCCGATTAACGATAATTTCAACGTTCCTATAATAGGTATGATCCAAAGAGTTACACTTTGGAAGGCAACGAATTAATGTTTAATTGTTAAACATAATATACGATCACGAACTATCGATTTTAAGGATTCGGTGATTTTATTATTTATGAAATAATAATCGGTGGGAATTAATTATTGAGATAATTAATTCATTAGACGAATAAAGTTTTGAACTTTATTAAAGGGTTATTTATTAATTAATTGTTAATTAATAAAAGGAGAATTGTTTAAATAAGTAATGTTTAAATCAATTAAACATTAACTATTTAATGGATATTAACTGATTAATTATTAATTGTTAATTAGTTAAATGGAGATTGTAGTAATTAAATGGTTTAATTACTAAAAGGTGTTTAATCAAATTAAAAGGGTTTTAATTTCAATTAAATAAAAGGGTGGGAAACCAATTTTGAATTGGTAATCCTAGATCCTAAAATTGTGGATCACACTTGACTACTTATAGTTCAAATCACCACAATTACAAACACACTTGAAAACCCTAATTCTCCTTCTCCCTTTCCCCCTTTGGGGCGGTCCATTTCCGTCGCCATCACCACCATAATTGGTAGTGTTTTGCTCAACTAGCCACTAGCCGGATCAAGTCGTGGTGAGCCTTGGGTTGCACTGTCGAGCCAAACCGAGCCGTAGGTTGAACCGTCAAGCCGTGAGTGGTGCTATTCGAGCCAAATCGAGCCAAAAGCAGTTTTGGTAGTTTATGGTGTTTCGTAGGACGAAATCAGGAATCGGGTGATCGTATTGTGTCAACTAGCGAGACCGTTGCCGACCCATCGTGTGTTTTTGGAACCGCTTCGTAAAGGTCGATTTCTAAAACCCGCTAAGGTTGTGTTGTTAGAATTAATTGTTTTCTAAATTGTTTGTAACTGGATCCTGATTTGGGAATTATTTCGATTGCGAATCGAAAGGTTATAAAATTTAAAATGCTTCCGCTGTGTCAGGTCGGGTCTGATAGTTTAATCCAGTTTTGTGAAAACTGATATTGTCAATTAATGCGATTAATTGAAACTGATTAAATTAAAAGTAACCTAGAATTCCCAACAAATTCCTCTTCAAATTTCTCAACACTAGGTATGTGATTTCATATATGTGGCTGAATTTTTGTGGGTCTTCTTGTGTGGATGGTTAGATGATGATGAAACTCAAATTTGGGTTGTTTTTGTAATCCAAATCATGAGATGATGTTAGTAATGTTAGAAAACAACTAAATAACCATCGTTTATGTTATGATAGATTGAAAAGCATAGAGTTAGGGTTTTGAGGATTTCATGGGTTATGGATTCTTTGACATTACAAAGTCAATAAAGAATGATTATGAATAAGTGTTGTGTGATAGTAGAGGTGCAGTGATTTTTGATGAAAAATCATAAATAAGAGTTTCATGGTTTAAATGATTTGAATGGGAATGTTGGCATTGTTGAATGTTGATGTTATGGGTGTCATAAAACTTTGCACATAATGTGTTTGAGGAAATGCCTCAAACAACCTTATTACTCATATGATTTGAGGTTTTGGTAAAGTTGGGGGAAATGCTTCATAAACTCAACTAAAAGATTGAATAGTGGTGTATAACTTAATTTCAAATGTTGAATGCAATTAGAATGTGAATTGGTGAAAAAGGAAGTGGAAATACAAACCAACGACCCGGTAAGGAGAAGGTTGAACCAAGTGGAACAAAGGATCAAGGTGAGTAAACCTAACCATGGATATGCAACCATAAGTCATACTCATGTTTGTTGATTTTGTTGAATTGTATGAACTATTTGATGTAGTGTTTTTGTGGAGATTGTTGTATGTTATGTGAGGCAAACCCATGGAAATACCCCTTTACGAAAAAAAAAGACACTACGTAACTTTATTGCATTGAAAATATCTTCACTTCGAAATTCCATTGGATTCTAGTGGATGGAATAGACCTGCTAATATGCCCAAAGTCCCTGCTGCAATATGATGTATGCATAACTTAAATTGGTGTCAAAACATTAAAGTATAGTTAGAACATTACTTGGTTGATGATCCACATTAGTGTGGAATGTGATGTAAGATCACAAATGGTTGATGATCCACGTTCGTGTGGAAGTAGGCATAAGTCCGTACTCTTATGGCAAGATGATCCACATGCATGTGGAAGTTAATGCAAGGCCACCATGGAGTGGCATTAGTGATTATCCGCATTCGTGCGGAAGGATATTGATAAAGATTTGAAATTATTTGGGTAAAATCTGGACAAATTCTGTCAGTGGAATCTGGAACGCCACTGGGCGCACCCAGGACGCCACTTCCTGTAGGAATGGTTTTGAATGGTGAGTTTAAGGGGTTAACTCACTTAGTGTAACATCTGTGCATATAGTCATAGCAGTCATAAACAGTGTTAGTACAATGTGTATTTGATTCAGTATTTACAATGTGATTCAAGTGTTCATGATTGTGTTTGTGTGATATAGGACCGTATTTAATTAGGAACAAGTATGTATTAATTATTTACAGTCGATTACGCTAGGCAGGAAGAGTATTGTATTATATCGAAACAGTGGTGGGCTGGCGTAGATAAGGCAGTTAGCCGGACTTTGGGTATGCCCTATACATATATTGCGTTCGGTGTAATGGGATAGTGTTAGTGCGTAGTGTTATGACGAATAGTATGACAAGGAAATTAATTAAACAAAATCGTAATGCGTAAGCAAGACTGAGTATAATTATGGGTGACGATCCATAAAGATACGAATGTTGAACTTATAATTACGAGTAAACGATTATAAATAAATAATACAACCGAAAAACATACGCAATTTCGGGTATACACGTAATTGTATTCGTTTAACGGTTTAACTACGAACGGAAAATAAAAATAAGTAAAATATCTATTTTGCATTTTACAATTTTGAAACTCATCATAAATAATTCAAGAAATCCATTTTTCAATCAAAAATATTCAATTAAATAATCGTGATGACGCGTACGTAAAAATACGCGAAACCGACACCGAGCAACACCGAACACGCGGGAGAACCACCCGGGGCATAAAAGCCCTTAATTCCCTTCATTCTTTCATTTATTGCAGCCACATATCTCTCTCTCTCTAGAAATTTCGCCATTCCACTCTCTCACTAGAAAAACTCCACTAAAAGCTCCATATCTTCTTCATTACTCCATGAAAATGGATGATTCTTGAACCTACGCGAAGCTCTCGACATTCCCTACACGGAAGTACAAAGGATCTGGAGTTTTAACCGGCCAAAAACGATTTATGGATCATGAAAAGTCACGGAATTTAGGGTTTTGTGTGATGTTGTTCGAACTTGAGTCCCAATCAGTTCTAGCCCACCTCCGCGCCCCCTTACACACTCGAAACCATCCCCATCTGCTGATGCGCATCGAAATCTAGGGCCAGCAGCTTTTAAAATTGATGATGATGATGATGAGTTGCAGGTTCGGGCGAACCTGTGTGAGTCGCGAACCCTACCCATGCTGGCCTAACCTGCTAGATGGCGACGAACCTTCATCAGCATCATCAGCCGAACCATGCCTGACTCACGAACCCTAGGTGGCGAACTTCTTGCTCGAGCCGAACCTTCTCAGGATCAGCGAACCTCAAGAGTCGCCGAGCCTTTGCATGGTGACGAACCATCCCCTGCAGGCGAACCTTCGCGTTGCAGCCGAACCATTTTCATTCAGACGAACCTGCATGCTCGTTGATCACCAGCCGAACCCTTAGAGGGCTTCATGAACCTGAATTGAACCTCCCATGCATAAGGCAGTGCCGAACCCTTTGATGCGAACCAATTGACCGGGACGAACCTTGTGTTGTGAACTCCATCTGAACGAACCTATAGGTTCGTGGGAACCAGAAACATGGCCGAACCTCAACCTCTTAAACTAATAGGTTCGCTGGGGTGTTAGCCGGACCAGCCCTTTCTCTGTTTTCTCGATCGAGACACCTAGCAGCCCCACACAACCACAGGGTTCAAGCCATGCTAACCGGCCCACTTCCTGACTAAGGCCCATTGTAGTGATTCGGCCCAATTGGCTAAGGTCCATAATTGGCCCACATTCATAACTTTAGGCCAACCATTCGGCCAATAGGATTTGGTCTTGGCCCAATCTCGGCCCACGACTATAACATTTTGGGCCCAAGGTTAAATCGCGAGACTCACAAGTATGATATTCGGTCCACATGGTTTTAAAGGTTTACTAAATCATGAATTAAAGTTTTAAATTGTTTGAGTGATAATAAGTCTACTTCAAACGAATTGGGCCGAATGATGACCACGACTTATGGGTGATAACCAAATTAGGGTTAACACCTACATACACACTTTTCACAAAGCAAGTTATTCAAAAGATAATCAGAATCATGATAACACAAATCAATCAATCAATCAAAGAGTAAAATATCATAAATCTTATATTCTATGTATGATTACAATGATATAGGAACCAGCTAGAAGTCTTGTTTGCTACTTGCTACTTGTTCTAGTTCAGAGTCTACTGCAGTTAGGTGAGAACATTAGCCCCTCATTTACTGTTTTTCAACTGTTTTGGGGTGGAACACGTGATCAAACACTCTTTATGCCAAACATATTTCATATACAGGATTTATGCTACAGTTCAACTGTTACAAGTTCACTTTAGAAATCGTAGGGATTTCTCAACTATTTTCAAAGGATTTATCAACTGTTTTTAATGGTTTTATCAACTGTTAAACAATTTCTACTAAAATGTTTTATAAAAGTTTCACTAAACTATTTTACATTTATTTTACATAAATGGTTTTATACATCTTAAATACTTTTAAAGAATAAGTTTTATAAACTCTTTTACTAAATTCGTGTGCTTTGGATAAAAAAGATATTTTATAAACCTTGTTATTATACAAGGACTTTATTCTCAGTATTAAATCAGAGGTTTCAAAACAAGGGATTTAATCAATGGTTTTCATGACGGTATTCAATCAAAAGGGTATCAATTCATGGTATTCAAGCAAGGTTTTCAAATCATGGTAATCAAATAAGGCATTTAAACAACGGTTTCAAGTCACAGTATTCAAAAACATGGTGTTCATCGTTGTGAACAAACTTATACATACATCAAGACACATATTCATATTCATATAGCGTTAGTACTGGGTGATCACAACAAGGGAAAGCGGACACATTTGGTTACGCCAAAGCTGGAATTAGCTTTTAAATTTGTTTTAAAAGCTAATTGCAGAATTGGTTGCATTACGGTAATATGAAATTGCTGCTAATTTAGTTTACCAGCATACGTCATATTGACCGAGTTACGTCAACACGGAGTTGTCTTCTGAGTAAACTCGTTAGTACAGCTCGTGTTGATGCGTTTGCCGACTAATTTTCTGACTCCAAACGTAGTTTGGGACTTGATTATATGTTGGTTTCTCTAATAAACAGTCTTCGGACTGTTTGCACACGTTATTCTTACTTGATGTTAGTTTGGGTTGCAACCATCCATGTATTTTCATTCATTGCTTTATACATATGCCTTACAATGCAGATTCATATTTACAAATGTTAAACCTATTGTTCTCACCAACTACTTTTGTAGTTGACAGTTACTTTTCACGTGTTTCAGGTAATCAGGTTTAGTACACTTTCAAAGACAACTAAGGAGACCGTTGTAAGATAGAACAAGATGAAGAAACAAGCTAGGATGGATTTAGAAACACACTTAATCCAAATTGTTTAATTGTCTTGTTTAAGTCTTATTTTGTAAACACTATTTTTGGGTCTGTAGTTGTCATTCTTTTGGGAAGATAGATAGATTGTCTGTAACTAAACAATGGTCTAATTTCTATGAAATTTAGTAATGCATTGTGGTTGTTCTTATTCAATACTTGTGCATGATTCAACCATCGATCGTCACCGCGCCGTGGGTTCCGCACGCGGCGCTGGGGGTGTGACACTTAGTCCTTTTGGACTAACACTTGATTGTTTGTGGTTGTTTCAGGTCAAAAGTAGTTTCGGCTACGAAAGTGATGATCAGGATACGACGGATCGAACCGAGCTTGTAGTACTAAGCTAATATTTTGGATAAACTAATTTTGTATATCATGGTAAATGGGATAAGGGTGATAAATATTAGCAAAAAGTTATCATGTGGAAGTTTGAATGTTTAAATATGAACTAGTTGGGCTATATAACCAACATAACTTGAAAAAAATATGGGACCTCTTTTGTAAATTCCGCAAATTTGTTAAACGTTTGTTATAAGAATTGGGGTGTCACAATTAAACCCAACTCTATTAACATTTATTATCACCAATGTTTTCTAAACAGACCAGACATTGAACTCGATGTCTTATTGGTTACTGGTAAGACCGTATTCAAAAATTGGATAATATAATAAATATAAAAAAAAATTATATAATAATAAACACAATTAAACAAACATAATCATGTTAAAAAAAATACAAGGTTTGATTTTAATGTTTAATTATTTGGATTTTAGTTAAAAAAACACAAACTTGAAATCCGGTCCGACCAGTTAATCAGTTCCTGGTCCGACTGTGACAATTGCATTTGAGAACTACGTAATCAATGGCGTGAGCACATTTGATCGTGCTTGAAATCCACATTGATTTAGCTATTGTAATTATTATAGGGTGATAGTATGCGAGAAATGGTGAACGTAGGCGAAAACCGTGCGCGAAACGAAGTTCCGGATTGTCCGAAATCGCAAAACGAAGAAAAGTACAAAAATGTCAAAGTCAAACATTCTAGGCGGTACGCCTAGCGCTAGACATCCACGCTAGGAGGTACGCGCGAAAGGGGAAAAAGATCTGGGATCTTTTGGTCTTGCGCGGTACGCCCCGGGCCAAGCGGCGATGCAGGGCGATGCGCCTGGCGCGTGTCGATTGGCTGGATTAGATCAAAACTCAGATTTTCATCCAATTTCGAAGACTTCTTTCATTTTCTCGAACTTGAAAACTCTTGCAGACGAAAACTTGGCTTCTACACCATCAAAACTCATATTTGAAACCATCAGAAGCCACGGATCGTACCTAGGAACATTTCTACAAGTCCTGATCATTGTTCTACACTCAGAAACCCGTCTGATTAGGTTACGGTTCGTTTTAACCAGCTAGCTTGATAATGGTTGATTAGATCTTGTTTTTGAACGTAATGGTATAGTTAGGGTTGTTGATTATTGCCTAGATGATGGCTAGGATTAATTATAAATGAAGAACTCGATATGTTAACGGGTAAATCCTTGTTTTGATCCGTTGTAATGCCCGATTTTTGTGAAATCATAACTATGATTATAATGGTTTAAACCATTTGATTGTGACAATGTAGGCGATTAGTTTGATTAATCTTTGAAATGCAAAGTTAAATCCGAGTGTTTCAAACTAATCACAATCATTAATATACTCATTGGAACGATTATCAGATGTTTATGATAACAGTCATATTAGTATGTTAAACATGGTTATTAAACCTACTCTAATGGCACATTGTGATATTTCATGATATTTAGGTATTCAATAACAAGGATTGATCATTCCTAAGCCATAAATTCATTTAGAAACTGTCTTAGCATCATAATCAACAACATTAACTATTTGGTTAATTCGAGATTATTCTGATTAATCAAACGTGTCATCAACTTTATATTAGAAACCTGAATCAGTATAGGTTCCTATATTATCATACATTGTATGATATGACGCTAAAATAATTAATTAAAAACCTAATATCGGTTTGATGACTTTCAAGGCAATGTCTTTGACATTGGACGTTCAGAAAAATCTAATCAGTCAGTTAAAACAAAAATAACTAATTAAACATAAACTAATGCAAAATTTAGCTACCATTACTATTTTGTGTGGGATTTCACCACTCTCCTGACATCAGGTGAGTTTCGTACAACCCTTTTTCTTCTTAATGTTTTACAAACATCAGGGTATTACTGTGGAACTTTTCTTAAACATATGATATGCATCACTGTTATGTACGTGATTTCATGTGATTTGTTTAGAACTTGTGGATTTCATGGGATTTTGCCGTAGAACAGAACTCTATCACAGAACTTAAAAGTCCTCATTCATGAACTGTATCTAGTGAACCCATGTGGGGCCGAACATGGAACAATGATACTACTATCGGCTGACAACCCATTTGCTACGAGTTTGAAACTCCCCTTGCTGTGAATGTTTGTTACCTGTTTTTAAGACTTCTTAATGTTGTGATAGACATTAAGACAATGAGGCACTAAAATGTTACCGACATGTAGTATCTTATAGAACGAGAACGGAGTAGTCAGAAAGGAACTAGATACGGGTCCCATGATTATCTTGAGCTGAATATTTTGAGAACTTGTCCATCATATCATATTGTTGAACTTGAACATTACGAACTCACCAGCTTTGTGCTGATCTTTAAAACTCAAACACTTTTACAGGGAGTCAGTGATGTCAGTGAGGCTGCACTTTCAACCACTTGTAATTAAATAAATTTTTGTGTAATAAACTTAGTGTAAGCTGTAACATTGATTGTAATGAAGAAATCTTGTAACGTACTTACTTTAAGTTAATCTGTGTGTTGTGATACCGGATCAAGTAAGTCTCACCTCATCTCTGAGACGTCACCACTATGCTTCCGCAGCCTTCTTAGTGACATCATCAACATGTGACGAGAGGTGGGGGTGTGACACCGACCGTGAATCGGCTCAATCGGCCGGTTCCATTGAGGGCGGTTCACATGTTGTTTTTGGGCCGGTCGAACCCCCGGTTCCTGGTCCGATCGGTCTTGTATAGTTAAAAAAACAAACTTGAAAAAAAAACTTGATTTTAATGTTTAATTCTTTGGACTTTAGTTAAAAAAATACTGTCACACCCCGAGCCGGCGTGACGGATTGACTTCCCCGCCAGGCGAAAGGTTCTCGAGGCACGATATCGTGAGTGATAATCGTGATGATCAGATTGTTTACATAGCATCAACATTGACAATAACTAAAGCACAATATAACATTAAACTAAGATTACAAAGTTAAATTACAAATGTCAATGTTTTGTAATTTAACTAAGTAAACCTATCAAAAGAATCAAATGTTTCTATCTTGTATCTGTACAAGTTATCAAATGTGACTCGTATTAATAACAAAAGATGTGCTTTCCAAAAGTCTTCTAGGTCCTCTATCTGGGAATCCTAGAATGCAATCCTGTGCCTTAGCTTAAACCTGTGCATCACCTGAGAAAGCATGTAAGAAAACAAAGTCAACACAATGGTTGGTGAGTCATATAGTTTAAAAGTTGAAAATAGCTTTAGCAAACCTCTTTCGGTAAAACCTTAACCTCCTTAACATCACATATAATATCCAAATCGGTATGCTTATATATAGGGCATATGAAAGTGTCGAGCCTACAACCCGCCCATACGCCATCCCACCACATACTAATCCGTATATGACACTGTTGTTAAGGATAATTAAGCATTTTACCTACCATTCAATCCAGTCTTCATCATAGCTTTAGTATACTATTTCAAAGTTTACAAGTTTATAGCATTCATGTAGATTAGCATTAGAGTAAGTTGTACAACATCCTTGTTTCACAAATCATAGTTTAGCTTTCACCAATCTCATGCGTGG
Organism: Mikania micrantha; assembly: GCA_009363875.1. Lineage (NCBI taxonomy): Eukaryota > Viridiplantae > Streptophyta > Magnoliopsida > Asterales > Asteraceae > Mikania > Mikania micrantha. Next base: position 32,625,435 of record CM018689.1, on the reverse strand, counting down.
GTACAAGCTTTGCTCTAGCAATGTTTAGCATTTACGTAGCCCACGGCTAGAAACAAGCTTTGCTCTATCAATGTTTAGCCATTACGTATCTCATGAATTGGTTTAAGCTTAGCATCTGAATAGTTTAGCATTTATGTATCTCCTATTTAAAGATACAAGCCTTGCTCTAGCAATGTTTGGCAATTACGTATCTCATATATAGACACAAGCTGTACACACACAAATAGTTTAGCATTTACATATCTCATATATAGACACAAGCCTTGCTCTAGCAATGTTTGGCATTTACGTATCTCATATATAGATAAAAGCTTAGCATCCTCATAGTTTAGCTTTCACGTATCTCAATGCAAGGGTACAAGTTTTGCTCTAGCAATGTTTAGCAATTACGTTGCCCATGAATAGATACAAGCTTAGCATTTAGCATACAATCATAGCTTCGAGCATTCAACTTCAAGTATTAGCATATAGTTTAAGCATATAGTTTAAGAATATAGTTTAAGCATAGTGTTTATAGCATAAGCATCGAGTATCTAGTTTAAGCATTGAGTTTGTAGCATAAGCATCGAGTATATAGTTTGAGCATAGTGTTTATGGCATAAGCATCAAGCATATAGTTTAATTCTTAGTCTCTAGCTTCCAGAATCAGAGTTACAAGTTTAAGCCTTTGTATAAGCATCATGAATAAGTGTAAAAGCATTTAATAAACATTTCAATAATTGTTTAGAATGTATAACATGCTTCTCAGTCCCGAGGTAAAAACAAATATGTTTGAAAAGGGACAAATGAAGTCACCTTGTGTTTGAAGTGGTTGACTAAGTATAAACAAGAATACGCGTGCTCACTGTTGTGTTTGTGGTAGTATTCACGATCCTGTATTGATTTCATATTGTTTGTGTAACATCAGTGCCGGACCTGTACCGGAACCGTGATCTCAACAGTGCTAAGAACGGTAATCAGGTACAAACTCTATAGCATATCAGTGTATTTCATATTCATAGCATATATCATTTCATGTAACAAGCAGTGAATTCAGAATCATTTCAGATAAACTAAACTCAGAAAACATGGTTCATCAATCAGATAATTATCCGGCAATACAGAACCACCATGTGATTATGTGTTAGGATTATATTATGTATAAACGTATGTGAGGCTTTACAGAATAAAACAACACGGATGTTACGTGAATGCTAAACCGACGGGTTATTCGTATAGATGACGATCTGTACGAATCAATCTGGAATTTTAACGTTCTAAATAATATCCGATAATTAGAAAACAATATTGAAAAGTGTAGTTATCGTCGTGTTCGTACGAGTGACGATTCGAACGAATACGCGCGACGACCGTACGATTCGATTTAAAACAGTAAATTTAATTTCTTTGAAAATTTAAAATAAACAAAAGATATTTAATTAATTTACTAGGAATAACCACCTAAAATAATTTTATAAACCTTGTTTTATAACCGAGTCATTTTGTTAAGACGAACGCGAAACGACGATTCTACGAGAAATCGAGCGAGACCGAACATACCCGTTTTATTTGGAACCATTTAATGTTGTCTTGAATGCCCCCAACCACCACAATCCTTCACTTTTACTCACAAAATTCGTCCTCTCTCTCTCTACATTCTGTCACTAGAAACTTCAACCTTCTCTCTAAGATTAAGCAATCTCCCAATGGATTCGCGAGTTCTTGGTGCCAAAACGACCCTCACATCACGTAGATTGTAGAAGTACAAGGGATCTGAGCGTTTGTCCAGAAAATTCGAGGTAAAAAATTCAGTTTTGTTTCAGTTTTAGTATAGGTCACGAACCCATGTAATTTTTGTTGTTTTAGCCGATCCAAACCCCTAAACACGTTGAGATAGGCACGGGTAAACAACTAGGAAGACGTGGAACATATGTTGTAACAGATTTGGATCAGGAAAGGAGTTGGAGTTGCAGGTTCGTGAGGGTTAATAGCTGGTCGATGTACAGGTTCGTGGGAGTGTTGTGGCCGAACCCCTCCCCGAAGTGGCGAACCTTGCAATCAGGTCTGACAAAGGCGAACCTTTGCCCTACGAACCTCATATGGCCGAACCTTCCCTTTCCAGTCAGCTGAACCTTGGACCATACAAACCTACCTTGGCCAAACTCGCTCTAGCTACCAAAACCATGAAGTGGCCGAACCCTTGGGGAGGACGAACCCTGCATGGCCGAACCATGGCCATTGAAACCCTAGGAGCCACGAACTTTTAAATGGGCCGAACCCTCGATCTAGACGAACCTGATGCCATTACCGAACCTGTGAGGTTGGCCGAACCTTAAAGGTTCGCCGAACCTAGTGTTCTAGCCGAACCCATGGCTGCTTGAGGAAAGGTTCGCTGACCTGGGTGGTGACCGAACATAAGGACTATCAAATTATCGTAGTGATGGACCTAGGACGGTTAAGCATAGTTCTAAGAACCAAGGGAATGGATATACAAAGACTCAAAGCCTAGAATGAACTAAGGTACGTGCAATTAAGTAGGGGTGGGGGCATTAGTGTGGGTAAGCATGTGATATGAACTAGGGCTTTCTCCCCATGAAACTATCTCGTGAATGTTAAAGATCAAATAATAAAGGTCTTCAAAACATGAGTATTGTTTAAGGGTGGGTTTAAACACCATATTGAACTCAACATAATGGGAAATTAGGTGGACCAGAAACAAAAGACTATGGGTGAAAGTGTTAGTTTAATCATTAAAACTTGGACCCTATGAACATCTCATAAGATAAGTAACTAGCATAGATTATTTAATTGAATTGTCTACACTAGGTTATTCGATGATGATTGATAATCTTTTGGTGATCAAAGACTAACAATGGGTCGAGGTGGACCTAATAGGCCTAACCTAAGCCCAACATAGGTTGAAGGACATTTCAATTAAAGTTGATGATGTTTTAATGTAAGGAAATGAATCGAAAACTTGTTTTAAATTTAATTAAATGATTTTCTAAATTGATGTTTAAACTATAATGAGTTAAATTAAAAACATGTTAATTAAAGAGCTTGTTATGATTAACGGTTGGGATACGGGTTACAAAGGGGTATCTAAGTTAGACTAGAAGATTAAGTCTTAGAAGCACACTAGTACTTAGGACACTTAGTTACACATCGAGACCAAATCCTAGATACGACGATTAATACGTATACTTATCGTACTCGAAATTCTGGTAAAATAACTCAGGAATTGAAGATAGTTAGGCTACAAACAAAGAGCGCGCATTTTGTGGTAGATCATTTGCACAATAACACAGGTGAGTTCATTGCCCTTTTTTAAACATTTTTGTTTTAAAACGCGGGGCTGAGAAGCATGCGTAAACTGTTTTATCTAAATTGTTTACTTAAATGCTTTTATTTATTATATGTTTTGCATATGGGTGCTTGTTTATACTCCTAGATTCTTGTCTAGGTAATTGCTATGCAGAATCAACTGACGAGTTAATAAATTTACTCTTATGAGTAATACTCAAATTCTAAGACTCTAAACAAACCCTTAGTCCATCAAGCTCAAATTCAAGAATCTAAATTCAAAGTGAAACCAAAAGAACTAAAGTTAAAGATCATGTTCAAGAAATCTAATTCAGTGTGTGATCTGAAAAAAAAAAGGATTCAAATCAAGAATAAACTATCATTGTGGAATCATGGAAACTCTAAAGATCAAAATCAAGAGACTCAAGAAAATCAGAAATCATAAATGTGTGTGAATCTTTGAAATAATGAAATCATTAAAAGCTAATGAAATCATTAATGCTTGAGTCAAGGTGGATGTCAGTTGTATAGAAATCAAGACCACGTGTAACACACATAAACTCCCGGCATAAATAGTAGACTCGTGTAGTCAAGCTATATGGGCAATAACGTGAACTATCAAATGAAATCAATATCAAAATCAAGAGAATCAAGGACGATCAAGAATCAAAGGATATCCGTAAAGTCCCGGCATGTACAGTAGACCAATGGGTCAAGCTGATATGGGCATCATTAAAATCCTGGCATACACAGGTAGACTCCTTGTGAGTCATGCCTGATATGGGTCACGTGTGAGAGGGTACAACTTGGACAACCACCAACAACTAAGTCTAATTGATTGAGTCAAATAAGGCCCAATCATCATGTCTTAGTTGCATTTAAATGTTTATTTTTTTATTCAATTAAACATTTAACATTATATTTCTATAATTGCTTTTGGGAAATCATGTAACTATGATGAACTCAAGAGGATTAAAGGTAAATCAAATTGTGGAAATCATAATATAAATCAAAGGTGAATGGAGTGAAACGCTTAATTATCATTAACAACAATATGCTAAGCAGTCCGGTATGTGGTGGGACGGTGGCTAGGGCTTGTCCCCTACATATGCCCTTTATATAAGCATATTTGATTGGATAACATAGGTGTTGTTGATGAGGTTAAGGTTGTCATTTTGGGTGGATCAAGGTAAACATTTTAGGGTAATCAAATGCTATGAATCATATGTTATGTCATCAAAGTAGTGGAATGAAATGCTTAATTATCACCAGGAACAATATATCATGTGGTTTAGTATGTGGTGGGACGGTGGCTGGGCGGGCGGTAAGTTCGACCCTACATATGCCCTATATATAAGCATACTGAACTGGATGGTATAGGTGGTTATTGGTGAGGTTAAGGTTGTCATTCAGGTTATTCAAATTCATTTTTATAAAACTTAATGAACTCACCAACCATGTGTTGACTTTATTTTTGCATGACTTCTCAGGTGACGAACAGGTCAACTAAGGAGTTATTCCTTTTGGACTAGGATACCAGTTAGTGGACCTAGCTTTTTGGACCTGCATATTTTGAATCATCATTATACAGATTTATTTTGTATATCTTGTGCAGATACAAGATAGAAGATTATGATGTGATAGTAGATTTACATTGTAAAATTATAAACTTAACTGATGTAATTTAACTTTCTAATTCTATTTTATTTTAGCAGTTTCTTATTTATATATCATGTGCAATGTAAACAATCTGTTTATCATTCGGATTATCATTCACGATATCGCGCCCCGGGAACCTTCTTCCCGATGGGGAATCCGATCCAACCCCGCCGGTTTGGGGTGTCACAGATTGGTATCAGAGCCATGATTATAGAGAAACATAGGTCGTTTATTTAAACGGTTTGACCTAGACTATAACCTAGGGACCCTGTATATAAAGAACATAGGACTTAAGACTATATTGCATTGCGTCTTCTGTATTCGATCATTGCACTAACTGATAACTTTATTGGTTAAGATCAGAATGCCGCCTAGAAGACCTCCTTCTATTGTGCCTCCTCCACATAATTCAGCTCCACACTCCTCCACACCATCACCTGTTGATTCACCACCTCCACCTCCTCCACCGCCTCCTCCTCCTCCACTTAACCCACCACCAGGCTCGAGCATGACTCAGCTACTGGATCCTGCTACCATCGTCCTGGCGACACTACTGAGCAGTCAGCTGACTAACCAGCTGAAGGAAGTAATACCGGATATGCTCAACCGTATCCGGAATGACAGCCACAACACAGGGAACTCATCTGGAGAAGCTAGTGGGAATACTTGATATACATCACACTACTCCTACAAGTCTTTTGTGGGATGTAAACCGCCAAGCTTTAGCGGTACTGAAGGAGCCGTAGGATTAATCTAATGGATAGAAAAGATGGAGACTACCCTGGACATTAGCAGTTGTCCAGAGCACCACAAAGTTCGCCACTCTGCTGGATCATTCAACAAGCGGGCTTTGACTTGGTGGAACTTGTGACAACTAGTACCTGACCGGCCGGCAAGTCCGTACGGTACGTGTACTATCAACAGTAATTGTGTGTATATACATGTGTGTAAACAGTGCTTGTATTAACAGAATTCTAAATACAAGAAACAGTTGTACGTATTTTTGTGTAAACTTAAATACAGTAAGTACAACATACAGTTGAAACATTAGTTGTGTGTATTTAAGTGAACACCTAAGTACAATTAACACAACAGATCATGAGAAACAACAGTGTTCAAGCAATTAACAGAAACAAATCGGTTGCGATCTGATATCCATAGATGACAGGAATCAGATGGCCGACATTTCAATGTGAAAACAAGGTGAAAACAGGATGTTTAGTTGAGTCCGACAGTGAGGAAACACAATTCAAACATAAATTGCAGTGTCGTTTCAGAATAACGAACTGACATTATGTTTGCGTGGGTGACGATTCACACAAACATATCTGTGAGTTTAACGTTCTGAAATGATGACTGGAAAGTAGAAAACAAAAGTCAGAAAGCCAAGCCATCGACGTGTTCATTTGAATGACGATTCGAACGAATACGCGCGATGGTGACGAAATCTGACGAAACGAAAACGAAACACGACGCGAACGAATTTAATTTAATAAACTAAAATAAATAACATTTTACAATTTTGAAACTCATCAAAATAATTAATTTAACTTCTTTTTATTTATTAAAACTAAAATTACGCGTAAAATTCCGGATACGCGACAAAAACGCGAACATTGCAACCGAAACGAACCCGAACACCCCGGAGTATATAAACACCAAATGAGGGTGTTTTTCCTCATTTATGGCAGCCAACCTCTCTCTAAAAACCTCTTTCACGAACCTTTTCTCTCACTAGGAGAACCACTCTTCAAATCCTCATAACTTGCTCGTTTGTGGACGGATTTGGGCGTTCTTGGTGTCCACGCGTAGCTCTTGACATTCTCTACATAGAAGTTCAACAGATCTGAGGTTTTATCCTGCCAAAAAAGAGGTATGATGCATGAAAGATCTTAGAAAATACGGTTTTCATCATTTTGCTCGACCCAACCCTTTTAATCGGCTAATCTCTTGTTATTACGAACCACACATCAACAAAAAGCTTTCTTCGCATCATCAGGATCATGGGAAACAGCTATGGGTCGATGTATTGATGAAGATAATGATGGAGGCTTGGGGTCGTGGATTTACTGCACAACCACGAACCTGTGTGTGGTTGGCCGCTTTGGCCGAACCTTCTACAAGTCCCGAACCCCTAGCTGCTATCATCCACGAACCTTTGACTCTCGAACCCTAGCCGGACCTGTGTGCCGAACCTATGTGACTGTTCCCTAACCCTCGACATAATGAACGAACCCTAGACCGTGAGCCGAACCCTTCCCACTCACAAACCAAGGAGCCACGATCCCTTCAGCTGCGGAACCAGTAGATGGTTACAGCAACGAACCTACGGCCACCACGAACCCATTTACGGTTCCCGAACCATTATGTTGTTCAGCCGAACCCTTTGGCTCCATACCCACCGAACCATGGTCATCTAGACGAACCCACCTGGCGCACGTATCACATTAAATAGACCCATTTTGATATCATTCGGCTCAAGTAATCATCTGGACCACATGGAAATAAGTGAGCAACTTAAGGGAATTGAAACCAAAGATTTAAGTTTGAAGTTAAATACCTATTTCTTTATGACATTTAAGAAACATTACATAAAACAAATAGATAAATATATTAGTCTTACTCAATCGGGAGGAGGCTATTAAGATACTTAACAAACGATTGGGCCGAATGATGATCAAGATTGAGAGGGTTAATCAACCCTAGAATAAACATAAACACATACATGCGCACAAAACCTCATAACTTATACTTATAAGTTACAATCACATGAAATCAATACATGAATGTGAAACAATCAGTCAAGTACAATCAAGAGCGCGTGCATCTTTTCTTTTAAGCTAAGTCAACCCTACAACAACAAGGTGAGTTCATATGCCCCTTTTCTTTAATCTTTACTGATTTTAAACTCTCGGGGCTGAGAAACATGTTTACTTTTATTTATTTAAAAGTCTTTCCTAACATGTTATTTATACTTTGATTATTATCTTATAACACTTAGTTATTCTTACATGAGCAAACATTGAGACAATTCATACACAAACAAACAATGAGAACTACTACAGTGAAACATCATGACACTACACAACACATGAATGATTAGAAGATAAAACAACTTCTAAATATCATTCCACATTATAATTAACCAAGTGTGATAAGCCAAGTACTTATAACACTTAGTTATAACTTAAAAACATACTATGTGATAGTATGAAAGCATTGATCATCCACCACCTGCGTCACTTAAGGGTACTAAGACTAGTTCTTACTACTGCTTAAGGATTACATGGTGAACATATGGAATCATGAATGATAATCATGATAACGTAACTTCATGATAACTACATCATTCACACAATGATTAACATAACGTAATAAGACAAGTTCTTATTCAACTTTGTTAATCACATGAGAACATCCCACATTGAGAACAACAACAACATAGATGTACATCATCCATCGTTACCTGTGGACTAGTAGACTGAGGAATTTATTTTCTCTCATGTCATATTATTAGTAACAGTTTCAATGAAGGCTATGGGATCACACGGCGGGATAGAGGTGAATCGGGTGCATTGTAATCTGATTACGTGAGGATCACAATGGACTCCTTTTGGGCTCTATACGTTGCATTTGAGAATATATTACAAACAGTTAACTAACACTTTTATATTTAAAAGTGAAACAACAGTTAACCCCACAATTATAGAATAATACAAGGAACAGATTTGATAAATCTAGTATCCTTAACACATATATTTGTTATCATTACTTCGGTTTGATAACTACAATACTATCATTATATTATTCTATACATGATATCACAGGTGATCTAGAATGAGATGAACATGTGGATTTGGGAATGGAAATCAATAGTTGTATTGCAAGTAGTGTGGAGTTCTAATAGTGATGTGGTGGGATGTTGGCTGGGGCTTGGTTCCCCTAAATATGCCCTATATATAAGCATCACTACTAGGATAATATGTTATTTGTAAATATAACTATTGAGAAGCCATTGGGGGAACAGGTGAACATACAACATACAAGTAACATAATCAACTTGTGATTGTGCATGTGAATGAATCAAGGTTTTCAATTAACATACTTATGAACTCATTAACCTAGTGTTGACTTTGTTTAAATGCATGTTTTCTCAGGTGATGAACAGGTGTAGCTACTTACATGCAAGGATTAAGCTAGTGGACTTTTAGAAGACCTAGCTTTATTTTGTGTTGCATGCTTTTGGTGACAAGAACAACGAATCATCTTTCGTATATCTTGTACAGATACATGATATAGTTACATTGATTCTTTTTGGTAGATTTACTGGATTAAATTATGAACGATACATTGTAATTTAATCTTGTAATTCTATGTCATGGATGTGCTAGCATTTCTCATTTATTTATCATGTGCTATGTAAACAATCTGATCATTTGATTATTACTCATGATATCGCGCCCCGGGAACCTTCCGCCCGACGGGAAAACCCGATCCGTTCCCGCCAGCCTGGGGTGTAACGGATTGGTATCAGAGCCATGGTTATAGAGAAATATAGGTCATATTACTTAAACGGTTTGGCCTAGACTATAATTTAGGGACCCTCATGTAGAGATCATGCGACATAGGATTCTATTTGCATGTGTCCTCTGCATCTGATCACCGCACTAACCGATTTCTTTTCGGTTATGATCAGAATGCCTCCGAGAAGACCATCACCAGCTTTCCAGCCACCACCACCACAGGACTCTGCTTCTCATTCATCTACACCGACACCGCCTGACTCTCCTACACAACCACCTCCACCTCCGCCACCACCGGTTCATCAGTTGGACCCTGCTACTGTGGCATTGGCCATTCTCGTGACTAGCCAACTAAGGGATGTGATTCCCGAGATGATGAACCGCATCAACAACAACAACAGCAACAACGTTGCCAACTCATCTGGAGAAGGCAGTGGCAACACTCGACAGCAACAGGACTATGCCTACAAGAACTTTGTAGGTTGCAATCCACCCGACTTCAGTGGCAGTGAGGGTGCAGTCGGATTGATCCAGTGGATCGAAAAGATGGAAACCACCCTCGACATCAGTGGCTGTCCTGAACAAAACAAGGTCAAAATATGCTGCGGGATCATTTCACAAGCGAGCGTTAACTTGGTGGAACGCTCAGGTTTCGATCAGAGGCCGGGATGAGGACTTTAAAGCTATATTGCGGGCGGAGTTTTGCCCAAGGAATGAATTGAAGAAGGTTGAGACCGAACTGCTCAACCTAGTCATGGTTGGCTCTGGGCATCTGGCCTACACCACCCGCTTCCATGAGCTTGCTACATTGGCACCGGATGTGGTGCCAACACTGGAGAAAAGGATTGAACGGTACGTCGGGGGACTGCCGTCCTGCATTCAAGGGAACGTGATGTCTGCCCACTCTACCACCATGGAATTGGCTGTGACACTATCAGCATGTCTGACAGATATAATGGTTGCTGCGGGGCACTTCAAGAAGGAGGCTGAAGCAGCCAAGGCTCGGACTTCAAAGAAGTCGGACAAACGTCCGGCTAAGAAACAAAAGGTGGTTAGAAACTTTGCTGCCACCACTCAATCCCCAATGCTTAATCAGCCACCACCACTGCAGATCAGGAATCCATACACTGGCACTGCACCTTTGTGCAATTCATGCCAATTTCATCACTTGCCAAACATCCCGTGCAGACACTGCACCAACTGTGGGAGATTTGGTCACTTGGTAGCCCACTACAGGAGCCCAAGGGCTCAGAACAGAAACAACAATGCAGCTACTGCTGCCGCTGCTGATAACAGATCCTGCTTCACTTGTGGTGAACTGGGACACTTTTCTAAGGATTGTCCCAAGAAAGCTCAACCAAGGCCTCAAGCAACAAGGGGACGAGCCTTCCAGATAGGAGCTTCTAATGCACGACAGGACCCGAACGTAATCACGGGTACATTTCTCTTATCTGACTTCTATGCATCCATATTATTTGACACTGGTGCGGATCAGAGTTTCATCTCATCTGAATTTGCATGCCATCTTAATTATGATAAGGAATTGTTAGACCCCCTTACACTATTGAGATAGCAAACGGCAAACAGATCACAATACTTAGGAATTGCCCACTAACACTTGGTGATCACACATTTTCCATCGACTTGATACCGATGGAGCTGGGCAGTTTTGACATCATCATCGGAATGGATTGGCTATCTCCTAACCGAGTTGAGTTCATCTGTTCCGATAAACTACTACGCATTCCAATGGAGAACAATGAGATTTTGGAGATTCGTGGAGATCAAGCGAAATGCAGTGTCAAGATAATATCGTGCATGAAGGCTCGCAAGTATCTACGAAAACAATGCGTTGCATTCCTAGCTCACGTGATCGAGAAAGACAAGAAGGCAATCAAGATTCAAGAAGTACCAGTTGTGAGAGACTATGCGGGCGTATTTCTGGATGATTTACCGGGGCTGCCACCTGAGAGATCAGTGCAGTTCCGAATCGATTTGATTCCGGGAGCGAATCCTGTAGCTAAGTCTCCTTATAGACTTGCACCATCAGAAATGCAGGAGTTGTCCAATCAATTACAAGAGCTACTTGACAAAGGGTTCATCCGACCGAGCTTTTCCCCGTGGGGAGCTTCGGTGCTTTTTGTGAAAAAGAATGATGGAACTTTCAGAATGTGTATTGATTACAGAGAGCTCAACAAACTCACCATCAAGAACTGGTACCCGTTATCGAGGATTGATGATTTGTTTGATCAATTACAGGGAGCACAGTACTTTTCAAAGATAGACCTGAGATCAGGTTATCATCAGCTCCGGATTCAAGAGGAAGACATACCCAAAACGGCTTTTCGTACCCAATATGGTCACTACGAGTTCATGGTGATGCCATTCGGATTGACGAACGCACCGGCTGTGTTCATGGATTTGATGAACCGGGTGTGCAAGCCGTATTTAGATCAGTTTGTTATCGTCTTCATTGATGATATACTGATTTATTCAAAGAACGAGAAGGAACATGAGCAATACCTTAAGACAGTCTTGGAACTCCTAAAGGAGGAACGACTCTATGCCAAATTCTCCAAGTGTGAATTTTGGCTAAAAGAAGTTCAATTCTTGGGCCACGTGATTAACAGTAATGGTATTCACGTGGATCCTGCCAAGATTGAAGCAATCAAGAACTGGGATGTGCCTACCACCCCAACAGAGATCAGATCATTTTTGGGATTGGCAGGTTATTACAGGAGGTTCATTTCGAATTTCTCTAAGATAGCCTTGCCTCTCACCAAGCTCACACAGAAGTATGAACCTTTTGTGTGGACTCAAAAACAAGAGGATGCATTCCAGGCACTGAAGCAAAGATTGTGCAATGCTCCAATCTTAACACTCCCAGAAGGCAATGATGACTTTGTAGTTTACTGTGATGCTTCCCACCAGGGACTCGGATGTGTTTTGATGCAACGAGACAAAGTCATTGCTTATGCCTCACGACAGCTGAAGATACATGAGAAGAATTACACGACACACGATCTCGAACTGGGAGCTGTTGTATTTGCTTTAAAGATTTGGAGACACTACCTTTATGGTACCAAATGCACTATCTTCACAGATCACAAGAGTTTACATCACATATTTGATCAGAAGGAGCTTAACATGAGACAGAGATGTTGGGTTGAGCTCCTGAACGATTACGATTGTGCGATCAAATACCATCCGGGCAAAGCAAATGTAGTTGCAGATGCTTTGAGTCGGAAGAAGAGTCAAACCCTTACGAGTTCGCGCAATGGGAATGACCGTGCAAACAAGTTTGAGAGATCACATTCTACAAGCACAACAAGAGGCAATGGCAAGAGAAAATCTGAAACGCGAGCTCGATTGTGGAGCCGAGAAACACTTCAAGACAAAGCAAGACGGAGTTATCTATTATCTGGATCGTGTTTGGATTCCAGCAGTAGATGAACTTCGAACACTCATACTGGACGAGGCACACAAGACACGTTACTCAGTTCATCCTGGTGCCGATAAGATGTACCAAGATGTTAGGTCATTTTATTGGTGGCCTGGAATGAAGAAAGATGTTGCCACTTATGTTGGCAAATGCATCACATGTGTCATAGTCAAAGCTGAACACCAGAAACCTTCGGGTTTGCTGGAACAACCAGAGATTCCACAATGGAAGTGGGAACAAATAGCTATGGATTTTATTACCAAGCTACCCCACACTTCCAACGGACACGATTCGATTTGGGTCATCATTGATAGATTGACCAAGTCCGCACACTTCTTGCCGATCAGAGAGACAAACAAGATGGAGAAACTAGCGAGACTATACATTGATGAAATAGTAGTGAGGCACGGGGTGCCATTGTCTATTATTTCAGACCGAGACAGTCGATTTACTTCGCGGTTCTGGAAAACATTGCAACAATCCTTAGGGACAAGTATTAACTTGAGCACCGCTTATCATCCACAAACGGATGGACAAAGCGAACACACCATTCAAACCCTAGAGGATATGTTGAGAACATGCATCCTAGACTTCGGTGGAAGTTGGGACACACACTTACCACTCATTGACTTCTCCTACAACAATAGCTACCACAGCAGCATTGGATGTGCTCCGTTTGAAGCACTTTATGGTAGAAAATGTCGGTCTCCAATTTGTTGGACCGAAGTGGGAGACAACAGAATCACTGGGCCTAAACTTATTCAGGAAATTACTGATAAGATGGCCCAGATACAGCAGAGACTTCAAGCAACACGAAACCGCCAAAAAAGTTATGCCGACAAAAGGCGTAAGCCTTTGGAATTCGATGTGGGTGACCGAGTCATGTTGAAAGTGTCCCCATGGAAAGGCGTAGTTCGGTTTGGGGCAAAGGGCAAGCTAGCACCTAGGTATGTTGGACCGTTTGAGATTACTCAATGCATAGGTCCTGTGGCATACAGACTCAGACTCCCTGATGAACTCAGCGGAGTACATGATATGTTTCATGTATCAAACCTCAAAAGGTGCTTAGCAGACGAATCATTGATCATACCATTGGAAGAGATACAAATCGATGAGCAATTGCATTTCATTGAAGAACCTGTAGAGATTATGGAACGTGAAGTTAAGAAACTGAAACGAAGCCGTATCCCTATTGTAAAGGTTCGATGGAACTCCAAGCGTGGACCAGAATTTACCTAGAAGCGCGAGGACAACATGAAGACTAAGTATCCCCACCTATTCGAGAAGTAAGGCCCGACCTTTATGTTTAAATTTCGGGACGAAATTTTTTTAACAAGGGGAGACTGTGACAACTAGTACCTGACCGGCCGGCAAGTCCGTACGGTACGCGTACTATCAACAGTAACAGTGTGTATATACATGTGTGTAAACAGTGCTTATATTAACAGAATTCTAAATACAAGAAACAGTTGTACGTATTTTTGTGCAAACTAAAATACAGTAAGTACAACATACAGTTGAAACATTAGCTGTGTGTATTTAAGTGAAAACCTAAGTACAATTAACACAACAGATCATGAGAAACAACAGTGTTCAAGCAATTAACAGAAACAAATCGGTTGCGATATGTGATCCATAGATGACAGGAATCAGATGGCAGACATTTCAATATGAAAACAAGGTGAAAGCAGGATGTTTAGTTGAGTCCGACAGTGAGGAAACACAATTCAAACATAAATTGCAGTGTCGTTTCAGAATAACGAATTGACATTGTGTTTGCGTGGGTGACGATTCACACAAACATATCTGTGAGTTTAACTTTCTGAAATGATGACTGGAAAGTAGAAAACAAAAGTCAGAAAGCCAAGCCATCGGCATGTTCATTTGAATGACGATTCGAACGAATACGCGCGATGGTGACGCGATCTGACGAAACGAAAACGAAACACGACGCGAACGACTTTAATTTAATAAACTAAAATAAATAAAATTTTACAATTTTGAAACTCATCAAAATAATTAATTTAACTTTTTATTTGTTAAAACAAAAATTACGCGTAAAATTCCGGATACACGACAAAAACGCGAACCGAGCAACCAAAACGAACCCGAACACCCCGGAGTATATAAACACCAAATGAGGGTGTTTTTCCTCATTTATGGCAGCCAACCTCTCTCTAAAAACCTCTTTCACGATCCTTTTCTCTCACTAGGAGAACCACTCTTCAAATCCTCATAACTTGCTCGTTTGTGGACTGATTTGGGCGTTCTTGGTGTCCACGCGTAGCTCTTGACATTCTCTACATAGAAGTTCAACAGATCTGAGGTTTTATCCGGCCAAAAAAGAGGTATGATGCATGAAAGATCTTAGAAAATACGGTTTTCATCATTTTGCTCGACCCAACACTTTTAATCGGCTAATCTCTTGTTATTACGAACCACACATCCACAAAAAGCTTTATTCGCATCATCAGGATCATGGGAAACAGCTATGGGTCGATGTATGGATGAAGAGAATGATGGAGGCTTGGGGTCGTGGATTTACTGCACAACCACGAACCTGTGTGTGGCTGGCTGCTTTGGCCGAACCTTCTACAAGTCCCGAACCCCTAGCTGCTATCATCCACGAACCTTTGACTCTCGAACCCTAGCCAGACCTGTGTGCCGAACCTGTGTGACTATTCCCTAACCCTCGACATAATGAACGAACCCTAGACCGTGAGCCGAACCCTTCCCACTCACAAACCAAGGAGCCACGATCCCTTCAGCTGCGGAACCTGTAGATGGTTACAGCAACGAACCTACGGCCACCACGAACCCATTTACGGTTCCCGAACCATTATGCTGTTCAGCCGAACCCTTTGGCTCCATACCCACCGTACCATTGTCATCTGGACGAACCCACCTGTCCCCACGTCGAACGAACCTGTTTCTTCCCAGATGGCCGAACCATGACATACACGAACCCAAAGGTTTGCTGGATGGGCTGCGGCCGAACCTTAGGTCAGCACCTTATAAAGTTCGCTGGCCACCAGCAGCTAACCATATCCCCGAGTGTTGATAATGCATCAAGCTGTAACTATATCATGGTGTCTATTCCAATATCGGTCTTTCGGCCCAGTATATACAAACCGGCCCAACATCCTTTGCTCGGCCCAACTTCATACGATTTGTAACACCCCAACCGATGGCGGAAACGTCGGGATGCCACGAGGGATGTGTAGATTGTTCAAAGCTCGTGGGCATCTAAATCAAATCATCATATATCATTCAATCAACCAAAATAATTTCACAAAAATCATGTTCATCATGAATTAAATACATCAATTACACAAAAGAATTAGCTAAACTAACTAAACTCTATTCGCCAGAATTTTAGTTAATTAGCTAAGTCCAAGACCCTATATGATGATGTCCAAAAGTGTAGGTTCCATCTTCATCAACCTACTTATCCTCATTACCTGAAACAAGTAAAAATCAAATGTCAAATACAAAGTAGTTGGTGAGTAATCATAAGTCTTTATAATTAAAAATGTTTTACAAAATAGTTTTATAACACGAGTATAGAGTTTAGAGTTTTCTTTCGAATTCCATATGACACCTGCGAGATAAATCATTACAATAACCAACCACATAACCCAAAACACATAACCACACATCTCAATTAACCATAACTAATCATAGATAGTCAATCATATAACCATTCAACCAATCTCAATCATCAATCATCTCAATTATCATAAGTGACCATACATGTATCCTTGTAGTTGATCGAAGTCAAAGACTACGATACACGGATGTGGCAACCTCCACGTGACAATACATGCATCATTGTAGTTGACCGAAGTCAAAGACAACGACACAAGGATGAGGCAAACTCCTCGTGACAATACATGCATCATTGTAGTTGACCGAAGTCAAAGACAACGACACACGGATGAGGCAAACTCCTCGTGACAATACATGCAGTCATTACGAATGACCAAAGTCAATAGTAACAACTCATGGAATATGATAATCCATAACTATGGATTTCATACAGTTAAGCAAGTGTCATCCATGTAATATCAAAATAATATTGAAAATGGGTATACATGTTTCACCTCCGAATTTAAAACAAAAAGTTTAAAAGAAAGGGAGGGTATGAGAACTCACCTGAAGTCCTTAGTATATGTGTTCTCGTATTATGCGCGCTCGCGTATGTAACTCAAATCAACTCAAAGATCTGTAATTAGTGTATGTTTATGTTCATGAGCGTATGTGTTTTATCATGATTGAATATCTACAAATGTTTACTTTTAACTCATTCGTGTCTTATTAACCCAGTCTTTTTATTCAAAATCAAGTTGTTACCCTTAGAATCTTTTTACTTATCATCTTATACGGATAACTTCATTTGTTAATGTTGATTATCTATTATTCAATAATTCCTTTAAATAGTATATTAATTTTATGTAAAAGTTGTAGAAACTTCATCCTTTCAAGCTTCCATGGTTACACTTATAATTGCATGCACCTGTTATAGCTTTTCACCACCTCTATTTTAAGCTGAAATTTAAAAGAATTATATATATATACATATATATATATATATTAACTCCTTCTCATCAACATTTAACTTAACTAAGCTTTCTAAATTTTTAAGCTTATATTTGTAAGAAACAAAAGGTGGTGATCCTATAATACCACATGCATGCATGAACGTATATCGGTTCTTATTCCATTAATTTACCCTTGATCCTAGTTGCACGTTTAAACTTAGCCACCCTTGACCCTAACCTAGAACCAGCGAACCCTCGGTAGGTTCCCCCTAGGTTCGGCTTCATATGGTGCAAGGTTCGGCTGAACCAAGAGAAAGGTTCGGTCGCATCAAGGGGTTCGGCTACCTACAAGAGAAGGTTCACCATCCCCAGGTTCGGTCCAAGGGTTCGTTGCACGAAGAAAAGGTTCGGTAGATCCAATGGCTTCGGCTAACTAAGCAGAGGGTTCGGCAACAGTGGTTGAAGGTTCGTGGTACACCCCTTAGGGTTCGTGGGTGTGAAGGTTGCAAAGGGTTCGGCCCTGATCCCCCTCAAGGTTCGCCGACCTGTAAAATGGTTCGGCTAACATGGGAAGGTTCGCCCGACCCACCCTTTGACGAACCTGTCATCAACATCATCATCTCTCTTGCGTTTTCTGTAACAGCTTCGAACCAAGCAACCCTAATCTCTCATACTAACTCGTTTTAACGTTTTACAAGTTCTAAGATCCATTATGACACTTAGTAATCTAAGGGTTCATGATTTATAATTAAACCGAATATAAAACTTCCGATTTACCTCGACAGATGGATCAAACGTGAGATTTCTTCGTATGGGCTTGTTCCTCTTGATCACACGAACGCGTAGGCGCCAGAATCTCGTGAATACGTTGGGTAACGAAGGAGATATCGTAGAGAGAAGGTAGAGAGAGAAAGTGTGCTCGTGAATGTGGGTTTTAGAGAGAGAAGGGAAATGTAAAAATGAGGAAGAAGAATATAATCTTCTAACTTATATCGCGTCTAATCCCCACGTGTCCAGTCTCGTTTTTATCGCGATAAAACGCAATAAATGCTCGGTTTCCAACTTAAATATATTTAAAAATATAACTCGTTTAAATAATTTAAATTTCATTTTTATAAAAGTAGTTTTAAAGAAAATGATTTCAATTAAACTATTTCGTAAAGAAACTCCGTTTCGTTTTCGTTAATTTAATTATTTGATAAATTAATTTATCCAAATTCGTTTTAAGTTGTGATTCCTAATAAACGTTTTCAGTTTTCTTTTATTAATTTAATAACGTTTGATATTACTTAATTATATCGTCGAAACGCGTTACTCGCGTACGTATTCGTAAAGATCGTCACCTTTGCGAATCCAACGCTCGTATCGTATCTCGATTCGATTTACAGTTTATGGAATATTGTTTCAGAATATTATTCTTAATAATTATATTCGTGTGAATCGTCACCCACGCGAATACATTATTAAGTTAATATTTCTGAATCAACATTCGCGTTTAAGTATTGTTCGTAACCTCACTTCGCGTAATTAATTCCCATTATTTATTAACTTTAATATTATCTTCCCAAACCAAAACCCACTAAACCCTAGTCACTGACACATCCATGATATACCGAAATAAGCATATATATAGGGCATATGCAGAAGTAGATCGCAACCTCCCCTACACCGTCCCACCGCTATTTCGATAAACCATGACCATGTGTCCTTGACTACGTTTAGTAACCAGACCATAAAAAACTCTTAGTTCCATCCCGAATCCATTCCAAACTAATAATCCATAATTAGTATAATGTAACTGCGATAAACTCTATGGGTCTGTTAGTTGAGTTACAACTAAACTTCCCAAGGTTTACGCGTATAATATGCCATAAACATGCATACCAGTAACAGTGATAATCATCAAATAATGTGTCAATATTAATAATTACAAAATCTCAGGTCGTAACAGTACAATCGTACGGATGTACAAATGTACGGACAACCTAAAGTACAGTGATGTTACAGTCTCCCCTAGTTAAAGGAATTTCGTCCCGAAATTCAACTTGGAGTGACCGTAGTAAATAAATGTGGGTACTTAAGCTTCATCTAATCTTCTCGCTCCCATGTGAACTCTGGACCCCGCTTCGATTCCCAACGTACTTTGACAATTGGAATTCTACTGCGTTTGAGCTTTTTAATCTCACGATCCATTATCTCCACTGGTCTTTCAACAAAATACATGGTATCATCGATGCAAATGTCATCGAGTGGTACCGGAAGATCCTGATCAGCTAAGCACTTTCTTAAGTTGGACACGTGGAACGTCGGGTGCACATTACTAAGTTCAGGAGGAAGTTCTAATTTGTAGGCAACCTTCCCAATTCATTCAAGGATCTTAAAAGGGCCCACGTATCGTGGAGCAAGCTTTCCTTCTTCCCAAATCGCACAACGCCTTTCCAAGGCGATACTTTTAGCAATACCATATCTCCCACTTCAAACTCTAAAGGTTCCCTTCGTTTGTCCGCGTAACTCTTCTGTTGACTGCGAGCAGCTAACAGATTGTCACGAATCTGGCGGATCTTATCAGTCGTTTCTTGAATAATCTCTGGACCCGTAATCTGCGATTCGCCGACTTCGGTCCAACAAATAGGTGACCGACATTTCCTGCCATAAAGAGCTTCAAACGGCGCCATGCTAATGCTCGCACGATAACTATTGTTATATGAGAACTCAACCAATGGTAAATGGCTATCCCAGTTGCAACCGAAGTCAGTGACACACGCTCTCAACATGTCTTCCAATGTCTGAGTCGTTCGCTCCGTTTAACCATCTGTTTGAGGATGATAAGCAGTGCTAAGATCCAGTCTTGTTCCGAAGGCTTCATGAAGTGATTCCCAAAATTGTGCCGTGAAACGAGCATCACGGTCCGATATTATACTTAAGGGAATACCATGTCGGCTAATGATCTCATCAATGTAGATACGCCCTAACTTCCGCACAGGGTAAGTTTCGCGTATCGGTAAGAAATGAGCCGACTTGGTCAATCTATCAATAATCACCCAGATGCTATCTTTACCGTTTGCGGTTCGTGGATGTTTAGTAATGAAATCCGTGGAGATATTCTCCCACTTCCACATCGGTATCTCTGGCTGTAGTAACAATCCTGAAGGTCGCTGGTGTTCTGCCTTGACCTTTAGCACAGTTAAGGCACTTTGACACGTATTCAGCAATATCCTTCTTCATCCTAGGCCACCAGTACAAGCCCCTAAGGTCTTGGTACATCTTGTCAGAACCTGGATGGATTGAGTAACGGGACTTATGAGCTTCGTTCATAATCACCATTCTGAGATCACCCCTGTTCGGTATCCACAACCGATTCAAATAATACATCAACCCGTCATCCTTAGTTTCCAATAAGATTTCAGCCCCGCAAGACATCTCATTTTTCAAGTCATCTTGAGCTAACGAGTGTTGTTGGGCTGTGAGAACATCATCACGGAGACTAGAGTGCACTGGGACACTATGGATCTGAACTTGACTCTTGCGACTAAGCACATCTGCTACTACATTCGCTTTACTAGGATGGTAGCGAATTTCACAGTCATAATCATTCAACAGTTCAACCCAGCTCCGTTGTCTCATATTGAGCTCCTTTTGATTGAGAATATGTTGTAAGCTTTTATGATCAGTGAACACTACACACTTAGTGCCATAAAGATAGTGTCTCCTTATCTTCAAGGCAAATACGACTGCACCAAGTTCCAAATCGAGTGTGGTGTAGTTCTTCTCATGAATTTTCAGTTGCCTTGATGCATATGCCACAACCTTTCCCCGTTGCATGAGAACACAACCGAGACCTAGGTTGGATGCGTCACAATAAACCACAAAATCATCATTTCCATCAGGCAGTGTCAATACAGGGGCATCACAGAGTTTCTGCTTTAAAGTTTGGAACGCCTCTTCTTGCTTTGGTCCCCACTCATATGGTTTATTCTTTTGAGTCAAAGAAGTGAGAGGGACAGCAATTCTAGAGAAATTCGAAATGAACCGCCGATAGTAACCGCAAGTCCGAGAAATGATCGAATCTCCGTCGGTGTCTTCGGTGTACTCCAATTCTTCACCGCATCAATCTTTGCAGGATCCACGTGAACACCATATTCATTGACTATGTGTCCCAAGAATTGAACTTCCTTAAGCCCGAATTCACATTTAGAGAATTTGGCATACAGTCGCTCTTCTCTTAGGATCTCCAAAACCAACTTAAGGTGTTTCTCGTGTTCTTCTTTGGTCTTTGAGTAGATCAAAATATCATCAATGAGTACAATCACAAATTTATCCAAGTATGGCCTGCAGACACGGTTCATGAGATCCATGAAAACCGCAGGTGCATTGGTAAGGCCGAAAGGCATTACCAAAAACTCATAATGACCATATCTTGTTCTGAAAGCAGTCTTGGGAATATCATCTTCATGTACGCGAAGCTGATGATACCCAGACCTAAGATCGATCTTTGAAAACCATGCCGAGCCTTGAAGCTGATCGAAGAGATCATCGATGCGCGGCAGTGGATATCAATTCTTAATTGTAAGTTTGTTCAACTCGCGGTAGTCGATGCACATTCGGAATGACCCGTCCTTCTTCTTGACAAACAGGACCGGTGCACCCCATGGCGAATGGATCGAGCGAATGAATCCTTTATCAGTAAGCTCTTGCAGCTGGCTCGCCAATTCCTGCAACTCCGAAGGTGCAAGTCTATAGGGAGCTTTGGCAACAGGGTTCACACCAGGTATTAAGTCAATTCGAAACTCTACTTGACATTCTGGTGGAAGACCCGGCAAATCATCTGGAAATATTTCTGAAAAATCTCGTATCACTGGAACATCTTCAATTTTCTTTCCTTACTCTTTCTTCTCCAAAATGTGAGCTAAGAATGCTATACATTTCTTCCTAAGGTACTTGTGTGCTTTAGTGCATGACATCAGCTTAAGACCTTTACTAGAAGTTTCTCCAAAGACTTTTAAGATTTCACCCGAAGGCAGTGGTATACGTATGTATTTCTCATGGCAAACTATCTCCGCTTTGTGGGTGGCTAGCCAATCCATGCCTATGATAACGTCAAAGCTACCAAGATGCATAGGTATGAGATCAATCGGGAAAACGTGATCATTTAAGTCCACAGTACATCCCATGATAACAGTGTCAATATCAATAGTGTTTCCATCAGCCACCTCCACGTTAAACGGTTTATCTAGATATGTACGTGTTCTACCAAGCAAGCATTCAAAATCATATGAAACAAAACTCCTATCGGCACCAGAATCAAATAAAACAGATGCATAAGAGTTGTTGATCAGAAATGTACCGTTGACCACGTCCTGGTTGGGTTGAGCAGCTGGAGAATTCAGTTGGAACGCCCGGCCTCTTGCCACCCTCTGATTGTTTCCGGTCAACTTTGGGCATTGGTTTCTGAAGTGCCCTACTTCGCCACACTCATAACAGGCTCTTGCCTGTGCAGGTACCTGGCGAACAGGTGCAGCTTGTATCGGTTGAGCTTGTGGAGCGGGCAATGCAAGCGGAGCAAGTTGCATCCTTTGTGCTTGCTGTGCACTCCGACAGACATTAGCAAGATGGCCAAACTTTTCACAGTTGTTGCAAATGCGACAAGGCACGTTTGGCAAGTGATGATATCTGCAGGTATTACACTGGGGAGTGTTCCCAATGTAATTCCTTGCAGTGGAGTTGTTTGATGATTGCTGCACAGACTTAGCAGCAGGAGCAGTGACCATGAAGTTCCTGGTCTTTCTCTTTTTGTTGCTGCTTTTGGAACAACTAGTAGCTTTAGTCTTGACTTCAGTCTTTGCCTCTTTTGTAGCAGTCTTCACCTCAGTCTTCTTCGTTCCCTTCCTTGTGAGTGTTCCATTCTTCACATGATTGTCAGTAAGAGTTGCAGATAAACGGATTGCAGCCTCAAGTGTTTTGGGGTTGCTCCCGTAGACAGTATCTTGAATCTGCATCGGCAGCCCGCCGATATACTTCTCTATCGCTCTTTCCAAAGGTGTCACAAGATGAGGCACCAGCAGACTATACTCATGGAAACGAGTATTGTAGATGACGTTCTCCCCGCTGTCTTGCTTGAGTTCCCAAAACTCAGTCTCAAGCTTCCTCATCTCGCTACAAGGACAGAATTCAGTGGTCATTAGGTTCTTGACCTCTGTCCATGTCAGTGCTAGGGCAGCATCAACTCCCCTAGTTCGCTTCTCCCCATTCCACCAAGTTAGTGCTCTCTTTTGGAAAACACTAGTGGCATAGCGAACTTTCAAGTTATCGGGGCAATCACAGTTGATGAAGGTGTTCTCCATACTCTCGAACCACTGCAGCAGACCAGTGGCTGATTCAGCGCCAGTAAACTTCTGGGGGTTGCAGGAGTTGAAGTGTTTAAATGTGCAAGTTGGCGGGTTTGCACCACCTCGGTTCTGATTGATATTCTGATTGGCCTGAGTCAGTTGATTCACCAATCCAGTTATCAGTGTTTCTAACTCTTGTATGCCGGAGTTGGCATTACCGTTGTTAGCATCCCCACTATTCGAGTCATCATCGTTGTGACGGCGCGGCGGCATGTTTCTGAGAAATTAGAAACATGTTACTACCGTTTTCAACGTAGATCGTACAAACAATGGTCAAATGAGTTCATTTAAACAGTTAGGATTACATATAGGAACTATATTTCTCTCCTATTTGTCATTAAACTCTTCACATTTGTAAGTCTCCAAATTTTATGCTACATGTCCTAGTTGGTCATAACTAATATTAACTAACTATTCCTAAGTTCCATACATTCTCCACCCTATATCAACACTGACAACCTCCCGATGCAATGCAACAAGCTTATATATAGGGCATATGCAGAGGTAGATCGCAATCTCCCCTACACCGTCCCACCACCGTTCCATTGCACCACCCTTGTTAGTGTTTAGGGTGTATCATGTATCTTACCATAGTCTCATTTCACAAACCTTATCCTAGGTAGGATAATTTTGAGTGAAGTGATCTTTAGTTCCCTTGGACAATTAGGTTCGCCTAATGTCTAAGTTCACCTAACATGTAGGTTTACCTATTTCTAAGTTCACCTAATGTCTAAGTTCACCTGACATTAAAGTTTCCCCTAATGTCTAAGTTCACTAAATTCCATACCAAATCTCAATGGTCATAATCATTAATAAGGGTTCATATCATCACTGAGTGCTCTTATTGTCACTAAGTGTTCATATCCTCCCTATAATTTATTCTCATCAAGTGTCCATACCATCACTAAGTGTTAGTATCATCACTATGCGTTTATATAATCACCAAGTGTCTATATCATCATCCAAGTCTATAATCAATCACTAAGTGTTCGCGTCGTTCATTGATCCTATGCACCCTACGCGTCCAATGAGTGTGTTTATCAATGTGTTTATATGTATCCATCAAATGTGATCATCCAAGAATCAATCCAAACCATTCCAACAATTATACCATCAACAACCATATCTTCACAACAATTCCTAGTAATTTCCTGATAATATCCTAGGTTCCTGACACAGACAAACCCCCGATATACTACAAATGGTATATGTATAGGGCATATGTAAGGGTAGATCGCAACCTCCCTTACACCGTCCCACCACCTTTAGGGCATATGTAAGGGTAGATCGCAACCTCCCTTACACCGTCCCACCACCTTTGTAGTATACCACGAGTGTGTCCTTGTCTGGAGATCAATAGATCTAGCAGATAATTCCTAAAGCAGATAATTTCCTAAACAATTAAGTTCTTAAACAGATAAGTGTCCCAAACTGGTAGTTCCCTTATTCCTCAATACTGACATCCACCCGATGTACTGTAAATGGTATATATAGGGCATATGATAAGGGTAGGTCGCAACCGCCCAAACCACCGTCCCACCACCTTTACAATACCCCACGAGTATGTCCTTATCGAGTCATTAGGGCACAATTAGCAAACAATTAATAATCAGCATATATAATCAGATGTATAACAGGAGTTCAGTTAACATGTAATAAACACATAAGCATGAAATCCTGAATATACTAACTAGTGTATGAAATTACTTCATACGAGGGTATCCTACGGTTATAGACTAGGTCAACCATTTCTAGTAACCTAATTCCCTATAACCCAGGCTCTGATACCAATCTGTAACACCCCAACCGATGGCGGAAACATCGGGATGCCACGAGGGATGTGTAGATTGTTCAAAAGCACGTGGATATCGAAATCAAATCATCATATATCATTCAATCAACCAAAATAATTACACAAAAATCATGTTCATCATGAATTAAATACATCAATTACACAAAAGAATTAGCTAAACTAACTAAACTCTATTCGCCAGAATTTTAGTTAATTAGCTAAGTCCAAGACCCTATATGATGATGTCCAAAAGTGTAGGTTCCATATTCATCAACCTACTTATCCTCATTACCTGAAACATGTAAAAATCAAATGTCAACTACAAAGTAGTTGGTGAGTAATCATAAGTCTTTATAATTAAAAATGTTTTACAAAATAGTTTTATAACACGAGTATAGAGTTTAGAGTTTTCTTTAGAATTCCATATGACACCTGCGAGATAAATCATTACAATAACCAAGCACATAACCCAAAACACATAACCACACATCTCAACTAATCATAACTAATCATAGATAGTCAATCATATAACCATTCAACCAATCTCAATCATCAATCATCTCAATTATTATAAGTGACTATACATGTATCCTTGTAGTTGACCGAAGTCAAAGACTACGATACACGGATGTGGCAACCTCCATGTGACAATACATGCATCATTGTAGTTGACCGAAGTCAAAGACAACTACACAAGGATGAAGCAAACTCCTCGTGACAATACATGCATCATTGTAGTTGACCGAAGTCAAAGACAACGACACACGGATGAGGCAAACTCCTCGTGACAATACATGCAGTCATTACGAATGACCGAAGTCAATAGTAACAACTCATGGAATATGATAATCCATAACTATGGATTTCATACAATTAAGCAAGTGTCATCCATGTAATATCAAAATAATATTGAAAATGGGTATACATGTTTCACCTCCGAATTTAAAACAAAAAGTTTAAAAGAAAGGGAGGGTATGAGAACTCACCTGAAGTCCTTAGTATATGTGTTCTCGTATTTTGCGCGCTCGCGTATGTAACTCAAATCAACTCAAAGATCTGTAATTAGTGTATGTTTATGTTCATGAGCGTATGTGTTTTATCACGATTGAATATCTACAATTGTTTACTTTTAACTCATTCGTGTCTTATTAACCCAGTCTTTTTATTCAAAATCAAGTTGTTACCCTTAGAATCTTTTTACTTATCATCTTATACGGATAACTTCATTTGTTAATGTTTATTATCTATTATTCAATAATTCCTTTAAATAGTATATTAATTTTATGTAAAAGTTGTAGAAACTCCATCCTTTCAAGCTTCCATGGTTACACTTATAATTGCATGCACCTGTTATAGCTTTTCACCACCTCTATTTAAGTTAGAAAATCTTAAGCTGAAATTTAAAGGAATTATATATATATATATATATATATATATATATATATATATATATTTTAACTCCTTCTCATCAACATTTAACTTAACTAAACTTTCTAAATTTTTAAGCTTATATTTGTAAGGAACAAAAGGTGGTGATCCTATCATACCACATGCATGCATGAACGTATATCGGTTCTTATTCCATTAATTTACCCTTGATCCTAGTTGCACGTTTAAACTTAGCCACCCTTGACCCTAACCTAGAACCAGCGAACCCTCGGTAGGTTCCCCCTAGGTTCGGCTTCATATGGTGCAAGGTTCGGCTGAACCAAGAGAAAGGTTCGGTCGCATCAAGGGGTTCGGCTACCTACAAGAGAAGGTTCGCCATCCCCAGGTTCGGTCCAAGGCTTCGTTGCACCAAGAAAAGGTTCGGTTGATCCAAGGGCTTCAGCTAACTAAGCAGAGGGTTCGGCAGTAGTGGTTGAAGGTTCATGGTACACCTCTTAGGGTTCGTGGGTGTGAAGGTTGCAAAGGGTTCGGCCCTGATCCCCCTCAAGGTTCGCCGACCTGTAAAATGGTTCGGCTAACATGGGAAGGTTCGCCCGACCCACCCTTTGACGAACCTGTCATCAACATCATCATCTCCCTTGCGTTTTCTGTAACAGCTTCGAACCAAGCAACCCTAATCTCTCATACTAACTCGTTTTAACGTTTTACAAGTTCTAAGATCCATTGTGACACTTAGTAATCTAAGGGTTCATGATTTATAATTAAACCGAATATAAAACTTCCGATTTACCTCGACAGATGGATCAAACGTGTGATTTCTTCGTATGGGCTTGTTCCTCTTGATCACACGAACGCGTAGGCGCCAAAATCTCGTGAATCCGTTGGGTAACGAAGGAGATATCGTAGAGAGAAGGTAGAGAGAGAAAGTGTGCTCGTGAATGTGGGTTTTAGAGAGAGAAGGGAAATGTAAAAATGAGGAAGAAGAATATAATCTTCTTCCTTATATCGCGTCTAATCCCCACGTGTCCAGTCTCGTTTTTATCGCGATAAAACGCAATAAATGCTCGGTTTCCAACTTAAATATATTTAAAAGTATAACTCGTTTAAATAATTTAAATTTCATTTTTATAAAAGTAGTTTTAAAGAAAATGATTTCAATTAAACTATTTCGTAAAGAAACTCCGTTTCGTTTTCGTTAATTTAATTATTTGATAAATTAATTTATCAAGATTCGTTTTAAGTTGTGATTCCTAATAAACGTTTTCAGTTTTCTTTTATTAATTTAATAACGTTTGATATTACTTAATTATATCGTCGAAACGCGTTACTCGCGTACGTATTCGTAAAGATCGTCACCTTTGCGAATCCAACGCTCGTATCGTATCTCGATTGGATTTACAGTTTATGGAATATTGTTTCAGAATATTATTCTTAATAATTATATTCGTGTGAATCGTCACCCACGCGAATACATTATTAAGTTAATATTCTGAATTAACATTCGCGTTCAAGTATTGTTCGTAACCTCACTTCGCGTAATTAATTCCCATTATTTATTAACTTTAATATTATCTTCCCAAACCAAAACCCACTAAACCCTACTCACTGACACATCCATGATATACCGAAATATGCATATATATAGGGCATATGCAGAAGTAGATCGCAACCTCCCCTACACCGTCCCACCGCTATTTCGATAAACCATGACCATGTGTCCTTGACTGCGTTTAGTAACCAGACCATAACAAACTCTCAGTTCCATCCCAAATCCATTCCAAACCAATAATCCATAATTAGTATAATGTAACTGCGATAAACTCTATGGGTCTGTTAGTTGAGTTACAACTAAACTTCCCAAGGTTTACGCGTATAATATGTCATAAACATGCATACCAGTAACAGTGATAATCATCAAATAATGTGTCAATATTAATAATTACAAAATCTCAGGTCGTAACAGTACAATCGTACGGATGTACGGACAACCTAAAGTACAGTGATGTTACACGATTGAACCGTGAAACCATCTAGGCCCAACAATTGACTACCCCAACTTCTTGTAACCGCTATGTTGAAACCGGCCCAGAAAATCTATCTAGTTGGCCCAATAGCATTTCTTCGGCCCAACATATATTAATTGGCACCATAATTTTCTGCCCACTCTATCCACTTGGAGCCGGATACATAGCATTCGGCCCAAGGCCCAAATCGGTTAAGTTGGCGCACGTATCACATTAAATAGACCCATTTTGATATCATTCGGCTCAAGTAATCATCTGGGCCACATGGAAATAAGTGAGTAACTTAAGGGAATTGAAACCAAAGATTTAAGTTTGAAGTTAAATACCTATTTCTTTATGACATTTAAGAAACATTACATAAAACAAATAGATAAATATATTAGTCTTACTCAATCGGGAGGAGGCTATTAAGATACTTAACAAACGATTGGGCCGAATGATGATCAAGATTGAGAGGGTTAATCAACCCTAGAATAAACATAAACACATACATGCGCACAAAACCTCATAACTTATACTTATAAGTTACAATCACATGAAATCAATACAGGAACGTGAAACAATCAGTCAAGTACAATCAAGAGCGCGTGCATCTTTTCTTTTAAGCTAAGTCAACCCTACAACAACAAGGTGAGTTCATATGCCCCTTTTCTTTAATCTTTACTGATTTTAAACTCTCGGGGCTGAGAAACATGTTTACTTTTATTTATTTAAAAGTCTTTCCTAACATGTTATTTATACTTTGATTATTATCTTATAACACTTAGTTATTCTTACATGAGCAAACATTGAGACAATTCATACACAAACAAACAATGAGAACTACTACAGTGAAACATCATGACACTACACAACACATGAATGATTAGAAGATAAAACATCTTCTAAATATCATTCCACATTATAATTAACCAAGTGTGATAAGCCAAGTACTTATAACACTTAGTTATAACTTAAAAACATACTATGTGATAGTATGAAAGCATTGATCATCCACCACATGCGTCACTTAAGGGTACTAAGACTAGTTCTTACTACTGCTTAAGGATTACATGGTGAACATATGGAATCATGAATGATAATCATGATAACATAACTTCATGATAACTACATCATTCACACAATGATTAACATAACGTAATAAGACAAGTTCTTATTCAACTTTGTTAATCACATGAGAACATCCCACATTGAGAACAACAACAACATAGATGTAGATCATCCATCGTTACCTGTGGACTAGTAGACTGAGGAATTTATTTTCTCTCATGTCATATTATTAGTAACAGTTTTGATGAAGGCTATGGGATCACACGGCGGGATAGAGGTGAATCGGGTGCATTGTAATCTGATTACGTGAGGATCACAATGGACACCTTTTGGGCTCTATAAGTTGCATTTGAGAATATATTACAAACAGTTAACTAACACTTTTAATATTTAAAAGTGAAACAACAGTTAACCCCACAATTATAGAATAATACAAGGAACAGATTTGATAAATCTAGTATCCTTAACACATATATTTGCTATCATTACTTCGGTTTGATAACTACAATACTATCATCATATTATTCTATACATGATATCACACGTGATCAAGAATGAGATGAACATGTGGATTTGGGAATGGAAATCAATAGTTGTATTGCAAGTAGTGTGGAGTTCTAATAGTGATGTGGTGGGATGTTGGCTGGGGCTTGGTTCCCCTACATATGCCCTATATATAAGCATCACTACTAGGATAATATGTTATTTGTAAATATAACTATTGAGAAGCCATTGGGGGAATAGGTGAACATACAGCATACAAGTAACATAATCAACTTGTGATTGTGCATGTGAATGAATCAAGGTTTTCAATTAACATACTTATGAACTCACCAACCTAGTGTTGACTTTGTTTAAATGCATGTTTTCTCAGGTGATGAACAGGTGTAGCTACTTACATGTAAGGATTAAGCTAGTGGACTTTTAGAAGACCTAGCTTTATTTTGTGTTGCATGCTTTTGGTGACAAGAACAACGAATCATCTTTTGTATATCTTGTACAGATACAAGATATAGTTACATTGATTCTTTTTGGTAGATTTACTGGATTAAATTATGAACGATACATTGTAATTTAATCTTGTAATTATATGTCATGGATGTGTTAGCATTTCTCATTTATTTATCATGTGCTATGTAAACAATCTGATCATTTGATTATCACTCATGATATCGCGCCCCAGGAACCTTCCGCCGGCCTGGGGTGTGACAGAACTCACAGATCAAGGCTAGAGGAAGAGAAGAAGCAATGGCAATGCCATGGGAAGAATTTAAGACGTTGCTGAGGAATGAATTATGCCCTAAGAATGAGCTGCAAAGGCTGGAAGTTGAACTGTCCAATCATGTAATGAAAGGAGCTGATCATCTAGGGTTCACTACCCGCTATCATGAGTTGGTAGCTTTGGTGCCAGACATGGTACCAACCCTGAAGAAGAGGATAGACAGATATGTAGGTGGACTTCCCGCCCACATTCAGGGTTTAGTAGTTGCTGCAAACCCTGTTACTTTGGAGTCTGTTGTGAGTTTTTCTGGGAAACTCACTGACTTAATGGTAGCCTCTGGAGTTCAAAGGAGGATGACACCGGCAAACGTAAGGAATAATTTTCTAAGAAGCCCCATCACCACCAGAAGAAGAAGCAGAAGGCTATAAAAAATTACACTATGGCTACTCCACTTAACCAAGTAGCCATGGCAACGCAGAATGTGCCCAAGAAATAGTATACTGGCCCACATCCTTCGTGTACTAAGTGCCAGTACCACCATGCTACAAGCAACCAGTGTCGTCAATGCACGGGTTGTGGAAGAAAAGGACACTGGGTCCAACAATGCAGACTGACACCAAATCCAGTAGTCAACAATGCTGCTTTAGCTCTCCCTCCACCAGCTAATCAGAATAACGGTGGATGTTATAGCTGTGGCAAACAGGGCCACTATGCAAAGAACTGCCCGAAGAAGGCTCAACAGGCAGTTCAAGCACCCCGTGGAAGAGCCTTTGCTATCGGAGCACCAGCTGCACGCCAAGACCCAAATGTGGTCACTGGTACATTTCTCTTACATGACTTTTATGCATCTGTTCTATTTGATACTGGTGCGGATCAGAGTTTTATCTCTACCGATTTTGCATGCCAACTAGATTCTATAGAGGAACAGTTAGATTCCCCCTACATCATAGAAGTAGCTAACGGGAAACATATCACAATTAGTACAGTTTATAGGAATTTCCCATTGACACTTAATGGTCATACATTCACCATCGATTTGATACCGATGGAGTTGGGTAGTTTCGATATCATTGTTGGAATGGAATGGCTTTCCTCTAATCGAGTGGAAGTCATTTGTTCTGAAAAGCTGCTTCGAGTTCCATTGCCGAACGACCGTGTATTGGAAGTTAAAGGGGATCAAGCAAAACGAAGTGTCAAAATCATCTCTTGCATAAAAGCCCGTAAGTGTCTACAGAAGCGGTGTGTGGCATTTCTGGCTCATGTGGTGGAAAAGGAGAAGGACAAGAAAAAGATTCAAGATGTCCCAATAGTGAAAGAGTACCCAGAAGTATTTCCTGAAGACCTACCAGGTTTGCCTCCTGTGCGACCGGTAGAGTTTCGTATTGACTTGGTTCCTGGAGCAACTCCTGTTGCTAAATCTCCTTACAGGTTAGCACCCTCAGAGATGCAGGAATTGTCAAATCAGTTACATCAGCTACTTGATAAAGGTTTCATTAGACCAAGCTACTCGCCTTGGGGAGCCCCGGTCCTGTTCGTGAAGAAGAAAGACGGATCGTTTCGGATGTGCATAGACTATCGTGAGCTGAACAAACTAACCATCAAGAATCGGTATCCATTGCCGAGAATTGATGATTTGTTTGACCAACTGCAAGGAGCCCAATACTTTTCGAAGATTGACTTGCGGTCTGGATATCATCAGCTTAGAGTTCAAGACGAAGATATACCGAAGACGGCGTTTTGAACCAGATACGGGCACTACGAATTCATGGTGATGCCTTTCGGATTGACAAATGCACCAGCGGTTTTCATGGACCTCATGAACCGAGTGTGTAAGCCGTATCTGGATCAGTTTGTCATTGTCTTTATCGATGACATACTTATTTATTCCAAGAACAAAACAGACCACGAGCAACATCTCAGAAAGATCTTGGAGCTGTTGAAAGAAGGGAAACTTTATGCCAAATTCTCTAAATGTGAATTTTGGCTCAGAAAAGTTCAATTTCTGGGTCATGTGGTCAACAGCGAGGGAATACACGTAGATCCTGCCAAGATCGAGGCGATAAAGAACTGGGATACTCCGAAAACGCCGACGAAGATACGATCTTTTCTGGGATTGGCAGGTTATTATAGAAGGTTTATTTCAAACTTTTCTAAGATAGCTCTGCCTCTCACTAAGTTAACTCAGAAAAGTGAACCATTTGTTTAGGATCAGAAACAAGAAGATGCTTTTCAGACATTGAAACAGAAACTATGTGAAGCTCCAATCCTATCTCTCCCAGAAGGCTGTGATGACTTTGTTGTCTATTGTGATGCTTCCTATCAGGGACTTGGTTGCGTACTGATGCAACGAGACAAAGTTATCGCTTACGCATCAAGACAATTAAAGGTTCGTGAGAAGAACTACACTACTCATGATCTTGAATTGGTACTGTAATCTTCGCATTGAAGATTTGGAGACATTATTTATATGGCACCAAATGTACCATATTTACCGATCACAAGAGTCTGCAACACATTTTTGATCAGAAGGAACTCAACATGCGACAACGTCGTTGGGTTGAACTTCTGAATGATTATGATTGTGTGATCAAGTATCATCCGGGAAAGGCAAACGTAGTAGATGATGCCTTGAGCCGGAAGGAACGAGTCAAACCCTTGCGCGTTAGAGCAATGGGAATGACGGTGCATACCAGCTTACGTGACAAGATCATTCAGGCACAACAAGAATCAATTGATCGAGGAAACTTGAAGAAAGAATTAGACTGCGGAGCAGATAAACAATTTGAGACTAAGCCTGATGGAATGATCTATTATCAGGATCGTATATGAATTCCGGCAGTGGACGAATTCAGAAAACTTATCTTCGTTGAGGCACACAAGACTAAATACTCTGTTCATCCAGGCGCTGATAAAATGTACCAAGACTTGCGTGGATTTTATTGGTGGCCTGGAATGAAGAAAGGCGTAGCCGAGTACGTCGGTCAATGTCTTACGTGTGCGAAGGTGAAGGCAGAACACCAGAAACCGTCCGGTTTACTGGAACAGCCTGAGATTCCGCTCTGGAAGTGGGAACAAATAGCTATGGATTTCATTACCAAGCTACCCCGCACTTCCAGTGGTCATCATACGATCTGGGTTATCATCGATCGTTTAACTAAATCTGCTCACTTCTTGCCAATGCGTGAGACCTTCACGATGGATAAACTGGCGAGACTATACATCAATGATATAGTGGTACGCCATGGTGTGCCATTGTCTATTATTTCAGACCGAGATAGCAGATTTACATCAAGGTTCTGGCAATAACTACAGAAATCTCTAGGGACGCAGTTAAATCTAAGTACAGCTTACCATCCACAAACAGACGGTCAAAGTGAACGTACAATTCATACCCTGGAGGACATGTTAAGAACCTGTGTTTTGGATTTCAGTGGGAATTGGGACTCTCATTTGCCCCTGATTGAATTCTCCTACAACAACAGTTACCGCAGTAGCATCGAATGTGCACCATTCGAGGCTTTGTATGGTCGAAAATGTCGATGACCGATCTGTTGGACTGAAGTTGGAGACAACCGTATAACTGGGCCAGAACTTATTCAGGAAACCACTAAAAAGATTGCCCAGATTCAATGAAGACTACAAGCTACTAGGAGCAGACAGAAAAGCTACGCCGACAAACGACGAAAGCCGTTGGAATTCCAAGTTGGAGACCGTGTCATGTTGAAGGTATCCCCTTGGAAAGGCGTAGTACGTTTTGGAAAGAAAGGAAAATTAGCACCACGATACGTGGGACCGTTCGACATTATCGAGCGTATTGGTCCTATAGCGTATAGACTGAGATTACCTGATGAACTAAGTGGTGTGCATGACGTGTTTCACGTCTCGAACTTAAAGAAATGCCTTGCTGACGAATCACTTGTCATTCCAATCGAAGAAATTCAAGTCGATGAACAGTTACATTTTATCGAGGAACCTTTGGAAATTATGGATCGCAAGGTCAAGCAACTGAGGCGAAGCCGTATTCCGATTGTAAAGGTTCGATGGAATTCAAGGCGCGGACCAGAATTTACTTGGGAACGTGAAGATCACATGAAGACTAAGTATCCCCAACTGTTTGCAGAGGAAGACGTACCCGATAACAACTCTTAACAGTGATCTCAACAGTGCTATGAACAGTGCCGGAGCTGTACCGGAACAGTGATCTCAACAGTGCTAAGAACAGTAATCAGGTACAAACTCTATAGCATATCAGTGTATTTCATATTCATAGCATATATCATTTCATGTAACAAGCAGTGAATTCAGAATCATTTCAGAGAAACTAAACTCAGAAAACATGGTTCATCAGTCAGATAATTATCTGGCAATACAGAACCATCATGTGATTATGTGTTAGGAGTATATTATGTATAAACGTATGTGAGGCTTTATAGAACAAAACAACACGGATGTTGTTACGTGAATGCTAAACCGACGAGTTATTCGTATAGATGACGATCTGTACGAATCAATATGGAAGTTTAACGTTCTGAATAATACCCGATAATTAGAAAACAATATTGAACAGTGTAGTTATCGTCGTGTTCGTACGAGTGACGATTCGAACGAATACGCGCGACGACCGTACGATTCGATTTAAAACAGTAAATTTAATTTCTTTGAAAATTTAAAATAAACAAAAGATATTTAATTAATTTACTAGGAATAACCACCTAAAATAATTTTATAAACCTTGTTTTATAACCGAGTCATTTTGTTAAGACGAACACGAAACGACGATTCTACGTGAAATAGAGCGAGACCAAACATACTCGTTTTATTTGGAACCATTTAATGTTGTCTTGAATGCCCCCAACCACCACAATCCCTCACTTTTACTCACAAAATTCGTCCTCTCTCTCTCTACACTCTCTCACTAGAAACTTTAACCTTCTCTCTAAGATTGCTTGGTGATCTCCCAACGGATTCGCGAGTTCTTGGTGCCAAAACGACCCTCACATCACATAGATTGTAGAAGTACAAGGGATCTGAGCGTTTGTCCAGAAAATTCGAGGTAAAAAATTCAGTTTTGTTTCGGTTTTAGTATAGGTCACGAACCCATGTAATTTTTGTTGTTCTAGCCGGTCCAAACCCCTAAACACGTTGAGATAGGCACGGGTAAACAACTAGGAAGATGTGGAACATATGTTGTAACAGATTTGGATCGGGAAAGGAGTTGGAGTTGCAGGTTCGTGAGGGTTAATAGCTGGTCGATGTACAGGTTCGTGGGAGTGTAGTGGCCGAACCCCTCCCCGAAGTGGCGAACCTTGCAATCAGGTCTGACAAAGGCGAACCTTTGCCCTACGAACCACATGTGGCCGAACCTTCCCTTTCCAGTCAGCTGAACCCTGGACCATACAAACCTACCTTGGCTGAACCCCCTCTAGCAGCCGAAACCATGAAGTGGGCGAACCCTTGGGGAGGACGAACCCTGCATGGCCGAACCATGGCCATTGAAACCCTAGGAGCCACGAACCTTTAAATGGGCCGAACCCTCGATCTAGATGAACCTGATGCCATTACCGAACCTGTGAGGTTGGCCGAACCTTAAAGGTTCGCCGAACCTAGTGCTCTAGCCGAACCCATGGCTGCTTGAGGAAAGGTTCGCTGACCTGGGTGCTGACCGAACTTAAGGACTATCAAATTATCGTAGTGATGGACCTAGGACGGTTAAACGTAGTTCTAAGAACCAAGGGAATGGATATACAAAGACTCAAAGCCTAGAACGAACTAAGGAACGTGCAATTAAGTAGGGGTGGGTGCATTAGTGTGGGTAAGCACGGGATATGAACTAGGGCTTTCTCCCCATGAAACTATCTCGTGAATGTTAAAGATCAAATAATAAAGGTCTTCAAAACATGAGTATTGTTTAAGGGTGGGTTTAAACACCATATTGAACTCAACATAATGGGAAATTAGGTGGACCAAAAACAAAAGACTATGGGTGGAAGTGTTAGTTTAATCATTAACACTTGGACCCTATGAACATCTCATAAGATATGTAACTAGCATAGACAATTTAATTGAATTGTCTACACTAGGTTATTCGATGGTGATTGATAATCTTTTGGTGATCAAAGACTAACAATGGGTCGAGGTGGGACTTATGGGCCTAACCTAAGCCCAACATAGGTTGAAGGACATTTCAATTAAAGTTAATGATGTTTTAATGTAAGGAAATGAATCGAAAACTTGTTTTAAATTTAATTAAATGATTTTCTAAATTGATGTTTAAACTATAATGAGTTAAATTAAAAACATGTTAATTAAAGAGCTTGTTATGATTAACGGTTGGGATACTAGTTACAAAGGGGTATCTAAGTTAGACTAGAAGATTAAGTCTTAGAAGCACACTAGTACTTAGGACACTTAGTTACACATCGAGACCAAATCCTAGATACGACGATTAATACGTATACTTATCGTACTCGAAATTCTGGTAAAATAACTCAGGAATTGAAGATAGTTAGGCTACAAACAAAGAGCGTGCATTTTGTGGTAGATCATTTGCACAATAACACAGGTGAGTTCATTGCCCTTTTTTTTAAACATTTTTGTTTTAAAACGCGGGGCTGAGAAGCATGCGTAAACTGTTTTATCAAAATTGTTTACTTAAATGCTTTTATTTATTATATGTTTTGCATATGGGTGCTTGTTTATACTCCTAGATTCCTGTCTAGGTAATTGCTATGCAGAATCAACTAATGAGTTAATAAATTTACTCTTATGAGTAATACTCAAATTCTAAGACTCTAAACAAACCCTTAGTCCATCAAGCTCAAATTCAAGAATCTAAATTCAAAGTGAAACCAAAAGAACTAAAGTTAAAGATCATGTTCAAGAAATCTAATTCAGTGTGTGATCTGAAAAAAAGGATTCAAATCAAGAATAAACTATAATTGTGGATTCATGGAAACTCTAAAGATCAAAATCAAGAGACTCAAGAAAATCAGAAATCATAAATGTGTGTGAATCTTTGAAATAATGAAATCATTAAAATCTAATGAAATCATTAATTCTTGAGTCAAGGTGGATGTCAGTTGTATAGAAATCAAGACCACGTGTAACACACATTAAGTCCCGGCATAAATAGTAGACTCGAGAAGCCAAGCTATATGGGCAATAACGTGAACTATCAAATGAAATCAATATCAAAATCAAGAGAATCAAGGATGATCAAGAATCAAAGGATATCCGT
This sequence comes from Mikania micrantha, assembly GCA_009363875.1. NCBI lineage: Eukaryota > Viridiplantae > Streptophyta > Magnoliopsida > Asterales > Asteraceae > Mikania > Mikania micrantha. The sequence continues at coordinate 32,586,888 of CM018689.1, read as the reverse complement.
AAAGTCCCGGCATATACAGTAGACCAATGGTTCAAGCTGATATGGGCATCATTAAAATCCTGGCATACACAGGTAGACTCCTTGTGAGTCATGCCTGATATGGGTCACGTGTGAGAGGGTACAACTTGGACAACCACCAACAACTAAGTCTAATTGATTGAGTCAAATAAGGCCCAATCATCATGTCTTAGTTGCATTTAAATGTTTATTTATTTATTCAATTAAACATTTAACATTATATTTCTATAATTGCTTTTGGGAAATCATGTAACTATGATGAACTTAAGAGGATCAAAGGTAAATCAAATTGTGGAAATCAGAATCTAAATCAAAGGTGAATGGAGTGAAACGCTTAATTATCATTAACAACAATATGCTAAGCAGTCCGGTATGTGGTGGGACGGTGGCTGGGGCTTGTCCCCTACATATGCCATATATATAAGCATATTTGATTGGATAGCATAGGTGTTGTTGATGAGGTTAAGGTTGTCATTTCGGGGGATCAAGGTAAACATTTTCAGGGTAATCAAATGCTATGAATCATATGTTATGGAATCAAAATAGTGGAATGAAATGCTTAATTACCACCATGAACAATATATCATATGGTTTAGTATGTGGTGGGACGGTGGCTGGGCGGGCGGTAAGTTCGACCCTACATATGCCCTATATATAAGCATACTGAACTGGATGGTATAGGTGGTTAATGGTGAGGTTAAGGTTGTCATTCAGGTTATTCAAATTCAATTTTATAAAACTTAATGAACTCACCAACCATGTGTTGACTTTATTTTTGCATGACTTCTCAGGTGACGAACAGGTCAACTAAGGAGTTATTCCTTTTGGACTAGGATACCAGTTAGTGGACCTAGCTTTTTGGACCTGCATATTTTGAAGCATCATTATACATATTTATTTTGTATATCTTGTGCAGATACATGATAGAAGATTATGATGTGATAGTAGATTTACATTGTTAAATTAAAAACTTAACTGATGTAATTTAACTTTGTAATTCTATTTTATTTTAACAGTTTCTTATTTATATATCATGTGCAATGTAAACAATCTGATCATTCGGATTATCATTCACGATATCGCGCCCCTGGAACCTTCCGACCTACGGAGAATCCAATCCAACCCCGCCGGCTTGGGGTGTGACAGTTTGCAACTTATAAGTACAAGTTGTAGTGAATGGCGTGAGTGTACGTGTTAGCCCTAATGTTGGCTAACACCTGTGAGTCTCGGTCTTCATTCGGCCCTAGTTTACTTGTTATTACTTATGCAAATATGGCATGTTTTCTTATTGTATGTTTTAAGTACTTGTTGTCATCATTAGGCTAGTAATAGTTCGTTGCTTCATAATCGTAGAGGTTAGAGTTTCAATCATTTTCTAAGTGCAGCACTTAGATTTATACTCTAACTTGATCATATAGTTGTTAGCTTAATTTGTTTCATCCTTGTTCCAAATTTCGTTCACCATCTTTGTAGTAATTAGTTAACTACCATAAATTCCTTGCAGGTTATTCGTATCATTTATGTAAAGTGTTTGTGTATGGGCCGAATGATATGTGGGTTGATTTAACCACTATGGGCTGAAAGAGTGGATTGGGCCGAACAAGAGTGGGTTAAGATAGTCACACGGGCCCATGGTGTTTTCTTGGGACGATTTATGGCTTTAACCGATTGGGTTGAATCATCTATGTTATGGATCCATATATTGGGCTAGCAACTAAGTCTTGGGTCGAAAGTTATGTTTGGGAGCCCATTAAGGCAAGGTGACCGGATTAGTCCCTTGGCCACATGCACCACTTGGCCCTTATAGGATGTAGGTTGGTATCGAGTTTGGGCCGAAACAAAAATGGGCTGGATCATTGGGCCAACCTTTGGGCCTTGGGCCGAATGGTTTTAGATTTCAGTGAACCTATGGGTTCTTTTTAGCTAAGGTTGGGCTGAGATCAACAAGGATTCTAACTTAGGTTCGTGATTATGTAGGTTCGCAGCCATCACCATTCTAGGCTCGAAAATGCTTGTCACGGTTCGGCTGAAGATAGTAGGTTCGCTGGTCTCTTTAGGTTCGTGTGATAGGAGCCCGGCCATGCAAGAGGTTCGGCTAGGGGTTCGGTAATGGTTCGCCCATGCAACATATGCATGGGTTCGGCAGTGGTTTGCTACTGGCCCGATGCTTCGTGAACCACAGGTTCGCCTCCTAAGGAGGTTCGGCTGAGGCCTTGGGTTCGTCTACTAGAGGGTTCGCTTGGGTGGGAAGGTTCGCCGCCACAACTGGGTTCGTGACATCAGAGGTGTGCCCAGCAGGTTCGCCAAAGAAAAGGGGTTCGCCTTTGGCTGTGTTAACAGGTTCGGACGCCCCTCCTTCTCAGCTTCTCTCACGAACCTGTTCATCATGCATCCCTATCTCGACCTGTAGCTGTTGTAGGCTTGTTCCTTGGTTTTGTGATGCGAAAATCAGCCTTACTAGGTGTAGGGTGTGGGGGTAGACGGGTTTCACACCGGTTATGGGTGTTGGCCGAACAAAAGGTTTAGGAAAACCCTAATTTTCGTGAACTTCAAAGCTTCATACCTCAAGTTTCAGTGGATGAATCCTCATTTTGGTTGTACTTCTAGGTAGAGGGAGTCGAGAGCTTCGTGTAGACACCGAAAACACGCGATTTCATCAAAGATTGAAGGAGTTATGGTGATTTGAAGGTAGTGAACTTTAGAGAGAGAGAGGGTGACGGCTAGAGAGGGTTTAGAGAGAGAGATTGTAGAAAATGAGGAAAATGCCCTCATTTAGGGTTTATATACCCCGCGGGTATTCGGGTTCGTTTTGGTTGCTCGGTTTTCGTCTCCGTTGCGTTTCCGGATCGTTACGCGAAATTTTACGTGTCTTAAATAAAGAGTATCTTTAATTTATTTTTAATGAGTTTCAAAATTGTAAAACGTTAAATATTATATTTTCTTAATTTACTATCGTTCGTATCGTTTTCGTTTTGTCAGAACGCGTCAACATCGCGCGTATTCGTTCGAATCGTCATTCGAACAAACACGAAGATGTTTTGGCTTTCTGATTCTTGTTTTCTACTATCCAGGCATCATTTCAAAACTTTAAACTTTCGGATTTATTCGTACAGAGTCACCTATACGAATAATTCGTCGGTTCAGCATTCTGTAACAACAACCGTTATGGTTTTGCTCTGTTTAACCTCACATACGTTTATACGTAGTATCATCAAATCAAGCATCTGTGTGTCAGTTCTGTGTTGTCTGATGTGTTTCTGACTGTTAAACCGTGAGGTTTAAAGCAGATTTCAGACCAATAGCATAATAGTTTAGTGTCAAGCATTAAGTGTCAATAGCATATACATAGTTTCACGTAGTGTGTATCTAAGTTACTGTACGAATTACTGTAGATATCACTGTTTCGGCGACGCGTCCGGCACTGATATTACAAATACGAACTTGAAATCCGGTCTGACCAGTGAATCAGTTCTCGGTCCGACCTGTGAACCGAATCAACCAGCCGGTTCCATTGAGGGCGTTCGCATGTTGTTTTTGGTCCGGTCGAACCCCAGTTCCTGGTTCGATCGGCCTGGCCCGGTTCTAACAACACGAATTATCACATAGTCATTTTTACTTATCCCTGTTGTTTTATGCACATCAGTTTCATTGGTGAGGTTATGGCAAGTTTTATGTTTTTTTTCTTTCCATTATTAGTTTTTTCCACCCATTCTCTATCACCATTTTGTCAACACATTCGAATAAACACCCAACTGCGTCAAGAGGTAGAGAGGAATTGGCGTATTTAGCCACACCCAAACCTGTGCGTATTTAGCAATAACACATTTTGGCATTAGATTGCATGGTCAACGACTCCGTTTTGTATTCACATTGTTTGCATGCAAAGTTCGTTCGTATTCCCCTTGCTTGCAGTGCATCAACAATATGAATTCTCTCCACTTTTGCTCTCCACACTAATAAATTTGTTTTCTTAATCACCTAGTTGTTCTCTTACGCGTTGTCTGTATAGGTGAGATTGGAAAATATATTAGGGTGTAATTAAAACTAAAGGTTATTCTAATCATACTCGATCTACTTTCTAATCTCAGCCTATTCTAATGTATTAGTTATTGTATTGATTATATTTGATCATAATCTCAAGAACAATGTTTCCAGATCCAGAACGTCGTTTGATATATGAGTCAAGTGTTAATGTGGTTTAATATATGTGTTTGTATAATGGTAAGCTTCAGATTCATAGGTGTCTAATTTTTTTTCTTTATGAATTACGAAACCTATGACATTACTTCAATCGTTCTCTCAGATTTGCTACTCTAGGGGTTGATCCAAGCTCACCCTTGGAAGATCCTCGCATTTGGATAAACACTTAGCAAATAAGCATTGACTCAAATTTCTTGTAAATTTTAGATAATCAATGCTATAATTTCTATAGGATCGTATTAAATTCGTTTTCCAAAGCCAATATTTCTACCCTTGCAAGTGCCAAAAATTTGATTTGTAAAAATTTGATTTGGGACAATCCAAACAATTTTTGCGATTAGATATGTTTTTGTATGTTATTCTATCAAATTTGTTTTTTGATATATATATCACCAAGAAGATGATAATTACTAGCTGTTAAATTTTTGGGTCAAGTCACTTAAATTCGCTGGTCAAGTCAATTATGGTCACATAAACCTAGTTTATTTTGTTTAGCCCCCCTTGACCAGCGTTTGATCCAGAGCTTAGAAATCTTCAACGAGCATGCAATCCGCACCTTTGAACTCTTTAAATTTTCTTTGCATCCACATTACACTAAAATACGTAGCTAAATTCAAACACAAGATCTTACGTAAAAAAGCCAAGAGGGTATCAATTAGATTATAAGCCCTTAGTTTCATTACAATGATGGTTTAGTTATTCACGAAAAAGATAAACCGCTAGAGGTGGCAATCTTCACCTAAATCAAAAAAAAAATGGTTTGGTTTGGGTAAACACTTGTTGTATAATGAATTCAAATAGGTAACATCATAACATTGAATGAGTTGAGATGAATAACATTATAACATAATAAGGCCAAGATAGGTAACTTAAAAACTATGTGGATGCAATTGTTTCAAATGTTTAAGAATGATTACTAACATATTTGATAAGAAAATTACTAAATATTATCCTAATTGAGTATATGTTACTTACAACACATTCTGACTTAAATAAAATTGATACTTTTTAAAAACAATCTATTTAAACAAAAACAAATTTTGCTAAAACTTATTTTAACTTACACACATCCTAACCAAATCTGTTCTGACTTGTTATCTAACCTGATTTAACATGTTCATTTTGTCATGCTTAGAATAATAACCTCATGTATTTATTAGCTCAAGGCCTCAAGCATTTAGCCCAAGCGTCAAATCAGTCTATCGACATACTGTTCTTAGCATGGCAAAGCTAATTATGATCTATTCATCAGTTTGATAAAGAATATTTTTGTTCGCGCACATTCTATTAGATAATATTTAATGATATATTCAAACCAACACCCTACCAAGCAAAAAAAAAAAGTTATGTTATTCACACACCCTACTGCCACACCTTATACTCCAATACACCCAGTATTCGTCAATACAGGGAGTATTGAGGAGTAATTATTAGGTGTCAATACCAATGATTTGGGTGTTAGTGTCAATGATCGGACCTTATACGCCCCATAGTGACCACTATGAGGTGTATACTTGACAGGGGGTGTTAAAATATATTTTTAGGGTGTGTAGATAACATCTCCCAAAAAAAATAGTATTATAATTAAATAAAAAGGTTTTGTGAAAATATCTACATGTATCAATCATGCTAGTCACCCTAAACGTCAACAAATTTCATAAGAAGCTATCTGACTTATCACTATGTATTTTATAATTATAATATTATTTTCTTTCAAATATATACTGATAATTATGTTAGAGAGAAAGGGAGTGTCCCTTTAAATTTGTATGACATTTTGGGGATGCGCAACTAAAATCGAATTGGCTAGTGATGAAGTTTCAAACAATTGTTAAAAAGAACAAAAACTTGCGTGTCGTAAAATTTTTTCAACCGATCGGTATGTCTCGGTTAGTCGGGTTAAATGTTTGGGTCAATAATTTATGTCATGTCGGGTAAAACAATAAAAAATAAGAATCTAATAATTATTATATGTGAAAAAGGAGTAAATATCTGAAAGAAATATTACAATTCAGCTCGACAACTTTCGAGATTGGTTGAGGATTTTTTACGTTTATCTTGAGTTTGCATCAACAACATTTTTTTGAAAAATGAATCAATAGCTTTCACCTTTCTCATGATAAATTGTTTCAAAAATTATGCACCAATTCAACATTTCAACAAAATTACAAAATAAACACTAAAATATGCAACAATTAAAATTACTAACTAATTAAATAAGTCTTCAACAACTAATTAACTAAAATCACCAATTGAAATAATTAAATGTGACGGTAGACTGGTGGGGTGGGGTGGACGGGATTCTAGAAAAAAAAGACTCTGCGATCGAGAAGAAAAATAATAAAGAAATTATGGTAGGAAGTAGGATGAAAGAAGATAGGGGAAGGAGAGACTTAAATATTTAGGGGAGTAAATTATAGTTTTGGGCCATGTGGTTTAAATATTTTAACTATATCAACCTAAAATAAAATCTTCTATCAATGAAGCCCATGTAGTTTAAAAAAAACAACGGTTTTGGCCTCTAACTATAAATTAAGTCTAGTGATCAAAACCGTTAGTCAAATTTAGGGGCCAAAACCATTAATTGTTTAAACGACAGGGGCTGTAATGATAGAAGATTTTATTTTGGGTTGAAATAGTTAAAATATTTAAAACACGGGACGAAAACTGTAATTTACTCTATTTAGGGTAAATAAAGGAAACAAAAAAATTAGGGATTTTAATATGTGAATAACTTTTGAAGTTAATTCTTTTATTTACTAATTACAAAAAAAAACATATATATATTTAGAAGAGATGGTAATATAATTTTTTTTTAAATGAGGGGTGGGGGCAAAATCAAAATTTTTAAAAAAAATTAACCTTTCGGTCCGAAAATTAACATTACTGACAAAAAAAAGAGGGGGTGGTCGCCCCTCCCAGTCCCTTCAAACCTTTGCCCATGCAATTAGCATGTAATCACCAAAATTAAATTCTACCATAACTTACTGCTTAGTTTTGATGGCTTGATTAGTTGATGGTTCAGTATCAGTCATTTAAGTTAAACATAAATAATTGATGGTTATAACTTATAACCTAACCAGATCAAATGTTTGATCAAGGACAGACCTTTTGAAGGGGCCAAAGGTGCCCGACTCCCTCTGTTTATCTGGTCAGAAATGTTGATTTAGTAATATTTTGCCAGAAAATTTCTGTTTTTTTCACTCGGAATGGTCGATTTAGTAGTATTTTGTTAAAAACTTTTATAGGTATTGAGTCCGACCTCCTCCGTTTTCTTCTTAAAATCATTCGGCTCCCTTTGAGTTTTTTTAAGCTCCGTCAATATGTTTGATAACAACACGTATAGCATAAGAAGTTAAACAACAAATGACAGTAACACAACACATCTATCGTTTTTATTTATTTATTTTTATATATTTATTTATTTATATCTATCTATAGCTTTTGTGTAGTAATGGATGGTGGGGATGTTTTGGGTCTCCATTTGTTAATCGTCTATTTTAGAAAAGATATTTTGCTCATGTTGCAATCAATATTCGTTCTTTATATATACTTTTTGATTTTTTTTTTTATCTTGTATTAAATTTTCTCATACACTAATCATTTTGATGTATTGGTTTAAAAGATTTACATCAATTGTAGTGTTAAAATGCTTGCATTGAACATATTTTTTTTATTATCTCTAAATCTCTAATGTGTATCGTAAAAGAATAATGAGTAATCTATCATGTCAGTTCAAGTTTTTCGAGGGCTTAAGGCAAAAACAAAAACTAAAATCCTTTCCGTGAATAATTTTTTGCTTGTGATAAAAAACATGATTCGTAAATTCTAAAAGTACATAACAATATGTTAATTTGTCTTTATGTATATAAAGTCTTGTTTGGGATTTTATCTAAAAATGATTTATTGACTTGTTGATTTTTTTCAAAAAGCCAATAAGTTAATAAATTGTTTGCCAAACTTAAAATGACTTTTGAAAATGAGTTTTGAAAACTACTTTTTGTAAGATGGTAATAAGTTATTTTTCAAAAGTTAAAAATTCTATCTTTTTAAAATTAGTTATGATTTATTAACATAAAATTACAAATCTATCTGACTCTTTACTCTTTACCTAATAACTTAATATGACGTCAATAAAAAATGTCCTTTTTGGTCAATTTAAAAAATTAATTTTGGAAAAGTTAATTCAAACACATTTATAAAAACTTCATTTCAAAAATTCACAAGTTAATAAGCATTTTTAACAAAAAGTCCTTTTGAGGTTAAATAAGTAATCCCAAATAGGGCCTAAATTTACTCATAATTATAGTTAAACAATGTCACAAATAATATTGACAATGAATCGTAGAAAGTACAATTCTTAGTGATAATATTTATAACCAAGCTCCTCTTTGTTTATTGCCTTGATTACCCAATTTACGACTATATAATTTGTCTAAATCTTTCACTCATGTCATTAATAAAAGATTTATTATAACGTCAAGAAATGTGAAACAAAGACGCAAAAGGTGTAATTATTTGAAATGAGAGAACCTTAATAAACTCTCTTTTTTAAAAATACTAGTGAACTCTCTAATATTCCAGATTGAAAACAACAAAATAAATAACCTGAACAATAACCCAAACATAACACTAACGGTTGGGGCTCCAAATATTTTAAAAACCCCAGTCTCTTGCCTCTAAGTAAATTAAGTGAAGCCAACTCTGGTAATCATACCATCCCTAAAGGATTTAGATAGTTAATCTAAGCTTCTTTTATTGAGAGGAATGCTATTATTTCATGTAATAATCTAAGTTACTATTTCATCTTAAATTTGTATTTTATCTTATAATCGTATTATAATCACATATAAAACCAATGAAATTTTTACCAGGCTAGCTAAATATTTTGATTATTAATTATTAATCTAATGAATTTATTACTAGACTAGTTAAAAATTTATAATTCGAAAGAATAAAATTTGTAATTGATATTTACGAAAGCAATATTTTAACTATGAACTTCGTATTAGTTCATGATAATTGGTATATTGGTGAATATTTTTATGTTATTAAAAGAAAAAAGAAATTCAGAATTTATTTATAAATTTTTTTTCTGAGTTAGGTACACCGAATGGTCATGTGATGTGTTAAAATTTTAGATTGTCCAAAACTTAAGAAAATACAAGAATGATCCAAAAATATGCATAAAATGTAAATAAATTTGGCAATTGACATCCTATTGACATCATACACATATTCACTCAGGCACATTTCAATTAAGGGTGTAAACGAGTCGAAACGATTATGAGCTCGATATGACGGGCTCGAACTTGGCTTGTTTGGACAAAATAGGGCTAAAGCTCGAGCTCGGATTTTTATTACTAATTTAATATATATTTATATGGGTTGGATCTACTAAAAAGATATTTTTGCTTCAGAAGAGTAAAAACTAATAAAAATTTGACATATGGATACTACAAATATAAAAACAAAAATATGGTACAAAAAATATTATTCAGTACATAAAAAACAAAAAAAATCCGGTACAAAAAAGAAAAATCCAGTAAAAAAAATAAAAATGTAGTATAAAAAAAATACAGTACAAAAAGCATAAGAATCCATTACAAAATAGACAAAATCAAGTACAAAAAAAATAAAAATCAAGTATAAAAAATAAAAATGTATTGTAAAAACAAAAAATACATTACAAAGAACACAAAAATTTAGTACAAGAAAAATGCAGAACCAAAACAATAATCTATTACAAAAACATAAAAATATAGTACAAAAAAATGAGGTTATACCTAAATTGTGTTGTCAAATGTCAAACTTTTATTAGTTCTTACTCTTTTTAGGCAAAAATCTCTTCTTATTTTGATATATTCCCTATATTTATAATTTTACTTTCCAAATTTAACATAAAATCTATGATTTAAATATATTTAACATAATTTTATACATAAAAATAATTAATTTTATAAATATACATTTAATATAATAAATAAACGTTATAAAAATAACAAGCTCGATTAGGCTCGCAAGTCGGCTCGAACTCGATATATAAAGCTCGCAAGTCGGCTCGAGCCTGATATGTAAAGCTCGGGCTCGATAACTAAATGAGCCATATTTTTGGGCTTGAGCTCGGGCTTAAGCTCGTTTAGGCTCGGCTCGTTCGAGCCTTTTACCGATCCGATTTCGATTATTTCACGAGCCAACTTGATTCGTTTACACCCTAATCCCAACCCCCTACCCCCACACAACATTTGTCGTAAAAATCGTTAACCACTAATAAATTAAAAATAATAATCGATCTTGTATTTATATTAGTCCGTTTAAACATAAATGGTAGATTAAATTGTCAAAATAATCCTTGTAGTTTGCTATTAATTTTTTATTGTTTCCTAAGTTTCATAAATTAGTTATATGTTGCTAAAGTTTAAACATTTGTAACGCAAATAGTCTTTAGAAAAAGATAATTTGGTTAAACATGTGATGATAATTTAATGACCTAAAAACTATATGTTAATATTTAAAGTTTAAGATCATATAAATACTTTATGAAACATAAAGACTATCTTAACAATTTACTCTAAATTGTAAATGTAAAAGTAAGACTGGTCACCAACACTGTTTACGTTTTGTGGGTGTGGATGACCTTTCACCTTTAGGTTTATCCTTATGACCGGCTTAAAATGCATTTATTGGTCATTAAAAATAAATAAATAAATAAAATGATAACATAAAAATACAAGTGGGTTACATCATGGAATTATGGGCCAAGGATACCTAATCGTTTGTTTGAATTTGTAATTTTCAAGTGACAGTGGTTCATGGGGTAAGAGATGTTTGGAATTAGTAGTTTTGATAAAGACAAACATAAAATAATAATAATAATAATAATAATAATAATAATAATAATAATAATAATAATAATAATAATAATAAAAATAGACGGCCTGTAAAATGAGATGAACAATTTTAAAATGATAAGATCGTCGTGTTATTGATCTCCCACGATACGTACAACCATATTAATATCCATATTTTTTATTTACTTTTAACCATCAAAAATAAATAATATATCAAATAAATAAAGCAATATATTTTCTAGTTTCAAACCACAACCAAAATATATACCCGAATTCTCTTTAGTTGTGGATCATGTTTTTAACCTTTGGGTCTTGAAATCTCATCAATTGTGAAACTTATTCAACTTCTGAGAGAGAGAAACCCATTAGGTAATTATAATAGTGATTTTGTTAGAAGTATGTGTTTGATCATTTTTTTTTTCTAAAAACCCTTCCGATTAAGAGAAGACAACATAAACTTGTTACATAGCGAAAGATTTTGTATACGCCTGTACGATGCGCATACCCCTCTGACATCCACTGATTCGACAATGATTTGTCACGTATACGCCTTATATATGACCTATACGCCCATATAGGCTTATATGAGTCTCATAAGTTCAATTATTAACAATAAGAAATTATAACAAATAATAAGCGTCTCCATATACGCCTCATACAAACCTTACGTGACGTATTGAGGTGTGAATGATGTGAGATGCTTATAAGAATAACATGACAAATTTTGAAATACAAAACAATGATTAAAAAAGTATTACAAGAAACATTTTTAAATAAAAAAGAAGGATTAAAAATAGTACACTCCTATTAAATCGAACAAAATCCATTAGCCCATTATGTAACCCAATGGAATAAGAGGACAATAACGACTCAAATTACTATGATTAGTGACTTAATTATGTTTTAATTAAATAATATAGTAGTATTTTTTTAGATTATGTTTTATTATGTAAGAGCTTAAAAAAATTAGTGTATTACACATATTTAATACATGAAAAATAAATAATAATTTGTAAAATATAGTTAGAAAATATAATAATTATTTATAATAAAGTTTACTTAAACATCCAGAAATATATATATATATATATATATATATAGGGGAGGGTTCCTAAGAAAACCTTCTTTTTCTAGAAAACTAAGAAAACCACTTTTTAACCATTGATTTAATCAATCTACGGTTGAGATCATGTAATGGTAATTTTGTAAATAAGTGATAATTAAAGGATTTAGTTATAAAATCATTAGGGTATTATAGTCAAAACATATTTTTTTCTCTCTCCTATATTTAATAAACTCCTAAAATTACAATATTATCTTTTCTTTCCTCATTTATGTAAATAAAAACTAATTTAAAAATTTTGTATTTTTTTCTCAAAAAATGAATTCAATTGATCATGATTTTTTTGTTGAATATTTTTCAACCAAATCTAAATTTTATGATTACATATATATATAATCATATACATAGTTTATATATACATGATTACATATATGTAATCATATACCTGGTTTCATAAATGTCAGATTACATATATGTAATCATATACTGGTTTCATAAATGTCTGATTACATACATGTAATCATAAGAAAGTGCAGGCACTTATATATATGTAATCAACTAATATTTTACACCATCATAATTGTAAGCAAGTTACCCAAATATGAATACATATATATGTTAAATATACATGATTACATATATGTAATCATATACTTGGTTATATATATGTAATTATAAGTCATCAACTATTAAGTTAAATATATATATTTAAATATAAAAAAAATCATACTATTTGATTACCGATTACATATGTAGCAAGAGATGTGTAATTTGAATAGCTCATTGAAATAATATTTTAGTGCAAAGTTGTCTTTTCAGTAAAATCTGTTGCATTTATATTTCCATCATGCTGCAAAGTTCATTAATAGGAATTAACTAAAACATGATTTAACAAAATAACTACCACTAGATTATAAAAGATTTTAGCCATTAACCAAAAGATAACAACCGGAAATGGCAACAATTTTTGCAATTCAAATGTTGGTATTCAGAAACAGTACCCTAAAGTCCAACCTTGTTGTAATAATTAAAAAAAACATGGGTGTACTTGCACGTAAAAACATTAATGGGCCAAAGTTTATACTAGTTCTTGTCCAATAGGAGGTGCTTATTATTCGTGATACAAACGTGATACTAACATTGACCAAATTAGATTAAAACTGAAACAAAAGGATCAAGTTGTAAAAATCAAATCATAACAATTTGTAAATTTAGTATTTCTTTTGTGGCAAGAATGATACAAAACCTATGAATCGATACAGATAAACATCTAATAAACCTTAATTATGTCTTAGTATCAAGAAAAGAATACCTAAATCCTATCAACGACAAGGCGAATAACCGTCGCTTCACGAATCAAAACAATAAAAATAAATCATGATCATTATATACCATTATATACCATAAAGTAACAATAATTTCTTCCGCGTTTGATCTTTCTAGTTCAGCATTACGAGTGAATCAACAAAAGTAACCTGACTATTTGCTATTCAAAAGATGATTTCAGACTATTTGGTTGATTTCGATCCACTCCCCCATGTGGAACAATTCCAGATGATCCAAATGCATTTTCTAGAAAAATTCCATTTTTTTCTTTACATCTTGATATTATCCCACAAGAAAATGCAATAAAAATCAATTACTGAATGCATACGGAAAAAACAACGATCATACAATATTGAAATATTTGAATATGATAAAATCAATTTAGTAGGCGAGCGTAATTAGGAACATTAAAAAAATATAACTTCCTAAAATAATGGAATGAAATTTTACCAAACCACCCTTCAAAAAAATAATTATTTAAAATATTAAGAAATTATGTGATTGGTGGATCATGGTTTTCTTGGTTTTCTTAAAAAGTGAGAGTTTTCAATTGAACCTTCCTCTATATATATATATATATATATATATATATATATATTTAAAATTACAATTATTTAATAATAGTGAGAAGTGAGAAAAATAAGAAGACAAAAAATTATACCATCTTTTTCTCGTTTAATATAAGAAATAGACAAAAAAATAAAGCTGATAAGATATCGCAAAGTGGTATGTGTTCGCCTCCATTATAATTTTATTATAATAGATTATTCGTGTATTGCTCGACCAACAAGTAATGTTGGACATCACTAACAGCTTATACATGTATACCGATCGTATAAGTTTTTACTAACATTGGTTAAAGACTTGAAGTGTTAGAAATGACGTGAAAGTCTAGAACCAACGCAGTCTTCCAAATCCTATGTTTTATATATCATGTAGATGCAGACCCGGCCCATGCGTCTTTCGTTTTTCTTTGATAAATTATAAATAACTATGTTTTTTCCGCTGCGTATTGCTGCGGGTTATCACAGTGCACTCCTAAAACGAGTATTATATATCATTTGTAGAAGCATATGTTACATAGCAAAATGAAATCTCTCATGACGAACTGTATACAAATTTATCAAAAAACATAAAACATATAAAATCAATACAAATTGATATAATTTTAATTGCAATTTCTTCTTTTAGGGGTGTTTTTAGTCTTTACACATGTATTTTTTGTATATAATCTTTTGCAGTGGGTTTGTGAATTAGTTATTGGTTTGAATATAATCTTATTGTTTTACTAACTTTTTCTATATTACTATATGCACTACTAGAAAAAACATGCATTTCCGACGGAATCCCGACGAAAAATGTAACAAATTTGCGACAAAAAAAAAAACATTGGAAGTTCCGACGAATTTCCGGCACAAATTAATATTTATTATATTTACTATAATATATGTATTTAACATTTGCGACACAATTCCGACGCAAATCGTTGCGACAAAATTCCGACAAAAACAGTTTGCGACACATTTCCGACAAAACTGTTTGCGGCACAATTCCGACAAAACCATTTCCGACACAATTCCGACAAAGCAATTTGCGACGCAATTCCGACAAAACATTTCTGAAAATAGCAACACAAAATATTTGTGTCGGAAATTTGTAGCAACTTGCTACACATTTGCGACAAAATATTTTATCAATTAAATTTAATTTATTTGTGTCGGAAATTCGTTGCAAGTTTCGACACATTTGCGACGAAATTTTCTTTTTAATTAAATTGATTTTTTATCGTCGGAAATTTGTAGCAATTTCCGACGCAATTGTGACAAAACTTGGTCTTTGTTTACATTCACATACTTCGTCGGTATTTTGTCGCAATTGGGTAGTAATTTGTGACAAAAAAAATTGCGTAGCAAATTTTTGTTGGAAAAAATGACTTTTTCTATATATAATTTTGGTCTCAAGAATTATATTATAGATCTAATGACCTTAAATCGTTCTTGCATTTTTTACACTAAAACCCTTTTTTTACTATAACTTTGTCCCTTAATAATATATAATTTTAAATGATTCCTATTAATACTCATAAATAGAACCAACAGAATGTCAAGATACATTGATTAAAGTATTCTCTACATATACAAATGTTGTAAGAAAAAAGTTGTAACAAAATATTGGTTTTAATGTTAAAATATGTGATTATTAATTAAATCTAGATTGAAAAAACAATAATAGTTGCATTTATTGAGTGTTTACACACTAATTTATGAATAGGTTAGGTGTAAAAAGGTCTTAATATTCATACACCACCTATATATATATCAATAGCCATGTTAAAAAAAAACTCTATCTGAATTTGTAGTTGTCAACGTACTCTTAATACCCTTGATGGCTTGGTATATGCATTGTCTCTTAAAAATTTAGATGTTATGGGTTGAAATTTAGAGAAGAAGATATTAATAATTAATATTCAAATTTAGAAGTGAGATAGATTTGTCCTTCATTTTTTTCTTTTTGAATTTGCAGTTTTATTCATGGGGTTAGAGATGTCTTTTCATCGTTTATTTTGTTTGGGAGTACGACAGAAAGGAATAAAAAAACACAAATGGATCTGTCGTTTTGATAAATACAAACTTGGAAAAATACAAATTAAGAAATTAATGGATGGCTTGTAAATTGAGTTGAACAATTTTAAAATGATAAGATCTGCGTCTTATTGATCTCCCATCATACGTATAAGAAATGATTTAAGTTACATAATTAGGTGTCATTTTTATTCAAATGCTTTTGAAAATAAAATCGTTTGATGACAAACGATCATGTCGTAGCGCAAAACGTAAACTTGACTTTGAACTCTAAGCTTGAAAGTTGATTCAATATTCATTTACATCGTTGGTGATGTGGAGGGAGCATGCTGGAAGAGCGTGATGGAGAGTAAGAAGGATACGATGCTCGTGGAGGGTTTGTAATGACAATTGGAATGATATTAACTTTCATTTATTTATTATCTATGTCACACCTTCCAAACACAATACGAAAATAATTAGGTATTAGGTTGGCAACTATAACCTGGTTAAAAACATGTCATGTTTGGATTGACTTGTTTTCTAAAACAGGTCGAGTTCGTATTAACATAATTATAAAAGAGTTGCCTTGTTAACCTGTTTAAGGTTTCAAAATTATTATTTTATTTTTCTATCTTAAAACAATTATTTAGTTGTTTTTCTTTTAATTATATATCATAATTTAATTGTTTAATTAACAAAGTTTTTTATTCAACTCCCCAACCCGTCAATCCTCCAACCTGCAACTTGTTAATCCGCTAACCCGCCCCCTATAATACTTTGTTCAAACCAAATTGAATCTCACACTAAGCATCTTCGTTCTCTCATATACTCACAAATTTTACATTTTTGATAAATCTAAAAGCTTCATTTTTGTTTAGCGAGCTGCTAAACACTGGAGATGATAATTAGCTAAACCCACCTAAACTAACTTGTTTTCACATGCATTTATATTCATTCAATTTACACAACTAAATGGTTTCTCTCAATTTCACCAATTTTTGGGTTGTCACAGTAAGCACAACCACATTTTAATTTTTAGAGTGGTTTTCAATATCAATAGTTTCTATAGTGACAACAATTGTAACAATCTCAACAAATGCAACAACCACATGTTCCACAACATGATGAAGCTCGAGTTTAATAATATTATGCAACCTTTGTTTTTAACTTTATTATAGATTTTATTTTAACTTACTTTTTTTAATGTAACACAATTTTATTTCTTTATATATATTTAGTTTCTAAATTTTATTATTATTATTTGTTAAATATATGTGTAAATTAAAAATAAGAAATGGTTTACGTTGAAATAGAAAAATGAATGATGATGTGGAGAAGAGAGTGTGCATATATTACACCTAATTTAGATTCTTCGTATGGATACTACTTGGATAGGAAAAAAAAATCATATGGCAAAATCTTTTGAGATTTAACAATTCACATGAAATATAGAATTAAAGAATTATTTTTAAATTTTTTTAGCAGAGGATGTTATCTGAACAAAAAATTGAAATCTATCTCAATGTTTTGAATAAAGGAACATTTACATATTTTCTTATTTCTAATATTATTTATTACATATATATACCTAAGTAAAAAAATAAACATATTCTGTTTTTTAAAAGATATTTCTCCACCAAATAAACTAGTTATGTCACACCCCCACCTCTCGTCACCTGCGATGATGTCATTCGTCACTTTGAGAAGGTTCCGGAAGCATAGTGGTGATGTCTCAGAGATGAGGGGTGACTTACTTGAACCGATATCACAGCACACAGATTATCTTAAAAGAAATATGTTACATTACAAGGATTTCGTCACCCAAAACCAAACGTACAGTTTACCAACTAAGTTTATTACATGACTAATTTATTTAATTACAATTATATATAATGTTCATCCTCACCCGGCGGTCACTGTCTTCCTGCAAAAAGGTTTAGATTTAAAATGTCAGCACAAAGCTGGTGAGATCATACAGTTCAAATTCCACAATATGATATGTAATGCAAGTTCTCAAAATGTTCAGTTCAAGATAACCATTGGACCCGTATCTAGTTCCTTACGGACTGTTCTACTACGTTCTATAAAGATACTACCCGTCGGTACATATCTTAGTGCCTCATTGTCTTAATGTCTATCACTACATTAAGAAGTTCTGGAAACATATAACAAACATTTACACCAAGGGGAGTTGCAAGCTCCCGGCAAATGGGTTGTCAGCCGATAGTACTATCATTGTTTTCTGTTCGGCCCCACATGGGTTCACTAGATACAGTTCGGACATGAGGACTTAAGTTCTGTGATAGTGTTCTGTTCTACAGGCAAAATCCCATGAAATCCACAAGTTCTCAACAATCACATGAAATCACGCAGATAACAGTGATACATATCATATAGTTCTGAAAAGTTCCACAGTGCTACCCCGATGTTTATAAAAAATTAAAAAGAAAAGGGGTTGTACGAAACTCACCTGATATCTTACCGATAGCAGAATATCACACAAACTGGTAATAATAGGATAATTCTGTATTTATTTATGTTAAATTAGTTATTTATGTTTTAACTTACTGATTAAATCTTTCTGAACGTCCAATGTCAAAGACATTGTCTTAACAGTCATCATACTGATGTTTAATATTTAATTAGTTATTTTAATGTCATATCATACAATGTATGATAATATAGGAACCTATACTGATTTGGGTTCCTAATACACAGTTGATGACATGTTTAATTAATCCGAATAATCTCAGATTAATCAAATAGTTAATGTTATTGATTATGATGATGAAACAGTTCCTAGATAGATTAATGGCTTAGTAATGATTAATCCTTGTTATTGATTTCCCAAATATCATGAAATATCACAATGTAGTATTAGAATAGGTTTAATAACCATGTTTAACATACTAATCTGACTGTTATCATAAACATCAAATAATCGTTCCAGTGAGTATGTTAATGATTTTGATTAGTTTAAAACACTTAGATTTCACGTTGCATGTCAAAGATTAATCAAACTAATCACCTACATTGTCACAATCAAATGGTTTAAACCATTATAACCATTGTTATGATTCTATGCAAACCGGGCATTACAACGGATCAAAACAAGGATTTATCCGTTAAAACATCGTGTTCTTCGTTTGTAATCAATCCTAGCTATCATCTAGGCAATAATCAACAACCCTAACTATGTCATTACGTTCAAAAACAAGATTTAATCAATCATTATCAAAATAGATGGTTAAAACGAACCGTTACCTAATCAGATGGAGTTCTGAGTGTAAAAAGACGATCAGGACTTGCAGAAACGTTCCCTGGTGCGATCCACGCGATCAAAAGGCTTCAAAATGAAGGTTTTGTTTATTAGAAGGCTGGTTTTTCGTTTGCAGAGGAAGAAACGTCGAGAGGAAGATAGAAATTTGAGTTTCTAGATGAAATCTTGACTTTTTAAGCCATTTTCCCGACTTGCTGACGTCAGGCGTACCGCCCCAGACCACCCTTTCACGCGGGGCGTACCGCGCGGATGGAGGGGTTCAGATATTTTGAGTGTCTTCCGCGCGTACTGCCTAGGCCATTTTCCTCAAATTTTGGATTTTTCCTTCGTTTTGCGATTCCGGGCAATCCGTAACTCCGTTTCGCGCACGGTTTTCGCCCACGTTCACCATTTCTCGCGTACTATCATCTTGTAATAATTTCGATTGTCAACTCAACGTGAATTTCAAGCACAATCCAATGTGCTCATTTCTTTGATGACATAATTCTTCGAACGTGATTGTCACAAGTTAATTGCATATTTTCTTCTCAAAAGAGCAAATATGTAATTGATTTAAAAGGTTGAGTAAATATTTAATAATCATTTATACCAGGGGAATATATATAAAAATTGCTTGAATAGAAAAACTGATCTTTAATTGGTTAATAGAATTTTGAATTCAAAAATTACAAAAGCTTGAAACCTCTTATGAATGAGATTACATTCATAAATTAAATTAGTGAAGTTTTGACTAAATTGAAAAAAAGAAAGACTTAAAAAGAAATCTTAATAAGATGTGTCAGCTTCACATTGTAAAGTTTGAGGCAAGGGTTTAAGGTACATTTGAGGTCACAATTGTTCAAGTATATGTTATAAATCGTCTAATTTTTTATATTTAATTTTTTGTCAATTTGGTTCTGAAAAAACAATAGAGTTTTGTAGGAGTAAACAATTTATACAATTTTTTTAGTGGTAAAAAATGATTTATACTAGTTTTCTAGTGGTAAAAAAGAATAATCAAGCTAATTGGTATAGAGGTAGATGATTTTCATAAGAAATTAGATTATTCTAAATTGATCTTAGATTGTAAATAGAGTAAATTTATGTAGACAGAGGGAAATTAACTTTTCTTGTTTTTGTTCCTTAGATTTATAGACCACACGTTTTTATGGTAAGAAAAACATTATTCATGAAAAGAGTCTAAATTTTGTATTTACTTATTCTTCTAAAAAAAACTTAAGTTGGTACTATTAATGACAAATGATGACATGAATGATATAATATAAGCTAATTTATTAGATATAGTATGTTATTATTCTCCTTGTTAAGAACACGTACAGAAAACATAATTTTGATTGTAGAGGAAATATTTTAAATAATCCTTGAGAACACACCTGAGATCAAATATAAAAATTCAAACTACTTAAATATTCACTCATTTACAATACAAATGTACCACATAGTCTCACTTTCAAATATGATATAAGATATTAGAACTTAAAACAAGAAAATTAAGTATTTTTTTTAACAGAATACTAGTACCAATCTCAAACAGTATCAACCAATACGATCAGAACCAGTACCGGTATTTATTTTCATATTTTTAGTTTAATATAATTAGTAACACACCCTTACTAAACTAACACAACTGATATGCAATTGAGTAACCGGTTTTGTGGTTTATTTTATCGTCCCTACAACTTATTAAAGTATTGAGTTACGAATTTACTTTGACACATATACTAAAACTGAAGTTTAAAGTCGTGCAAGTCATGAAGAATACTTCCATGATTGCTTGCTTATTAATTTGATAACCATATTTACATCATGTATTCTGTTTAAATTTGCCGAATACCGAACGAACACACCAAACTTAACTTGTAAACACCAAAATGATGTCTGGATGCTTAATAAAAGAGGGTTATTTTGAAAACTTGGTTGAGTTAAAGAAACTTTGGAAACCATTTTTAAACCATTGATCAAAAACTTTGGATGTATGAGATTAAATATGAAAAAGATGTTTAGATGGTTTTACGATAAAAAATCTGATGATAGTACAAAAGAGTACATGAAGGGTAAAGTTGTAATATTACCATGTGTACTCTTCTTCAATAAAAAATTTAAAAATAGTACAAAATAGTAAAAAAAGATTGATGTAGATGATGTGAATGCCTACAAGAATATGATGATAGTACAAAATAATTGAAAATTATTTCAATTACGTACTTTTTATTTGTATTATGTTGTATCGAAATTACATGATTAATTATGTTAATTTATGTCTGCATGTGTTCTTGAATAAATTTGAAGTTACTTTGTTTTTGTTACATTTATTTAACATTCGTTGTAAAATGTATGTAACATATATGTAGCATGATTCCATTTTATTAATTTTATTTACGTAACCAACTGTTATATAGATATTACATAAAAGTTACATATATGTAATTTTGAATGTCTTAGAAATATTTTCTTTGACATAAATAAATATTTTCTT
This sequence comes from Mikania micrantha, assembly GCA_009363875.1. Taxonomy (NCBI): domain Eukaryota; kingdom Viridiplantae; phylum Streptophyta; class Magnoliopsida; order Asterales; family Asteraceae; genus Mikania; species Mikania micrantha. Next base: position 32,565,110 of record CM018689.1, on the reverse strand, counting down.
TTACATACACGTAACATTGTGTTACAAATATGTACACAAGTTAGAAACCGGATTTTAAAGGGGTTTTAGGATCCACGTAACCTAAAACCTGAATTGTATTGTGTAAAATCACTGTAACAAAGTAAAAAAAATGTTTAAATTTTTTGGATCGGTTTCAGGGATACATTAAGTGCATATATCTTATAACTATATATAATGCATATTGGTGAGAGAAAGTGGAGATGTCTTAATATTAAGAAATGTACATGTTATAATGCTTGAAGTACAACCTTAAAGCTTATTGAAGTTATGAAAGAAACTAGGGATTCAAAAACAGGATTCAAATTTCAAAATGAAGCCATCTCAACAAAACCTTAGCCCTAATCTCTCCCACGTTCTCTCTGGCGACCAAGCCGCACCACCTCCGATAGGAATATAGCGGCATGACGCTCCGCAGGTGGATGAGCAAATTCCTTCACACTCAAGAATAACACACGGTGGTGGTGGCTGATTAGTATCTGCACGTGATTCATCTCCCCATAGTCGACGTCAATGGTTGCGGTGTTATTAGGGTTTTACCCTTAGCCTCTACGTGCTTTCAGTATTAGAACATCGATATTGACTTGGTGTTTTGGTTTCTCTTCGACCAGGTACGGGTTTCAATTTAAGAACAACGATGTTGACTTGATTTAATTTTAAATTTTGGGCCTAATGTGTTTATTTAGTTTGAAACTATGAATTTCTATTCATTAGTAGCAAAGGGGTTTTGTTGTATGCTTACAAGCATTGCTGTTTTAGGATTTGATGAAGACAGAATGCTTACAAGCTTTAAAGGCTTCAAGCATTGCCAACATAGTTATTAGGTTGTCTTCTTCTTCATTTTTCTATTAACTGCATAATTTTGACCAACATCATTTGTTCTATTGAGTTTGATATTTGTTAAGTTAATTTTTGTTCTATTTGTGTAGTTTTTCTAACTGAAGTGATTTAGGCTTGAATATAAATGGTGTATCTATGTTGTTACATGTTTGCATATGGGTGATAGGTTGTTTAATTGCTTAATGATGTTTTGCTTTCTATTTTGTTATTCTGAATTTGAGTTTTTGTTGTAAACATAGTTGTACATACTAGTACCTTTAACTATGAGGCATCTTGAATACTTCAGTTTTGTTTACTAATTGGGTCTCCTTTGTTTGATTGTTGAATATGATGATGAACTTAATGAGGAGGATCCGCTGCAATTTGATGACATGTATGTTAACTTATTATACATTGTGGTTTGATTGTAGTATGAATTCTATGATGAGATGTTGATTGACTTTATAAAGTTTAAGCATTATTTATTGTTTTATTAATTGTCATGGCTTCATAAATTTTAAGCATTATTAACTATTCTATGATAAAAAATAATAAAGATTTTGTCATGAAGTAACTTTTTGAGATATTAGTATTGTGGTTTGATGGCAGAATCTCGCTGCAGCTATAGCAGAAATCAAACCAGCTCCAGCATTAAGTGAAAGTTATGATAAACCTTTAAATTTGGATGACTTAAAATTTGCTCATGAACAATTACAAAACAAAACAAAACACCCCTTTAGCCCGTTAATTTTGATACATGGACATGTTGAGTAACAGGTAAAAATTGGTAATTTTTGGTGTGGTTTACGATAGGATTTGGTTGGTTGACCTGTAGTCAGTACTTTGTCTCTAATCATTGATTTCTCTGCTACTGCTCACTAGGTCGGCGTTCAATTCCAGCAGCAGTCGCCGGGTTTTGTTTCCTGTAGCTTCTTCAAAAAAGCTGCATAGCCAGAGGCTCCCTAGCCACTCAAGAAAAGTCGGTGTGGACCTTGTTCTTGAACAAATGTGGAAGACGGGAAGCAAGAATGGGCCAATTGTTAGGCAAGAAGTAAGTAATTTATTAATTATCTATATACAATATATAATACATATAAGAGAGTGTGTGTCCAAAACTCTTAAATTTAAGAGGTACAGGTTTATAAGAATAATGTACAAATCATTCTTGCAGATTTTAACTCTAAAGAAATCTTATGACACAATGATTGTTTGAAATTATCTATTATGATTGTATTCATGGATTACTAATGATTGTATTCATGGATTGTTTTAATTAATATGATTCATATGAATTGCTGGAAACAATTTGATATGAATTTATATCTTCCTGAAGTATAAACAATGATGTTATAAAGATCGACCATCATTATGCTGTAATTTCATGTTCTCTATGCGTCCTCATAAGTTTTCTTTTTGTTTATTGCATTTTAAAGTCGATATCTTTAGTTCATTGCGACCCTTTTTTTTTAATTTTTATGTTGTTGCTGCTGCATTTTTAGGGCATTATTTTACAATGAGGTGCGTGCAAGTGATATAATGGAGATGTGCTTTATTTGAATTGATCCCATGGTAAGATTTACTGTCTTCTCAATTTACAAACTCAACTAGCTTTGTTCCAGGTGCAGATGTAGTTTTGCTCAGATTGTCTTTGATCTCTTACTCTAATCCTAGGTTTTGGAGGCAAATAATCGATTCCAGGCTTAATTTTATGAAGTGGAATTTGGCTTAATTTTTATACTAATTCAAAAAAATTAGTTTGTTTAATTGAAAATATTTTTGTGATTATTTGTTCAAATAAGTAGCTTATTTATTTCTTTCCATGTGCATAGGCATTCATTGTTATGCTATACAATTGATTGTGATATACGTCACTCTACTTCAAGTGATGAAGATTTATGTTTTCAATTGGTTGCAACTTTACAATAATGTCTAAAATTGCCCTTAGAGATCTAAGATCTTAATTTGCTGCCTAAATCTGAGAGGACAAACGAGACCTCAAGTAAAGACATCTTAGCTAAGCTATACATTGAACCAATCAATGAAAAATTTGTAGAAAATCAAAGAAAAAACACGGTTTCTTTGGTTGAACCACATGTGAATGGAATTATGGTTGCAAATTATTAATATATTAATGTTTATATCAGTTAATCGTCATTTAATTTGTTGGTTTGTGAATTACAAACACTTGAGATTCTTGAGTTGTCAAAGAAAACAAAGAATAACCTGAAAGAAACTGATCAATATGGCAATTTTGGTTCATAGCAATTAACGTCTTACCCTTTTATTTTTAGTAAGCATTGCCTTTAATGTATGCTACGCTTTTATCTATGAGTCTTGATGTGTAACAATGTATTTATTTTGGATGAACATGTGCTACCCTATTATTTTATGATATCTGATTACTTCTATACTCATTATTTTCAATTTTGGTACTTTAGTCCTTGGAAGAAAAACGGATATGACGATTCAAATTTCAAGCTCTAGAGTTGGTTGAAGAACTTAGAACTCAAATAGCAAACAAATAGGTACATGTGCATTTTTAATTTGCTAATGAGATTAATCATTGTTGTTTTAATAAAATGCGGGTGCCTTGTTATTAAGTTGTGTTGGTTGCATCATATTATGGCTTAAATTGAATTGATGGCTGTTTGGTTTTTTAAGTTCAATGTTTAAGTCAAACAACCGTTTGAAGACTTGGGTATGTGGGTTTATGGTTTGCAAGTGTTAAGTGTTTTGTGCATTATGAATGTGTGATTTGTCTCTAATGTACTTATACAATATGGTCACTTGTCTTTAATGTACTTATAAAATATGCTTCACTTGTTCTATTTACAACCTTAAATTTGGTCTGTTTTATAAAAAGCTTCAATGACCATTGATGAAGCAGTTGCTGTTAAAGTTCTTGCAACTGAGTACAAACAAGGCGAAAAAGAATTCCATTTGGTTTGGTTTTTAAAGGGCAAGGGGCATTTGATCCGGTTTATAAAGCTTAGATGACCACTGATGAAGCAGTTGCTGTATGAGTTGCATGGTTATATTTGGAATGTTGATAGCACATCTATTTTTCAAAGTAGTTGATAAAGTGAGGATGATCTTATGCTTCTAGAGATTGATTAAATTACCAGTTGCAAATTGATTTGTTTTAGAAAGTGTTGAGAATAACCTGTTTAAGGTTTGAGTTTTGTTTGTTTTGTAACTTATATTCAATTCCTATTGATCTATTTACTTTTTAATTTTGCTTCTTCTTGGCTTTTGTTGTTCGCGGGTGGATAAATTAGTAAAACACGAACATCATGTTGTATATTTTCATTGCCGCCACAGCATCACGCGGGTTCCCGACTAGTGCATATATATATATATATATATATATATATATATAGGGGATGGTTCCTTTGTTAACCCTTCCTTATTGCGATAACCGCATAACCCTGGCACTTTTTGCGTTTTTTGCCCGAATCTTTTTTTTTTTTCATGGTCTTTATTATACATAAATAGGGGGTTTCTTTTTTGTGTTTTTGGTAATTCATCACCGTTTAGAAATACAACACTGTAATTTATTATACAGTTTGTTTTTGGTTTTTGGCTCATCCCTAATTTGTAACGAGCAAAAATACAACAAATTAGTTTGAATTTTTTTTGAATAATGATAAATTACATCACTATAATTATCATTGTTAGAGAAAAAAATCAAAATAATGTATTATATTACATCACTGTAATTTATCATTGTAATTTCATTGTTAGAGAAAAAAAATAAAATAATGTGTTATATTACATCACTGTAATTTATCATTGTTAGAAAAAAAATTCAAAATAATATGCTATACTTATGTTCGTTACATCGATGTAAATAATGGATAGTGAGAAAAAAATTAAAAAAACTAGTCAACATTATAACGGAATTAAAGAGAAAATTACATCACTATAAATAATGTGTTACGTCACCGTTAATTATGTCATTGTAAATTACTTCATTTTGTATTATATTACTTTAATTTAACGTAAATAATGTGTTACGTCACCGTTAATTACATTACTGTAATTTATCATTGTTAGAAAAAATTTCTAATTAATTTGTTATCTTTAAGCTCGTTACAATGATGTAAATACACGACATCAAAAAATAATAAAAAAAACTAGTCGAGACTATAATGAAATTAAAGAGAAAAATGAGACGAGTATAATGGTGCAATTTTTTTAAAAAATAATATAGTATAAAAAAGTTATGAATTTTTAAAAAAAGGGGGTAAACTTTACATAAATGACAAATGTCTTAAATGCCCTTTATATTAATATAAAAGGAAATTGACACGTGGCACGATATTATACACTTACCTTTTTAAAGTAACCATTGGATAATAGTCAATGAGTTGTAACAAAAGATAAGAGTTATTAAAAATTCCATCCTATATATATATATAGGGAGGTATTCCATTAAGAACCACTTTTATGTTAGGAACTTGAGAACTGCATAATACATTTGTACATTATGCTTTAAGTTTTGTACATAGAGTGGTTATTTAAAAGGGTAAAATAGTAACTTCCTCTAATTTAAAAGAAAATTACTTTTATACCCCTAAAATTATATGGTTCAAAATTAGTTCCTTTGTTTCTTTCATATTTAGTGGTTCTCAATAGAATAAGTCCCTATATATATATATATAATGTAACATCAATGTAACACGTACATCCTGAATTGTATTATGTAACATCGTTGTAACAAGGTAAAAAGATGTTCAAATTATTAGGACCGATTTAGTGATAAATTAACTGCATATATGTACTATAACAACGTATATCATGCAACAAAAACATAAAGAAATGAAAGTCGTAAACAATTTGGAACTGGCATGTAATGTAACATCAATGTAACACATATATCAATCAGTTGTTTAAATAGGGTTGTGTTATTCTTACACCCCATTTTTTAAAAATATACCCCTGAGACGGCCCGCACTGCCCAGTAAGGCCCGTCTCAGTACTTGGTCAAGCATTCCCCCCTGACATACTGTGACAATGATTGGAAGTAAGACGGGCCGTACTGGTCACTACGGCCCGTCTTATTCATAGTAAAGACATTCCCTGAAACATAGGACAATGATTTGATAGCAAGACGGTCCGTACTGAGTAGTACGGCCCGTCTTGCCTTTTCAATTCTGACAATGCTGACATGGAAGGACATTGATTTGACCCAGTACGAGCCGTATAGGCCAGACGGGCCGTATTCAACCAACTTCAAATTTGTATATAAGCTTGAATCGTTTCAAACGAACGCATAAGTTTTCGAATTCGAATTTATTTCAAGATAATTCAGATTCGTAACGATGTCGTTCTGGGATGGGAGTTTTTTTCAACTATTACGTGCCAGATTTGAATGAAGAGCCTCCTGTTGAGTATTCATACGACACGATAGATCTGAATGCTGAACCTAACACTGATGTCTGATAGTCAAGCATCATATGCACATCAAAACGATTATAGGTTCGTGTATGATGAGAGTAAACAAAGTAACCCGGAGGAGGCTTATGAAGAAACGCCGGCGGATTCAAACATTAACTGGGAAACCAAAGAGGTAACTTAAATGAAACATAAATGTTGATGATTGTATATTATCGCTACCCATTTACGGTATTTATCATTATTTTTATATGTCAGGAGTTTATGTCCAAAGAAGCGCTCATAGGGTGGGTGAAAAGTAGAGCACTAGACAATGGTTACATTGTAGTCAAAAGAAGAACGAAGAAATCAAAGACAACAGGCAGTGTAATCAAAGTCTGGCTCATGTGTGACCGTGGTGGCAAGCATGATAGCATCGCAATCCTTAGACGGTCAGAAAGCAAGAAAATCGGTTGTCCGTTTTAACTGATAGGGTTATACAACGAAGTTTGTGAATCCTTGAAATTACAGGTGATAAACGACAATCACAATCACGAACATGCTCAGAATCTAGAGGGTCATCCACATGTTAGAAGATTCACTCAGGAGGAACAAGATATGGCTGAGAATCTGACCGAGCAACACATGGATCCTCGAAACATTCTTTCGATCACAAAGAAACATAACCCTGCAAATGTGTCCATCTCTAGAGATGTATGCAATTTACAGCAGAAAATGAAAAACAAGAAGAAATTCGGTGATGCCCTAATGCACGTTTTGGAAAACCTGCTTCACAGTCAGCGTTACGTTTACTATACCCGGGAGGATCATGAAACGAACGTCGTGGAAGACATTTTCTTCTGTCATCCAAAATCGTATTGTTGGTGGCGTGCATTTCCGCACGTACTGATGATGGACGCGACGTATAAAACGAACCAGTACAGGCTTCCATTTATTTAAATTGTTGGCGTGACTTCCACACACTAAACGTTTAGTATTGATCACGCATTCGTAAGCAAAGAGCGCGAGGAAAACTATGTCCGGGTCTTAGAAATGGCTAAGAGTATGTTGAGTAAATGTATGGAGCCACGTATGATCATAACAGATCGAGACCTTGCTGTTATGAGTGCGTGCCGTAAGGTGTTTCCAAAAGCTGCAAAAATTCTCTGCAGATGACACATAGACGAATGTAACAACAGTGCCGAAACCGGTGTCGGAACAGTGATCGCAACAGCAGCACGAACAGTAAACAGACACAAACTATACACATTCCATTCTATTTCATGTTCATATCAATAGTCAAAGTCATTTCACATTATCAAACAACATGTTCATAAACATTTATCAGAAACAAAATTCAAAACAATGGTTCTTGAGTCAGGTAATTAGCTGGCAACACTGAACCATCATGGGTTTATTTGTTAGGATTTATTAGGATAACACGTATGTGAGGATAAACAAAATAAAACAATAACAGTTGTTGTTACGGAATGCTAAACCGAAGAACTATTCGTATAGGTGACGATCTGTACGAGTAGATCTGACAGTTTAACGATCTGAAACGATGATTGTAAAGTAGACAACAAAATCAGAAAGTGAAACGTGAGATCGTGTTCGTACAGTTAGAGCTCTGTACGAAGACGCGCGTAAGTGACGTTTGCTGATGAAACGTAACAAAAGACGTTTCGATCGATAATAATTATAAGGAAATAAAATATTTCCTGTTTTACAATTTTGAAACTCATCATAAATAAATTTTAAATGAAGTTATTTTAAATTGAGGCGCGTAAAACAAAATACGCGCATAAATAATGAAAACGCGTAAAAATACTAATAAATACGACAAATAATTCAAATAAATAATATCTGAAATATTTAATAAAATTAATAAATTTCAAACACAGAAAATAGAGCCTTTCTTTTTAATTTTACGTAATTACACGCATTACGATCCGGAAACGCGACGAAGACGCGAACCGAGCAAACGAAACGAACCCGAATACCCTCGGGGTATATAAACGTGGAAAGAACCAAATTCTTTCATTTCTCAAGTTACTCTCTCTCTAAACACTCTCTCCCGTCATCTCTCTCTCACTAGAATTTCTCACCTTCAATCTTCAAGATCTCACTCGTTTGGAGACGAAATCGCGCATTCTTGGTGTCCACGCGAAGCCCTCATCATCCTCTACACGGGAGTACAACCGTTCTGGAGTTTCGTCCAGCCGTTATCAAGGTATGAAGCCACGAAACTTGCTAAAATTAGGGTTTTCTAGTTTGTTTGATACATACCCGTACATAACCGGTTGTTGAGCTTTAGATATGAAACCACATTGTTCTGAGGACTTGTATACATGTAGCAACCATATGGCAGGTGATGGATCGAAGGTTGGAGCGGCACGAAGAAGACGAACCATTACAGGTTCGTGGGGTTGCATCATGCAGCCGAACCTTTCCAGCCAGCCGAACCCTAATGGTTATGGCGAACCTTCAGGCTGGCAGCGAACCCTCCTTCCATGGCGAACCTGCAGTGCCCAACCCACCTTGAGCCGAACCTTCTCTTCTCCGGCGAGCCTTCTGCCTGACGAACCCTCTGGTCTACGAACCATTCCCTATCCTAGCCGAACCCCTACAGGTCACCGAACCTTGCCGCCTCTGCCGAACCCTTCATAATCCACGAACCACCTGCGAACCCTGGAACTCGACGAGCCTTCTGCATGGCTGCGTCCAGTGACGACGAACCTTCGTCTTCACGAACCTTGCTGCTCCTGGTTACTTCACCGAACCTATTAGACCAGCCAAACCCTATATGATCAACTAGCCGAACCATCATAGGAGCGAACCATATGGTTCGCTAAGCATGAATCAGACGAACCTATGGTTACCGAGTTGGGAGGTTCGCTGGAAATTTGGCCAGCACCTTCGACGGATTAAAACTCAAAGGAATTAGGGACCAAAATGTTCAAATAGGCCGCAAACCATGCAACCCACATGGTCCCAACTGGCCCACCTCCATAGCAGCGGCCCACTTAACTTGTTGGTCCATGAAATGCAACCTCGGCCCGCAAGGCCCACAAGATCTAAACTTCAATAAAAACAATGTTAGGATGGATTATCAATCTAACCTAGGATATTCTAGCACAATTATAGTATGAAATCAGCATAGGGGATGATCATTCTTTTAGTCAAACACAATTGAATCCCTTTAAACTAAGATATCATTATCATGGGAGAATTACACTAGGGATGGAAAACAAGAACCTAAAGGTTATAGGTAGACTTAAATGTTAACACCTAAACCATTGGAAATTACAAAGACAAATGACTAACCTAAATGGTTTATTTAAACCATCAAGGTTAGTTACTCAATAAGCCAACAAGAGATCGCTTGAAACTAAAAGTCTATTAATGGGCCCAAGAACGGCCCAATGGGTTTAATATAAGCCCATCATGTTTAATTACACTTTTCTTAAATTAATTATGCTTTTCCTAAAAGAAATTAAATCATAGAAACCTTATCTATATAATTAAATGATTTTCACAAATAAATGATTAACTTAAAATGAAATAAATTGAAAATGTTTTACTTAAATACTTTAAATGATTAATGTGGGATTTGGGTTACTAATGGGTAATAGTTTAACTTATATAGAAGGAATGTTAGAAACACATTAGTAATCTAGGACACGTAGTTGCACACCGAGACCAAACCATAGATACGACAATTCCCGTATGTACTTATCGTATTTGAATTCTGTAAAACAACTCAGGTGCTAAAGATACTTAGGCAACAATCAAAGAGTGCGCATATCTTTTGTGGTTCATTGCACGGCAACACAGGTGAGTTCATTGCCCCTTTTCTAAACATTTTTGTTTTAAAACGCGGGGCTGTGAAGCATGCGTAAACTGTTTTTATTTAAACTGTTTATTTAAATGCTTTTATTTATTATATGTTTTACATATATATGTTCGTTGATACTCCTAGACTCCTGTCTAGGAAATTATTAAACAGATCAAATATCCAAATTAATTAAAGTACTCTTATGAGTAATACTTTAAATTTAAACTCTAAATCAACCCTTAGTCCATCAAGCTCAAATTCAAGAATCTAAATTCAAAGTGAAATCAAATGAACAAAAATCAAAGGAAATCCAATTCAGTGTGGAATCTAAGAACAAAGAATCATAATCAAATCAATTAACATTGTGAATCATGGGAATTCTAAAGATCAAGATCAAGAGACTCAAGGAATCAGAAATCATAAATGTGTGTGAATCATGAAAATAATGAAATCATTATGATCTAATGAAATCATTAATATTCAAGTTAAGGTGGATGTCAGTTATATAGGGAATCAAGACCACGTGTAACACACATATAAAGTACAACTCAGATGCAGAAGACCATTGGGTCAGGCTGTAACGGGCAAGAACATGAACGATCAAATGAAATCAATATCAAAGTCAAATCAAGAGAATCAAGAGATCAAGAATCAAAGGATATCCTTAAAGCCCCTTTCAGATGCAGAAGACCATTGGGTCAGGCTGTAACGGGCAAAACATTAAAATCCTGCTCAGTTCAGGCGTAATCCTTGTGAGTTATGCCTGACATGGGTCACGTGTGAGAGGTTACAACTTGGACAACCACCAACAACTAAGTCTAATTGATTGAGTCAAATAAGGCCCAATCATCATGTCTTAAGTTGTATTTAAATGTTTTATTTAATTATTTAATTAAATATTCAACATTTTATTTCTATCACTGACTTTTGGGAAATCATATATCTATGAGGAACTCAAGAGGATCAAAGGTAAATCAATTTTTGGAAAAACATAATTCAAATCAGAGGTTTGTAGGGTAAAAATGCTTAATTATCATTAACAACAGTGTCATATGCGTATTAGTATGTGGTGGGATGGCGTCTGGGCGGGCTTGTAGGCTCGACTCAGGGCTTTGCCTTATATATAAGCATACCGATATGGATATTACATTGAAGTTAATGAGGTTAGGGTCTTTACCGAAAGAGGTTTTCAAATCATTTTCAAATACTAAACTATATGAACTCACCAACCCTGTGTTGACATTATTTTTGCATGACTTCTCAGGTGACGAACAGGTCAACTGAAGAGTTACTTCTTGGATTAGGTTATCTGATAGAGGATTTAGCTTTTGGACCTGCATATCTTGAAGCATCATTATATAGTTTATTTTGTATATCTTGTGCAGATACAAGATTGAAGTTTATGATGCGATAATAGATTTACATTGTTAAACTATAAACTTAACTAATGTGATTTAACTTTGTAATTCTATTTTATTTTAGCAAGTTTCTCATTTATATATCATGTGCTATGTAAACAATCTGATCATTTCGATTATCACTCACGATATCGCGCCTCGGGAACCTTCCGCCCGACGGGGAAACCCGATCCTACCCCGCCGGCTCGGGGTTTGACAGATTGGTATCAGAGCCATGGTTATGATTAGAATGTCACCAAGAAGACAACCATCACCGCCTCTACCTTCGCAAGGGACGGACCCAGCAGTCGAGGTACTTGCAACACTGATCACTGAACAGTTGGTGGCGATTCTCCCTGGAATCATCACCCGGATCAGGAACAGTGAGGAAATTGCCAGGAAGTTCCCACTACTTGCTGCAGAGAAGAAGGAACCGGAAGAAGGAGAAACAAGCAGGAAGCGAAAACGGAGTCGTTCTAAGAAGTCAAGAAATCCTGAATTCTAAGAGTAAACTGTGCAAACATTGTCTGAACTGTGGGGGAAAGGGACACTGGAGTCGTGATTGTAATAATCCCCCGACTCATAACCAGAATCCTGGAAACACTACATATCCCCTTCCTCGACACAGCGAAGATTGTTATGTGTGCGGACTATCCGAACACATTCCATGAGACTGCCCTGTGAGGATATCTTGCACAAGTCCTGCACTTTCTAAGGGAAAAGCTCCCTTCTGTTCGGATTGTCACCACCATCATCAAGCTGAACTCTCAGGTGTACGATGCACGCGCTGTGGAAAGACGGGACACAGGATGCAGTAGCATAGGTCACCAATAACCTCTACTCCCCGTCAGTATGCTGGTGCATTTCCTAGATGTACCAGGTGTGGGTTCCATCATGGAGACAAGAAACCCTGTAGACATTGTCTGAATTGTGGGAAATACAGACACTGGATTCAACAGTGTCGGTTTATTTCCACTAGGAAATCGGAACAAAAAGCAAACACCTCTACTTCCTCTCACCATAACAACAACTGCTATACGTGCGGAACGCATGGACATTTCGCAAGGGACTGCCCTAGACAAAGACCTTCCGCAGATCCAGCAGTCACAGAGGAACTACATGCCCTACCAACTTCTGGGGAACACTCGGAGTCCGATGGCTCCATAGGTATGCAAATTTCAGCTTAATACCTTAAATTATCTATTGGTGTATTAATTAGAACTGCATAGTCTGTTGTAATTTTAGGAACAATAAATTTAAGATTAGTCGAAAGCAAAGTCAGTGCCGAAAAGATAATCAGAATAATAATTGAAGGAACCTTTAGGTTAAATAAGGGTTAAATGATTAAATGAGGATAGAGTAATCATTAATGCCGGCTTAATTACTGTAATTTAGAATAGGACTTTATCTAATTAGAACACTAAAAGCCTTAGAAATAAAAATGTCAAAGCTAGTGTGTAGACTTTCATTTCCTATCTAGATCTCCTAGAATTTAAGTTACTTAAGTTTGAGAACTCCTGTTCTAGGATGTCAGGAAAAGTAAATATGAGAAATGTGTTAGGTTCTTATCTAGACTAAATAAGAAATCTCAGGGATATTTTGGAAATTGTTGAAGAAAGAACAACTTTATCCTAAATTTTTCCAATTTGAAATTTGGATGAGAATAAGTAACAGTTGGAACAAAAGTTGCAATGGGTTCCATAAGTCTCATGACCTTAGGGTAAAAGTAAAATAGATATACACCATCATGCAGATGGGTATAGGATTACTGAGAGGGTAAATCATTATCTTTATCCTAATAGTTCTACCACATTTTAGGTAGACCTCCCAGCTGTATAATGTACACTTTCAAGCTGAGAATAGATTAAACAAAGGGTGAAGTATGTATAAGGTTATGTCAAATAACCTAAGTATTCACCATGGGTGACTTAAGGATCTCGATCTGGTGATCAAGACCCAGAGTTGTGAGAGTCACCTACGAAAAATTTAAGGAGTGTGTCAGATTTTAGAGCCGAAAGACAGTTTGAGATAAACCGGTTGAAATACTTACTACCAAATTAGTGGGTGGACTCTGGTGATAGGTAAACTGAGGGATTATACAGCAACGAAATAGAGGTATGTTATGTGGTACCATTGTTTAACATTTTGGATAGAGACGGCAAATTCACAACAAGGTTCTAACAAACATCGCAGAAACCTCCAGGGATGTACTTAAAACTAAGTATAGCTCACTGTTCACCAACGAATGGTCAGCTAAAGTACGACACTGAACTTGGAGGATATGTTGAGAACCTGTGTGTCAAACTTCAGAGGAGATTGGAACACTCAATTGCCACTGATCAAATCTTCCTACAACAACAGTCAATATAGTAGCAGTGAATGCACACCATTCGAGACTCCTTAAGGTCGGCAATGTCAGTCGCCGACTGACGGATTAAAGATGTAGTCCATTCTGGAATAAAGGGACGAACAAGCACCACGAAAAGTAGGACTGTTCGAGATCATCAAATGCATTCGAGCTATGGCACATAGATTGAGGTCACCAGATGACCTTAGTTGGATGCGTTACGTGTTTCACGTCTCGAACTTGAATAAATGTTGTGCTAACGAATCGTTCGTCATATCAATTGAAGGAATTCAATTAGACGGACATTATACCTTATGTAATAATCTTAAGAGTTTATGGCTCGTCAGATTTAAACAACTAAAGAAAGGTCGTACTTCAATTGCTAAGACTCATTGGAGTCCGAAGCACAAACTCAAATTTACTTAGGAAATGCGAAGATCACACGATGTTCATGAAATCCCCAATTGCTTACAGAGAAAGCTGTAACCGATAACTATTCTTAAATTTCGGGACGAAATTTCTCTAACAAGGGGAGACTGTAACAACAGTGCCGAAACCGGTGTCGGAACAGTGATCGCAACAGTAGCACGAACAGTAAACAGACACAAACTATACACATTCCATTCTATTTCATGTTCATATCAATAGTCTAAGTCATTTCACATTATCAAACAACATGTTCATAAACACTGAACCATCATGGGTTTACTTGTTAGGATTTATTAGGATAACACGTATGTGAGGATAAACAAAATTAAACAATAACAATTGTTGTTACGGAATGCTAAACCGACGAACTATTCGTATAGGTGACGATCTGTACGAGTAGATCTGACAGTTTAACGATCTGAAACGATGATTGTAAAGTAGACAACAAAATCAGAAAGTGAAACGTGCGATCGTGTTCGTACAGTTAGCGCTCTGTACGAAGACGCGCTTAAGTGACGTTTTCTGACGAAACGTAACAAAAGACATTTCGATCGATAATAATTATAAGGAAATAAAATATTTACTGTTTTACAATTTTGAAACTCATCATAAATAAATTTTAAATGAAGTTATTTTAAATTGAGGCGCGTAAAACAAAATACGCGCATAAATATTGAAAACGCGTAAAAACACTAATAAATACGACAAATAATTCAAATAAATAATATCTGAAATATTTAATAAAATTAATAAATTTCAAACACAGAAAATAGAGCCTTTCTTTTTAACTTTACGTAATAACACGCATTACGATCCTGAAACGCGACGAAGACGCGAACCGAGCAAACGAAACGAACCCAAATACCCTCGGGGTATATAAACGTGGAAAGAACCAAATTCTTTCATTTCTCAAGTTCCTCTCTCTCTCTCTAAACACTCTCTCCCGTCACGTCTCTTTCAATAGAATTTCTCACCTTCAATCTTCAAGATCTCACTCGTTTTGAGACGAAATCTTGTGTACACGCCAAGCCCTCATCATCCTCTACACGGGAGTACAACCGTTCTGGAGATTCGTCCAGCCGTTATCAAGGTATGAAGCCACGAAAATTGCTGAAATTAGGGTTTTCTAGTTTGTTTGATACATACCCGTACATAACCGGTTGTTGAGCTTTAGATACGAAACCACATTGTTCCGAGGACTTGTATACATGTAGCAACCATATGGCAGGTGATGGATCGAAGGTTGGAGCAGCACGAAGAAGACGAACCATTACAGGTTCGTGGGGTTGCATCATGCAGCCGAACCTTTCCAGCCAGCCGAACCCTAATGGTTATGGCGAACCTTCAGGCTGGCAGCAAACCCTCCTTCCATGGCGAACCTGCAGTGCCCAACCCACCTTGAGCCGAACCTTCTCTTCTCCGGCGAGCCTTCTGCCTGACGAACCCTCTGGTCTACGAACCATTCCCTATCCTAGCCGAACCCCTACAGGTCACCGAACCTTGCCGCCTCTGCCGAACCCTTCATAATCCATGAACCACCTGCGAACCCTGGAACTCGACGAGCCTTCTGCATGGCTGGGTCCAGTGACGACGAACCTTCGTCTTCACGAACCTTGCTGCTCCTGGTTACTTCACCGAACCTATTAGACCAGCCAAACCCTATATGCCGAACCCTATATGATCAACTAGCCGAACCATCATAGGAGCGAACCATAAGGTTCGCTAAGCATGAATAAGACGAACCTATGGTTACCGAGTTGGGAGGTTCGCTGGAAATTTGGCCAGCACCTTCGACGGATTAAAACTCAAAGGAATTAGGGACCAAAATGTTCAAATAGGCCGCAAACCATGCAACCCACATGGTCCCAACCGGCCCACCTCCATAGCAGCGACCCACTTAACTTGTTGGTCCATGAAATGCAACCTCGGCCCATGTGTCTTTCGGCCATGTGGTGGTCTTAGCCCAACACCTATCTTGTGTTGGCCCACCCCTCTTGTTCGGCCCAACAACAGTGAATTGGCCTATATGATTAGTCCGGCCCACTATTTCGGCCTAAATAGGAAATATAACCGGCCCATTCTCATGGCACTCGGCCCCGTAGTTAAAATGGCCCAATGAATTGGCCCATGCGATTACCATAGCCCAATGACCCTATTATTAGGCCCAAGACCATTTCATTTGGCCCAATATCAAAGATGATCCGTGGTACATTTGGTTAAATTAAAGATTAGCCATTCGACCCAAGTTACTTAGCCTAACATCACTCACAAAGTGCCATGCTAGTCATTAGGTTCAATAGAAATCTAATGGGTCACAATGACAAGCTAAGCCTAACATAAGGCCCACAAGATCTAAACTTCAATAAAAACAGTGTTAGGATGGATTATCAATCTAACCTAGGATATTCTAGCACAATTATAGTATGAAATCAGCATAGGGGATGATCATTCTTTTAGTCAAACACAATTGAATCCCTTTAAACTAAGATATCATTATCATGGGAGAATTACACTAGGGATGGAAAACAAGAACCTAAAGGTTATAGGTAGACTTAAATGTTAACTCCTAAACCATTGGAAATTACAAAGACAAATGACTAACCTAAATGGTTTATTTAAACCATCAAGGTTAGTTACTCAATAAGCCAACAAGAGATCGCTTGAAACTAAAAGTCTATTAATGGGCCCAAGAACGGCCCAATGGGTTTAATATAAGCCCATCATGTTTAATTACACTTTTCTTAAATTAATTATGCTTTTCCTAAAAGAAATTAAATCATAGAAACCTTATCTATATAATTAAATGATTTTCAGAAATAAATGATTAACTTAAAATGAAATAAATTGAAAATGTTTTACTTAAATACTTTAAATGATTAATGTGGGATTTGGGTTACTAATGGGTAATAGTTTAACTTATATAGAAGGGATTTTAGAAACACATTAGTAATCTAGGACACGTAGTTGCACACCGAGACCAAACCATAGATACGACAATTCCCGTATGTACTTATCGTATTTGAATTCTGTAAAACAACTCAGGTGCTAAAGATACTTAGGCAACAATCAAAGAGTGCGCATATCTTTTGTGGTTCATTGCACGGCAACACAGGTGAGTTCATTGCCCCTTTTCTAAACATTTTTGTTTTAAAACGCGGGGCTGAGAAGCATGCGTAAACTGTTTTTATTTAAACTGTTTATTTAAATGCTTTTATTTATTATATGTTTTACATATATATGTTCGTTGATACTCCTGGACTCCTGTCTAGGAAATTATTAAACAGATCAAATATCCAAATTAATTAAAGTACTCTTATGAGTAATACTTTAAATTTAAACTCTAAGTCAACCCTTAGTCCATCAAGCTCAAATTCAAGAATCTAAATTCAAAGTGAAATCAAATGAACAAAAATCAAAGGATCAAATTCAAAGGAAATCCAATTCAGTGTGGAATCTAAGAACAAAGAATCATAATCAAATCAATTAACATTGTGAATCATGGGAATTCTAAAGATCAAGATCAAGAGACTCAAGGAATCAGAAATCATAAATGTGTGTGAATCATGAAAATAATGAAATCATTATGATCTAATGAAATCATTAATATTCAAGTTAAGGTGGATGTCAGTTGTATAGGGAATCAAGACCACGTGTAACACACATATAAAGTACAACTCAGATGCAGAAGACCATTGGGTCAGGCTGTAACGGGCAAGAACATGAACGATCAAATGAAATCAATATCAAAGTCAAATCAAGAGAATCAAGAGATCAAGAATCAAAGGATATCCTTAAAGCCCCTTTCAGATGCAGAAGACCATTGGGTCAGGCTGTAACGGGCAAAACATTAAAATCCTGCTCAGTTCAGGCGTAATCCTTGTGAGTTATGCCTGACATGGGTCACGTGTGAGAGGTTACATCTTGGACAACCACCAACAACTAAGTCTAATTGATTGAGTCAAATAAGGCCCAATCATCATGTCTTAAGTTGTATTTAAATGTTTTATTTAATTATTTAATTAAATATTCAACATTTTATTTCTATCACTGACTTTTGGGAAATCATATATTTATGAGGAACTCAAGAGGATCAAAGGTAAATCAATTTTTGGAAAAACATAATTCAAATAAGAGGTTTGTAGGGTAAAAATGCTTAATTATCATTAACAACAGTGTCATATGCGTATTAGTATGTGGTTGGATGGCGTCTGGGCGGGCTTGTAGGCTCGACTCAGGGCTTTGCCTTATATATAAGCATACCGATATGGATATTACATTGAAGTTAATGAGGTTAGGGTCTTTACCGAAAGAGGTTTTCAAATCATTTTCAAATACTAAACTATATGAACTCACCAACCCTGTGTTGACATTATTTTTGCATGACTTCTCAAGTGACGAACAGGTCAACTGAAGAGTTACTTCTTGGATTAGGTTATCTGATAGAGGATTTAGCTTTTGGACCTGCATATCTTGAAGCATCATTATATAGTTTATTTTGTATATCTTGTGCACACACAAGATTGAAGTTTATGATGCGATAATAGATTTACGTTGTTAAACTATAAACTTAACTAATGTGATTTAACTTTGTAATTCTATTTTATTTTAGCAAGTTTCTCATTTATATATCATGTGCTATGTAAACAATCTGATCATTTCGATTATCACTCACGATATCGCGCCTCGGGAACCTTCCGCCCGACGGGGAAACCCGATCCTACCCCGCCGGCTCGGGGTTTGACAGATTGGTATCAGAGCCATGGTTATAGAGAAATATAGGTCACATATTTAAACGGTTTGGCCTAGACTATAACCTAGGGACCCTGCATGTAGAGAACATAGGAATTAGGAATTTACTTGCATTGTGTCTTCTGCATTCGATCATTGCACTAACCAATGTTCTATTGGTTATGATTAGAATGTCACCAAGAAGACAACCATCACCGCCTCTTCCTTCGCAAGGGACGGACCCAGCAGTCGAGGTACTTGCAACACCGATCACTGAACAGTTGGTGGCGATTCTCCCTGGAATCATCACCCGAATCAGGAACAGTGAGGAAATTGCCAGGAAGTTCCCACTACTTGCTGCAGAGAAGAAGGAACCGGAAGAAGGAGAAACAAGCAGGAAGCGAAAACGGAGTCGTTCTAAGAAGTCAAGAAATCCTGAATTCTACACCGAGGCCATTCCTCTTCGTCAGATGGCCGTTGCTCCAGAGTTAGAGAATTGTAAACCTTATGCTGGAAAATATCCCCTTTGTACCAGCTGTCACTATCAACACCGCGCTGAAATCTCATGCAAGCAGTGCACCCGTTGTGGTAAGATGAACCATTGGGATCATCAATGCAGATCATCAATGGAATTAGTATGCAAACAGAAGGCTAGCAAATTTCCTTTATATGCCACGTGCGGTCTTTACCATGCTAAGAGTAAATTGTGCAAACATTGTCTGAACTGTGGGGGAAAGGGACACTGGAGTCGTGATTGTAATAATCCCCCGACTCATAACCAGAATCCTGGAAACACTACATATCCCCTTCCTCGACACAACGAAGATTGTTATGTGTGCGGACTATCCGAACACATTGCACGAGACTGCCCTGTGAGGATATCTTGCACAAGTCCTGCTCTTTCTAAGGGAAAAGCTCCCTTCTGTTCGGATTGTCACCACCATCATCAAGCTGAACTCTCAGGTGTACGATGCACGCGCTGTGGAAAGACGGGACACGGGATGCAGTAGCATAGGTCACCAATAACCTCTACTCCCCGTCAGTATGCTGGTGCATTTCCTAAATGTACCAGGTGTGGGTTCCATCATGGCGAGAAGAAACCCTGTAGACATTGTCTGAATTGTGGGAAATACAGACACTGGATTCAACAGTTTCGGTTTATTTCCACTAGGAAATCGGAACAAAAAGCAAACACCTCTACTTCCTCTCACCATAACAACAACTGCTATACGTGCGGAACGCATGGACATTTCGCAAGGGACTGCCCTAGACAAAGACCTTTCGCAGATCCAGCAGTCACAGAGGAACTACATGCCCTACCAACTCCTAGGGAACACTCGGAGTCCGATGACTCCATAGGTATGCAAATTTTAGCTTAATACCTTAAATTATCTATTGGTGTATTAATTAGAACTGCATAGTCTGTTGTAATTTTAGGAACAATAAATTTAAGATTAGTCGAAAGCAAAGTCAGTGCCGAAAAGATAATCAGAATAATAATTGAAGGAACCTTTAGGTTAAATAAGGGCTAAATGATTAAATGAGGATAGAGTAATCATTAATGCCGGCTTAATTACTGTAATTTGGAATAGGACTTTATCTAATTAGAACACTAAAAGCCTTAGAAATAAAAATGTCAAAGCTAGTGTGTAGACTTTCATTTCCTATCTAGATCTCCTAGAATTTAAGTTACTTAAGTTTGAGAACTCCTGTTCTAGGATGTTAGGAAAAGTAAATATGAGAAATGTGTTAGGTCCTTATCTAGACTAAATAAGAAATCTTAGGGATATTTTGGAAACTGTTGAAGAAAGAACAACTTTATCCTAAATTTTTCCGATTTGAAATTTGGATGAGAATAAGTAACAGTTGGAACAAAAGTTGCAATGGGTTCCATAAGTCACATGACCTTAGGGTAAAAGCAAAATAGATATACACCATCACGCAGATGGGTATAGGATTACTGAGAGGGTAAATCATTATCTTTATCCTAATAGTTCTACCACATTTTAGGTAGACCTCCCCGCTGTATAATGTACACTTTCAAGCTGAGAATAGATTAAACAAAAGGTGAAGTATGTATACGGTTATGTCAAATAACCTAAGTATTCACCGTGGGTGACTTAAGGATCTCGATCCGGTGATCAAGACCCAGAGTTGTGAGAGTCACCTACGAAAAATTTAAGGAGTGTGTCAGATTTTAGAGCCGAAAGACAGTTTGAGATAAACCGGTTGAAATACTTACTACCAAATTAGTGGGTGGACTCTGGTGATAGGTAAACTGAGGGATTATACAGCAACGAAATAGAGGTATGTTATGTGGTACCATTGTTTAACATTTTGGATAGAGACGGCAAATTCACAACAAGGTTCTAACAAACATCGCAGAAACCTCCAGGGATGTACTTAAAACTAAGTATAGCTCACTGTTCACCAACGAATGGTCAAAGCTAAAGTACGACACTGAACTTGGAGGATATGTTGAGAACCTGTGTGTCAAACTTCAGAGGAGATTGGAACACTCAATTGCCACTGATCAAATCTTCCTACAACAACAGTCAATATAGTAGCAGCGAATGCACACCATTCGAGACTCCTTAAGGTCGGCAATGTCAGTCGCCGACTGACGGATTAAAGATGTAGTCCATTCTGGAATAAAGGGACGAACAAGCACCACGAAAAGTAGGACTGTTCGAGATCATCAAATGCATTCGAGCTATGGCACATAGATTGAGGTCACCAGATGACCTTAGTTGGATGCGTTACGTGTTTCACGTCTCGAACTTGAATAAATGTTGTGCTAACGAATCGTTCGTCATATCAATTGAAGGAATTCAATTAGACGGACATTATACCTTATGTAATAATCTTAAGAGTTTATGGCTCGTCAGATTTAAACAACTAAAGAAAGGTCGTACTTCAATTGCTAAGACTCATTGGAGTCCGAAGCACAAACTCAAATTTACTTGGGAAATGCCAAGATCACACGATGTTCAGGAAATCCCCAATTGCTTACAGAGAAAGCTGTAACCGATAACTATTCTTAAATTTCGGGACGAAATTTCTCTAACAAGGGGAGACTGTAACAACAGTGCCGAAACCGGTGTCGGAACAGTGATCGCAACAGTAGCACGAACATTAAACAGACACAAACTATACACATTCCATTCTATTTCATGTTCATATCAATAGTCTAAGTCATTTCACATTATCAAACAACATGTTCATAAACACTGAACCATCATGGGTTTACTTGTTAGGATTTATTAGGATAACACGTATGTGAGGATAAACAAAATAAAACAATAACAATTGTTGTTACGGAATGCTAAACCGACGAACTATTCGTATAGGTGACGATCTGTACGAGTAGATCTGAAAGTTTAACGATCTGAAACGATGATTGTAAAGTAGACAACAAAATCAGAAAGTGAAACGTGCGATCGTGTTCGTACAGTTAGCGCTCTGTACGAAGACGCGCGTAAGTGACGTTTTCTGACGAAACGTAACGAAAGACGTTTCGATCGATAATAATTATAAGGAAATAAAATATTTGCTGTTTTACAATTTTGAAACTCATCATAAATAAATTTTAAATGAAGTTATTTTAAATTGAGGCGCGTAAAACAAAATACGCGCATAAATATTGAAAACGAGTAAAAACACTAATAAATACGACAAATAATTCAAATAAATAATATCTGAAATATTTAATAAAATTAATAAATTTCAAACACAGAAAATAGAGCCTTTCTTTTTACTTTTACGTAATTACACGCATTACGATCCGGAAATGCGACGAAGACGCGAACCGAGCAAACGAAACGAACCCGAATACCCTCGGGGTATATAAACGTGGAAAGAACCAAATTCTTTCATTTCTCAGGTTCCTCTCTCTCTCTCTAAACACTCTCTCCCGTCACCTCTCTTTCACTAGAATTTCTCACCTTCAATCTTCAAGATCTCACTCGTTTGGAGACGAAATCGCGCATTCTTGTGTACACGCCAAGCCCTCATCATCCTCTACACGGGAGTACAACCGTTCTGGAGTTTCGTCCAGCCGTTATCAAGGTATGAAGCCACGAAACTTGCTGAAATTAGGGTTTTCTAGTTTGTTTGATACATACCCGTACATAACCGGTTGTTGAGCTTTAGATACGAAACCACATTGTTCCGAGGACTTGTATACATGTAGCAACCATATGGCAGGTGATGGATCGAAGGTTGGAGCGGCACGAAGAATACGAACCATTACAGGTTCGTGGGGTTGCATCATGCAGCCGAACCTTTCCAGCCAGCCGAACCCTAATGGTTATGGCGAACCTTCAGGCTGGCAGCAAACCCTCCTTCCATGGCGAACCTGCAGTGCCCAACCCACCTTGAGCCAAACCTTCTCTTCTCCGGCGAGCCTTCTGCCTGACGAACCCTCTGGTCTACGAACCATTCCCTATCCTAGCCGAACCCCTACAGGTCACCGAACCTTGCCGCCTCTGCCGAACCCTTCATAATCCACGAACCACCTGCGAACCCTGGAACTCGACGAGCCTTCTGCATGGCTGGGTCCAGTGACGACGAACCTTCGTCTTCACGAACCTTGCTGCTCTCGGTTACTTCACCGAACCTATTAGACCAGCCAAACCCTATATGCCGAACCCTATATGATCAACTAGCCGAACCATCATAGGAGCGAACCATAAGGTTCGCTAAGCATGAATCAGACGAACCTATGGTTACCGAGTTGGGAGGTTCGCTGGAAATTTGGCCAGCACCTTCGACGGATTAAAACTCAAAGGAATTAGGGACCAAAATGTTCAAATAGGCCGCAAACCATGCAACCCACATTGTCCCAACCGGCCCACCTCCATAGCAGCGGCCCACTTAACTTGTTGGTCCATGAAATGCAACCTCGGCCCATGTGTCTTTCGGCCATGTGGTGGTCTTAGCCCAACACCTATCTTGTGTTGGCCCACCCTTCTTGTTCGGCCCAACATCAGTGAATTGGCCTATATGATTAGTCCGGCCCACTATTTCGGCCTAAATAGGAAATATAACCGGCCCATGCTCATGGCACTCGGCCCCGTTGTTAAAATGGCCCAATGGATTGGCCCATGCGATTACAATAGCCCAATGACCCTATTATTAGGCCCAAGACCATTTCATTTGGCCCAATATCAAAGATGATCCGTGGTACAGTTGGTTAAATTAAAGATTAGCCATTCGACCCAAGTTACTTAGCCTAACATCACTCACAAAGTGCCATGCTAGTCATTAGGTTCAATAGAAATCTAATGGGTCACAATGACAAGCTAAGCCTAATATAAGGCCCACAAGATCTAAACTTAAATAAAAACAGTGTTAGGATGGATTATCAATCTAACCTAGGATATTCTAGCACAATTATAGTATGAAATCAGCATAGGGGATGATCATTCTTTTAGTCAAACACAATTGAATCCCTTTAAACTAAGATATCATTATCATGGGAGAATTACACTAGGGATGGAAAACAAGAACCTAAAGGTTATAGGTAGACTTAAATGTTAACACCTAAACCATTGGAAATTACAAAGACAAATGACTAACCTAAATGGTTTATTTAAACCATCAAGGTTAGTTACTTAATAAGCCAACAAGAGATCGCTTGAAACTAAAAGTCTATTAATGGGCCCAAGAACGGCCCAATGGGTTTAATATAAGCCCATCATGTTTAATTACACTTTTCTTAAATTAATTATGCTTTTCCTAAAAGAAATTAAATCATAGAAACCTTATCTATATAATTAAATGATTTTCATAAATAAATGATTAACTTATAATGAAATAAATTGAAAATGTTTTACTTAAATACTTTAAATGATTAATGTGGGATTTGGGTTACTAATGGGTAATAGTTTAACTTATATAGAAGGGATTTTAGAAACACATTAGTAATCTAGGACACGTAGTTGCACACCGAGACCAAACCATAGATACGACAATTCCCGTATGTACTTATCGTATTTGAATTCTGTAAAACAACTCAGGTGCTAAAGATACTTAGGCAACAATCAAAGAGTGCGCATATCTTTTGTGGTTCATTGCACGGCAACACAGGTGAGTTCATTGCCCCTTTTCTAAACATTTTTGTTTTAAAACGCGGGGCTGTGAAGCATGCGTAAACTGTTTTTATTTAAATTGTTTATTTAAATGCTTTTATTTATTATATGTTTTACATATATATGTTCGTTGATACTCCTAGACTCCTGTCTAGGAAATTATTAAACAGATCAAATATCCAAATTAATTAAAGTACTCTTATGAGTAATACTTTAAATTTAAACTCTAAATCAACCCTTAGTCCATCAAGCTCAAATTCAAGAATCTAAATTCAAAGTGAAATCAAATGAACAAAAATCAAAGGATCAAATTCAAAGGAAATCCAATTCAGTGTGGAATCTAAGAACAAAGAATCATAATCAAATCAATTAACATTGTGAATCATGGGAATTCTAAAGATCAAGATCAAGAGACTCAAGGAATCAGAAATCATAAATGTGTGTGAATCATGAAAATAATGAAATCATTATGATCTAATGAAATCATTAATATTCAAGTTAAGGTGGATGTCAGTTGTATAGGGAATCAAGACCACGTGTAACACACATATAAAGTACAACTCAGATGCAGAAGACCATTGGGTCAGGCTGTAACGGGCAAGAACATGAACGATCAAATGAAATCAATATCAAAGTCAAATCAAGAGAATCAAGAGATCAAGAATCAAAGGATATCCTTAAAGTCCCTTTCAGATGCAGAAGACCATTGGGTCAGGCTGTAACGGGCAAAACATTAAAATCCCGCTCAGTTCAGGCGTAATCCTTGTGAGTTATGCCTGACATTTGTCACGTGTGAGAGGTTACATCTTGGACAACCACCAACAACTAAGTCTAATTGATTGAGTCAAATAAGGCCCAATCATCATGTCTTAAGTTGTATTTAAATGTTTTATTTATTTATTTAATTAAATATTCAACATTTTATTTCTATCACTGACTTTTGGGAAATCATATATCTATGAGGAACTCAAGAGGATCAAAGGTAAATCAATTTTTGGAAAAACATAATTCAAATCAGAGGTTTGTAGGGTAAAAATGCTTAATTATCATTAACAACAGTGTCATATGCGTATTAGTATGTGGTGGGATGGCGTCTGGGCGGGCTTGTAGGCTCGACTCAGGGGTATGCCCTATATATAAGCATACCGATATGGATATTACATTGAATTTAATGAGGTTAGGGTCTTTACCGAAAGAGGTTTTCAAATCATTTTCAAATACTAAACTATATGAACTCACCAACCCTGTGTTGACATTATTTTTGCATGACTTCTCAGGTGACGAACAGGTCAACTGAAGAGTTACTTCTTGGATTAGGTTATCTAATAGAGGATTTAGCTTTTGGACCTGCACATCTTGAAGCATCATTACATTGTTAAAGTATAAACTTAACTGATGTGATTTAACTTTGTAATTTTATTTTATTTTAGAAAGTTTCTCATTTATATATCATGTGCTATGTAAACAATCTGATCATTTCGATTATCACTCACGATATCGCACCTTGGGAACCTTCCACCCGACGGGGAAACCCGATCCTACCCCGCTGGCTCGGGGTGTGACAACGAAAATATTGCCAAACACTGCAAGGCAAGCTTTTCGGATGCAGACTGGAAGAAATTCAAAGGTCGATGGGCGAATTTGTGTAACTCTCTGACAACAGAGTTATACGACTACAACTACAACCGTCTATACGAAAGACTTATCAAAGACAACAAAAAAGTAAGCATCATATACCATCATTATTATCATCATGTCATCGTGGTTTTTGTATCATTTCAGGGGTTCTGGAGTATCTGACGCAAACCTGGTTAAACAGTTACAGAGATATGTTTGTAACATCATGGACCAATAGAACATGCAACTTTGGTCAACGTACAACAAAACGGGTGGAAAGTTAACACTCAAACCTAAAACAATACCTCAGATCAACAAACAGCACGCTTGCCTTGCTTGTCGGTTTCGTAAATGAAATCGTGCAAGCACAGGAGGTAAAAGTGAAACACGATTTTGAAACGAGCTTGATTAAAACTATGGGTCATCATAAACTAGCAATATTTGATAACCTTCGAGGAAAGGTGTCCCATAAAGATCTTGATTTGTTGGTCGAGGAAAAAGATAAAATAAGAGTTATGCGTGAGTCAAATATGACGTGTGGCCACCAGCTTTGGACGAGTTGTGGGTTGCCGTGCGCTTGTAATATAATAAAATATTTAAACACAGGTTTGTGATATTAAATGTAAATCTTAGATGTTTCGCACGTAGTTACTGTTATATTAATTTTAATTATAAATTATTCAGATAAGAATATACCGCTCTCAGATATAGATATTTTTTGGACAAAACATAACACATGTAACCCAACACTGTTAGAAGAAGAAGAAATTGATGTTATAGGACAAATGGGTTTGGTTAAAGAATAAATAAATTCCAAACCTCCTGAAATAAAAAAGAATCTAATAAAGAAGGTGTTGTCGCAGGTATTTCCAAAGAAAAGCGACAAAAAGGCACCTTCAGTTCAAAAAGATACACGTGGTCGTCAAACTTTAAAGGCACAGAAACAAAAAAAGCAAGACGTTGTTAAAGATAATTTAGCGTCCCAAGAAAGTACATTTGAACCTTCGAGGCATAGTTCGTTTACAGCTGTGACCGAGAAAAGTCAAAAAGCCGAATTTCGGCGCAGTCGTTCCACCATCGGACTCGCTAAGTCAAAACGAGTTCCGTTTTTCACGTAACATGAAGCCATAATGATTAAACAATGTTTATCGCTTCGGTCGTCACATCCTTCCTTTGCTTCAACCTTACGTGATAAACATACAAGAAGTCAAGCCATATGGTAACTGTGGTTTTCGTTCTGTAGCCGTGGGTTTAGGATTCGATGAAAATCATTGGGCATTTATTTGACAACAACTCTTGCAAGAATTGGATTTCAACGCAGATCTGTACAGATATGTGTTTAACTCCTACGACCCAGGATCTTATGATGTACTACGCAACACAATAAATTGGCAACAGATTGCACCTGCTCCTACCGAACATTGGATGTTTATGCCTCACACAGGCTTAGTAATTGTTCAAAGATTCGATGTAATCGTTCACCTTTTCAGCAGTTGAGGTCCTCAAACCATTTTCCCTTTGTGAACATCTGGTAATAGTTTGCCGCAATATAACGTCGTATCAGTAGTTCATCTTGGCGTCCATTTTATTAATGTTACCTTACAAGGATATTATCCAATGCCAACGGTAAATCCTATTTGGAAACGTTACCAAAATGATGCCGCATCCGACTGGGAGTTCGTATATCATGACAGGCTCCAAGAATATCAAAGATTTATAGATGAAAATAAGTTGGTCGACTACATAGACGTGTAAATGTAAAAAAAACAAATTCTTTAATTAAATGTAATAAAAATGAATTTTTTGTGTGTAAGTTAAAAAAATAAAGTTAGAACAGTATGGCCCGTACTGTTCAAGATTATATTCAAATTTCAGATTAATTTTAATTTTTGCACACTCTCTCGTCTTGGTCTATACACCCCGTCTTGGATCTTCAAACTTTCGACACCAGGTACGTACTTTGCTTCGTAGATCATGAGTATATGTTTAGATTTGGATTTGGATCGAAATATGACCTGTTTAGATCGTTTTTTCGTTTTCGAAATAAGAACAAGACGGCCCGTCTTGGTCATTCAAATTTGAACCAGTCAACAATCTAGACGGGCCGTCTTGACCTGTACGGCCCGTCTTTTTCAACATATGAAGAAGGTGACCAGTATGGCAAGACGAGCTGTCTCAACCAAGACGGGCCGTCTCGGACAGACGGCCTGGTATGGCCAAGACGAGCCGTCTTGGTCAGTACGGGCCGTCTTGGACTAAGACGGCCATATTTTGTTTGAGACGGCCAACATCAGTACGGTCCGTCCTGACCTGTACGGCCCTTCTTGAACAAAATTTTTTTAACGTTCGCTCGGTTTTCGTTTTTCAACTTATACTTACTTATCGAGATGGAGGCTGATATTCCATACCACGAGGACGTCGCCCAGCAGCAGCCGCCTTAGATCCCGAGACATTGGCACTGTCACAGCACGATTGGCTGCAGTTCGAGCCAGACTCGACGGCAACGATGAGGTGCCGTCGGATTTTGCGGATGAGCTTGGCGATGCCACGTTTTATAGACCGGGGGGTTCTAACAGATGCCGGGGAGGCAGGGCGTGGGAGAGCTATCCTTGGCGAGGACACACCATGGACTCGCTTATTCGAGATCGCGGAGATGCCCACCCACAGGCTGATCACTGTGGAGTTTCTATCGACATTTCGATATAGAGCTCACCAGGCAGCAGTTCGGGAGCAGGATGACAAGGAGCTTCCTCCTGATATGGAGTTCTCCTTATGCGGACAGCACGTGGAGATGTCTCTCGAGTGGTTCGCCGTGCACTTAGGCATATATTATGATTCGGAGACCGTTCGTGAGGACTTCACCAGGGGTTGACGCAGGGTGAGGACGAGGTTATGAGGGCTTGGTGGGCCCAGATCTCTGATACGTCGTTTACCGGCCACCGACTATGGGCGACGACAATCATAAATCCTCTGATTCGTTACATCCACCACTGCATCATGACGACCGTATCAAGTCGCGGCCAGAGCCAGGAGTGGGTGACGATGACAGATCTATTCTATCTACACTCACTCATGACTAGCAGGCCGTGCAACCTGGCACGGTGTTTTGCGTTATACTACGACTCCTACCACCGTGAGGAGCGCGGTACACTGAGCGGTGGCGCCTTTGTCACCCACATCGGTCGCACCAGAGGCATGGTTGACATGCTTCAGGATCTGCCGGCGATCGAGCCTCGTAAGCTCGATCGTCGGACGATCCTGAAAATGAAACTTGCCGCCGACATCCAGGGTCTGCGATTGCGGTTTATTGGATACGACGGCCGATCGTTTCAGGCCGCCCAGGTCGTCTTCGTATCGGAGCAGCAGCAGCAGCAGCCTCAGGACGATGGTTCGATGCCGGAGCCCGAGCCGATTCGGGAGGAGCCGGTTCGATCACCAAGCCGCTCGAGGCGTTGTTGCACCAGATTGGCGCCCGGTGCAACGAGATGGCCCAGGCGGATCGTCGGCGGGCCGCCGGGAGACACGTATCGAGCGACGGCTCGATTGGCTCGATGATTTGGTCCAGTGGTCTATTGCGTCAGAGCATGCGCGACTGGATGGATCACAGCTTCCACCGTTCCCGGAGCCACGCGTCTACGCAGACGAGGGATCGTCCGCTGGACCATCCGGAGGTTCGTAGTTAGTTTTGTATTTTTGTATTTTGTTTCCTTGTATGTAAAAGTTATGCTGTGTATATATGTATGTTTCTTTCTGCATTAGTATTGTTTCTGTTTGTGTTGTTTAATATTTGCGTGACAAACTTATATGGTTTAAATTAACGTAAAGAAACTAATTATAAATTGAAATGTTTAGTTAAAACGATTTCGTAAATAATCAATATCGTTAAAAATGATAACGTAACAAGATTATGACGTTTAATTAACATAATAGCCGTATATCGTTCGAATAATTCACGTACTAAACGTATATCGTTAAAAATTATTCAAATACGTAAATTAAGTTTAAATAAAATAAATAACTTCAAGACGGCCCGTACTGACCAATACGACCAACACGGCCCGTACTGACTAATACGGCCCGTCGAACAGAATGTTTCATTGAACCTAAGGAATACCCTGGAATGTATGTATGAACTCAATATGGGCCGTACTGCCCAGTACGGCCCGTCTTGGACCGCAGAGGTGTTAAAATAAAAAAGTGGCGTGTCCAAATAAAATCACCCTTTAAATATATAAGGGTGTCTTGATTATTCTAACTTATTAAATGATTTGTGTACTATCTCCAAAATGTCAACTCATCAAAATATTTTAACTAGTGTTTTAAGAAGGTAAACGAGTCTGGAAAATCAATATTTTTCAAAATTATAAATTGCTAAATAAAATAATATGGTTCTGCATCCTTATGTAAACTTAACGTAACTGTGTATATAAAAGATTTGTTCAATTAGAAATTCTCATGTAACATAAACGTAACTTTCTAATTATAAGTATCTGTTCTACAAAATATTGGATTATAAGTATCCGGTTTCTACAAAATATTACTAACCATAAAAAATTTCGATTATACGTAACATTAGTATGAAATAATATATAAATTTTTTTATTTAAATATAATAAGAATGCAAAATTCGGGAATTTATTATGAAATTATGCGTTAGTTAAAAGGAATATTACTTGAAATAAAAACATAAATATAAAAAAAATTTAAGTTAACTTAAATATACCCAGCCCTTTAAATCAGAAGATGTTGGATCATTGTGCGAAAATTTAGCAACGTATCTAGGTGAGAAATTTGATATGTGGCTAATATTTTCTTTAACTTCTGGTTCTTCATCTTTGACGGATATTGGAGTTTTTTTTTTAAGTTTGAAATGCTTGAAAATAAATGGTGAAAACAAAGTAGTAGTTGGCAAAAAAAATGTCAAAATGTAAAATATATATAGAATAAGCAATGTGGGGGTGTTATGTATGACGATAAATATACACAATATCCTCAAACAACGAAACATATATGTAACAACGACAACTCTTAAATACAGCCAGCATAATATAAAAAATTTATTCCATTAAAAATTCTGTTGAGAAAAGAAAAGGTGGAAAATATTTAAAAATTAAATTTTTTATTTTTTATTTAAATTTGAAAAATGAGAATGTGGTTAATTAATAAAATAGTGTGTTGTGGTACATGTGAAGAAAATGACATTATTACACTTCTATACAATTAGGTTATTAAAAAGAAAGAATGATGTGGCAAATTGTGGGCCAATTATTGGGTTTTCATAGTTTCTTCATTTCTAGTGGGTTTCCAAAATATATACATACCCTATATATGTATATATCAAATACAAATTGATAATTTTTTAAAAAGTGTAAAAAGCAAAGTGCTATTATAAATAACAAAGTGCGATTATTAACAAGAAATTGCTAAATATTATAATAACATTGTGTTAATATTATAAGAGCACTTTGTTATTTATAATAGTGCATTGCTTTTTACACTTTTTACAAAACTATCACTTTTTACATTAACCATATATATATATGTATGTATGTATGTATGTATGTATGTATGTATGTATGTATGTATGTATGTATGTATGTATGTATGTATGTATGTATGTATGTATGTATGTATGTATGTATGTATGTATGTATGTATGTATGTATGTATGTATGTATGTATGTATGTATGTATGTATGTATGTATGTATGTATGTATGTATGTATGTATGTATGTATGTATGTATGTATGTATGTATGTATGTATGCTTAATAACACACGACTTCATACATAGATACATACATACACACACACATACATACATACATACATACATACATACATAGGGAGATGATAAACAATTAATAGATAGGGACTTATTCTATTTAGAACCACTAAATATGAAAGAACCAAAGGAACTAATTTTAAAGCACATATTTTTAAGGGTATAAAAGTAATTTTTTTTAAAATATGGGAAGTTACTATTTTACCCCTTAAACTTGTGGCTATAATTGGTTCCTTTAGTTCTCAAGTTGTAATAGTTCTCATTTGAACATACATATACATATACATATACATATACATATACATATACATATACATATACATATACATATACATATACATATACATATACATATACATATACATATACATATACATATACATATACATATACATATACATATACATATACATATACATATACATATACATATACATATACATATACATATACATATACATATATATATAGGGGATGGTTCGAATGTTAACCCTTTCTTATTGAGATAACCGAATAACTACATCTTATTACTTTGGGCCCACATTAAAGTAAATCTAAAGGTGTAGTTTTTTTCTTACTTTTTTATTAATGTAAGTGGGCCCTACATTAATTAAAAAAAGCATTAATTAAAAAAAAGAGAAAAACCACAACCTTTAGATTTACTTTAGGGTGGGTCCCAAAATAATAAGATGTAGTTATTCGGTTAACGCAATAAGTGAGGGTTAATTTTGGATCCTCTCCCTATACATATATATATATATGGCTGGATGTTTAATAACACACGACTTCATACATACATACATACATACATACATACATACATACATACATACATACATACATACATACATACATACATACATACATACATACATACATACATACATACATACATACATACATACATACATACATACATACATACATACATACATACATACATACATACATAGGGAGATGATAAACAATTAACCCTTTCTTATTTTGTTAACCGAATAAGTACATCTTATTACTTTAAGTATCACATTAAAGTAAATCTAAATGTGTAGGTGTTTTTTAATTAATATAATTAATGTAAGGCCCACTTACATTATTAAAAAATAAGAAAAAACATAAACATGTAGATTTACTTTAATATGGTCCCTGTCACACCCCCAAATTCCCACGTGTGGTGTCAGTTCATATGGGTGTGACGTGGCAGGATCATGGCTCATGGTCATATAGAACAACTCTATATGCGTATGAAAACACAAGATTGGTAATAAGCAAAACCAAACAATTTACATAGCTAAGCAGTGGAAAATACATTAGTATTGCAGCGTAAAATAATATGTTTAAATGCAGCGGAAAATAAGATGTCAGACACTACATTGTTTAAATTACATAACAAAAGCTAATTTTTTTGGTTTCGAAGGAATATAATATGAATGCACATGCCCCTATGCTCGACCCTTACTTGCATAATTATCTAGAAGCAGCTAGTTACCTGAGAATACATGTTTAAGAAAAAGTGTCAACACATAGGTTGGCGAGTTCACAGGTTTTGATATACATAGATAACAAGAAAACTTGTGTCATGCTGTTTATTAAAGTGTTAGTCTCGAGCCCTAGGCTCCAAGTGTCAGTGCGTCACTACCGAATTAGACTTGTTAGTCCTTGCCTCCGCTATGTCTCGTAATAACATAGCAAGATAGGTCGAGATTTCATGTGTCCCGACCTCTAGTCAGTATTGTTCCACATGGGGTTCGTCACACCCAAATAGATCTATCCAAACTCACCTTGTTGTTTGTACATTAACGGTAAGACTTTGTGAGGGCTTGTTACGATTACAACACTTATGTTTGTCTAATAAACCAGCATACACAAAATACGCTTGTACAGTAATAATCCCCCTATTTGAAAAGCTTGTAAAAGAGCTAAAGAGGGGCCGTAAACTCACCTCTGTGATTGTTCGGGAAATGCATAAGCTCCTGCTTGGGAAACGTGTCAGTCATCGGATACCTATATTGTATACCATACGTGAGTTCGTTTAAGTGACCGTGTTCGTGTTCGTGCTTGTGTTTGTGCTCAACAACACTCAGTTGTTATGTTTATCCGTGTTGGTCCACATTGACCATGTTTGCTAGTGTTTGACCGTGTCAAGGCAACGACCCGTTGGTGAACCGTGTGTCGGTGGTGATTCGTGTAACATTCGTGATTGTGCTCGTTATGTGCAAAATGCGCAAATCACGCTCATGAAAAACTTACTATTTATGGTAAGTTTCCATTTATAGCAAGTTCTATAACACATAACGTTTTTAAGGTTCTAGCATGCTCGTTAGTCCTACGTGATCATGTTAGCACATAGCACGTTGCCAAATGCGATCAAATAAACACTTTAGTCTGTTTTTAATCATTAAAGTTTCCTATTAAGGAAAGTTTCTAAATCTAGCATGATTAGCATCGGAAACCATCTTACTTAACTTACATTGATCATATCATATCACGTTAAGCCATTTATCATGCTCGTAACATAGCTAGTATCCTTAGATCAAAATTTCTCAAAATAAAGTTACTAAAAATAGTAACTATGACAATTACTCATCAAATGATTATTCTAAGCATTCTTAATCTATTTTTATGCCAAATAACATCATATAATATCATGAATCATCATCAATATATATTCATTTAGTCAAAGTCATCATCTATTAATAATCGGGTCACAAAAGTTACTATAAATAGTAATTTGGTCTAAAATGACCACAAATCAATCCCAAATCCAATTCCTTAGGATTAACACACCATATTATCACTCAAATGACAAATCTATACACATGCATGCTCATATTTCGATCCATATCATCATGTTGTATTCTAAAAGTTGCTAATAATAGCAATAATCCCAAATAAGCATATTTTAATCATTTTGACAATACCAAATCATATAGCACATTACCAACAACACGAATATACATTTTTTGAACATCCAAAATCATCTACAAACCTTAACTCATTCATGCATCCAAGTATATCATCATTTATGATCAAGTTATGCAAAATGACATATCTACAACATCATGAATCATCATAACATATCATCTAATCACTATAGATCATCAAAATCAGTTGAAATAACAACAAACCTATATTCAAAAATCAAAATTTCGTGCATGCATAGCTTATGTGCTTGCATGTGTGTTTTAGTGCTTGCATGTGTGTTTGTGTGTGTTCTTAAGCTATAAGGGACATGTGACAACCAGTACCAGACCGTCCGGGAAGTCCGTACGGTGTGTGTACTTTCACCATTTACTGTGTGCAAATACAGTGCGTAAACAGTTGTGTGGCAACAGAACTCAGAAAACAAAGCACAGTTGTATGTGTTTAAGTAAAAAATACAGTAAATACAACAACTCAAGAGAAACAACAATGTACAAACAAAAGAAAAGAACATATCGGTTGCGATCTGATATCCATAGATGACAGGAATCAGATGACCGACAAATCAGTACGAAAACAATGTGATAACAGGATGTTTAGTTGAGTCCGTTAGTGAGGAAAACAATTCAAAAACAATAATTCAGTGTTACTTCAGAATAACGAACTGACAGTGTGTTTGCGCGGGTGACGATTCACACAAACATATATGTTAGTTTAACGTTCTGAAATGATGACTAAAAAGTAGAAAACAAAAGTCGGAAAGCAAAACCATCGTCGTGTTCGTTCGAATGACGATTCGAACGAATAGGCGCGATGGTGACGCGATCTGACGAAACGAAAACGAAATACGATACGAACGAAAATAAAATTAATAAAATAAAATAAATAACATTTTACAATTTTGAAACTCATCAAAATAATTAAGTTAACTTATTTTAATTTAAAACATTTAAGTTACGCGTAAAGTTTCGGAAACGCGACGAAAACGTAAACCGAGCAACCGAAACGAACCCGAATACCCCCGGGGTATAAAAACCCCATTTCAAGAAATAAATTCCATTTATCATCTTCACCTACACCTCTCTCTCTCTCTCTAAATTCGTAATCCACCTTCCACCACCATTTTCAACCTTCAAACTAGCCTATCTTGCTCAATTCTCAACGGATTTTGGTGTTCTTGGTGTCCACGCGTAGCTCTCCACGTCCTCTACCTAGAAGCACAACATATTTTGCTTTTTATCAGGCCAAAAATGAGGTATGAAGCTTGAAAGATTCACGAAAATAGGGTTTTCATGTCTAAGAGTCGACCAGCACCTAAACCGGTTAACCCTTGTTGCCTTGAACCATACGACCATGAGGAGATATATGGCATCACTCTAGCCACGAGCACAACCCTGCAACAACTCGATAATGGGTGAAGATGGTGAACAGGTTCGCCCGTGCGAGGAGCTGGCCGAACCCTGCAAGCAGCCGAACCTTTCAAGGCTGAACAAGGGGGCGCCGAACTTTTTATGTGGGGGCCGAACCTTGGTTGAGTGAGACGAACCAAGTCCCATGTGTTCCGTGCAGAGCCGAACCTTGAGACCATTAGCCGAACCCTCGGGTTAATGGAGGGTAGCTGCCGAACCCATGGAGACTATCAACCTAACCTTCATGCCTTGTGGCCGAACCCTATGTGAACGAACCCGTACATCCAGTACCGAACCTTGCATGGACAATCTGAGGAGGAGCGAACCTAATAGCAGCGAACCATGCAAGCCGAACCTTTCTACAACCCCCGAACCTACTTCATGAAGGAACCTTGGTGGCGAACCTAGCGTCTATCGTGGCTGAATTGCTTGGCGACCCTATTGTTCACCCTACGGCCGAACCTTAACATACACAAACCAGGAGGTTCGCTGCTGAAGAGTTGAGCCCATCCCTTGTGAACATTTTTCGGCCCACAACCCATCTAATTCTTGTAATTCTCGCCCGAGATCAATTGCAACCCAAACCCCTATCACTCGGTCCAACATAGAACCCAAGTCATGCAACATTTATTTCGGCCCATACATGTGTAAAACAGGCCCAACATTCAACCTTGATTCATGGGAGACTTTCGGTTGGGCCATGCACAATTACGGCCCACATTATCTACACTCGGCCCAAACCTTTCCTTTCGGCCCAAACACATGTTAAACGATTTAAATGGAAATAGAAAATAAACACGTTATTAAACAAAGGTTAAGGGACAAAAGGCGTGGAATTATGATTATTATTAATAAGGTGGTAACAAATGGGTTAAGTGTTGAGACAAGGGGAACAATTAGAACACAAGGTTGAGTTACAAAATGCTAATGATTAGTAACAATTAAACAAAAATCTAAGTTTATACTTAGAGCATTTTTGTCACGACAACGACTCAAGTGGAACTAAAAATCCAATAACAAAGAGAGTTAATCTAAACCTAGTAAGGTTAATAATTCCAAAATCCCTAACAATTAAACCAGGCCGAATAAATACCGCGACTCACGGGTGTTAGCCAATTTTCAGGCTAACCCATGCACGCTCACAAATCACCACAACTTATACTTATAAATTACAATCGCATGAAATCAATACAGGATTGTGAAAACAAATTCAAGTACAACCAAGGAGCGCGTGCATTCTTGTTTTAAGCTAAGTCAACCACTACAATCTCAAGGTGAGTTCATATGCCCCTTTTGTAATCTTTACAGATTTCAAAGCTCGGGGCTGAGAAACATGCTAAACTCTTATTTAATTAAAAGTTTCTATTAACATATTGCTTATATTATGATATAGACAATAATTG
The DNA here is from genome assembly GCA_009363875.1 of Mikania micrantha. Classification (NCBI taxonomy): domain Eukaryota; kingdom Viridiplantae; phylum Streptophyta; class Magnoliopsida; order Asterales; family Asteraceae; genus Mikania; species Mikania micrantha. The sequence continues at coordinate 32,526,933 of CM018689.1, read as the reverse complement.
CTTACCTTTATTATCGGTTATCATTACATGCTTGCTTGTTTGATTTTATCATACATGAAATAGCTAGGATGCTACATGCTAACCTAGAATCATGACACATTAATACCTTAGGATAATGTACGTTGCTAAGAATATAACTTACAACTGTGCATTATTCTTACACGATAGAACAACAGAAAACCAAGGGATAACATTCCGATATTAATTACAAATGACTTGAATGGTAACCATGATAACATACTTTCATGATGATGGAATCATTCACCACATTCACACAACATCAAGGTAACAGTTGAGACAATTACTTGTGATATCGAGGAGGATATCGCAAGCACACACTTTTGGGATGGCATTCCCATACATACTATCACTACCTATTAAGACTCTATTTAGAGCACACCTTATAACCGTCAGAGGATGCCGGTTACACAACCATAGATCAGTTGGGTAAACCACGAACACTAGTCATCAGGGCTTGGGGTAATCCAATGAAAACACACCGAGCACGAGAGGTGCTATCATTCTAATTGATAACATTCATAAAATCTAGAGAACGTATTTCATTCCAATAGATATCGTGGGAGGATATCTTGCACACCGGGCTGATCAGAAATGACAGCTACTGAGACCATTATGTCTCAAGCTAGGGATCATGGGTAGAACATTTCATATATCGGGCTAGTCAGGGACGACAGCTACTGGGACTATTATGTCCCAATCTAGATATCGAGTATGATATCCTACATACCGGACTGGTTAGTACTGGCAGTCACAGAGACTACTAGGTCTCGCTCTAGATATCGAGTATGATATCTTACACGCCGGGCTAATCCGTAAGGAAAAGCTAACAGAGGAAATTATGTCTCTTTATTCAATTGTTTGGGTATTTTACATGCTGGGCTAATCAGTATTGATTAGCTACAGAAACAATTAAGTGTCGCTCCAGATATCGAGTATGATATCTTACACGCCGGGCTAATCCGTAAGGAATAGCTAACAGAGACGATTACGTCTCTTACTTTATTTATTGGGTTATTATACATGCGGGCTAATCCGTGAGGAATAACTAACAGAGATCATTAAGTTTCTGTATTCAATTATTGGCTTATCTTACATGCCGGGTTATTCCGTAAGGAATGGCTAACAGAGATAATTATGTCTCATTCTTTTTCAATGTTGGGATCATCATACCGGGGAAATCATGGGTGAAATGAAATGGGTATCCATCGTTGTATTACAGGTAGTGTTAAATTCAGTTGAGCATGTGGTGGGATGGCGTCTGGGCTTGACCCTTTCGTATGCCCTATATATAAGCATGCTTGGCTGGATGAGACATTATCTGTAAATATAACCATGGAGAGGACATTGTGTGAAACATTGTGAACATGACTGACATAAATTCAATGGTTTTCAATTACTAAACTTATGAACTCACCAACCTAGTGTTGACTTTGTTTAAATGCATGTTTTCTCAGGTGACGAACATGTTTAGTCACCAGGATTACAGAGACTTAGCTAGGGGACTTTAAGAAGACCTAGCTACTTTTGTGTTGCATACTTTTGGATGGCAAAACCATGAATCATCTTTTGTATATCTTGTACAGATACAAGATATGAACTCACTGATTCTTTTGGATAGATTTACTTAGTTAAATTATGAACTTACATTGTAATTTAACTTTGTAATTCTACATCATATGCCATGTTATCATTTCTCATTTTATATATCATGTGCCATACAAACAATCTGATCATCATGATTATCACTCACGATATCGCGCCCCGAGAACCTTCCTCCCGACGGGAAAGCCGATCCGTTCCCGCCTGTTCGGGGTGTGACAGGACATGGTGCTACCTTCCAAGGCTTCAAGAATCCCTGAGATGATGATTAATCGGCCTCACAAGCTCCTGGATAGCAGATACGTGTAGCAACAATGTGATGATAAGCTTCAAGTCTTCAAGTATTGAGCTCCAAGATGCTCTTCAATGGCTTCCAAGGGTGGGATAATGTTGTAGCAGGGGTTTGGGAAGATAAATGGCCGAGTGGTGGAGTGTAGGATCAAAGAAAATGATGAAAGGTGATAGTATAGGCATGATTGTCTTGGTTTTATAAATATTTGGCGTCTGGATGTCGTTGCGTACCGCCATGGGGTTCAAAAAGATACTCGGCGTACCGCGATGCTTTTAAGGAATTCAAACTCCCGCCCACTTGTCGCGTACTGCCCTGGGCCTCTCCAGGGTCCTTAGCGTACCGCGACGAGTCTCGAAAGAGCCCAATAGGCCCAATTTCAATGGTTCAGGCTGATTTTCGCCGTTTTCTCGCTTATGGAGTATTGTTCGACATTGTTTGAACTCTCAAGTTCAATTTTCGGGCGTTTCATGAGGTTTCTAGTGTTTTGTTACACGATGTACTAACGTTCACCAACATTCATATTTTTCTTAGACACGTGGGTGCGTGTGCAATAATTCACCGAATTATCGTGTTTGTGTCAATGTTTCACCTGTCATGCCACGTGTTACACTAAATTAAACTAATTCTAGTTCCACGTATACGATTATCAATTAAATAAACATATAATTAAAAGAAGATGCTGACCTGGAATTTACGGGGTGTCACATCATCCCCTTGTTAGAAAGAATTTCATCCGGAAATTCAGCTTGCGTTGCCAGTGTTTGTTTGTTCAGTCAACAGGTGCGGTATTTGTTTTTCATTTGATCTTCACACTCCCACATGAATTCAGGTCCGCGTCGCGAATTCCATCACACTTTCAGTATCGGTATTTTGCTGAGCTTAAGCCTCTTGATTTCCCGGTCCATAATTTCCTCCGGTTCCTCAACGTAGTTTAATTGTTCGTCGATTTGGATCTCCTCAAGCGGAATTGCAAGTGTCTCTTCAGATAAACATTTCTTGAGGTTCGATACGTGAAACACGTTGTGTACGCTGCTTAGCTCGTTAGGCAGATTCGGCTCGTAGGCCACGGGGCCTATTCGTTTGGTGATCTCAAATGGTCCGATGTAACGAGGATTTAACTTCCCTCGTTTGCCAAACCGAATAACTCCCTTCCAGGGCAAGACCTTGAGCAACACTCTGTCTCCCACCTGGAATTCCAATGGTTTGCGTCATCTGTCAGCATAGATTTTCTGTCTGTCCCGAGCTGCTGCCATTCATTTACGTATCTGCCTGATCTTCTCGGTCGTTTTGTGCTCAAGCTCAGGGCCGAACAGTTGGCTTTCCTCAACTTCCGCCCAACATATGGGTGATCGGCACTTACGTCCGTAAAGAGCTTCGCATGGTGCAGCTTGTATGCTTGTGCGGTAACTGTTGTTGTATGAAAACTCAATTAATGGTAGATAAGTCTCCCAGCTACTGCCAAAATCAATAACACATGCGCAGAGCATGTCTTCCAATGTTTGTATAGTCCGTTCACTCTGTCCATCAGTCTACCAAGTGGTAAGCGGTACTCATGTCCAATCTCGTAACCAATGCCTTGTGCAAGGATTTCCAGAAATGCGACGTGAATCGACTGTCGCGGTCAGAGTTCATCGAGATTGGTACTCCATGCCGAGTGACCACTTCCTTTAGATAAATTCGAGTCAGTTTATCTAGTTTTTCGGTCTCCTTGATGGGTAGAAAGTGTTCAGACTTCGTTAGTCGGTTTACGATAATCCAAATGGTATCGCAACCACTTGTCGTCTTTGGCAGCTTAGTTATGAAGTCCACGGAAATTTTCTCCCATTTCCACATTGGTATCTTGGGTTGCTGAAGTAGACCTGATGGCTTCTGGTACTCAACCTTGACTTTTTAGCACGTCAGACACTTACCTACGTAAGTTGCTATTTCGGCTTTCATGTTGGGCCACCAATAGGTCGTCTTCAGGTCATGATACATTTTATCAGAGCTCGGATGTATCGAATATCGGCTCTTGTGTGCTTCATTCATCACCACATCCCTCAATCCTCCGTAGTGTGGAATCCAAATCCGATCCATGAAATAGTATGCTCTGTCAGTCTTCACATCCAGTTGATTGTCCATGCCACGCAAGGATTCTTGAGTGAGGTTCTCGACTTTCAGAGCTTCCTGTTGAGCGTTCTTGATCTGTTGTGGAAGCTCAGAATGGATCGTGAGTTGTAGTGCACGCACGCGTTTTGTGGTCTCCTTCCGGCTCAACGCGTCGGCCACTACGTTTGCCTTACCAGGGTGATATTTGATAGCACAATTATAATCGCTGATGAGTTCAACCCATCTTCGCTGTCTCATGTTCAGCTCCTTTTGATCAAAGATGTGTTGTAGGCTCTTATGATTGGTAAAGATTGTACACTTCATGTCGTATAAGTAGCGTAGCCAGATCTTCAAGGCAAACACTATGACTCCTAATTCTAGGTCCTGAGTAGTATAATTCTTCTCATGCACCTTTAGTTGCCGTGATGCGTAGGCTATAACTTTCTCGCGTTGCATCAGCACGCAACCGATTCCTTGTTTTGAGGCGTCACAGTGCACCACGAAGTTATTACATCATTCCGGTAAGGAAAGGATTGGTGCAATACATAATTTCTGTTTCAACATGTTGAAAGCAGACTCCTGTTTTTCTCCCCAATAAAACTTCTTGTCTTTGTGTGTCAGGGAAGTTAGTGACTAAGCAATTTTTGAAAATCCCTAAATGAATCACCGGTAGTACCCTGCCAATCCTAGGAATTGTCGCACCTCGGTTGAAGTCTTTGGTGCTTCCCAGTTCTTGATAGCTTCGATCTTGGCTGGGTTTACGTGTATTCCCTTCTCATTGACCACATGTCCAAGAAATTGGACTTCGCGAATCCAAAAATCTCATTTGGAAAACTTCACGTATAGTTGCTCGTTCTTCATTAATTCCAAGACAAGCCTTAGATGTTCAGCATGTTTCTCCTGATTCTTAGAGTAGATCAGGATATCGTCAATGAACACTATCAAGAATTTATCGAGATATGGCTTGCACACTCGATTCATGATGTCCATGAATACAGCTGGTGCGTTGGTCAGTCCGAAGGGCATGACCAAAAATTCGTAGTGTCCGTATCGGGTTCTGAAGGCAGTCTTAGGAATATCGTCTTCCTGTATCCAGTTGATGGTAGCCCGACCTCAAATCGATCTTCGAATAGTAGCTCGACCCTTGCAACTGATCGAACAGGTCGTCTATTCTTGGTAACGGGTATCGATTCTTGATCGTCAACTTGTTCAGCTCCCTATAGTCAATGCACATACAGAATGATCCGTCCTTTTTCTTCTTCACAAATAAGACCGGTGCTCCCCAAGGTGAGAAGCTCGGTCTGATGAATCATTTGTCTAACAACTCTTGCAGTTGGCTAGACAACTCTTGCATCTATGTCGGCGCCAGTCGGTATAGAGCTTTAGCAATCGGTGCTGCTCCTGGGGTGAGGTCTATCTGGAACACAATTTGTCGTTTAGGTGGTAGTCCATGTAAATCCTCGGGAAATACTTCAAGGAAGTCACGGACTACAACAATGTCCTCGATCTTCATCTCTGTCTTTGGTTGTTCAGTGATAAGGGCTAGTATAGCAGTGTACCCTTTCTGCAAGTACTTGCTCGCCTTCATGCAAGACATGACGTTCAAAGGTATCCCTCGTCGTTCTCTCTGAATCGAGATGTGTTCTCCACTTGGCAACGTAGCTCGTACGATCTTTTTGTTGCACACGATCTCAGCTTGGTTTGCAGATAGCCAGTCCATTCCAACGACCACATCGAAGCTCCCGAGAGTTACCGGCATCAAGTCGATTTCGAGCTCGTGATCCGCCAACACCATGACGTATCCTTGAAAGACGTGTTGCGTTTCCATTAGCTCGTCGTCGGCTAACTCTACGGTATACTTGTAATCTAGTGATGTTGGGGTAATATCAAGCAATTTGCTAAATTCACTAGATATAAAACTCCTATCGGCACAGGTATCAAATAATATATTTGCATAGACATTATTTAAAAGGAACGTACCGGTTACGATGTTTGCGTCATCCTTGGCTTCCTCTGAGCCTATCACGAAAGCACGACCCTTGGCTGCACCTCCTCCATCCTTCTTCAATTGCGGGCAATCCTCCGCAAATGTCCTAGTTTTCCACATTCATAACACCCCTTTAGAGTGTTTTGGTTGTGGTTGGGGTTGTTGTTGTTAGGTAGCTTGGTTCTGCAGTCTTTGGCCATATGGCCATGTCGTCCGCTCTTAAGAAAACGATACATTTCGCATTGCCCAAAGTGGTGGTATGAGCATTGGTTACACAGAGGGTATTTCCCCTCGTATACACCCTTACCCTTGTTTTCGGGTTGGGTAGCAGTGAAAGCTTTGGCAGGTGCTGGTCTTGATTGTCGCTGGTGTGATGAGTGAGACTGGTGGTGGCTGGGTTCCCACTTCCGTTTGTGGCTGTCTTGGGGCTTCAGATGTTCACCCCTCTAGGGTAGCTTTCCTTGTGCCACCGCTTGATCGGTAAGTTTGTGCGCCAGCCGGATGGTGGGTTGGATCAGTGTTGGGTCAGAAGCTGTGACCATGCTTTGGATCTACTCGGGCAGTCCACTGATAAATTGCTTAATCTTTTTGTACTCCGGGGTCACCATTCCCGGGCACAGCTTACACAGTTCAGGGAACCGTGTGCAGTACTGTTCGATCTCTGAGTCCACCATCTTATGAACCCAGAACTCTTCTTCCAGTTTCTTGATCTCGTTTCTTGGGCAGTACTCTTCTTGCAATAATCTGGTGAAATCTTCCCAGGTCATCGAGTTGGCACCGTCCAAACCCAGAGTTTGGACATGGGTATTCCACCATGTGAGGGCCGGTCCCTTAAGAGAACTGGTCTCAAATTTAACCCGGTTTTCATCCGCACACTCACACATCAAGAAGACGGTTTCCGCCTTTTCAATCCAACGGAGCATTCCAACAGCCCCTTCCGTTCCTTTGAAGGTGTGAAGGTGACAACTCAAAAAGGTCTTGAAGGAGCATTCCTTGTTGGTGCTGCCATGTGATCCTGTTTGTCAGTAACCAATGTCGCGTTTTAGTGATAGTGTTAGCTATACTATGTCAGTCGGGTTAAGAAAATGTTAGTACCGTTGTTGGTTCCGCTTGTTTCGCCGTGTAGCCTGCTCGCTTCATAGTTAGCGATCGCCTTTCTAAACCTTCGGTCAACCATCATCTTGATGGTTGCCGATCCAATCGGGCGTTTGTGTTTTCGGGCATGCGTTCCTCTTCCTGCCATAGTAGGTTTCTATACGGAAGGGATAGAGTGTTAGTCATCGTTGGTTAGAGTGTTAGTCAAGTGTTATGTTAGATGTCATGTTAGTAACGATCCTGATCAAGATACACAATGAATAAACAAAACATCATTCCATTAATATCAGTTTGGAGTACAATGATTTTCAAAATGAAATACTACTATTACGGTTCGTATGAGCACATCCCGCTCATATAGGCGTACAAGAAAGTAAAATGCTGAAATAAAATAGTCTAACTAATCTGTGGTGATCGTGGAGTGTGAGTCTCCACTCTCAACGGGTCCATCATCTCCATCCTCCTCAGGATCCTAATCGAAGTCTCCTTCCTCTAGGTCCTCTGCAAACTGAGGCACCTCCTCCTGCTCAGGCTCTACGATAAACTGCCCTGCCTAGGCGTCCTGGATCATCGCATGGTTCTCCTCGTTTGCGACCTCTACCGCAGCTAGTCGTCTGCCATGCTCCTGAACAACTGCAGCAATCTCCTCATGTTGTTCCTCTAGTTGCGCCGTCCTGTTCCGAATGGCTGCGATCCCGTCCACTACCTGCTCCTGCAGCTAGTTTGCCTGTCCTTGGAGGTGATGGTTTTCTTTGCGGAGAACTCTAACCTCCTCCACCAGTTCGTCATCCTCCGCGCCTCGCGGGCCGATCGTGCGACATGGGTTGCGAAAGCCTGCTCAAGTGGTACGTCAAGTGCCGAAAGCCGGTGTGCGCTCGGCACATCACTCTATAGTCGGGGAAGAGGTACTCGCTCCTGCTCAATCGAATCCCACACCGTCGTAGGGTACCAGCTCCAGGATCTAGCGCGCCTCACTAGCCATACTCTCTCCGACTCCTCTGCGTCTACCCGGGACACGATGTCCCGTATCCTCTGACGGTCCTCCTCCGTCAGCTTATATCCTGTGGGGCGTTTCCCCGGGTTCCTTCCATCATCATTGTTGGCCATTATGTAATCTCAAATCAGTATGTAACAGATAGTAATAATATCATATTATTGTGCCATGTCTAAGTGTAGTGTCTAATGGTGAGTAATAGCTATAGTCTAAGTTTACTACATGTAAACCTAGTTCTCTATAATCAAGACTCTGATACCCGTGTGTCACACCCCCAAATTCCCACGTGTGGTGTCAGTCCACATGGGTGTGACATAGCCAGAATCATAATTCAGGGTCATATAGAATAACTCTCCATATGCGTTTGAATGCACAAGATTGGTAATAAGCACAACCAAACAATTTACATAGCTAAGCAGCGGAAAATAATATGTTTAAATGCATGGGAAAATAAGATGTCAGACACTACACTGTTTAAATTACATAACAAAATCTGAATTGTTTGTTTTCAAAGGAACATAATATGAATGCACATGCCCCTATGCTCGACCCTTACGTGCATCATTATTTAGAAGCAGCTAGTTACCTGAGAATACATGTTTAAGAAAAAGTGTCAACACATAGGTTGGCGAGTTCATAGCTTTTGATATACATAGATAACAAGAAAACATGTATCATGTTGTTTATTAAAATGTTAGTCTCGAGCCCTAGGCTCCAAGTGTAAGTGCGTCACTACCGAACTATACTTGTTAGTGCTTGCCTCCGCTATGTCTCGTAATAACATAGCAAAATAGGTCAAGATTTCCCGTGTCCCAACCTCCAGGCAGTATTATGCCACGTGGGGTTCTTCACACCCAAACAGATTTATCCAAAGTAATCTCGTTGTTTGTACATTAACGGTAAGACTTTGTGTAGGACCTCGTAGGAGCTCGGAAACAATCCGGTTCCAAGGGAAATCTGCTTGACAGCCTCTGGAATAGTGCGGAATCCTATTCCAGGGTTTTCCAATCGAAGTCAACAGCAACCGTGGTGAATCGAGTGAGTAGAATCAATATGCAAGTGAGAATCGATCACCACAGGTTGAGAATCGAAGTTGGACGGTGAGAATTGCTCAAAACTTCAAGGGTTTGACACTGGAGTGCACTGGAAGAATGAGGACTCGGAAAAGTTAGGTTTGAAATGATTTGAACTTGTATTTATAAGCTGTCATCATTCGGCCGAATGAGTGGCTGAAGCAGCTCATTCGGCGAATGACTAGGCCGAATGGACATGTCAAACGAATGAATGACTCATTCGCTCGCCTATGTCATTCGCTAGGGCGTTCATTCGGCGAATGACTTCATTCGTAGTGTCATTCGCCCGAATGGTCAGAATACATATTCAAACATTAATAAACCAAATCGAACAATCATATAATCAATATTTAACATTAAGAACAATATATAAAGACAACTTCCATTAATATAACTTGAACTTTACATGATGGTTAATACAAAATTGAACTAGGGACATATAATGCATCTACAAACTCCCCCTTGGACCTAGTTCACTCCTCGGAAGTGTCTTTCTTGAAATACTTGTCAGAGATGGCTTTCCAATCTGCACCAGCATGAATTTTTAAGCATATGCAGATCCGGATAACCCTCATGAACTGAAGTGCCTGTTCCATGTCCTGTACATCAAAGAAAATATGATGACAATAAAGTGCTAGGACATCTTTGTGGGACAAGTTAGTCAACCACACTGGATCAAAAATCTTTTCTGTTTCCCACTTCTTATCTTTGCACATGACAATCACAGCTTCTCCACTCCGCCCATCATAGTACCACCATTAGAAGCCCTCTATAAAGTCTTGTCGCATCTTCCTTAACAGAATCTTCTTCAAAACTTTAGGAGGAAGCCACTTCAGGATAACTTTGTGCTTTCGGGTGTCTCCATCAGTCTCTGGCAAATAATAATGTTCAGGCTGTTGGGGCTGGAAGTTCACCCATCTCTTTCTGTACTCGTACTGAAGTTGCCGAGAAAACCAGGCTGACATACCAGAATCTTCACTATAAAGCATCCTCAGACGTGCTAATTGATTGACTTCGAAACCGGGCAACGTCTTAAAATCATGAGGATGCTTGAAGTAGTCAATGCCTCTCTCCCTTTTCACATCATGAAAGTATGCCCAGCTCAAGATTTGATCTCCAGCCTTGCAGCCTTTGGTTCTGTATACTTTCTTGTGCTTAGCTGGCATCTTCATTGTGCTCTCTTTCTTCAAGACCTCCCAGTAGGCCTTCCATTCCTCTTTTCTTCTCTTCTGATCATCAGCTTCGGCTTTGCTAACCTCAACTTGTTCTTCTAAGTGTCGGATCAATAGATCTTCAGTGGCTTGATCAAACTGATCAGTGAATGTTGGCAGCTCGTCCTCAGCTGATGTATACTTTGGGTATTCTTCATCAGTGATGTCTTCAAGAATAACCTCATCTACATCATCAAAGGCCTCTGGAGTAGGCTCATCAAACACTGGAACAGAGGTATCATCAGTGATAACCTCATCTGGATTTAGCCTGAACAGTTCGGCTATCTGCTCCTTTGATAGGCAATGTATGATCGCTCCCTCCTCTTTGTCATATCTAACTGAGTGCTGTATGATGCCTTGAGCGTCAAGAATCATAGTGAGTGTCTCATCCAGTTGACGTCTCAAAGGCACAGCTTGGACTTCCTCAGTAGCAACTGGCTCTTCTGTCTGTTTGGGAGGAGATGGAGGAGGAGCTTTCTTCTTGTCATGCACTGACTTAGACCGGATCTCAGGAGGGGGAGGGTCTTGATCATCATCCTCATCATCATCTGAACTTGACAAACCAGAAGACCCGCTCCCTGATCCATCCTGATCATCTCCGTCTGAGTCATCATCTTTATCAGTATCATCATAGTCCACCTTTTCCGCATCAGATTCTTCCTCTTCTTCATCATCTTCCTCTTCTTTATCTTTTTCTGAATCTGAGTCATCGAAGCGGACTGTTGTGCCTTCAAGTCTGGGAGTGCTGTCTTTAAGATCTTCAATCTGTTCAGCAAGACGAGCATTCTCCGCCTCCAATAACAAAATCCATTCATTGAAACCAGAGGCTGTCAATGCCAGCTGGTTGTGCTCATCTATGTACTTCAGCAACTGCTATTCTTGCTGGGCTGATCTTGCTCTGAGATCTGCTCGCTGATCTGCAGCTTGAAGCAACAGTGCATCCTGATCAGTTATCCTCTGAGTGAGTTGAGAAATAACTAGATCGTGCTCCCTGCTCTTCCTTTCTTGCTCCAGGTTCCTCTCCATCAGTCTCAGTACCATACTGTTCAGAGTGCTCAACTGATCCACAACTGAAACAGTAGGTATGAACGTGTCAGCTCGTGTAATGGAGGAACCAGCAGAGGCAGCAGAAAATATGGGAGCTTGAGCAATAAAGGTGGTCAGAGGGGCTGTAGTAGTATGCATCGGAATAGCCCTTGTCCTGGTCAGTGAGGAAACTGAGACAGCTGCTACTAATGTAACAGTAGTTGTAGCAACAGTCGCCAGTTCTGACCTCCTCTGAAAGAGGAACCTCGATCTCTTCCTCCTGCCAGCAGGAGATGAAGAAGACTGAACTGCAGCAACAGAAACCGCTGCAGAAGCTGGAACATAACGAGGAGGACGAGAGATGTCAAACTCAGGAATAAAGGAAGGATCAGTAATTTCTTCCATCTCTGCTTCACTCCGTTTCCTCTTCCTCTTCACCAATCTCCCACTAATCCATACACTCTCAAACTCATCATCTGGTGTATCCTCTGAATCAGAACTATCAGCTTCATCAGCACCAGCTTCACCATCATCATCACTTGAGTCATCTGACTCATCCCCATCAGCATTAGATGTGGTGCCTGTCATATTGAGAGGAGTAGTCATTGTGGAGGTAGTAGTGGTCATGAAGTCCAGCTCCAACAGTGAATCAATATCTACATCCTCATCAATTGCCACAGAAATACTCACACCAGCATCAGTAGTCACAACAACAGCCTCAACCAGGCTAACATCAGCAATAGTAGTCGTATCGTCAACACCCGCACTCACACTAACAGAACTAACAGCTACAGTGCTCATAGCCACTAAGCTCTCACCAGCACCACCACTACTACCACCTGCACCACTAGCACCTGCACCAACATCATCATCACCACCATCATCAGGCACAACTATATCTTCCACATCTGAATCAGAATCATCATGCCTCCATCTCCGACCAACCGGAGCTATGTAATCAGGCCTAGAAAGATGACCAAACAAAGATCGAGCTGCTGGCTTCCTCTCCTTGCATCTATATGACATCACTCTGTTGAGAGTGAGGTCATTCATGTGCTCTAGCTTAATGATGTCCGCATTGATCTTTGGCAAATCAGGCAACTGTGCATCTATCAACTGCTGTAAGAACCTCGGATACATCAAGAACTTCTTGTCTCCTTTAAGAGCCACATTCTCCTTCATATGAGTGAAGATCATCTAAGAGAAGTTGAATGGCAGGTTCAGCACAAGTGCAACAAAGGCACACTGTATGGTCTCTCTCATCTCATCAAAACCTCCTCTCCTTGACCCAAGGCAATGTATAAGTACATGTGCTAAGTACTTGAACTATGGAGACATATAAGCCTTGTTTAGGATCCCGGCTCCCAGATCACCCTCATACTTGCATCTCATGAAGCAGCCACGAACTAAATAACGATAGAGAAGATACGGCTGATCAGTTGTGTCCTGGAATCCACATACTCTCTTGATGTGTTCAGAAGAAATAACTACATCATGTCCAAGCACCTTTCCTCTGATAACTGGAGGTTCAACCTCACAATCTATATCGGCAGAAGCCCAGAAATCCTGTTGATGAGAGTGGTATGGCACATGTATGGTAGAGATGGCAGTGAAAATCCTGGAACGTCTCAGAAAAGTAATAATCTTAGTGTAATGTATGGCATTTGGAGTAGTGAGATCCAAATGAACGCAGATGTTGTTCTTCGTAACTGACTTGTATCCAGCCATTCTGAAAATCAGATAAAACTTGTTAGAACCAATCAGTTACACAAAATATAGAAATCAGAACAAAAAATATATTTGAAATAAACTAGCCGAATGAACTGAATCCAGGCGAATGAGATTATTGCAGAATGAGTTATTCGCCGAATGAGAGTCATTCGCCAAATGAGCTAATAGCAGAATGAGTCATTCGCCGAATAAGTCATTCAGTCGAATGAGTCATTCGTCGAATGGGATTCATTCGCCGAATGGCGTCATTCGGCTGACTTTTGAGATTCACACTCCAGTTTACCAAAACTCAAATCAGTCCATAAAAATCATATATCTATGTTCAGAATTGACCGACTAACAACTTTAAAACATGCTTCAAGTCATTTCAATTTCAAACTGATGATCTATTAGAGAGGCGATTCTAAAACCCTAAAAATTCTTGAATCAGTCCAGTTTTTGATGATTTCACGGTCAAAATTTGACGATATTTGATCCCAATGTACCTGAGATGATAAGAAACGAGATTATCAGAAGCTGGATCAATAACAATCAAGTGAAAATGAAAAACTGAAGAGAGAAGACATTCGGGCGAATGGGGTTCACACAGTATCGGGCGAAAGAGAGTTTGGGCGAATGAGGTGGTTCACCCGATTGAATGTTTATATAGGGTGAGCCATTCGCCGAATGAAAATGACGAATGAGTCATTCGTCATTAGGTCATTCGCCGAATGATGTAACATCTGTGCCGGAATCGTTACCGGAACAGTAAACTGTACAGTAACCTGTACAGTAACTCAGGTGCAAACTAGGAGAAATACATAGAAGCTATTAACATTCGATGATAAACATAAACTATTACACGATGTTTCTGAAATTTTGATTTAAACCTTATGGTTTAAACAGTCAGAAACACATCAGACAATCATGATTAGATGCAAACATGTTTGATTTTATATTATTAGGTTTAAACGTATGTGAGGATAAACAGAACAAAACCATAACGGTTATTGTTACGGAATGCTAAACCGACAGACTATTCGTATAGGTGACGATCTGTACGAATAGATCTGGTAGTTTAAACGATCTGAAACGATGACTGAAAAGTAGAAAACAAAATCAGAAAGTGAAACGTACGATCGTGTTCGTACAGTTAGCGTTGTGTACGAAGACGCGCGTAAGGGACGTTTTCTGACGAAACGAAAACGAAGACGTTTCGAACGATAATAAATTTAAGGAAATATAGTATTTTCTGTTTTACAATTTTGAAACTCATCATGAATAAATTAAAACAAAACTATTCTAATTAAAACGCGTAAAGCATACGATACGCGAAAGAATTAACGAAAAACATAAAATAACGAATTACGACAAGTAATTCAAGAAAATTTAATATTTAGTATTTATTAGGAATTAAAACCTTTAAAATAATTTAAATTGAAACCATTTTATTTATATTATGATATTTTGCGTGTTACGATCCGGAAACGCAACGGAGACGAAAACCGAGCAACCTAAACGAGCCCGAATACCCTCGGGGTATTTAAAGGCCAATTTAGCCTATTTCTTTCATTTTTCTCCACCATATTTCTCCTTCTTCTTGAAATTTGCGGATCTCACCTTCATCACCATTTACAAGCTTTAAATCCATCTATCTCCTTCGTTTCTTGGCCGATTCTTGTGTTCTTGGTGTCCATTTGAAACTCTTGATCTCCTCCATGCAGAAGTACAACGGATCTAGAAGATTTCCCTGCCATAATCGAGGTATGAAGCTTAGAACTTGCTGAAAAATAGGGTTTTCGACCCATCTATTACGCCTAGTCCACGACCGGTTAACGCCAACCCCATTTGGAGTATTCGGCCATTCCTAAGTTTAGATCGAGCTGTTAAACGAAGAGGGCAGCCATGGTTAAGCTCATGTAAAGCTGTAAATCAAGGAGGGTGAAAGATACAGGTTCGTGAGGGCTGCACCATACAGGTTCGTCTCTTGAACCTTGGCCGAACCCTGCTGTCCTTCCCCGGCGAACCCTGGCGAACCCCTATGTCATGGCACGAACCTTCAGGCCATCACAAACCATACACAAACCTTGGATCAGTTAGCCGAACCCTTGCCTTGGCGAACCCAACTGGGAACGAACCATCCCCCTCATGCAAAGGTGACGAACCTTTAAGTCTAGCTCCTGTCGAACCTTCCATGCAATTAGCCGAACCTCATGCAAAAGCCACGAACCCATGACTCTAGACGAACCATGGTGATGTAACTTTAGCCGAACCTTACTGCTTCCACACCCCACGAACCTATGGTAGCAGGGAAGCTTAGCCGAACCCCTCACATCATGAACGAACCGTAGGGTTCGTTGGTACCATGGCTGGGCCGAACCTTAGCTACGTGAACCAATAGGTTCGCTGGTCATAATACCCGGAAGGTGATAAACCCATACCGATTGAATAAGACCCATATGCTCACCCTTCTTTGTTTGAATTATAAACATTCGGCCCCTGGGAAGTAGGTCTAAACAGCAAGTTCCTAGCCCATCTATTAGGACCATAACACACATAATTCAAATCAAATAAATGGGCCCAAACCGATGTGCCAACCCACTCTCTATTTCGGCCCAACATTCATCAGGCCCATGAATAACTCAGGCCATGACATTCCTTGTTACGGTCCACACCATTTATGTGACCCAAATAACCTTCGGCCCAATCACTTACCCAATCCAAGACCCAAATCAATTGGCCTAAACTCCTTAGTGAGGCCCATCTTTTATTCGGCCCAATGGGTTGGCCCAATAGCCTATGAAATTGGCTCATCACACATCCTTTGACCCATGGGATTTATTCGGCTCATACATAACCTTAAACGACCACGATTTCTTAAGTCGGCCCATGAACAATTATAAGCTTATTAAACTCATTCGGCCCATTAGATGGAAGTTTAGCTATATTGAATGAATTGATTCAAAATATCATAACCGGTGTGGTGGTCTTGGAGTACTACTACAAAGGTGGCAACATTTTCATGGACATTTAAACACATAACACTTGCCAATTACTTTTAAAGAATGAAGTGGTGATAAGTGTAACATGAGGATATATAACATCATGTACTAAACATTTACTTTAAATGGTTACACATTAGTAAAATCCAAGAACAATGAATAAGGGCCGAATGATTAACGAGACTTATGTGCATTAGCCCACTCTAGGGCTAACACTAACGTTCACACGCACATGAATCATTACAACACGAACTTATAAGCTACAAATACTCTGAAATCAATACAGGATTGTGAACATTACAACAAGTACAGAAAAAGAGCGTGCGTATTCTTGTTTTGCTTAGTCAACCACTTCAAACACCAGGTGAGTTCATTGGTCCCTTTTCAAACCTTTTGTTTTACTTCGGGACTGAGAAGCATGTTAAACAATTATTGAAATGTTTATTAAATGCTTTTACACATATTTACAATGCTTATATTAATATATGAAATTGAAATGCTTGGGTGGGAAACCAAAGACTAAGACTATAGTGTAAATAGCTAATGCTATTTACCTTATACTTAATTACAATATACAAACTCTTTATGATCAAAATGGAAACTAGTATACTTTGAGAAGCTTTAAACATGATACTTATACTATAAACGAGAAGTTTAAACTATATACTTGAGGCTTACAATATAGATTTGAAGCCTAAACCTTATGCTAAATGCTTATGATATAAACTTAACATTTAAACTTTGAGCTAAATACTTATGTTATAAGCTATGTGCTTAAACTATACAATTGAGGTTTAACTTATAAACTCTATGTTTAACTATATACAAAATCTTAAGGCTTTGAAAATACTTAAACTAAACGCTAATGCTTATTACAATTATTTTAAGAAGTTAATGTTCTACACCTTTAGTAAAGTATTAAATTACTTTACACTTACAACGATTTGCTTAAACTTAACTTGAAAACATATGTGTTTAGAAATACTTATATACGTGAGATGCTTGAAGCACTTGGATGCTTATTACACTTGGAATACTTGAAAACATGTGAATACTTGATACACTTGAAATACTTGAAAACAAGTGAATACTTGTTATACTTAGAATACTTGAAACACGTGAATGCTTGATACATTTGAGTTACTTGAATACTTGAATACACGATATACTTGGGATACATGAACGCTTGGGATGCTTGATACATTTGGATGCTTGAACACTTGAATGCTTGAAACATCGGATGCTTAAACAAAATACTGATTGACCGCCACGTGTTGACCTGTGTGTCAACCCCTACTAGTCATCAGTGAAACTATGTGAATGCTTTAGACTTGTATGAATAAACTTTTGGACATTGTAAGACAGACTGTTGGCCGCCGCGTGTTGACCTGTGTGTCAACCCCTACTAGTCATCAGTGTTCTTCTTTGTCAGAGTCATGTAAGACAGACTGATTGGCCGCCGCGTGTTGACTTGTGTGTCAACCCCTACTAGTCGTTCAGTGTTCTTCTTGATTCATCCATGATTATGACAAGTGACTAGAATGATTGGGTTATTCAAGTTGACTTTCTGTTATCTTGAAGGTTCCTCTATCAAAACATGTCACAAGTCATATTTAGGATCATTATGGACAGATGTTGAATTCCTTAGGGTTTTCAACTGTCCATAATGATGCCTCTTAAACTTAATACTTATACGTTGTGGAATCAATAGTGTGGAGTGAAGCGCTTAATTATCATTAATAACAATACGTTAAGCAGCCCGGTATGTGATGAGACGGTGGCTGGGGCTTGTCCCCTACATATGCCCTATATATAAGCATACTTGGTTGGATAGCATAGGTGGTTGTTAGTGAGGTTAAGGTTGTCATTTCAGGGGAAACAAAGTAAACATGGGCAAAGAAAACAAAATGCTTAGAATCATATGTCATGGAATCAAAGTAATGGAATGAAATGCTTAATTATCATTAACAACAATATGTTAAGCAGCCCGGTATGTGGTGGGACGGTGGCTGGGGCTTGTCCCCTACATATGCCCTATATATAAGCATACTTGGTTGGATAGCATAGGTGGTTGTTAGTGAGGTTAAGGTTGTCATTTGGGGAATCAAGGTAAACAATTACAGGGTAATCAAATTCAAAGAATCAAACATATGGAATCAAACATTGGGATCAAACATTGAAATCAAACATTTGGAATCAAACATTTTGGGAATCAAACAGGTAGGATGAGACGCTTAATTATCATCAGGAACAATATATCATGTGGTTCGGTATGTGGTGGGACCGTGGCTCGGGCTTGTCCCCTACACATGCCCTATATATAAGCATACTGAAACAGATGGTATAGGTGGTTAATGGTGAGGTTAAGGTTGTCATTCGAAGGATTTATCAAACTATTTTTACATAAAAACTATATGAACTCACCAACCATTGTGTTGACTTTGTTTTCTTACGTGCTTTCTCAGGTGACGCACAGGATTAAACTAAGATTCAGGATTTCATACTAGGATGACCAAACATAGATCCTAGTTGACTTTTGAAGAAGCACATCTTTTGAGATTAATACGAATCTCTTTTGATATCTTGTACAGATACAAGATAGATATATTTGATTCACTATGGATAGTTTACTTAGTTAAATTACTAAACATTGACTTTGTAATTTAACTTTGTAATCCTACTTTATATTTTATTGTGCTTAATTATTCTTAACATTGATGCTATGTAAACAATCTGATCTTCACGATTATCATTCACGATATCGCGCTCCGAGAACCTTCCGCCTAACGGGGACTTTGATCCAACCTCGCCGGCTCGGGGTGTGACAAATGACACCAACGAATGGGTCATTCGCCGAATGTGGGTCATTTTGTCATGAGTGATTCGACCAAAAGACTCATTCGCCAAATGAAGTCATTCGGTCGAATGAGAGATTCTCACTCCCATTCGGGCGAAAGGAGATTTTCACCCCAAAACACAAGACACTTTAAAAATTTTACATTATGATTATCAAAACTTATGCCATCTATGAAGATAAGTCTGGTTGGTTCAGGATTCAGATAAGACATACATCTGAACTTACAAATGATCATCTAAACTGAAGTTGAAAATATAAAATCTTTTTGTAATTTTTCTGAAACAAAATACGACTGTACAACTATCAACTAAAGACAAAGAAACACACGTTTTTGTGAGAAGTCTATTGAGAAACTAACACACACACCTAATCATATCAGATCAGCATCACTGAATGTTTCACTTCAAACACATTTGTCCTATAATCATGATTACTGATATATTTGTCCAATCTTAAGACTGACTTTACATAACTTCTAAACAAGATTTATGATCACTCATGTTTTCTGATTGAGTTACCCATTTCATTTTACCATTTAAAGATCAAAATCTGTTTATAACTCATTTCAACACATCTTAATACCAGTCATCATAAATTCTATAAGATTCCAATTTTATTATCTTTTTTGTATTTTTCTTGTTCTATCCAAAAATGACGGCTTCAGCTAGGTTCGTCCCAGCAATATGGCACGTGTATGGAATCGAACTTATTATGTTTATGTAATTCTCAAGCTTAATACCACCTTGCTTTTATTTTTCTTCAAGCTTAATACCAGCTTGTTTATGTTTGAAACCTCATTTGATTCTATGATGACCGGTGTATGTTTGATTTAAGTCAAAAACTATTTCTCACTCAACTGGTTTTCTAAAACAGATCTCACAAATCAAACTTTCAAAGTCATCACAAATTGTCTATTCATTTTGTAAAATCGACCTATCAGTACATCACATTATAATTCTCATGTGTTTTCAGCTTTCACGTTCACCTTAGCTTCTATGACATAATAGATTAATAGATTACTTTCTCAAAGAAGACTTTCTCATTTTTAATAATTTTTCAAATGTTTTTGAGTTTTTCAAATTTTTAATGTTTTTGGTTTTTCGAATTTTTAATGTTTTTGGTTTTTCAAATTGCATACTTTTTCTCCCCATAAAAACCTAAAACAGAAAATCTTTTTGTATTTTATATTAGTATAATGAAATAACAAGAATACTAAATTAAAGAAAGAAATAAAAACAAAAACAAAAATAACTAAGAGAAGCGATGATCATTTGTTAGATTCAGATGAAGGTAGGACTTCATCCTTTTGGAAAACACCATTAGCCGATAACAGATATAAAAATCTGGGTTTATCAAAAGCTTTTGTGAAAAGATCGGCTTTTTGGTGATCGGTGTGAATTTTAACAACATCGATTAATTTCTTTTCAAAACAATCACGTATGGAGTGATAATTAATGTCGATGTGTTTTGTTTTCGAGTTCTTAACAGGATTTTTAGTAATAGCAATGGCAGCAGTGTTATCAAAATATATAGGAATGTTAGAAAAGTGTAACCCATAGTCCCTAAGTTGCTATTGGATCCAGATGATCTGAGAACAACAACTAGCAGCAGCAATGTATTCAGCTTCACAGGTTGAAGTAGACACCGACGTCTGCTTCTTGCACTGCCAGGTAACTAATCGGGTTCCAAAGAACTGACATCCCGCAGATGTTGACTTGAAGTCTCTCTTGCAGCCACCATAATCCGAGTCACTGTATGCAGTAAGCTCAAAATTATCATCATTAGGGTACCATAAACCAAGATCTGATGTACCCTTCAGATAACGCATCATCCTTTTCACAGCAATCAGATGAGACACTCTTGGTTTTGATTGATAACGTGCACACAAGCATGTGGCGAACATGATGTCTGGCCGAGAAGCAGTAAGATACATAAGAGAACCAATCATTCCTCGGTACAGAGTGGCATCAATTAACTCCCCCTTATCATCTGGTGTAATCCCATGATTGACAGCCAGTGGGGTACCAGCAGGGTTTGCATCTGACATACTGTACCTGCTCAGTATATCACCAACATATTTGGTCTGATGAATAAATATCCCTGCCTCAGACTGATCCACTTGTAATCCCAGAAAAAATTTCATCCCTCCCATTGAGCTCATCTCGAACTTCTTTTTCATAACCTTCTCAAACTCTTTGCACAGACCATCATTTGTTGAACCAAAAATGATATCGTCCACATAAACTTGTACCAAGAGTAGATCACCATCCTTTTCTTGAATAAACAGTGTACAGTCAATGAAACCTCTTCTGAACCCGTTGTTCAGAAGGTGAGTAGACAGTGTCTCATACCATGCTCACGGCGCTTGATGCAATCCATATAAAGCCTTGTCTAGCTTGTAGACTTGGTCTCGATGCAATGGATCCTCAAACCCGGGAGGTTGACTGACATATACTGTTTCACTAATCACACCATGAAGGAATGCACTCTTGACATCCATTTGATAAACTTTAAACTTTTTGAAGGATGCATATGCCAAGAAAATACGAATTGCTTCAAGTCGAGCAACCGGTGCAAACACTTCATTGTAATCCAAACCTTCAATCTGTCTAAATCCTTGAACAACCAGACGTGCCTTGTTTCGCACAATGATCCCATGTTCATCTTTCTTGCAACGAAGAACCCATCCAGTGCCAATGACTTTTGCACCTTTCGGTCTGTCAACAAGTTGCCAGACACCTAACTTCTTAAATTGCAGCAGTTCTTCTTGCATGGCATCAACCCATTTGGTTCCACCTGAGAGATAAAATAGGAATGAGCATAAAAGCTTACATATGCAAAATCAAGAATGTCAGCAAGTCCCCCTGAAGAAAGCTGATTTCTGGTCTTAACTCCATCTAATGGACTCCCAATTATGTTCTCTTGAGGATGAATACGATTAATTCTTCCAACCGGATGGGGAGGAACCTCAACCTGAGGATCTAGATTGTTCAAATTCAAATCCTCAAGATCAGGTACAAGATCATCAACATTTGGTTCGGGGGCAACTGGTGGAACAGGGTTTTCATCAGTGTCTGAGCTGTCATCATTTGTTTGTACTATGGGAATTGAAGTGGATGAAGGTGGTACAGGTTCATTAGGTGCATTTTGTACATCATATAACATTTGAACCGCAACATCTTCATCTAAGTACATGGGAGGCATATTAAAAGAATCAAAGAGACCCGAATAATCAAACATCCAGTCTGGCCCTTTTCCTGGTGGGGGGCATAGAATATTTCTGAACATCAACATGGTACCACTCCTCTACATTCTGAGTTGCTCTATTATAAACCCTTTTATTTGGAGTGCTGTACCCAAGAAAATACCCTTTTTCCACCTTCTCATCGAACTTGCCCTGCTCGTGTTTCTTAAGCATAGTGCATGATGCACCGAAAGGTTCAAAATACTTAAGATTTGGCTTTCTGTTATGAAGCAGTTCAAAGCAATTTTTCCCATGCCTCTTCACTATCAAAACCCGATTCAAAGTGTAACAAGCATTTGCTACAGCCTCGTTCCAAAACTGAAATGGAAGAGAAGAATCAGCAAGCATTGTCCTAGCAGCTTCAATCAACGTCCTGTTCTTTCGCTCAGCAACACCGTTCATTTGTGGGACATAAGGGGCGCTAAATTGTTGAACAATTCTGTCACACCCCCTGCGCCGCGTGCGGAATCCACGGCGCGGTGACGTATGAATAGTTGAATCATGCACAAGTATTGAATAAGAACAACCACAATGGATTTCTAAGTTTCATAATGTTTAGACAGTTGTTTAGTTACAGACAATCTATCTACCAAAAGAATGACAACTACAGAACCAAAATATAGTTTACAAAATAAGACTTCAAACAAGACAATTAAACATTCAGGATTTTAGTGTGTTTCTAAATCCATCCTAGAATGTTTCTTCATCTTGTTCTATCTTAAACGGTCTCCTTAGTTGTCCTTTAGAATGTCTTAAACCTGATTACCTGAAACACGTGAAAAGTAACTGTCAACTACAGAAGTAGTTGGTGAGAACAATAGGCTTAACAATTGTAAACATGAATTTGCATTGTAAGGCATATGTTTAAAGCAATAATTATATTACATGGATGAGCTGAAACCCAAACTAACATCAAGTATGTAAAATGTGACCAAACAGTCATCAGACCGTTAGCTAAAGAAGCCAACATAAAATCAAGTCCCAAACTACGTTTGGAGTTAGATAATGTATCAGCAGTTTTGATAAAACCATAATGAAACCAAACCTGCAGTTAGCTTATAAAACAAATTTAAAAGCTAACTCCATTTTGGTATGTCCCAATGTGTCCGCTTTCCCTTGTTGTGATCACCCAGTACTAACGCTAATGAATATGAAACTTGATGTGTTTATAAGTTTGTTCACAACAGTGGACACCATGCTTTTGAACTTTGCTTTAAAACAAATGATTAAATGCCTTATTTGATAACATGATTAGAAAACCTTGTTTGAATACCATGAAATGAATCCTTTATTTGAACAACATGAAATGAATCCTTTGTTTGAACACCATGAAATGAATTCTTTTGTTTGAACATCACCATGAAAACCATTGTTTGAATACCTTGTTTTGAAACCCTTGATTGAGTAAATATGACAGTGTCCTTGCATAATAACAAGGTTTATAAAAGATGATCTTAGAAAACACGAGTTTATAGTAAAAGAGTTTTTAAGTCACATTATTTAAAAGTGTTTGTCATTTGTAAAACTATTCGAGTAAAACTGATATAAAACAGTTCAAGAAAAACTTTATAAAACCTCTTTAATAGAAAGTATTAACGGTTGATAAAATCCTTTGAAACAGTTGGATAATCTGATGAATTTGTACCATGAACCTGTAATGTTTGTAAAAATAGCATACATCTTGTATAAGGAAATACAAATGTAAATAGAATATTTGATCACGTGTTCCACCCCGAAACAGTTGAAAAACAGTAAAAGAGGGGCTAATGTTCTCACCTGTCTGCAGTAGACTCTGAACTATAACAAATAGCAAGTAGCAAACAGGACTTCTAACTGGTTCCTATATCATTGTAATCATACATAAGATATAAGATTTATAATTGTATAGACCTTGATTCATTGATTGACTTGTGTTATCTTGATTTGTGATTAACATCTTGAATAACTTGTTCTCGTGTTGGAAACGTTGTATGAACTTGAAAGTCATGACTATGTTACTTGATTGATAATTGATTTATGTAAACAAATATGTCATGCTCTTCTATGCATAACTTGTATACATAAAAGTAACATGGGTTTATGTATATGATAACCTTTGATTAACATGTAGTTTGAATAAATGTTCCAATTGTTTGAGTCTTTGGGATTGTGACTTGATCTCATAGTTATGTTAGGTTATAACTTAACCCATTAAGATCAAATCACAATTTCTTTGAGTTGTGGGCCAAACCATGGGCCTTAAGCCCATGAAATCATGGTGGTCTTTAAACAAAGTCCTTGGCCCTTATTAAATTAACAATGACCCAATTGAGTGCGGTGTTGGGCCCTAATGGTTCGAGCGAATGATTTGGGTCAAGTCTGGTCTACTTGGGCCAATTCAAATTTAATTTGGCTTAGGTCTAATGCGAACCGCACATGGGCCGGACAAAAGAACTAAAAAAAGAACTTGGGCCCATCTATTGGACTAGAATAAAAGTGAATTTGGGCCAAAGTAATATAAGGAATTTCATGTTGTAGTTCGGCTAAACAGCATTGGCAGCGAACCCTTAGGTTCGCCATGCATGGCCCAACATGGTTCGTCCCCTGATGTGGAGGGTTCGTTTCCAAAGAAAAAGGTTCGCCATCCTAGTAAGGTTCGGCCATGGGTATTCTCTCATACAGGTTCGCTGTATGAAATGGTTCGGCTACATCCCGATGGTTCGCGGAAACAAGAAGGTTCGTCCGATGCATGGAGGCTCGGTGCAGGTTCGTGAAGCCATGCAAGGTTCGTGTAGGTTCGGGAATCCCATTAGGGTTCGTCTGGCTATGATCAACGAACCATTGGTTCGTTACTGATGTAGGGTTCGCCAAAAGAAGGTTCGTTCATCATCCATTAAAGGTTCGCTGAGTATCTATGGTTCGGCTGATCGAGCTGGGTGTTCGAGGGTTCGGGAGCCAGGCTGGGTTCGTGAGATTGAATAAGGTTCGGCCACTGTCTAACACCATGAAGGTTCGTGGCCTTCATTAGGGTTCGGCTCCGACAACCACCACCGAACCTGTCGACCTTCATCATCACCATCATCGAATACTCAGTTCCAGACCGCGATCTAAGTTAATCTAGCATCAGGGAGGGTTGCTATAGGTGCGAGACTCAAAATGGTGGTGTAAGAACCGGCTAGGTGTCGGGTTTGAACAACTCTCACACAAAACCCTATTTTCGTGAATATTCAAGCATCAATACCTCGGTTTTGGTCGGACAACAGCCTCGATCAGTTGTACTTCTGTGTAGGGAATGTCGAGAGCTTCGCGTGGACACCAAGAACGCCCAAATCCGTGGAGAAACGAGTGAGATACGCGTGTTTGAAGATTGGATTTTTAGAGAGAGGTGGGAGACGAATTCTAGTGAGAGAGAAGGTTTGGCTGGAAATAAATGAGAGAAATGGCCTTCTTTAAGGCTTTTATAGTCCGCGTAGTATTCGGGTTCGTTTCGGTCGCTCGGTTCGCGTTTCCAGAACGTAACGCGCATTTTACGTTTTTTAAATAAAGTAATTGTTATTCTCATCATTTTGACGAGTTTCAAAATTGTAAAAATGTAAAATAATTTATTTTACTTATTTTTATGTTTCGTTCGTTGTCAGATCATTAAACAGATACAATTACGTGTATACCCGCAATCGCGTACGTTTTTCGATCGTATTAATTATTTATAGTCGTTTAATCATAATTATAAGTTCAACATTCGTATCATTATGGATCGTCACCCATAACTATACTCAGTCTCGCTTACGTATTATGATTTTTGTTTAATTAATTGTTTGTCATAATATTCGTCTCAACACTACGCACTAACACTATCCCATTACACCGAACGCAGTATATGTATAGGGCATACCCCAGAGTCCAGCTACCTGCCTTATCTGACGCCGTCCCACCACTGTTTCGATATAATACAATACTGTTCTTGCCTAGTGAACTCGACTGTAAATAAATAATACATACTTGTTCCTAAATAATCAAGATCCTAACACACAAGCACATTATGAACACATGAATCACATTGACTGATTTGATATGAAAACACATTTGTTCTAACACTGTTTACGACTACCATGACTAAATGTACAAATGTTACAGTCTCCCCTAGTTAAGGGAATTTCGTCCCGAAATTAACTAGCCGAAGGTACTGTAAAAAGATGAGGGTACTTAAGCTTCATCTGGTCTTCACGTTCCCAGGTGAACTCAGCACCGCGTTTGCCCTCCCATCGTACCTTTACGATCGGGATACGGCTGCGTTTAAGTTTCTTGACCCCATGATCCATGATTTCTACCGGACGTTCTATGAATTGCATGTTGTTTTGAATCTGAATGTCTTCCAGTGGAATCTGAACATCATTATCTGCCAAGTATTTCTTAAGATTTGATACATGAAAAGTATCATGAACATTGCTTAGCTCCACTGGAAGTTTGAGTTTGTAGGCTACGGGACCAATCCTTTCCAGGATCTCAAAAGGTCCAACGTACCTTGGTGCAAGTTTCCCTTTCTTCCCGAATCGGACAACGCCTTTCCAGGGAGAAACCTTGAGTAAGGCTCGGTCACCGACTTGAAACTCAAGCGGTTTCCGACGTCGATCAGCATAACTCTTCTGTCGATCTCGTGCGACCTTAAGCCTCGATTGAATAATTGTGATTTTGTCTGTTGTTTCTTGAATGAGTTCTGGTCCTACGATCTGTGAGTCACCAATCTCGGTCCAACAGACCGGTGATCGGCACTTTCTACCATACAACGCTTCGAATGGTGCACATTGAATGCTTGTATGGTAGCTGTTGTTGTACGAAAACTCGATGAGTGGAAGATGAGTATCCCAACTCCCAACAAAGTCAATCACACAAGAACGAAGCATGTCCTCGAGTGTTTGGATAGTCCTTTCGCTTTGACCGTCGGTTTGGGGATGATACGCCGTGCTAAGATTAACACGAGTTCCCAAAGCCTTTTGCAATGATTGCCAAAAGCGAGAAGTGAATCGACTATCACGATCAGATATGATTGATGTTGGAGTACCATGTCGCGCAATGATTTCGTTGATGTATAGAGTGGATAACTTCTCCATTTTGTAATCCTCTCGGATAGGGAGAAAATGAGCAGATTTGGTGAGTCGATCAACGATCACCCAAATCGAATCGAATCCTCGCGGAGTTCTCGGCAACTTGGTTATGAAATCCATGGAAATTTGTTCCCATTTCCATTGAGGAATTTCAGGTTGCTGTAGAAGTCCCGAAGGCTTTTGATGTTCTGCTTTGACCTTTGAACATGTTAGACATTTCCCCATGTACAATGCTATGTCTTTCTTCATTCCTGGCCACCAGTAAGATGCCCATAAGTCTTGGTACATCTTATCTGCTCCAGGATGAACTGAGTATCGCGACTTATGAGCCTCATCACAAATGAGTGTGCGCAACTCTTCTGACTTTGGAATCCAAATGCGGCCGTTGAGATATAACACCCCGTCAGATCGAGGTTCCAATTTCTTCTCAATTCCGCAGTCTAAGTCTGCCTTAAGCTGATTGTCTGTTACTACTTGTTGTTGTGCAATGCGAATCAGGTCCTTCAAGTTTGGCTGTGTGTTGATCCCCATGGCTCTTACACGAATTGGTTTGACTGGTTCCTTACGACTAAGAGCATCCGCTACCACATTGGCTTTACCCGGATGGTAACGAATCTCACAGTCGTAATCAGTTAGAAGCTCAACCCAACGCTGTTGTCTCATGTTGAGTTCTTTCTGATTAAGGATGTGTTGCAGGCTCTTGTGGTCTGTATAGATGACACATTTAGTACCATAAAGGTAGTGTCTCCAAATCTTCAATGCAAAGACCACAGCCCCTAACTCAAGGTCATGAGTAGTGTAATTCTTCTCATGAACCTTAAGTTGTCTTGAAGCATATGCAATGACCTTGTCCCGTTGCATAAGTACGCAACCGAGACCAACGTTTGAAGCATCACAGTAGACAATGAAATCATCACTGCCCTCTGGGAGACTAAGGATAGGGGAGTTGCATAACTTCTGTTTTAGAAGTTGAAATGCATCCTCTTGCTTCTGTCCCCATATAAACTCTTGACTTTTCTAGGTCAAAGTGGTAAGTGGCAAGGCTATCTTTGAAAAGTTCGCGATGAATCTTCGGTAATAGCCTGCCAAACCCATAAATGAACGAATCTCTGTTGGAGTAGACGGGGTAGTCCAGTTCTTAATCGCCTCAATATTTGCTGGATCTATATGTATCCCATCTTTGTTTTTGACATGTCCTAAGAAGTGAACCTCTTTTAGCCAAAATTCACACTTTGAGAATTTAGCACAAAGTTGTTCCTCTCTTAGTAATTATAAGACTTTCTTCAAATGATCCTCGTGCTCTTGTTCCGTCTTTGAATAGATCAGTATATCGTCAATAAAGACGATAACAAACTGATCCAAGTAAGGTCTGCAGACTCGATTCATCAAGTCCATGAACACTGCAGGTGCATTGGTTAGCCCAAATGGCATAACCACAAACTAGTAGTGTCCATATCGAGTCCTAAATGCAGTCTTTGGTATATCCTCATCATTTACTCGTAACTGATGATACCCGGATCGTAGATCAATTTTAGAAAAGCAAGTCGCTCCCTGTAATTGATCAAACAGATCATCGATCCTAGGTAGAGGATATCTATTCTTGATTGTTAACTTGTTTAACTCACGATAGTCGATGCACATACGAAACGAACCGTCTTTCTTCTTGACAAAGAGAATCGGGGCTCCCCAAGGAGAGAAACTCGGTCTGATGAAACCTTTGTCTAAAAGTTCTTGAAGCTGACTAGACAGTTCTTGCATCTCAGACGGTGCTAATCGATACGGTGACTTCGCCACTGGGTTTGCTCCAGGGACGAGATCGATTCTAAACTCCACTTGCCGGATCGGTGGTAATCCAGGCAAGTCTTCTGGAAACACGTCAGGATAATCTCTGATAACAAGAACATCTCCAACTGCTTTCTTTTCAGGTTTCTTCTCCACTACATGAGCCAGGAACGCAAAGTATTTCTTCTTCAGGTACTTCCTAGCCTTGATGCACGACACAATCTTCAATCCGCAGCAGGGTTTCTCGCCATAGATTCTCATCGTTTCGCCGGACGGTAAAGGAATCCGAATAAGTTTCTCCGAACATACAATTTCGGCATTGTTTTTAGACAACCAATCCATTCCTATCACAACTTTGAAGCTTCCGAGTGTCATAGGAGTAAGATCGATGAGGAAAAGATGGTCGTTTAATCTTAATTCACAACCATGAATTATCGAATCTACAAGTATGGTCTTACCATCAGCTACTTCTACGGTATAGGGAGCAGTAAGTATAGATGGTTGTATGTTAAACAAAGAAGCAGTATGAGCAGAGATAAAGCTTTTATCAGCACCAGTATCAAATATGATAGAAACGTAATGACCATTAAGTAGAAATGTACCCGTGACAACTGCTGGCTCCTCGCGTGCTTCGGCAGCTCCGATAACAAGGGCACGAGCAGTAGCAGTAGTGTAGTTGAGTTTTGGACACTGGTTTCTAAAGTGTCCTTCTGCCCCACAATTGTAACAGACCCTTCCACCAGTAGCAGTAGGAGTTGTGGTAGCAGTTGTTGCAGCAGCAAGATGAGCAGATCGGCATGTAACTGCCAAGTGTCCCATCCGCCCACACTTGAGACACTTTTTGCATGGAGTATTGGGTAGGTGATGATATTGGCATTTGGTGCAAAGTGGAAATGGGCCAGTATAAGGCTTTCTGGCTATTGCAGGTTGTGGCATAGTAGTAATGGATGTGGCATGAGTGGGTGTAGCTGCAGTCAGGGCTGCAAAGTTCTTGATTGTCTTTTGCTTTTTCTTCTTGTGGTGGTGTTGTTCAGGCTTTTTTCCTTCATCAATCTGTGCTCTCTTGTACCCCTTTCGGGTGAGCACTCCAGACTTAACATATTCTTCAGTGAGGGTAGCACCAAGTTGAATTGCCACCTCCAGAGTAGTGGGGTTATTCCCCATAACAGTTCTCCTGACAACTAGAGGTAAACCCTCAATATACTTCTCTATCCTGCGGGATAGAGGAGTAACCAGGTGTGGCACCAGAATGCACAACTCATGAAAACGAGTTGTATACTTCGCGTTCTCACCACTGTCTTGCACCAGATTCCACATCTCCACCTCAAGTTTCTTCAGCTCATGTCGTGGACAAAACTTATCCACAAGTAGATTCTTGAAACCGTCCCACGGTAATGCTAATGCGACCTCTCGTCCTCTGGTGTTCTTCTCAGAATTCCACCAGGTGAGTGCGCCTTTGTGAAAAGCGCTTGAGGCCATTTTGACCTTCAGATTTTCAGGACATCCCGTGAAGTCAAGGATATCCTCAATGCTTTCCAGCCACTGCAGTAGGCCGGTAGCTCCTTCAGTACCAGCGTACTTAGGAGGTTTAGCATCATTGAACTGCTTGAAAGTGAAGTTAGCAGTTCTAGTGTTGTTGGTGTTGGAGTTGTTTGCTGAATCACTGGTACTTCCCCGAAGGTTCTGGGTAATATCAGTGACCATGCCCGGAATGACATCTCTCATATGTAAAGCGATGGCCCGAACAATCTTGTTGATCTCATCATCGTTGCCACTTGTCGAACCCTCTCCATTAGGATCACGTCGGGGAGGCATTCTACGAATAGAAGCCACAAGTGGGTCAGTAATGAGGAAGGATACAATTGAATTTTCATGATAAAGTTAGTAATATATCCATACTACTAGTATTATCATTCAGTTGTAATATGAGCATGTACACGTATAAGCACTCAGCTCATTAGTATACTTCTCATGTGAATGTGTATGATGTCCCTTGATCTCACTCCACCAAACCTACACCCTGACACTTTCCCGATATACCGAAGATAGCTTATATATAGGGCATACGAAAGGGTCAAGCAAACTGCCAGCCCAGATGCCATCCCACCACCGCTTCGATATACCACGATCATGTCCTTGCTAGCATTTGGCAACATGTTTGTACTGATTTTCATGTATGTTCCATTGATTAAGAATCCCATGATCTTTGATCAATTCGAACTGTGATTCAATCCATGATTGAATTATGATTATGTTATGTGTCCACCTACTAACAGTTGTTAACATGTAGAACTAAGTCATATGTGTGCTCTACATTTTTCTTGTTAAACTATGTTAGTAAGTACTAATGATGTAATCACTTAAGAATTTCACTTAAGGTTTACATTGGAAGAATGTTCACAACTTGATTGATTCACACGCAATGTTTGACTCATCCAAGTTTGAATAGCACAATGATTTGATTCACCAATGATTGTATCTCAAATGTTTGTATCTCATATGTTTGACTAATGTTCAATGATTCTAGTTGCTCCCGAATCTTTACTTCAAATACGAACGCCGGATTCCCCCTGTCATACCGAAATAAGCTTATATATAGGGCTAGCTCTCACCGCCCACCACTTACCTCAGCACGTCAGCGTTAATTCGCCGTTTGTATTTGGAGTTAAGATTCCAACTCTTGATTGATTATGATTGATTCATGTTTGTCTCTTGTTCCTTGATTATGATTATGAATGTGTAAACCATGGTTCTTAATTTACTTGAAATTAAGACCTTAAGTTTTAGTATGTGTGTCCTAGGTTAATTAACCTAGGTCCTCAATACTTACAGTATTGAGTATAATGATCTCTTGTGTGAACTTCAACTAAAGAATAATGTTACACAGATTCTAAGTTATGAAGTCCCTATGATAATGAATACCTGATAATGATAACATGATGAGGATTTCAGGTCAAAGATTCTAAGATTATAGATCTTGACCCCTGAATTCCTCTGATGAACATGACAAGGATTTTAGATCAAAGATACTAAGAATACAGATCTTTGCCTCTAAATTCATATGATGAACATGATAAGGATTTTAGATCAAAGATACTAAGAATACAGATCTATGCCTCTAAATTCCTTTGATGAACACTTATTGAGAATTCCAGATCAAGGATACTAAGAATACAGATCCTTGCCTCTGGAATCCTTTAATGAACTCTGATTGAGAATTTTAGATCAAGGATACTAAGAATACAGATCCTTGCCTCTGAAATCCTTAAATGAATATGCGTGAGAAATTTAATTCGGTCTCTAAAATTATAGAATTCCGATTCAAATTCCTTGACTCGATATCTAATCTTAGAAAAATATCCCTAAGATCTTTCAAGCTTAATATGGACTTAATGCTTACTTAAGTTTACTTAGATCTTAAGTATCCTCAAGTCTATAGCACTTATCCTATTGGGTAGCTTAGGTTATAGTCTAGGTCATTAAGCATTGAGTTTTTTTCTAGTTCCCTACAACCTTGGCTCTGATACCAACCTGTCACACCCCCTGCGCCGCGTGCGGAATCCACGGCGCGGTGACGTATGAATAGTTGAATCATGCACAAGTATTGAATAAGAACAACCACAATGGATTTCTAAGTTTCATAATGTTTAGACAGTTGTTTAGTTACAGACAATCTATCTACCAAAAGAATGACAACTACAGACCCAAAATATAGTTTACAAAATAAGACTTCAAACAAAACAATTAAACATTCAGGATTTTAGTGTGTTTCTAAATCCATCCTAGAATGTTTCTTCATCTTGTTCTATCTTAAACGGTCTCCTTAGTTGTCCTTTAGAATGTCTTAAACCTGATTACCTGAAACACGTGAAAAGTAACTGTCAACTACAGAAGTAGTTGGTGAGAACAATAGGTTTAACAATTGTAAACATGAATTTGCATTGTAAGGCATATGTTTAAAGCAATAATTATATTACATGGATGAGCTGCAACCCAAACTAACATCAAGTATGTAAAATGTGACCAAACAGTCATCAGACCGTTAGCTAAAGAAGCCAACATAAAATCAAGTCCCAAACTACGTTTGGAGTTAGATAATGTATCAGCAGTTTTGATCAAACCATAATGAAACCAAACCTGCAGTTAGCTTATAAAACAAATTTAAAAGCTAACTCCGTTTTTGTATGTCCCAATGTGTCCGCTTTCCCTTGTTGTGATCACCCAGTACTAACGCTAATGAATATGAAACTTGATGTGTTTATAAGTTTGTTCACAACAGTGGACACCATGCTTTTAAACTTTGCTTTAAAACAAATGATTAAATGCCTTATTTGATAACATGATTTGAAAACCTTGTTTGAATACCATGAAATGAATCCTTTGTTTGAACAACATGAAATGAATCCTTTGTTTGAACACCATGAAATGAATTCTTTTGTTTGAACATCACCATGAAAACCATTGTTTGAATACCTTGTTTTGAAACCCTTGATTGAGTAAATATGACAGTGTCCTTGCATAATAACAAGGTTTATAAAAGATGATCTTAGAAAACATGAGTTTATAGTAAAAGAGTTTATAAGTCACATTATTTAAAAGTGTTTGTCATTTGTAAAACTATTCGAGTAAAACTGATATAAAACAGTTCAAGAAAAACTTTATAAAACCTCTTTAATAGAAAGTATTAACGGTTGATAAAATCTTTTGAAACAGTTGGATAATCTGATGAATTTGTACCATAAACCTGTAATGTTTGTAAAAATAGCATACATCTTGTATAATGAAATAAAAATGTAAATAGTATATTTGATCACGTGTTCCACCCCAAAACAGTTGAAAAACAGTAAAAGAGGGGCTAATGTTCTCACCTGTTTGCAGTAGACTCTAAACTATAACAAATAGCAAGTAGCAAACAGGACTTCTAACTGGTTCCTATATCATTGTAATCATACATAAGATATAAGATTTATAATTGTATAGACCTTGATTCATTGATTGACTTGTGTTATCTTGATTTGTGATTAACATCTTGAATAACTTGTTCTCGTGTTGGAAACGTTGTATGAACTTGAAAGTCATGATTATGTTACTTGATTGATAATTGATTTATGTAAACAAATATGTCATGCTCTTCTATGCATAACTTGTATACATAAAAGTAACATTGGTTTATGTATATGATAACCTTTGATTAACATGTAGTTTGAATAAATGTTCCAATTGTTTGAGTCTTTGGGATTGTGACTTGATCTCATAGTTATGTTAGGTTATAACTTAACCCATTAAGATCAAATCACAATTTCTTTGAGTTGTGGGCCAAACCATGGGCCTTAAGCCCATGAAATCATGGTGGTCTTTAAACAAAGTCCTTGGCCCTTATTAAATTAACAATGACCCAATTGAGTGCGGTGTTGGGCCCTAATGGTTCGAGCGAATGATTTGGGTCAAGTGTGGTCTACTTGGGCCAATTCAAATTTAATTTGGCTTAGGTCTAATGCGAACCGCACATAGGCCGGACAAAAGAACTAAAAAAAGAACTTGGGCCCATCTATTGGACTAGAATAAAAGTGAATTTGGGCCAAAGTAATAGAAGGAATTTCATGTTGTAGTTCGGCTAAACAGCATTGGCAGCGAACCCTTAGGTTCGCCATGCATGGCCCAACATGGTTCGTCCCCTGATGTGGAGGGTTCGTTTCCAAAGAAAAAGGTTTGCCATCCTAGTAAGGTTCGGCCATGGGTATTCTCTCATACAGGTTCGCTGTACGAAATGGTTCGGCTACATCTCGATGGTTCGCGGAAACAAGAAGATTCGTCCGATGCATGGAGGCTCGGTGCAGGTTCGTGAAGCCATGCAAGGTTCGTGTAGGTTCGGGAATCCCATTAGGGTTCGTCTGGCTATGATCAACGAACCATTGGTTCGTTACTGATGTAGGGTTCGCCAAAAGAAGGTTCGTTCATCATCCATTAAAGGTTCGCTGAGTATCTATGGTTCGGCTGATCGAGCTGGGTGTTCGAGGGTTCGGGAGCCAGGCTGGGTTCGTGAGATTGAATAAGGTTCGGCCACTGTCTAACACCATGAAGGTTCGTGGCCTTCATTAGGGTTCGGCTCCCACAACCACCACCGAACCTGTCGACCTTCATCATCACCATCATCGAATACTCAGTTCCAGACCGCGATCTAAGTTAATCTAGCATCAGGGAGGGTTGCTATAGGTGCGAGACTCAAAATGGTGGTGTAAGAACCGGCTAGGTGTCGGGTTTGAACAACTCTCACACAAAACCCTATTTTCGAGAATATTCAAGCATCAATACCTCGGTTTTGGTCGGACAACAGCCTCGATCAGTTGTACTTCTGTGTAGGGAATGTCGAGAGCTTCGCGTGGACACCAAGAACGCCCAAATCCGTGGAGAAACGAGTGAGATACGCGTGTTTGAAGATTGGATTTTTAGAGAGAGGTGGGAGACGAATTCTAGTGAGAGAGAAGGTTTGGCTGGAAATAAATGAGAGAAATGGCCTTCTTTAAGGCTTTTATAGTCCGCGTAGTATTCGGGTTCGTTTCGGTCGCTCGGTTCGCGTTTCCGGAACGTAACGCGCATTTTACGTTTTTTAAATAAAGTAATTGTTATTCTCATCATTTTGACGAGTTTCAAAATTTTAAAAATGTAAAATAATTTATTTTACTTATTTTTATGTTTCGTTCGTTGTCAGATCATTAAAAAGATACAATTACGTGTATACCCGCAATCGTGTACGTTTTTCGATCGTATTAATTATTTATAGTCGTTTAATCATAATTATAAGTTCAACATTCGTATCATTATGGATCGTCACCCATAACTATACTTAGTCTCGCTTACGTATTACGATTTTTGTTTAATTAATTGTTTGTCATAATATTCATCTCAACACTACGCACTAACACTATCCCATTACACCAAACGCAGTATATGTATAGGGCATACCCCAGAGTCCATCTACCTGCCTTATCTGACGCCGTCCCACCACTGTTTCGATATAATACGATACTGTTCTTGCCTAGTGAACTCGACTGTAAATAAATAATACATACTTGTTCCTAAATAATCAAGATCCTAACACACAAGCACATTATGAGCACATGAATCACATTGACTGATTTGATATGAAAACACATTTGTTCTAACACTGTTTACGACTACCATGACTAAATGTACAAATGTTACAAATTCCCTGTGAATTGCAGAAATTCTCCATGTTGTGATTCTTGAATTCTGTCCCGTTGTCTGTTCTGAGTATACGAACCTTGAGCTTATAAAGAGATTCAAGTTTGGTAACAAATACTTGAATACAATCAAATGTTTCAGATTTCTCCTTCAGAAAGAACAGCCAAGAGTATCTGGAAAATTCATCAGTAATGACAAGATAGTATTGATCTCCAGCTATACTCTTACGGTTCACAGGACCAAAAAGATCCATATGGAGAAGCTCAAGTGGAACAGTGATTGAATGATACTTCTTTGTCTTATGAGACTGCTTGGTTTACTTTCCTTTCTTGCAGGATACACAGACATCAGACAGCTTGAAATTCTTCAGAGTAACCCCCTCAACCAGATTGTTATGTAACAAATGATTCATCTTGCGGAGACTCAAATGACCCATCCTCTTATGCCAAAGGATTGAATCCTTTTCAGTTGCCTTTGACATAAAACATGAAGCTGTGGAGGATGTTGTTGAAGCTGTGGCCATATTGAGTACATACAAGTCTTGTTTTCTGGGAGCTGTCAATAAGATTCAATCTTCAGGGATAGCCACACATTCCTTTAGAATATAACATTTGGAGTCATCAAAGAGAACCTTGTACTGTTTATCACAAATCTGTGATACAGATAGAAGATTATTCTCCAATTACTTGACATATCTGACTTTGTCAAATGAAACTTTCCCATTTGATAAAATTCCCTCTCCCGTGATAAAACCACCTTTGTCACCGGCAAACGCGACATATCCACCTCGAACTGAATTCACATTGGTGAGAAGCGATATATCACCAGTCATGTGTCTAGAAGCCCCACTATCAACGATCCAAGAGCTGTTAAGAGCAGCTGTTGGGGCAACCTGCACAAAAATGAAACAATTAGTTCATTTTGGGAACCCAAGCCTTTACAGTCTTGGGTTGACCCAATGAGTCTCAGATCCAAACGTCGATCCATTTACCATCCTAAACAGCATTGTCTGAAGTGGGTGAAACTAAAGTCTCAGACTTGACCTTCCAGACTGCATTTTTCCTGAAAGAATTTTTCAGATAAATGGATGATGATTTAACTTGACTAGCATTTACCATCTTGGGAACATTCAAGTTCACCAGTTTTCCTTTACCCTTGTCCACAGATTTAACCTGTGTGAATTGTTTGGGTTTTGTCTGAGCTGACTTGGATTCAGATTTGACAGCTTTGATGAAAACCTTATTTAGTTTTCTGAAGTGTGGACAAAATCTGACTATGTGTCCAGGTGCACCACACTCAAAACAAACTTTGTCACCCTTTTTATGAAAATGTTTTAATTCAGAAAAAGACTGTCTTTTTGGTTTGAAAACATTAGTTTGAGACTTGCTCTGAATAAAACCCAAACCCTTTCTCCCATTAGGAACAAGATTGTCAATCTTGTTTGACACACAAGCTTCATTTTCTTTTGAAGCTTTAACAATGCTTAAAGCTTGATAAATCATTGATATGAGATGGGGTCACCTTTCATAACAATAGACGATTGATTCTGAGTAGTAACACAGTCAGATGAATAATCAGATTCATCCTCAGAATCTGAGACCCAATCTTCAACAATCCCTTCCACAAAAGATTCTTCTGACAAGGAGGAACCCTCATCAGTAATCATCCCAATTGGATCAATTACTAATGGAGTTTTAACTTGAAATATTTAGCATCTTTGTCATCTGGTGATTTGACAAAGCTGTTCAAGATTGGTGGAGGACAATGTTAATAACTGATTTTTCCCTTACCCTTCTGATCAGTACCCTTACTGATCATGTGCTCAATGATATACGAAGAACTCTCATAGCTCTTGAGCTTTTGTCCTAGGGTCTCATAGTCACACTCGACTATAGCTAACTTCTTCTTTATCTCATTGTTGGTATTTAGATAAGAAGTAATAGCATCCTGCTTGTCCAGAACAGCAATCTCAGCCTCATGGAGCTGTCTATTTAAAAGTTCAATTTTAGCTTGAAAATCTTTTTCATTAGATTTTAAAACTTTGTTAGCCTCAATGCACTGGTTGAGATCGCTGATCAAATCAGAATTATGCTTCTGATAAGCAAGGACCTTGCTTTCAAGGTCAACACACTTAAAACAAGTAGAGTGATAAGAGGAACAGTCATCAGATACCTAATCAGACTGTGAAGATGCAGCTGGATTAGCAGATGAGTTCGCCATCAAAGCAAATTGAGTAACTGATTCTTCAATATCAGCATTAGAATCTGCTAGGGTGTCTGAGTCTGATAAGTTTTCTGATTCTGAACCTGATGTTTCTTCTCCACTGATCTGTGCTTTTCCCGAAGTACTCTCTTCATGTTGATCATTCAACTTCTGGATCTCAGCAACACATGCTTTATCCTATTCCTTCTGATCATGATTAAATCTGAAATCCCAGTTTTCACCCTCATCTTGTTGAACCATCAATGCCTTGCTTGAATTAGAGGAACTAGCTTGAACAGGAGACTCAATAGGAACCAGTCTTCGTTCTGGATTTGAAGAAGATGATTTCTGATGATGAAAAGGATTTTTGTTTCCAGATATCTTTGGTTGTTTGCACTGTCTAGCAAAGTGACCTTTCTCCCCACAATTGTAACAGGTGACAGAGGCCATGTCAAAACCAAACTTAGATTCCTTGTTCAAGTTAATGTCTTTACCAGTCCTTTTGACAAACTCCTTAGCTCTCCTCACAGCATTTGCCAAAGCCCACATGATGTCAATCCTTTCCATGTCATCTATCTGAGAATAGTCATTATTTGTCAGATACGGATTCCCAATCTGTCCTGCTACCAGTCCATCATAAGAACTAACCAAAGTGGACAAAAGACCCATATGCTCTTTAGCAATCTCAACAGTTACTTTATCAAAATTTTCAGTCTTCAGACTTGTGACAGGTTGATGATGTTCCTTTTGTGAGCTGGATGAGGAGGATGACTGACTAAAATGAATCTGAGCAGAAGATGGAGCTTCAGTCGTCTGAGAAACAAAGGTTGTCTTCAATGGAGCATGTGAGGATGATTTCTCAACTGTAGGAGTAGAATAATACAATGATGGATCTTGGACTTGAGCAACCCGTTTAGCTTTCGACTTGTTCTCTATTTCTTGCTCTTTTAGCTTCTGGATGAAATCATTTATGTCCATATGTGCCATCATCTCATTCTGTTTAAGCACCATCAAAAATGATTCCTACTTTGGAGGTAGAGCATCTGCCAAACACTGGATCTTCTCCTGAGTAGTAGTCTTGACTTCATGATTGAATAACTCACTCAAAAGATGGTAGAATCTGGCAATCAACTCATCCAAAGATTCATTTCCAACATACATGAAACTGTTGAACTCTTTCCTTAAAGCCTTTGACTTGATATTCTTTAAAGCATCATTTCCCTCATCTCGATGTTGCAAAGCATCCCACAAATACTTAGACGATGTAAACTGTCTGAACTGATGGAAGATATCAGTAGCAATGGACTGCGATAAAATAGCATAAGCTTTCTTCTCATAATCATAAAGCTTCCTTTGAGGCTCAGTCATCCGTGTGACTAGCATAGGAGTTCCATCTTCATTTAGAGGCCTCAGATAACCTCCTTCAATCATCATCCACAGGTTAGTATCCACCCCATTGATGTGAATCTCAAATCTGTATTTCCAGTGTGGATAATCATCTAAAGAAAGCAACTTAGGAGCTTTGTTAGAGTTTCCTGTCTCATTCTCAGTCAACAGTAAAGTCTGAATGCGATGATTCTGATTAGCCATCAATGCTAAATCCTCCATTTAATCAAGAACAACAAGATTCAACACTTAGAAAAATTTTCAAACTGATCACCGAATGAAGATCCTTGGGACGAATGCCGGGCCCCGAAAGAACTAAATCTGGCGAATGAGAAGCAGAGTATGACTATTAGGACGAAAGAACCTATTCGGCGAATGAAGGGTCGAATGAGGCTATTCGCCGAATGAGAGTTGAGAATGAAGCTATTCGCCGAATGACTAGAACGAATGGAGCTATTCGGCGAATGAAACTGGCGAATGGTGCTATTCAGCGAATGATACTGATTCGGCCAAACTTATTCGGTGGCCATGCTCATTCGGCCGATCTGAGGTTTTCAGCGACAAAAATCGCGATAACTTTGAATTTAGACCAGATCTAAGCACCAAATTTGGTACAGAATACCATGAGATGATGATCAATCAATTTGGATGACTGTATTGACAAAAACACCACAAAAACTCCCTGATCTTAATGAAACAGTAACTTGGAGAAGGGGAAAATCAGGGTTTCTGCAAGTTGCGAAAATCCAATCTAAGATCTGATGATTTTGAATGGAAATCAAGCAGAATCAAGAGCCAAAGCTCTGATACCACTTTGTAGGACCTCGTAGGAGCTCAGAAACAATCCGGTTCCAAGGGAAATCTGCTTGACAGCCTCTGGAATAGTGCGGAATCCTATTCCAGGGTTTTCCAATCGAAATCAACAGCAACTGTGGTGAATCGAGTGAGTTGAATCAACGTGCAAGTGAGAATCGATCACCACGGGTTGAGAATCGAAGTTGGACGGTGAGAATCGCTCAAAACTTCAAGGGTTTGACACTGGAGTGCACTGGAAAGAATGAGGACTCGGAAAAGTTAGGTTTGAAATGATTTGAACTTGTATTTATAAGCTGTCATCATTCGGCCGAATGAGTGGCCGAAGCAGCTCATTCGGCGAATGACTAGGCCGAATGGACATGACAGACGAATGAGTCATTCGGCGAATGACTCATTCGCTCGCCTATGTCATTCACTAGGGCGTCCATTCGGCGAATGACTTCATTCGTAGTGTCATTCGCCCGAATGGTCAGAATACATACTCAAACATTAATAAACCAAATCAAACAATAATATAATCAATATTTAACATTAAGAATAATATATAAAGACAACTTCCATTAATATAACTTGAACTTTACATGATGGTTAATACAAAATTGAACTAGGGACATATAATGCATCTACACTTTGTGGGGGCTTGTTACGATTACAACACTTATGTTTGTCTAATAAACCAGCATACACAAAATATGTTTGTACAGTAATAATGTTTGACTCGATTCAACAAGTATTCTCCCCCTAATTGAAAAGCTTGTAAAAGAGCTAAATAGGGGTCGTAAACTCATCTTTGTGATTGTTCGGGAAATGCATAAGCTCCTGCTTGGGAAACGTGTCGGTCATCGGATACCTATATTGTATAGCATACATGAATTCGTTTAAGTGACCGTGTTCGTGTTCGTGCTCGTATTTGTGCTCAACAACACTCGATTGTTATGTTTGTCCATGTTGGTCCACATTGACCATGCTTGCTCGTGTTTGACCGTGTCGAGCCAACAACCCTTTAGTGAACCGTCTGTCGGTGGTGATTCGTGTAACATTCGTGATTGTGCTCGTTATGTGCAAAATGCGCAAATCGCGCTCATGAACAACTTACTATTTATGGTAAGTTTTCATTTATAGCAAGTTCTATAACACATATTGTTTTTAAGGTTTTAGCATGTTCGTTAGTCCTACGTGATCATGTTAGCACATAGCACGTTGCCAAATGCGATCAAATAAACACTTTAATCCGTTTTTAATCATTAAAGTTTCCTATTAAGGAAAGTTTCTAAATCTAGCATGATTAGCTAGTATCCTTAAATCAAAATGTCTCAAATAAACCATCTAACTTAACTTACATTGATCATATCATATCACGCTAAGCCATTTATCATGCTCGTAACATAGCTAGTATCCTTAAATCAAAATGTCTCAAAATAAAGTTACTAAAAATAGTAACTATGACAATTACTCATCAAATGATTATTCTAAGCATTCTTAATCTATTTTTATGCCAAATAACATCATATAATATCATGAATCATCGTCAATATATATTCATTTATTCAAAATCATCATCTATTAATAATCGGGTCACAAAAGTTACTATAAATAGTAATTTGGTCTAAAATGACCACCAATCAATCCCAAATCCAATTCCTTAGCATTAACACACCATATTATCACTCAAATGACAAATCTATACACATGCATGCTCATATTTCGATCCATATCATCATGTTGTATTGTAAATGTTACTAATAATAGCAATAATCCCAAATAAGCATATTTTAATCATTTTGACAATACCAAATCATATAGCACATTACCAACAACACGAATAGACATTTTTTGAACCTCCAAAATCATCTACAAACCTTAAATCATGCATGCATCCAAGTATATCATCATCTATGATCAAGTTATGCACAATGACATATCTACAACATCATGAATCATCATAACATAACATCTAATCACTATAGATCATCAAAATCAGTTGAAATAACAACAAACCAAGATTCAAAACATCAAAATTTCATGCATGCATAGCTTATGTGCTTGCATGTGTGTTTTAGTGCTTGCATGTATGTTTGTGTGTGTTCTTAAGCTATAAGGGATATGTTGCTACCTTCCAAGGCTTCAAAAATCCCTGAGATGATGATTGATCGGCCTCACAAGCTCCTGGATAGCAGATACGTGTAGCAACTAGGTGATGATGGTGGTCTCCAAGCTCCTTTATGGGTGGGAAGCTTCAAGTCTTCAAGTCTTGAGCTCCAAACTGCTCTTCAATGGCTTCCAAGGGTGGGATAATGCTGTAGCAGGGGTTTGGGAAGATAAATGGCCGAGTGGTGGAGTGTAGGATCAAAGAAAATGATGAAAGGTGATAGTATAGGCATGATTGTCTTGGTTTTATAAATATTTGGCGTCTGGATGTCGTCGCGTACCGCCATGAGGTTCAAAAAGATGCTCAGCGTACCGCGATGCTTTTCGGGAATTCAAACTCCCCACCCACTCGTCGCGTACCGCCATGGGCCTCTCCAGGGTCCTTAGCGTACCGCGAAGAGTCCCGAAAGAGCCGAATAGGCCCAATTTCAATGGTTTAGCCTGTTTTTCGCCATTTTCTCGCTTATGGACTATAGTTCGGCATTGTTTGAACTCTCAAGTTTGATGTTCGGGCGTTTCATGAGGTTTCTAGTGTTTGATTACACAATGTGCTAACGTTCACCAACGCTCGTATTTTTCTTAGACACGTGTGTGCGTGTTGCGATAATTCACCGAATTATCGTGTTTGTGTCAGTGTTTGT
This sequence comes from Mikania micrantha, assembly GCA_009363875.1. Taxonomy (NCBI): domain Eukaryota; kingdom Viridiplantae; phylum Streptophyta; class Magnoliopsida; order Asterales; family Asteraceae; genus Mikania; species Mikania micrantha. Next base: position 32,483,475 of record CM018689.1, on the reverse strand, counting down.
ACTGTCATGCCACATGTTACACTAAATTAAACTAATTCTAGTGCCACGTATACAATTATCAATTAAATAAACATTTAATTAAAATAAGATGCTGACCTGGAATTTACGGGGTGTCACAGTCCCAAAGTAATAAAATGTAGTTATTCGGTTAACGAAATAAAAAAGGGTTAACAAGGGAACCACACCCTATATATATATAGGGGAAGGATCAAATGTTAACCCTTCCTTATAGCGTTAACCGCTTAACCCTCGCGTTTTTTGCCCGAATCTTTGTTTTTTTTCATGGTTTTTATTATACATAAATAGGGGGTTTCTTTTTTGTGTTTTTGCTAATTCATCACCGTTTGCAAGTTATAGTAAGTGTAAGTTACTTACACTTACTTACAATCCCTATCTGATGTAAGTAAGTGTAAGTAACTTACATTTACTATAACTTCTAAACGGTGATGAATTACCAAAAACACAAAAAAGAAACCCCCCCTATTTATGTATAATAAAAACCATGAAAAAAAAACAAAGATTCGGGCAAAAAACGCTAGGGTTAAGCGGTTAACGCTATAAGGAAGGGTTAACAATGGAACCATTCTATATATATATATATATATATATATATATATATATATATATATATATATAGTAAAGTGTTTAATTGTTAACACTTCCTTGTTGCGATAACCGAATAACTATATCTTATTATTTTGGGGGGGCCCATATTAAAATAAACTTGAAGGTGTAGGCTTTTTAGGCTTTTTTTTTATTTTTTTAATTAATGTACGTTGAGTCCACATTAATGTGGGCCCCAAAGTAATAAGATGTAGTTATTCGGTTATTGCAATAAGGAAATGTAAACAATTGATCATTCTCCTAACACACACACAAATCTTTTAGATTAATTTCATTATTATTAATTGTTTCTAAATCTTTACCTTGAGCAAATATTCCTAAATATCAATTTTTACTTGTACGATCAACACAACATATCAAAAAATATCAAAAACTTTAAAGATTGATGAATCATTTGTGATGAATGGAGTCTATAACTCGTCGATATATATACATCATAAATTTTATTTTGACAAAACTATATCTCAATAATCTATACTATCTAATAAAAGAGTAACAATTTGACCACATGTCATCATTTTAGGCTGTCCATGTAATATGTGTGCCACATGGCATCATTTTAGGCTATTCATTTCATATGTGTGCCACATGTCAATACTATGTTGATTCCAAACATTTTAAAAATTAATTTTGATTAATAAATATAAGTAATGCATACTTTAAATGTGGTTAATTAATTAAGTCAAATTATCTTTAAATGTTAATTAAAATACAATCATATCAAAACTTCCATTTTTTTATCAATGACTTTGAAATTCAAAATTTTCAAATCTCATAATAAATATTCAATTATTTTAATCAATGAATAATAAATAAATTAATTGAATTATCAAAATACATAATTCAAAAGTTTTAAATTCTAGCTAAAAAAAGAAAGAAGAATGATAAGAATTATTATTATGGATATTTATAATTTTTAATAATTTAATGTTGTTAGATTGTACAAATGCAATATGTCAAAATAATGAATATGTTTTTTTTTTTTTTTGAAAAAACTAAGTTTTATTTCTTGATTTTTATATGCATTTATTATGTAAAAATATATAGTTTTTGATATGTGGTTCGCATTAGTATTAAACCTATAGTAATCACACTTTATTAATTATGATTTTTGAAACATTTTTTTCGATATTTAATTTATACTATCATATTTAACACGCTTTCACTACACCAGAAAACAGCCTATGCCGACGAAAAAAGCTAGAGCTTTCCCGACTACATGTAGTCGGGCATAGGCGAAAATGGCCTGTCCCGACATGTGGTGGCTAAAAAGATCGTCGGTATAGATTTGTAGCTACAGGCTAAAAAAAAGTTTTCGAGAAAGATCTAGCTTTTTTCTTAGATAAATTAATCAACATAATAAGAGAAACTTTAATTTGTTATCTTTTATTATTATATGTAATACGTAATTTTTATCATATCAAATATTTATTACAATATTGTTTTTGTATATACAATCTTGTATATAAAGAAGTGTTTAAAAATCTGTAAAGTATATTATTTTTCCTTTTAGAAAATGTTAATAAGTTTACCTAATCTCTATCTAATTTTTTATAAGTCATCAATTTAACAAATGTTTATTTTTTTTATACAATTCCGTGTTGTACACGGGCTAGTAACCTAGTGGACTCATAATATAGTGAAACGATAACAACTATCAACTATGTACGTACTTGAGTCTAATAGTTGAAACTTATGTTGATTAATTTATGAATTGTGTTATAAATTGAAGCCTAAGTCGTAAATATATTTAGATTTAAACAACCAAATATACAAGAAAGGTACCCTACATTATCAAAAGCAAAATAGCAAAAAAAAATACAACTACCTTAACAGAAAAAACATTTTGATAAGACAGCCGGATGGCAAAACATAGGGAAACATGTCATCTGATGAAGATAAAGATAAGAACGCTAGAGATGGCAATGGGCCGGATTTGAGTAATCCCAGTCTCATTCTCGTTTATAAAAGTGTGTCTCATACCCGTCCCAAATCCCATTGGGTATCGGGTATCCCGGCGGGTTTCGGGTATCCCGACGGGTTTAGCTAAATATATTCGTTGAGAATAATTGGCTTAAAATACGTCTCGTATCGGGTAACTAATAATAAATTTATTTTTTTATAACCAAAAACTATATGTTAAATATGCCAAGAACAATCTATTAATATATCAAATAACATGAAATTTAAAAATGTTATAAGGTGATTATCATCGTTCAAGATAAACCAAATAATAGCAATTATTAACAAAATGGTTCAAAAAAATTTTTGTAGTTGCAACAAAAAAAACAAAGATAAAAAAAGAAACAAATTATATGAACAATTTCTAAAGTTCAAAAGGATTAAAAAAGAAACAAATTCTATTAATTCAAATGTATATAAATGGTATTTATAATCGGGTACAAGGGACAGGCAAACGGGTATATATAATCGGGTAATCGGGCCTAGTAAACGGGTATATGAACAAATCCCAAGCCCGTCCCATACCCGGCCCAATACCCATCGGGTTTGAGAATACCCGTCCCAAATGTAGAGGGTTTCGGGTAAACCCGTCGGATTCGGGTTTTTTTGCCATCCCTAAAGAAGGCATCTGCATTCCTCGACATGGTAGTATAAATAGAATAACCAAGGTAACAACTAGGGGGCATCTGTAATCCTACTCTTCACTTCACTATCTCTTCCATTCTCATTTCTCCGATTAAATACTTATTCTCACGTCGGAGTTTAACCGCAGGAGGCTCCCTCCTGTGGTAAAGCTAACGGTGTTTGTTAATCTTCTTAGTAACAAAGACGGATCCAAGATTTTTTTTCAATGATGTCACTGTATTTATATGTTTTGTTTCATAATACTGGACTTAAATTTTCCAGGTCCTTTTTACCTTTCGGGTCGGGTAATGTGCATCACATAATAAAAAACGATAAAATAAAGATCGTGAATATGAATTAAAAATATACATGATATAAATTTGATTGTCTTTACAAGTTAAAAAAATATATATACTTAAAATTTTTCACTTCGAGTTTCATCTTTTGAAAATGCTGAATCACATCTTTGACCGGAGCTTGTTGGAATAAGTCTTTTTCAACAAAACAAATAAAAGAATCATTCAAGTATTCATCTCTTATCTGTTTACGCAATTACGTTTTCATATGCTTTATTGAAAAAAGAGTTCTTTCAAAACTAGTCATTTCAACCAGTGCTGTCACTAGTTTTAAAACTAATGTTGTCACTTAAAAACACCGTTCATAAATGTTCACACACGCTGAAAAATCGGTGTTGTCCCAAGACATCAGAATCAATTAAAAAAATCAGCCCATGCTTAGCAAGATAGCAAGCTAGGTCAAGCGAAGGAGCTTAACTAGAGCTCTGATCTTCTACCGTTACATCAACAAGACCTAACATTTGCATTAAAAATAGTTTTAACAGTATTGGTTAACTAGATATTTTACTTGATGCTATCAAGTTCAACTCTAAGTGACTTTTATAGCTTGACTAGGGGAAAACTTATGTTTTATCTTGACTTGACTCAAACTATAAAAGTTATGTCTTCTCAAAATTCTACTAATTTAATATTTTTACTTGTTTGACTCGCTTGATCAAATAGTAAACATGTGACAATTTTAATAAAGACTTGACCTTTATTTGAAGTTATTTTGATTAAGATGAAATTATTTAAAAAAACTCGTTTGTTTTAAATATATAGTTATGGAAATAGCTTGATTCCAACCAAAGTTGAATATTATATATATATATTTTTTGAAAGACCGTATTCTTACTTTGTTTTCTAGCCTTTGGGGACGATCGTCTAAGGTCAGACTCCTCCAACCGCTGTAAGAACTCTTACCCCTATTGCGCAGGAACCCCGTGAAATGAGTAAACATTCGCCCCCATCGGAATCGAATATGGGATAAATTACAAGTTGACCCTTCACACGATGTCATTCAAACTTGCCCCAAATGAATTCGAACACACGACCCCCAAAATGAAAGGTGAGATCCCTAACCATTGGTTTATTCTACCACACATATATAATAGGTTACATAATTTCCTTTATCACTAATTTTTAGTCTATTTAAATTAGTTTATTCTACCACACAATTTTTTTTGGACAATCAGTTCACTAGAAAAATTAATTAGTGATCGTATTTGCAATAAAACACCACCTTATAATAATATTATACATTGTAAATATTTCTAAAAGTAGTAAATTAATAAATAAGTTTTTATGATTGACATACGCATAAATTGAACAATATTTATAATTATTTTAGGTCAAGCAATAATTAACTTTTATAATTACAGTATATTAACAAAAACATCATGTTATATCGCAGGCGTATTCCGCGTGATCCTTGCCTACAAAGAAAAAATAAATTAACAAAAAGTATACCATTTGACTAGAATTATTTTCATTATTTAAAATTTATAGTTATAGAAAAAAATTATTCAATATTATTTCAAATTAATAGTTAAAGACGGCAATATTTAATGTAGAACTTAAGGGAATTAACAATCTTATCTATCTCAAAAACTGGAAATATTTTATCCAAAAATACAACAATTTTTCCTTTTTGGATCATTTAACATTTTAACGAGTTCTTATTGTAGTTTATTTTTTTTTATATAAATTTATCTTTCTATATTATTTTGGCTTTTGACCTTCTTCAATTGCCATAAAACATAAATAATTTAACATTTTAACTAAACAAAGTATTATGACTCACAATAATTGATTATTAGTATAAAAACCAATCTATTCAAATTACAGTTTTTTTTTTAATTCGATCTTTGTTTCTCATAAAATTCAACTAACCCTTTTATTATAAAAATTCAAAGTTAGATAACTTTCATTATAAACAATCATCAATACCTCTACACTATACAATCATAAATATATACAAATAAACTATAAAATTTTCATAAAAAAGTATAAGGCTTGGATTATCACATGGTCTTACAACTATTTAACTGAAAACTATGTAAATAATGTAACCTATTATTACGGGTCACCTTATTATAACCATAATCGAAAAATAACCGATAACCGTCTCGACCATAACCGATTTTAACCGAAACCGACTTTAACCGATAGTTATGGTTAAACGAAACCATTAACCGAACCATTGGGTTATGGTTATGGTTAAGGCAAATCATTAACCGAACCAAACCAAATATTGTATATTTGTTTTTTTAATATTTATATGTTTGTGTGTTTTTTTAATAAGTTTTGGTGCAAGTCAAGTATAAAAGGTGTATCATCACTTTTTACTATATGAAAATATTATGGGTCATATGTGAGATTAAATATATTAGAAAATGAATTTGAGTTTACGTGGTTTTATTTTTTATCCACACATTATCAATCACTTCACAGTTTTACAAGCTTCACTTAGATTTTCATCATTAATATATCTATAATTTACAAGGATATTTACAAGTTTTTCTTAGTTTTTTAACAAATTATTATTAACTGAATTTAACCAAAACCAAACCATAACGGGTGTTTAATCGATTAATGGTTAACCGATCAATATATTGGTTATGGTTATGGTTAAGGATTTAAAATTAACCAAAGTAACGGTTTCGTTTATGAAAATGACCATAACCGCACCAAACCGAACCCTACACACCCCTGCCTATTATCTCTTTTACATAGTTTTCATTTATGCCTTTTTTAGATCTCTTGCAATTGTAAAAAGTGATATCGAAAAGGCAACCTTTATGACTTCTTCTAATCTTGCAATTTTCATTCATATGTATTAAGCTATATTACAAACTTGTGTATTCCTATGGTCAGCACAAATAATATTATATACTTAATATTAAATATTTAGAAATTATAAGACAAAATTTTGAGTTAACATATCTTAAAATTATAAATATTTTTGTTTTCATACTTCTTATGTGTAGGATATGCATTGTTATTTACGAAATTTAGATGAATGTGTATGACGTTGTTATATGTGTTGGTCTATGAGAAACTTTTATATACAGACAAAAAATTAAATAAAAATATAATTTTTGCCTAAAAATAGCAATAATTAATAGTAATTTGACATTTAACATTATAATTTAGGTATAATATTATATTTTTGTTACCGGATTTTTAGTTTTTTGAACTAGATTCTTTTTTTTGTTCGGTGTTTTTGTTGTTCAAGGTTTTTTGTGTGTTTTGTACTGTATTCTTTTTACTACATTTTTATTTTTTTTGTACCGGTTTTCTATTTTTTTGTATTAGATTTTTTATACTGGATTTTTTTTGATTTTGTTTTTTTTGTACTTTATTATGTTTTTTTATATTTTTAACATGTCACATTTTAAACTCATATTGCTTCTTACTCTTATTAGGCAAAAATATCTTATTAGTAAATCCAACCCTATTATATGTAACAATAATTTTTAGAGGAGTGTTCTCATATATGCAGGAAGGTGAGTTACATATAAGTTTGATTATGATGTGATAATAATTTATTCTTTATAAAATATGAAACTTACTAATTAAAAAAATGTTTAATTCTTTATACACGCATTTATATTATTTATATCTAATGAATGCTATTAATTTTTTTTTTTTGTTGTTTAGGTTTTGAAATTAAAAAAAAAAAATCTACTTCGCTTTCAGGATAATTATGATCGTTGTTCCAAAATCTTTATTTGCGATAACTATAACAAAATATGTTTCAGAATTTTATCTAAATAAATAAATATAATCCAAAATAAGGAATTTGAATGTTAACAAATAAATTACATATATAGAGAAAATTGATCCAAATAAATATCAATTGTAAAACTTTGGATTGATAAATTTTGATTTTTAGTTTTAAGGAATTTAATTATTAACCTAACAAAAAAATTTTGTTCAAAAGAAAATTTAAGTTAATGTAAACAGAAATTTATAAATGATAAAAAAATGGTTAAAGTTAATATATGACTTAAATAATAAAACTAAATTTACTTTTATAAACATAAGATTAAGAAAAGAAGTTTAGATGAGAAAATAAATGAGATGTGGGTGTTCACATAATCTATTTATTTATAATCTAAGTAAGGTTTGCACATGCGTTTCACGAGATCCATGAATACCCCCGGTGCATTGGTCAGTCCAAAAGGTATAACCAAGAATTCGTAGTGTCCATAATGTGTTCTAAAGGCCATTTTAGGATGCTAACAGTCAGCTTCGGTGTCGACCACTCGTAGAAATAGTATACATGACTAGCTATCATTGACTATGAAATTTGTGATTAGGTGATCTGCAAACATTATTTACAAACAGTTTGTGCAAACATTTTATGAACATTTATGCAAACATATGTGCACACCAACCTTGTGTTGATGATGCTTATCTGTTTTCTCTGAATGCTAAGACACAAGCACAAGCAAAAGGGGGCTAAGATCCTAGTATGTCACGCTTCAAACTATGTTTAATTACTTAAAAGGATTGAATAATCAAACATTTTAATTTATGTTTTCGCAATTGATATGTTTTTGTCACAGATTTTACAATGCTTTCTGAAATATTATATTTTGAAAGATTTTGGCAATTAATATTAATGACTAAATTATGTTTTAAAAGCATATAGCAGTCTTTCGTTTTGTCCAATGACTAAGATCCTAGTATGTCGCGCTTCATCTGTATGATTCCGTCAATGGGAAATTGAGACCGTGACATAAGTGTTGATAAATGTAATATTATGTGTAGGTGAAACTGTTAGCCGATATTATCTACCATCAATATTGGCATGTATATTGTAGTTATTGTTAATAGAATAGTTAGTTACTGTTGATTGTATTTCTTTATTTATCTCCCCTTAATTTCCTCCTTTGTAATTATATATTCAGTTAGTGATGCATAATGAAATCAAGGAATTATACATTCTAACATGGTATGATTTCGTCCGGCTTGATTACGATCTCGCCATTCATCCTTGTTATCCTCATCAATTTTATTTTCTTCTTAGAATTCATGAGAGACAACACATCCACGGACCCTAAATACAAATCCTTGCATCCTGTCTACACAGTAAATAACATTCAAACCTGGAGCAAAACACTAGATGGCATAAAATTTTCTTACCCATCATACGTAAAATTGTTCACTCTTTACGCCAAAGGATTCGACGTTGTTAGCCACATCGATGGTACGTCGGCGCCGGCTAAAGGTACTCTCGAATTCTCTGATTGGGAAAAGAGCGAATCTATAGTGGTGCAATGGAGCTATTGAACTCTTGAAGATGACCTTCTAAACCGGGTTCTTGTTGAATAATCAACCACCTACCAAGCATTGGAACGGGTTAAACAGCTGTTCATGAACAACAAAGGTTCTCGAGCTGTAGCGTGACAACACGAACTTACCACTCTTTCCCTCTCTGCAATGCCCTCGGTCGTAGCCTACTGCCAGATGATTCGTGAATTAGCGGATCAACTGTGTGCCTTGGATTTTCCGATCAATGATAATCAAAGAGTACTGCATTTGGTCCGTGGTCTTCCTAAGGAATACAAAACTGTCGCATCGATCCTAAATCAAACCCTACTACCTTGGGAAGACGCATGTAATCGTCTTCAATCCAAGACCTAGTTAATTGCTGCTTGGGAACACACTGCTCCTACGGCGGCGGCGGCTATCGTCTCTCCACAACCAGCTCGCAACACTCAATCTCAAGATAATCACCCTCGGCGTCAACCACAAAACCGCCGTGAAACCCCCCCGACAACCGCCTGGGTCACGCTCCAACAGCCACTCAACTCAGCCTCCATCTTCATCTTCCCTGACACGCAACCATGGGTTTTCACCTTCCCCTTATTACCCGGCTCACAATACACCTTACGGACCACCTCCATATTGAGCCAACTTTCCATATTGGGCACCACCTCCTTGTCCCTACCCAACTTAAAACTGGGCTCCTCAATGGGATTAATCTCGTCGCAATAACAACTCCCAGGCCTAATCAGGAAACCGGTCAGCCCAAGCTCGCCTTGCAGAAGTGGATCCTTTGAGCCCACGCAACTTGCAAATGCAGTACAAGCACTGTCCATGGAACCGGGTGATGTTCAGTAGTACCTAGATACGGGCGCATCCTCACACGTCACCTTTGACTTAGGTAAGCTCGACTCTTTTCCTCGTATTCACCTATAGCGTCAATATTTGTTGGAAATGGCAATCGTATACCAGTGATGGGTTCGGGATCCTCTCGTGTCACCACCTCATCAAAACCATTACACCTAAAATCGGTTCTTTTTAACCCAAATATAATTAAATATCTTATTTTTGTGCACAAATTCAATATTGACAATTTTACATCTATTGAATATGACCCTTTTGGTTTCTTTATGAAGGACTTTCGGGATGGTACGATCCTGAGTTATCACAACAGTTCGAGTGACCTATATCCGCTCATCCCCTAAGCTTCCACAACTGCATGCCTTGTTTCTTCCAAAGACGCTCCTTTTTGGCAACAAAGACTTGGACACCCGGGTCAACCTATCATGGAGTTTCTACATACCAAGCAATTTATTTCTTGCAATAAAATAAAGTCATCTTTTGTTTGTCATTCTTGTCAATTGTCCAAACATAAGGGTTTACCATATTCAAATTCTGTTACATGTACTTTCGTACCATTTGCTATTTTGCATTGTGATTTGTGGACTTCTCCTGTTTTAAGTCATGCAGGTTACAAATATTACATGGTGTTGGTTGATGATTTTACAAATTATACTTGGGTGTGTCCGCAAAAATATAAATCTGAAACCTTCACTAAATTCACCCAATTCCAAAAATTTGTTTCCACACAATTTCATATGCAAATACAAGCTTTTCAATGTGACATGGGTGATGGATTTGATAACACAAACTTCAAAACTTTTGCCTTTCAAAATGGCATGCAATTCTGTTTTTTGTGCCCACACACATCATGACAAAACGGGAAATCCGAAAGCATGATTCGTCGATTAAACGAAATCATGTTCACCCTACTCACTCATGCGTCCCTACCGTCTACTTTTTGGGTCGAAGCCCTCCACACGGCCTCGTACCTTCACAACATCTTACCAACCAAACTCCTCAACAACAACACGCCTACATCCACTCTTTACCACAGCTAACCTTCGTATGATCATCTCCGCATGTTTGGTTGTCTTTGCTACCCCAACACAACTTCCACACGTCCTCACAAGTTGGCTCCTCACTCAGCCGCATGTGTTTTTCTTGGATACCCAACCAACTACGGTGCGTACCGCTGCCTCAACCTATCCATAGGCAAAACCATTCTCTCTTGCCATGTAATTTTTGATGAGAACTAGTTTCCCTATCACAACAAAACCCAACCAACACCATCTCACTCCTTTCTTGACCCAGATCCTCTCCTCTTCAATCATTTCCATAGCGCCCTTACCACCACCTTGTTTGCCTATAACTGCTCCAGTAGTAAACCCACAAACACCCAATGGTCCATTCTCTCCTATTAGCACAACATCTCCTCTAAACCACCCACAAAATGCACCACCTCAATCTCCACCACCGGACCAAGCCTCCCCAACGACTCAATCACCACCACCTACAACCCATTATTACGGACCCACCACCTCTTCATCCCATCTCGACTGCCCAACCCCCACCGCCTCAATACACCTCATCCGACTCCACTCATCCCATGCAAACCCGGACTCAATCCGGGATTTTCAAACCCCGTCAACCTTTTTCACTACACACTGAAACATCTTCCACCATATCTCCTTTTCCTAAATCTCATCTTACTGCCCTCTCTGACCGAAACTGGAAACTTGCCATGAGTAACGAATATAAAGCGCTATTGGCTAATAATATGTGGTCACTTGTCCCGAGACCGCTTGATGTACCGGTTATACGTTGCATTTGGTTATTCAAACACAAATTTCATGCAGATGGCTCTTTGGAAAGACATAAAGCTCGGTTGGTCGTAAATGGAAAAAGTCAAACAGTTGGAATTGATTGTGATGAAACCTTTAGTCCGGTTGTCAAACCCACCACCATTCGCACCGTCCTCACTTTGGCAGTTTCAAAAGGATGGCAAACACATCAGTTAGATGCTAAAAATGCATTTCTACATGGGCATCTAAAAGAAACAGTCTATATGTTCCAACCACCAAGATTTGTTTCATCAGAAAATCCAAGTTTGTGTGCTAACTTAATAAGTCCTTGTATGGCTTAAAACAAGCACCACGTGCTTGGTATCAATGGTTCGCTAGCTTCCTCAACAAATGTGGTTTTACAAGTAGTGGTTGTGACAGCTCACTGTTTATTTACCGTCATGGCGCTCAAATGGCTTATCTTCTACTATACGTAGATGATATAATCCTCACTGCCTCCAATGATGACCTACTGCGTAGCATTATCAAGTCCCTTTCTAGTGAATTTCAAATGACCGACCTTGGGGAGTTGCGCCATTTTTTGGGGATCTCAGTTCGCAAACAAAATGGGGGATTATTTTTTACCTCAAGAAAACTATGCAAATGATATTCTTTCACATGCTAACACGTCAAGTTTCAAACCGATTACTACCCCTGTCGAAACTGGCTCCAAACTTGGTGTAAATAGCGGTGCTCCTTTCCATGACGGTTCGTTATATCGTAGCCTCGCCGGTGCTCTTCAATACCTCACCATTACACGGCCCGACATCTCATATGCATTTCAACAAGTGTGTCTCTTCATGCACAATCCTCGTGAACCCCATTTTCAGTTCCTCATATGCATCCTTCGCTACATAAAAGGTTCCATCTCGCAAGGCTTGTTTATCTTCCCATCCTCATCCAACTAACTGACCGCATACTCAGATGCGGATTAGGCTGGCTGCCCTGATTGCCGAAGATGCACGTCCGGTTACTGCGTCTTAATGGGTAATAGTCTCATTTCGTGGTCCTCCAAACGACAACTGACTATTTCTAGGTCTAGTGCAGAAGACAATATCGTGGAGTTGCAAGCACGGTTGCTGAAATCAGTTGGATTCAAAACCTACTACTTGAACTCCATGTTCCAGTTCGACAAGCCACGATCGTATATTGTGATAACATATCCGTAGTATATCTAGCTGAAAATCCAGTCCAACGCCAACGCACAAAACATATTGAGCTAGACATCCATTTTGTTCGTGAGAAGGTTCGCCTCGGTTCCGTTAAAGTTCTCCGTGTTCCTGTTGAGTACCAATACGTGGACATTTTCACAAATGGCCTACCCAGGCACCTGTTTCAACGGTTTCGCTCTAGTTTAAGCCTTTGCTCCTACCAGGCTCAAACTACGAGGGGCTGTTAGGCGATATTATCTACCACTAACATTGGCATGTATGTTGTAGTTATTGTTAATAGAATAGTTAGTTACCGTTGATTGTATTTCCTTTTTTATCTCCCCTTAATTTCCTCTTTTGTAATTATATATTGAGTTGGTGATGAATAATGAAATCAAGGAATTATACATTCTAACAGAAACTAGAATGTTTGTAGGTATTGTGTTCCGTATTTGTAGAAAGAAATATAAATGTGTTGGTAAAAATAAATTTATATGTAGAGACTAAACACAATATGTGTAGAAAATAATCTTTAAATGCACGTCAATTGTGACAATTCGACATTTCGGATTAACCCCGTTAACCAAAAGTTGACATAAACGATATGAAATCATACAAAAAAATTGAACTAGGAGGACATAAATTTAATAAAACAAATTTTACAAACTTCCAAACTATGAGGATTACACTTGTAATTGCATCAAAGTGTCAATTTTGACTTGGAAAAGTCAAAATTCGATCTATAACCCTAATTGAGACCGAAATTTGCATTAATACAAATTTTAATTGGATTAAATTGTCATTAATCATTATATTAATGATACTTATCATTAATTCAATAATTAATTCGATCATAATGTCGAATTAAACCAAATTAATTCAATAATTAATTTGATCATTATGTTGAAACCGTAACCATTAATAACCAAACCCATATAAATTGACCAAAACCCACACAATTGAAGCTTCAGAACACATAATCGACAACTTTAGTACCTGTTACACCCAACAATTCGATCCCAGAAGTTATGGTTTAAAGAATTTGATCGTGAGTCGATGAAACCCAAGCCTCCAATCGAACTACAATGAATTGAGATCAAACAAGGTAAGAATTTATCTCTACACAACCTAAACATACGATTAAGCATAGCCCTAACCTAATTTCGTGTAACAACATCGATTTGACGAAGATTTGATTCTAGGGTTCATCTTATGAACCTAATTAGAGGTTTTTAACAAAACAAGTTTACAAATCAATATAAATTACATACGTAGATGGAATGAAAACGAAATTCAAATTTGACAACCCAGATGGATTCGAAATACTTTACTTCATGATAACTCTATGGTTTTACATGTTAACATAAACCAATTAAGCATATTTGTACCAATGAATATGGGTTAAGGTTCGAATACATGGTGGGTTGTGAAATCGAAGGATTTGACCAAGATAATAATATTAAAATCATCATTGAACTCGTTTGGGATCATATAAGCAAAGCCCTATGATTTTGGGTTCAATCGGGTTCGAATCGAAGTCCAATTGGGGGAAGTTAGTTCGGTTTGGGTTAACAAAGGGAAGCTGGGGGTTTGATGCTTAAAAGAATTGATTTCAGAGTCCTATTGCGAAATCCATGATAGAGGAGCTGGTCCGGGAGTTTGTGTTTTTCGGGAAGTCCTAGGTTCGAACCCGAGGGGTGCCGGTTTTGGAGTTTAAAACCATTTTTGGTTTTAAGCCATAACTTGTTCGTTTTAAGTCCGTTTTTATTCGTTCAATTTGCGTTGGAACCGTAATGGAATCCCGACCAAAATAAAACAATAAAATTATAATTTGATCAAAAATCACGGTTGCGTATATTTACATGTATATAAACATAATCTTATATGTGTATACGATTTAAACAAATGAACACAAATTCATGTACACTTTTGTATGTACGTTTCGAACATTCTAAAATACGTGTGTTGACACGTATACGATTACAAACGTGATGTGACATTTCAAATAACGAAATGTTATCGTAAATTACACAGATTATTCGTAGAAGATTATCTACACGAATTTACAAACACGTGATCATTCTGTTGCTATCAAAGGTGCGTACACGGCCCCTTTCTTATTTTAACTGTTTTGGGGGAGAAAACATGTGCAACAAACGCTTTTAGATACATATCACTTGCATGAGTTAGCTGTTTACATTAAGTGCAAACATAGCATTACAAAGCCTTCCATTTCGAACCGTTTAATTTGCCGTAGTGCAAAGCGTGGTAGTTGAAGATAGATCTATTGGGTTTGACAAACCTCACTTGGTAGATGGGATCTACGCAGGTGTTTGACTGACCAAACACACACATTACTATTGTTCGTGCTAGACAATAGTGTTAAGGCAAAAACATGCTATAGCATGGCAACTCGTCAGCTTCGGTGTCGACCACTTGTGTAAATAGTACAAATGACTAGCTATCATGACTATGCATGTGTGATTATGTTATCTGCAAACTTTATATTCGAACTGTGGTTTCAACATTTGTGAATGCTTAAACCTGTGTATGCACCAACCTTTGTGTTGACTTGATTTACATGTTTTCTCAGGACATTAAGACACAAGCAGGGACTAGGATGTTGAGTCTCATGCATACATTTCAGTTCAAGTGTTTTAGCTTTGATCAATTAAGACATTGAATGTTATTGGATTTGCACTTTACATTTTCAAACCGTTACGTTTTGTTATTGGCTTTTAAAACGCTTCCGCAAACTTTGAAAACTTTGATGTTACAGTTTTAGACCAACATATGTTTTGAAATTCATATAGAGGTCTTCGTTATGTCTAATGATCTGAGATCCTGGTTTGTCACGTTCCCAAACGGTATGATTCCGTTAGTTGAAAATTGGGGGTGTGACAGATTGGTATTAGAGACATTGGTTATAGCGAACTAGGTTTGCATTGGTAGACTTAGACTATAACTGTTAGACATTAGACACACTTGCTTACACAATAGTTTGCATAGCAATTACATATGGTATTATGTAACGGACATGACATTATTATCCACACCTACTAGTGACAAGGAACATCAAGTCATATCATCATCAGCATCCAAGAAGAGGATACTTGAGCTAGTGGATGACACGATTCACTACGATGAGGAGATACACAAATGGCCGAGGGAGAACGGCCAGTATTGGCAGTGGATCCCTGATCTCATTCGCAGCTTGGTGCGTAAGGAGCGAGTACTTTCGCCACCTACTCCTGACACTACTACTTGTAGTTGGACATTACCTACTCTGGGATACTCACTAGAGCAAGCATTTACAACCTTTGTTGCACGTACGAATCGGGAGGTTCACAACATGCGAGTGGCATCTGGGTAGATCACCGGACTATTAGAGGGATGAAATAGGCTCTATGATTCACAAAAAAAAAGTCCATGGATGAAATAGGCTCTGTGACTCACTAAAACAAGTCAAGGGATGAAATAGGCTCTCTGACTCACTAAAACAAGTCAAGGGATGAAATAGGCTATGTGACTCACTAAAACAAGTAAAGGGATGAATTAGGCCCTATGACTCACTTAAACAAGTCAAAGGATGAAATAGATCCTATGGATCACTCGAACAAGTCAGGGGATGAAATAGGCCCTATGGCTCACTCAACGAGTCAGCGGATGAAATAAACCCAATGACTCAAACATAATCATTCCTTAGTTCAGGACTATATCTACTAGTTCCACCAAATTTATAGTTTTGACAAATGATCCAACACTCTTTACAACACTGACAGTAGTTAATAAGGTTGTGGCTTCAGCCTTGATAAGAAAACATCAATTTTCTTTCTAAATCCTCTACAACATTCTTGTAGCTCTTGGTAGTTCCACATGTACGGTATACAAGGACCACTTTATGAACTCATCAACTGTAAGATGAGAATTCAAACCCAACTTCTTGTCATGATTTAAATACCACCAAATGGACACTGTCACTCGAGTAAGAAGAACTAGAGTGATCGTGCGGGAAAGATTTCCGTTACAGGTGCATACATAAATGCAACATAAATATGACCACAGCAGAACATGATGCACTCATTAACAATAGAATTGCTGAGGCAATTACTAACTACACTCAGACACATCAAACATGACCACATGGTCCATTAGGTGGACTGTTGAACACACCAGTGTGCACGTTCAAGACGTTCCTGGACTGCAAGCTGCGCAATTTCAAAGGATCAGAAGGAGCTGTTGGACTTCTTCGATGGATTGAAAAGTCTGAGTCGGTGTTCGCAATGTTACCTAGAGGAAAACAAAGTTAAGTATGCCACTAGTACACTGGAAGGTATAGCATTGACATGGTGAAACTCAAAAGTATAGACATTAGGCCTGAATGCGGTCAATGCTCTCACTTGGGATGGATTCAAAACAACTGTTGCCGGAGGATTATTGCCCCCGCAACGAGGTGCAAAAGCTTGAGAATGAATACTGGCACTTCAAGATGGAGGGTTTCGATATCGAGAAATTCACTACCGATCCCATGAACTAGCAAGGCTCTTACCTCACATGGCAACTCCGCCTAGCCAGTGGATCGAAAGGTACATTGGACGGTTGGTAACTCAGATTCAAGAACTGGTCACATCTGCTAATCCCATTCCCATTAAACAAACTGTTCGATTGGCGCACCAACTGACCGACCAGGCGGTGCTATAGGGCACACTACCCAAGCGAACAATAGTAGCTAAGGTGGGAGACCACAAGAGGAAATGAGAAAGCAGCGTTACTAAGAACTCCCCTCAACAGTCATTCCAACAGAATCGCAAGCATGAATCGAACAAAACCCATCACAACTCAAACAATAACCAACAATCATCAGGAGCGTATGGTGGTAAATGCCCAAGGTGCAAAAAAAAAAAATATGTATTCCATTTATTTTAGGAATCAATGTGACAAGTATTGATGCCAACGGTGCGGGAAGATGGGCCATGCTGCGAAAGACTATAGAGGGAACTACAAACAAACCTAAATAACCAGACAACACACTAAAAGGATGCTATGAGTGTGGCAAACCTAGCCATTTCAGGAAGGATTGTCCATAACTCAAGAGAGGGGGGGACTAATGATGCAAACACAATTGAGAACGGCACCAACAATTACAATAACACAAATGGTGCGAAGGGCATGAATTTGTGATTAAAGGACGTCAGGCACGGGAGGATCCCAACATTGCCACTAGTGCAATTCTCTTGAATTATCACTCTACCTCTATACTATTTGACACCGGTGCAGATCGGGCTTTTGGTATCTAGCAAATCTTGTGCATTGCTAAGTATTAGTCCTACTGCTTTAGAAAACCCATACATTATAGAACTAGCTAATGATAAGTTAGTTGTTGTAAACCATGTTCATAAAGGATGTGTTCTTGACTTGATGGGTCAAACACATGACATTGACTTTATGCTTACCGCTTTAGGCAATTTTGATGTAGTCATTGACATGGACTGGTTGTTCAAACACCAGGCTGAAATAGTATGACATCAAGAGATCGTTCGTATACCGCTTTCACATGAGGAGGCACTGTATGTACAAGGTGAGAAGAGTAGTACGCCACTGCATCTCATATCTTGTATGAAAGCATACAAATGTCTGCGTAAAGGTCATACGAAAATAACACTTATAACTGAGAAGCCGGTAGTTGTGAAGAAGATAGAAGACATCCCAGTAGTTTGTGAATTTCCTGAAGTATTTCCAGAAGACCTACCGGGATTACCACCTATAAGACAGGGGAATGTCAAATCGATCTTACACCAGATGCAGCACCGATAGCTAGGGCGCCTTATCGACTTGCACCGTCTGAGATGCAAGAATTATCTACACAACTGCAAGAGTTGTGGGATAAGGGCTTTATACGACCTAGTTTTTCACCATGGGGAGCTCCAGTCTTATTTGTCAAGAAAAAGGACGGGACTTTCCGTATGTGTATCGATTACTTGGAACTTAACAAAGTTACCATCAAAAACCGGTATCCGTTACCTAGAATTGACGATCTGTTCGATCAGTTGCAAGGTTCGAGTTACTACTAGAAGATTGATCTCAAATCGGGTTATCATCAACTAAGAGTCCAGGAGGAGGATATTCCAAAAACAACATTCAGGACGCGCTATGGCCATTATGAGTTCTTGGTCATGCCATTTGAGTTGACAAACGCTCCAGCTGTATTCATGGACCTCATGAATCGTGTTTGTAAACCTTATCTTGATAAGTTTGTCATTGTTTTCATCGATGACATTCTCATCTATTCTCAGACTGAGGAGGAGCACGCTGAACATCTTCGGTTGCTGTTGGAATTAATGAAACAAGAACAATTGTACGCTAAGTTCTCAAAATGTGACTTTTGGATGCAAGAAGTTCAATTTCTGGGTCATATAGTCAATAAAAAGGGTATACATGTTGATCCAGCAAAGATTGAGGCGATTAAGAACTGGGAAGCACAACAGACCCCTACCGAGGTACGACAATTCCTTGGTTTGGCGGGTTAGTATCGACGATTCATTGAGGGATTCTCAAAGATCGCTCAACCATTCACAGCTCTTACGCACAAGGGAACGAAGTATAACTGGACGGATAAACAGGAAACTGCATTCCAGTTACTAAAACAGAAACTCTGCAGTGCACCGATTCTGTCCTTACCGGAAGGGACGGAAGACTTTGTGGTGTATTGTGACGCATCTGCACAGGGTTTGGGATGTGTATTGATGCAACGTGATAAAGTGATTGCTTATGCCTCAAGACGACTACGACCACACGAAAAGAATTACACTACTCATGACTTGGAGTTAGGAGCAGTGGTGTTTGCTTTGAAGATTTGGAGGCATTATTTGTATGAAATTAAGTGTACTATTTACACTGATCATAAGAGGTTGCAACATATCTTTGCTCAGAAGGAGCTTAATATGAGGCAAAGACGATGGGTTGAGTTGTTGAACGATTATGAGTGTGCGATTAAATATCACCCGGGAAAAGCTAATGTGGTAGCTGATGCTTTAAGCAGAAAAGATACTTCAACAAGACGGGTACGCGCACTTATGATGACAATACATACGGACTTACCTGACAAGGTACGCAGTGCTCAGCTCGAGGCCTTGAAAACGGAAAACTTGGTACAGGAATCTCTACGAGGGATGGAAACACAGTTGGATGTCAAGTCTGATGGAATTCGTTATTTCATAGATCGACTGTGGATACCTTTGTATGGAGGTTTAAGGGAACTCGTGATGGATGAAGCACACAAGTCCGGATATTCAGTCCATCCGGGATCAGACAAGATGTATCATGACTTGAAGGCACTGTATTGGTAGCCTCACATGAAAGTTGATATGGCTAAGTACGTTAGCAAATGGTTGACTTGTTCGAAAGTCAAAGTTGAATATCAGAAGCCATCTGGTTTACTGCAACAACCAGAGATACCAATGTGGAAATGGGAACAGATTTCGATGGATTTCATTACTAAGTTACCCCGTACACCGAGTGGTTGTGATACGATATGGGTAATTGTCGATCGAGGAAACTGATAAGATGGAGAGACTGACTCGCATTTACATCAAAGAAGTGGTAGCACGGCATGGCGTGCCAATCTCTATCATATCAGATCGGGATGCCCGATTTACTTCCAACTTTTGGAAATCTCTTCATAAGTCATTGGGGACTCGCTTGGATATGAGTACCGCCTATCATCCACAGACCGATGGTCAAAGTGAACGAACGATTCAAACGCTCGAGGATATGTTATGAGCTTGTGTAATTGACTTTAGCGATAGCTGGGAGAATCATTTACCGTTACTGGAATTCTTATACAATAATAGTTATCATACAAGTATTCAAGCAGCACCGTTTGAAGTTCTGTATGGTCGCAAATGTCGTTCACCAGTTTGCTGGGCTGAAGTTGGTGACAGTCAGATAACAGGTCCTGAACTGGTGCACGAGACGACAGAGAAGATAGTTCAAATCCGGAACCATATGGCAGCGGCCCGGGATCGACAGAAGAGCTATGCTGACAAACGTCGTAAACCGTTGGAATTTCAAGTAGGAGACCGAGTTCTTCTAAGGGTATCACCTTGGAAAGGTGTGATACGATTCGGCAAGCGCGGGAAGCTTAGTCCACGTTATGTAGGACCTTTTGAGATCCTGAAAAGGATTGGTCCGGTTACGTATCAACTCAAACTACCGGAGGAACTTAGTGGAGTTCATGATGTCTTTCACGTATCTAACTTAAATAAATGTCTTTCTGATGAGACATTGGTAGTATCACTTGAAGAAATGCAAGTGGATGAACAGTTAAAATTCGTTGAGGAACCAGTTGTAATCATGGACCGAGAGGTCAAACAACTCAAACGAAGCAAAATTTCGATAGTCAAAGTTAGGTGGAATTCAAGACGTGGTCCTGAATTCACATGAGAAATGGAACACCAAATGATGAAAAAGTACCCCACTTATTCAAAACAACAACAAACATTATGAATGCACGTTAAATTTCGGGACGAAATTTCCTTCAACAAGGGGATGATGTGATATTTCACACTCTAACTGTAAGCACAAACAAGCACAAACACTTTATACTATTGATTTTAGTATAAACAACTGGGTTGAACACCAGCTTTGCAGAATGCAAACACAAACATTTCATAGTGGTACATACATGATTGATTTCAAACAATGTACTACATTTCAAACATTGCATTTGATGTCGGTTAAACAATGGTGGAGTTACATATAGAAGGAACCAGAATAATTGTGTAAGGTAAATTGACGAATACAGGGGCCCATGTACTCGTGAATTTACAGGTACGCATGAATTTTGGAAGTTTCTATTTGGTCAACTATATTCAAACATTTGCTATGTGTGAGATTACATAGTACAGTATACAAACACTTTATTCAATTGGTTTTGTTACAAACATTTGTGCTACATTACATTTTATACATTTTATGTGCTACATTTCATATGTTACATGTTATGGTAGTACATGCATGATTAGTTACATACATTTTGCTATGTGCGGGGTTGCATAGTACAAACAATTACAGACACTCACTATGTGTGAGGTTACACAACACTGTATGATCAAACACAAACAGTCACAGTTAGGTGAACTAACTAGTGTACGCGCAAACAGTCACATTGAACGATCACATTTAGTTGAGACGTTGCAAGCATTAGATTTTGTGTATGAATACACACAAGCACACGGAATGATCAAATCACACTAACACGTACGATTTAAACTCGTAAGTAGTTTTCTAACTACTCCTACTATATACCAATTTTCGGGACGAAAATTCCTTCAACAAGGGGATGATGTGACAATTCGACATTTCGGATTAACCCCGTTAACCAAAAGTTGACATAAACGATATGAAATCATACAAAAAAATTGAACTAGGAGGACATAAATTTAATAAAACAAATTTTACAAACTTCCAAACTATGAGGATTACACTTGTAATTGCATCAAAGTGTCAATTTTGACTTGGAAAAGTCAAAATTCGATCTATAACCCTAATTGAGACCGAAATTTGCATTAATACAAATTTTAATTGGATTAAATTGTCATTAATCATTATATTAATGATACTTATCATTAATTCAATAATTAATTCGATCATAATGTCGAATTAAACCAAATTAATTCAATAATTAATTTGATCATTATGTTGAAACCGTAACCATTAATAACCAAACCCATATAAATTGACCAAAACCCACACAATTGAAGCTTCAGAACACATAATCGACAACTTTAGTACCTGTTACACCCAACAATTCGATCCCAGAAGTTATGGTTTAAAGAATTTGATCGTGAGTCGATGAAACCCAAGCCTCCAATCGAACTACAATGAATTGAGATCAAACAAGGTAAGAATTTATCTCTACACAACCTAAACATACGATTAAGCATAGCCCTAACCTAATTTCGTGTAACAACATCGATTTGACGAAGATTTGATTCTAGGGTTCATCTTATGAACCTAATTAGAGGTTTTTAACAAAACAAGTTTACAAATCAATATAAATTACATACGTAGATGGAATGAAAACGAAATTCAAATTTGACAACCCAGATGGATTCGAAATACTTTACTTCATGATAACTCTATGGTTTTACATGTTAACATAAACCAATTAAGCATATTTGTACCAATGAATATGGGTTAAGGTTCGAATACATGGTGGGTTGTGAAATCGAAGGATTTGACCAAGATAATAATATTAAAATCATCATTGAACTCGTTTGGGATCATATAAGCAAAGCCCTATGATTTTGGGTTCAATCGGGTTCGAATCGAAGTCCAATTGGGGGAAGTTAGTTCGGTTTGGGTTAACAAAGGGAAGCTGGGGGTTTGATGCTTAAAAGAATTGATTTCAGAGTCCTATTGCGAAATCCATGATAGAGGAGCTGGTCCGGGAGTTAGTGTTTTTCGGGAAGTCATAGGTTCGAACCCGAGGAGTGCCGGTTTTGGAGTTTAAAACCATTTTTGGTTTTAAGCCATAACTTGTTCGTTTTAAGTCCGTTTTTATTCGTTCAATTTGCGTTGGAACCGTAATGGAATCCCGACCAAAATAAAACAATAAAATTATAATTTGATCAAAAATCACGGTTGCGTATATTTACATGTATATAAACATAATCTTATATGTTTATACGATTTAAACAAATGAACACAAATTCATGTACACTTTTGTATGTACGTTTCGAACATTCTTAAATACGTGTGTTGACACGTATACGATTAAAAACGTGATGTGACATTTCAAATAACGAAATGTTATCGTAAATTACACAGATTATTCGTAGAAGATTATCTACACGAATTTACAAACACGTGATCATTCTGTTGCTATCAAAGGTGCGTACACGGCCCCTTTCTTATTTTAACTGTTTTGGGGGAGAAAACATGTGCAACAAACACTTTTAGATACATATCACTTGCATGAGTTAGCTGTTTACATTAAGTGCAAACATAGCATTACAAAGCCTTCCATTTCGAACCGTTTAATTTGCCGTAGTGCAAAGCGTGGTAGTTGAAGATAGATCTATTGGGTTTGACAAACCTCACTTGGTAGATGGGATCTACGCAGGTGTTTGACTGACCAAACACACACATTACTATTGTTCGTGCTAGACAATAGTGTTAAGGCAAAAACATGCTATAGCATGGCAACTCGTCAGCTTCGGTGTCGACCACTTGTGTAAATAGTACAAATGACTAGCTATCATGACTATGCATGTGTGATTATGTTATCTGCAAACTTTATATTCAAACTGTGGTTTCAACATTTGTGAATGCTTAAACCTGTGTATGCACCAACCTTTGTGTTGACTTGATTTACATGTTTTCTCAGGACATTAAGACACAAGCAAGGACAAGCAGGGACTAGGATGTTGAGTCTCATGCATACATTTCAGTTCAAGTGTTTTAGCTTTGATCAATTAAGACATTGAATGTTATTGGATTTGTACTTTACATTTTCAAACCGTTACGTTTTGTTATTGGCTTTTAAAACGCTTCCGCAAACTTTGAAAACTTTGATGTTACAGTTTTAGACCAACATATGTTTTGAAATTCATATAGAGGTCTTCGTTATGTCTAATGATCTGAGATCCTGGTTTGTCACGTTCACAAACGGTATGATTCCGTTAGTTGAAAATTGGGGGTGTGACATTATTGATGTCACACCCCCAATTTTCAACTAACGGAATCATACCGTTTGGGAACGTGACAAACCAGGATCTCAGATCATTAGACATGACGAAGACCTCTATATGAATTTCAAAACATACTTTGGTCTAAAAACATAACATCAAAGTTTTCAAAGTTTGCGGAAGCGTTTTAAAACCAGTAACAGTTGTAAAATGTAAATTACAATTCAAAAGTTTCAAATGTTCCAATTCAAATAACTAAAATGTAAAGACATGCATGCGACTCAATCTCCTAGTCCATGCTGGCTTTCTTGCGCGCCTTAGCGTCCTGAGAAAACATGTAAATCAAGTCAACACAAAGGTTGGTGCATAACACAGGTTTTAAGTATTCACAATGTTCAAAACAACAGTTTGAATATCAAGTTTGCAGATAACATAATCACACATGCATAGTCATGATAGCTAGTCATATAAACTATTTACATAAGTGGTCGACACCGAAGCTGACGATTGCCATGCTATAGCATGTTTTTGCCTTGCCACTATTGTCTAGCACAAACAATAGTAATGAGTGTTTGGTCAGTCAAACACCTGCGTAGATCCCATCTACCAGGTGAGGTTTGTCAAACCTAATAGATCTATTTCCGACTACCACGCTTTGCGCTACGGCAAACTAAACGGTTCGAAGTGTGTAAGGACTTTTAAATGCTATGTTGTCACATAATGTAAACAGCTAACTCATGCAAGTGATATGTATCTAAAAATGATTGTTGCACATGTTTTCTCCCCCAAAACAGTTAAAATAAGAAAGGGGCCGTGTACGCACCTTTGAGAATTGCAGAATGATCAAATACGTGAACTCGTGTAGATAATCCTCTTAAGAAGGATCTGTGTTTAAACAATAACGTAGTGTTATTCGGATAGTCGTTTTGTGCTTGAAATCACATACGTGTCAACACACGTATGTTAGAGTGTTAAGAATGTGCATACGTATATACGCGTGTCTTTGAAATCATTTAAATAAATCACATCATGATTTTATTTAAACCAACGTAATTATACGCGATTTCGTTTTCGGATTAAAATATGAATTTTATTATTCTAAAACCTTCGGAACTGAATTCTGGTTCTAACGAAATTTGAACGAGTTAAATCGGATTTAGAACGAGAAAGTTATGAACAAAATACAAAATTTTGTTTAAAACTCAAAAACCGGTGAAGGCTGGGTTCGAACCCATGACCCTCAACTCCAAGTACACACACCCGACCAACCTTCTTTGTTGAACATTTGCAAACTATTCCCATTTTTATTTGTTTTAACCATTCAGAAATATGGTTCCCTTTGGTTAATCCCCAATCGAATTCAATGATTTCAAATTGAAGCCCGATTCGACTAAATTCGAACCCGATCTCTTAGGGCTTCTGTTCCATTGTCCTAGATACATCTACAGATGGTTCTAATTCACTCGAAAATTCAGATAATCATTTCAATTTAACTCCGAACTAAGCCGGGTTCAAACATCCCAATCCCCGATTCAATTGGATTAAATTCGCACCTGATAGTCCTAAAAATCATAGGGCTTTTCATCCCTAACCCTAGACGAACTCATCTGAATGTTTTAATTGAACTATAAATATCGATTTCTTAAAAACCCCAATTCATTTTTCACTAATAAACCCTAGAACTTAAAATCTTTCAATTCACTGATCTTTGATGCAACTAAGTTAGGGGTATTCTTAATCGAGTCTTTCTGAAAGTATTGGTGACATACAATTTGATTTTTAAACTTATTATCTCGAAAACCCCCAATTCATTTCTCCTCAAGAACCCTAATTGTCGAATTCTTACAATTCGATATTATTTCATGAAATTCACATACAGGTTTTGTTAATCGGGGTTCTCTGAAACTAAAGATAGCAATTAATTTGATTCTTGACTCAATTTAAATCAAAACCCCCAAATGCGTTTTCACTTAGAACCCTAGAAGTCGACTCCCTAGAATTCGTTATAATATAATAAAATTGATTCATGGGTTTTGTTAATCGGCACATTATGAAGCTACTGATAACAATCAATTTTATTTTAACACTAGATTGTTCGAAAACCCCCAAAATATCTCAAACGATGAACCCTAGTAATCGGGTTTTATCAATTCGTTGTTAGAACCTGAAATTAACATAGGGTTATGTTTAGTCGACACTTTTAGATGCTATAGGAATGATCACTTACTTGTTTTGATGTAGGATTGATGTATCTCCACTTCTAGGTTGAGTTTCGGCTTGGTTCCGGATCAAATCGCTTATCCACAGATTGATGCTTCGAATTGATGTATGGAAAAACTTCTGAGTATGCCGATTATAGGTTCTGGAAGTCCAATTTGGATCGGTGTAACCGAATTATATGGTTTTGATATTGAATAACCACGGTTTTTAACATTCTGTAACGTTTTTAGCATAATTCGATGATTTATGATCCCTTAACGTATAATAACTGTTAATCATCATTAATGTGATGATTTAAATTGATTGATTTCAGTTATAACTTAGTTTTAATGGAAAATTCGAACTTTAGTTGATCAATCCCACGAATTTTGACTTTAAAAGTCAAACCTAGTGTGTTTTAATCAATTACAAGTTCAATTTTTGTAATTGAAGTGTGTTGGAACTGATTTCTATTAATTCCAATCCCTTAGGTTTGGTTTAGCTCAATTACATAACATTTCGGTTAATAAAGTTGAACCGAAAATCCCAAATTGTCACAAATCGGACTTCTTAGAACATTGTTGGGCTTGATTAACCCAATTAGGCCTCTTAAATACAACTGGGCCTATCCTGGACTCATTGGGCCTACCTTGGGCCTACTTTGGCCTTATTTGGCCTACTTGGGCCTCAGTGGGCCTTCCTTGTTTTCATTGGGCCTAACTTGGCCTTATTGAACCAACTCTTATTTTGTTGGGCCTGTGATCTCACTATTTTCAGTTAACTGAGTTAATCCAAAAAGTCGGATTGTCACATCATCCCCTTGTTGAAGGAATTTTCGTCCCGAAAATTAGTAAATGTTAGGAGTAGTTAGGAAACTACTTACGAGTTTAAATCGTACGTGTTAGTGTGGTTTGATCATTCTGTGTGCTTGTGTGTACTCACACACAAAATCTAATGTTTGCAACATCACAACTAAATGTGGTCGTTCAATGTGACTGTTTGTGTGTACACTAGTTAGTTCACCTAACTGTGACTGTTTGTGTTTGATCATACTGTGTTGTGTAACCTCACACATGGCGAGTGTCTGTAACTGTTTGTACTATGCAACCCCGCACATAGCAAAATGTGTGTAACTAATCATGTATGTACTACCACGTCTTGAATTCCATCGGACTTTTACTATTGGAATCTTACTTTGATTAAGTTGTTTGACCTCCCGGTCCATGATTTCTGTTGGTTCTTCAATGAATCGCAACTGTTCATCTACTTGTATTTCTTCCAACGGTACAATTAATGTCTCATCAGAAAGACATTTCTTTAAGTTCAATACGTGAAAGACATCATGAACTCCACTGAGTTCATCCGGTAGTTTTAGTTGATACGCAACCGGACCAATCCTTTTCAGTATCTCAAAAGGTCCTACGTAACGTGGACTAAGCTTCCCGCGCTTGCCGAATCGTATCACACCTTTCCAAGGTGATACCTTTAGAAGAACTCAGTCTCCTACCTGAAATTCCAACGGTTTACGACGTTTGTCAGCATAACTCTTCTGTCGATCCCGGGCCGCTGCCATACGGTTCCGGATTTGAACTATCTTCTCTGTCGTCTCGTGCACTAGTTCAGGACCTGTTATCTGACTGTCACCAAGTTCAGCCCAGCAAACTGGTGAACGACATTTGCGACCATACAAAGCTTCAAACCGTGCTGCTTGAATACTTGTATGATAACTATTATTGTAAGAGAATTCCACTAACGGTAAATGATTCTCCCAGCTATCACCAAAGTCAATTACACAAGCTCGTAACATATCCTCGAGCGTTTGAATCGTACGTTCATTTTGACCATCGGTCTGTGGATGATAGGCGGTACTCATATCCAAATGAGTCCCCAATGACTTATGAAGTAATTTCCAAAAGTTGGAAGTAAATCGGGCATCCCGATCTGATATGATAGAGATTGGCACGCCATGCCGTGCTACCACTTCCTTAAAGTAAATACGAGTCAGTTTCTCCATCTTGTCGGTTTCCTTGATTGCTAAGAAGTGTGCAGACTTCGTTAATCGATCAACAATTACCCATATCGTATCACAACCACTCGGTGTACGGGGTAACTTAGTAATGAAGTCCATCGATATCTGTTCCCATTTCCACATCGGTATCTCCGGTTGTTGCAGTAAACCAGATGGCTTCTGGTATTCAACTTTAACCTTCGAACAAGTCAAACATTTGCTAACGTACTTAGCAATGTCAGCTTTCATGTGAGGCCACCAATACAGTGCCTTCAAGTCATGATACATCTTGTCTGATCCCGGATGGACTGAATACCTGGACTTGTGTGCTTCATCCATCACGAGTTCCCTTAAACTTCCATACAAAGGTATCCACAATCGATCAATGAAATAACGAATTCCATCAGACTTGACATCCAACTGTGTTTCCATTCCTCGTAAAGATTCCTGTACCAAGTTTTCCGTTTTCAAGGCCTCGATCTGAGCACTGCGTACCTTGTCAGGTAAGTCAGTATGTATCGTCATCATAAGTGCACGAACCCGTCTTGCTGAAGTATCTTTTCTGCTTAAAGCGTCAGCTACCACATTAGCTTTTCCCGGGTGATACTTAATTGCGCATTCGTAATCGTTCAACAACTCAACCCATCGTCGTTGTCTCATATTAAGCTCCTTCTGATCAAAGATATGTTGCAAACTCTTATGATCAGTGTAAATGGTACACTTAGTCCCATACAGATAATGCCTCCAAATTTTCAAAGCAAAAACCACTGCTCCTAACTCCAAGTCATGAGTAGTGTAGTTCTTTTCGTGTGGTCGTAGTTGCCTTGAAGCATAAGCAATCACTTTATCACGTTGCATCAACACACATCCCAAACCCTGTGCAGATGCATCACAATACACCACAAAGTCTTCCGTCCCTTCCGGTAAGGACAAAATCGGTGCGCTGCAGAGTTTCTGTTTCAATAACTGGAATGCAGCTTTCTGTTTATCCGTCCAGTTATACTTCGTTCCCTTGTGTGTAAGAGCTGTAAGTGGTTGAGAGATCTTTGAGAAACCTTCAATGAATCGTCGATAATAACCCGCCAAACCAAGGAATTATCGTACCTCGGTAGGGGTCTTTGGCGCTTCCCAATTCTTAATCGCTTCAATCTTTGCTGGATCAACATGTATACCCTTTTCATTAACTATATGCCCCAAGAATTGTACTTCTCGCATCCAGAAATCACATTTCGAGAACTTAGCGTACAATTGTTCCTGTTTCAGTAATTCTAGTAGTAGTCGAAGATGTTCAGCGTGCTCTTCTTCGGTCTGAGAATAGATGAGAATGTCATCAATGAAAACAATGACAAACTTATCAAGATAAGGTTTACAAACACGATTCATGAGATCCATGAATACAGCTGGAGCGTTTGTCAACCCAAATGGCATGACCAAGAACTCATAATGGCCATAGCGTGTCCTGAATGCTGTCTTTGGAATATCCTCCTCCTGGACTCTTAGTTGATGATAACGCGATCTGAGATCAATCTTTGAGTAGTAGCTCGAACCTTGCAACAGATCGAACAGATCGTCAATTCTGGGTAACGGATACCAGTTTTTGATAGTAACCTTGTTTAATTCCCGGTAATCGATACACATACGGAAAGTCCCGTCCTTCTTCATAACAAACAAAACTGGAGCTCCCCACGGTGAAAAACTAGGTCGTATGAAACCCTTATCTAACAACTCTT
Source organism: Mikania micrantha (assembly GCA_009363875.1). NCBI lineage: Eukaryota > Viridiplantae > Streptophyta > Magnoliopsida > Asterales > Asteraceae > Mikania > Mikania micrantha. The sequence continues at coordinate 32,453,191 of CM018689.1, read as the reverse complement.
GCAATTGTGTGGATAACTCTTGCATCTCTGACGGTGCAAGTCGATAAGGCGCTCTTGCTATCGGTGCTGCATCTGGTGTAAGGTCGATTCGGAATTCCACCTGTCTGATAGGCGGTAATCCCGGCAAGTCCTCTGGAAATACTTCCGGAAATTCACAAACTACTGGAATATCTTCAATCTTCTTCTCAACTACCGGCTTTTCAGTTATCAGTGCTATAACTGTCGTATGACCTTTACGCAGACATTTGTGTGCTTTCATACAAGATATGAGACGCAGTGGCGTACTGCTCTTCTCACCTTGTACATACAACGTCTCTCCATGCGGAAGAGGTATGCGAACAATCTTTTCATGGCATACGATTTCAGCCTGATGTTTGGACAACCAGTCCATACCAATGACTACATCAAAACTACCTAAAGCAATAGGCATAAGGTCAATTTCCAATGTCTGACCCATCAAATCAAGTATACATCCCTTAAGGATTTGTTCAACTACAATTAGCTTACCATCAGCTAGTTCTACAGTGTATGGACTATCTAAAGCAGTGGGACTAACATTTAGCAACTTAGCAAGTGAACTAGATACAAAACTCCGATCGGCACCAGTGTCAAATAACATAGAGGCATAGTGATTATTTAAGAGGAACGTACCCGTAACAATGTTGGGATCCTCCCGTGCTTGACGTCCTCCAATCACAAACGCCCTGCCCCTAGCACCGTTGTTGTTGTTGTTGTTGTTATTGTTGTTATTGGTGCCATTACCGTTACCATTGCCGTTGCCATTGCCATTTGCATTATTATCCCCACCTTTCTTGAGTTGTGGGCAATCTTTCTTAAAGTGCCCCATCTTGCCACATTCAAAACAACCCTTCTGTGCGTTGTTCTGATTGTTATTGTGATTATTGTGGTTGTTTTGTAGCTCCCCGCGACAATCCTTAGCCGCATGCCCAATCTTACCGCACCTTTGACACTTAGCTCTATCACACTGATTACCTGTATGATGAAATCCACACCTGTTGCACTTTGGGTGTTTACCAATATAACCCCCTGACGATGATGATTGTTGACCACTATTTGAGTTGTGATAAGACTTCTTTGAGTCTTGTTTCCGGTTCTGCTGAAACGGTTGTTGGTTGAAATTCTTGGTGTTGCTGCTCTCCCACTTCCTTTTGTGGTCTCCCACCTTAGTAGCCGATGTTCTTTTAGGCAGAGTCCCCTGTAGCACTGCCTTATCAGTCAGTTGGTGCGCTAACCGAACAGCTTGTTGGATGGTCGTGGGATTTGCAGAAGTGACCAACCCCTGGATTTGAGGCACCAGTCCTCCGATGTACCTCTCTATCCATTTGCTTGCTGGAGTAGCCATATGAGGTAGAAGTCTGGCTAATTCATGAGATCGAGTAGTGTACTCCTCGATGTTTGATCCCTCCATCTTGAGGTGCCAGTATTCTTCCTCTAGTTTTTGCATCTCACTACGAGGACAGTACTCCTCCTGCATTAAAGTTTTGAATCCATTCCAGGTCAAGGCATTAGCCTCACCCAATCCCAAGGTCTGAACATTCGAGTTCCACCAAGTTAATGCTGGACCCTCCAATGTTCCTGTAGCATACTTCACCTTGCTTTCATCAGGACAATTGCACATCTCAAACACAGATTCAGCATTCTCAATCCATCGTAGGAGTCCAATGGCTCCTTCCGATCCTTTGAAATTGTGTGGCTTACAGTCCAAGAACATCTTGAACGTGCATGCCTGTGAGTTAACCAGTCCCCCTGCCGGACCCTGTGGCCCTATATTGTGTGTCTGAGCGTAGTTCGCGATAGCCTCCGCGACCCTGTTATTGATTAGCTCGTTGAGCTCAGAAACTGTCATGTGAACATTCTCGTTGGCCATTATCTTCCTAGTTAAAAGAAATGTTAGAGCGTTATCAAGATCCAATGTGACATGTGTAAACAAAACAACAAACACAACATGTAATGTATAAATCAATACAACTGTTGGCAATAAGTAGAAATTTTCAATAGATAATAATCTGGTTTGAGTACAATACTTTTGAAATCAAACATAAGTTTTCAAACTTCTAGTGTAGGGACACAACCCGCCCCTAATAAGTTTAAACAAAACAAAACAAATCAATCATCCTCAACAGTGGATTCAGGATCAGAATCAACAACTGGTGCTGGTTCTTCCCCTTCCTCCTCTTCATCGTCTTCATCCTCCTCTTCATTCTCAGAGACCACTAAATCCTCCAAGGCTACAAGTCTGCCTTCCAGAATCTCCGCTCGGTTCTCTGCAGCTTCAAGACGACCAATCAAATTAATCATCTCATCCCGCATATCATTGACCAGATGGGCAAGATTGTCTTGTCTTTCATTAGCATCCCATAATTCCCGAACATTATACTCGATCCTGTCATTCGCCCAGTACAAATCCTCGCGCAGTTTGGCGATCTCCTCAGCATCAGTCCTTTGCCTCTTAGGCTCAGGAACATCTAATACCAGTGGTGGATGGGTAGAAGGTCCCTCAGCAGGGATCTACTGAGTGCCCTCCACTGGCTCCTCCTCCGAATCCTCATCCGGGTCCTCATCCGGATCCTCATCCGGGTCCTCATCCGGATCCTCCTCTGGGTCCTCCTCTGGATCCTCCTCTGGATCCACCTCCGGATCTGAATCATCCCTCTCATATGGTGGAGGAGATGGAATAGGTGGTGCTGGTGATGATGGTGGTGCTGGAACTATCGGCTCCTCATCCTCAGAATCATCAATGTAGATATACGGTGCTGATGATGAAGATGCTATGCCTGTTACATAATACTATATGTAAGTGCAGTGCCATGGAATGTGTAAGCAAGTCAATTACATAATGCCATATGTAATTTCTAAGTAATACGTGTAAGCATATGTGTCTAATGTCTAACAGTCATAGTCTAAGTCTACAAATGCAAACCTAGTTCGCTATAACCAATGTCTCTGATACCAATCTGTCACACCCCCAATTTTCAACTAACGGAATCATACCGTTTGGGAACGTGACAAACCAGGATCTCAGATCATTAGACATGACGAAGACCTCTATATGAATTTCAAAACATACTTTGGTCTAAAAACATAACATCAAAGTTTTCAAAGTTTGCGGAAGCGTTTTAAAACCAGTAACAGTTGTAAAATGTAAATTACAATTCAAAAGTTTCAAATGTTCCAATTCAAATAACTAAAATGTAAAGACATGCATGCGACTCAATCTCCTAGTCCATGCTGGCTTTCTTGCGCGCCTTAGCGTCCTGAGAAAACATGTAAATCAAGTCAACACAAAGGTTGGTGCATAACACAGGTTTTAAGTATTCACAATGTTCAAAACAACAGTTTGAATATCAAGTTTGCAGATAACATAATCACACATGCATAGTCATGATAGCTAGTCATATAAACTATTTACATAAGTGGTCGACACCGAAGCTGACGATTGCCATGCTATAGCATGTTTTTGCCTTGCCACTATTGTCTAGCACAAACAATAGTAATGAGTGTTTGGTCAGTCAAACACCTGCGTAGATCCCATCTACCAAGTGAGGTTTGTCAAACCTAATAGATCTATTTCCAACTACCACGCTTTGCGCTACGGCAAACTAAACGGTTCGAAGTGTGTAAGGACTTTTAAATGCTATGTTGTCACATAATGTAAACAGCTAACTCATGCAAGTGATATGTATCTAAAAATGTTTGTTGCACATGTTTTCTCTCCCAAAACAGTTAAAATAAGAAAGGGGCCGTGTACGCACCTTTGAGTATTGCAGAATGATCAAATACGTGAACTCGTGTAGATAATCCTCTTACGAAGGATATGTGTTTAAACAATAACGTAGTGTTATTCGGATAGTCGTTTTGCGCTTGAAATCACATACGTGTCAACACACGTATGTTAGAGTGTTAAGAATGTGCATACGTATATACGTGTGTCTTTGAAATCATTTAAATAAATCACATCATGATTTTATTTAAACCAACGTAATTATACGCGATTTCGTTTTCGGATTAAAATACGAATTTTATTATTCTAAACCTTCGGAACTGAATTCTGGTTCTAACGAAATTTGAACGAGTTAAATCGGATTTAGAACGAGAAAGTTATGAACAAAATACAAAATTTTGTTTAAAACTCAAAAACCGGTGAAGGCTGGGTTCGAACCCATGACCCTCAACTCCAAGTACACACACCCGACCAACCTTCTCTGTTGAACATTTGCAAACTATTCCCACTTTTATTTGTTTTAACCATTCAGAAATATGGTTCCCTTTGGTTAATCCCCAATCGAATTCAATGATTTCAAATTGAAGCCCGATTCGACTAAATTCGAACCCGATCTCTTAGGGCTTCTGTTCCATTGTCCTAGATACATCTACAGATGGTTCTAATTCACTCGAAAATTCAGATGATCGTTTCAATTTAACTCCGAACTAAGCCGGGTTCAAACATCCCAATCCCCGATTCAATTGGATTAAATTCGCACCTGGTAGTCCTAAAAATCATAGGGCTTTTCATCCCTAACCCTAGACGAACTCATCTGAATGTTTTAATTGAACTATAAATATCGATTTCTTAAAAACCCCAATTCATTTTTCACTAATAAACCCTAGAACTTAAAATCTTTCAATTCACTGATCTTTGATGCAACTAAGTTAGGGGTATTCTTAATCGAGTCTTTCTGAAAGTATTGGTGACATACAATTTGATTTTTAAACTTATTATCTCGAAAACCCCCAATTCATTTCTCCTCAAGAACCCTAATTGTCGAATTCTTACAATTCGATATTATTTCATGAAATTCACATACAGGTTTTGTTAATCGGGGTTCTCTGAAACTAAAGATAGCAATTAATTTGATTCTTGACTCAATTTAAATCAAAACCCCCAAATGCGTTTTCACTTAGAACCCTAGAAGTCGACTCCCTAGAATTCGTTATAATATAATAAAATTGATTCATGGGTTTTGTTAATCGGCACATTACGAAGCTACTGATAACAATCAATTTTATTTTAACACTAGATTGTTCGAAAACCCCCAAAACATCTCAAACGATGAACCCTAGTAATCGGGTTCTATCAATTCGTTGTTAGAACCTGAAATTAACATAGGGTTATGTTTAGTCGACACTTTTAGATGCTATAGGAATGATCACTTACTTGTTTTGATGTAGGATTGATGTATCTCGACTTCCAGGTTGAGTTTCGGCTTGGTTCCGGATCAAATCGCTTATCCACAGATTGATGCTTCGAATTGATGTATGGAAAAACTTCTGAGTATGCCGATTATAGGTTCTGGAAGTCCAATTTGGATCGGTGTAACCGAATTATATGGTTTTGATATTGAATAACCACGGTTTTTAACATTCTGTAACGTTTTTAGCATAATTCGATGATTTATGATCCCTTAACGTATAATAACTGTTAATCATCATTAATGTGATGATTTAAATCGATTGATTTCAGTTATAACTTAGTTTTAATGGAAAATTCGAACTTTAGTTGATCAATCCCACGAATTTTGACTTTAAAAGTCAAACCTAGTGTGTTTTAATCAATTACAAGTTCAATTTTTGTAATTGAAGTGTGTTGGAACTGATTTCTATTAATTCCAATCCCTTAGGTTTGGTTTAGCTCAATTACATAACATTTCGGTTAATAAAGTTGAACCGAAAATCCCAAATTGTCACAAATCGGACTTCTTAGAACATTGTTGGGCTTGATTAACCCAATTGGGCCTCTTAAATACAACTGGGCCTATCCTGGACTCATTGGGCCTACCTTGGGCCTACTTTGGCCTTATTTGGCCTACTTGGGCCTCAGTGGGCCTTCCTTGTTTTCATTGGGCCTAACTTGGCCTTATTGAACCTACTCTTATCTTGTTGGGCCTGTGATCTCACTATTTTCAGTTAACTGAGTTAATCCAAAAAGTCGGATTGTCACAAATAAATACAAAATATGCAAACGCATATGGATACATATATGACCAAAATAACCAAATTTATTTGAAAATATTAAAATATCATCATTCAAGCTACAAAAAAGGTACAAGTTATACAAATTGAAATACTCAAACTAACAAAACATAAGCTATTCATAAGTCACTAAGGGTTATATTAAACTTAACTCACTTTTCAACATTTTCATCACACTCTGATGTATTATCTTGAGATAGTCCCGTTGTGTTTAGTATATGTGACATGAGATCCGCTTCCGGTCAGTGTTTGTTTCATTATCACACATGTTTCTTTTGACGTTTTATATCATCCACAAGTTCATTGTAGGTAATATGCTTTGATTTCTGATTATTAACTGTTTCGGGTAAAAACTAACAAGTACAATTTTTAGCAAAACCGAATTAGAAAAGTGGGGTTTGGTGTTTTTACAATCAAATATATCGAGTATTTCAAATCTGTGATAAAAATATCCCTGAGGATCCCCGGAGATATTTCAGAATATGAAACAGAAAAATAGCCAAACACACGAGATTTAGACAAGGAAAAACCCTTAATCCCTTAGGATTGCCGACATAAAAACCTCGAGAGGTGACAAGTATCACTCTACCTAGTTTAATAATAAGAAATCAACTCAATTACAAAGAAAGAGCGCAATATGATCGATGCTAGTAGTGTTTGTAAACTCGTACAGATGCTAAGTGAATTATGTATCCCTAAAATCGATCAATGCTGTCACACCCCCACCCCTCGTCACCTCGTGTCTGGTCTGACGTCACTGAACCGGTTGCGGAAGCATAGTGGTGATGTCTCTGAGGTGGGGAGTGACTTACTTGAACCAATATCATAAGCACACAGATTAACTTAAAGTAATTACATTACCAGGGTGTCGCAAACACAACCACATGACAACTATATTTATTTAATTACAATACTAATTATTAAAGTGCAAATAACTCAAAAGTGCATCCTCACCGGCTATTCCTGCTTACCTGCAAAAAGGTTTGAGTTTGAAACGTCAGCACAAAGCTGGTGAGATCGACAGTTCAATTTAAAACAATATGATATGACAAGCACGTTCTCAAAAGTTCAGTTCTGGATAACCATGGGACCTGTATTTAGTTCCTTTCGGACGTCTAGTCTGTCTCAAGATATTACCCGTCGGTACATATCTTAGTGCCTCATTATCTTAATGTCTATCACACCATTAAGAAGTTCAGGAAACAGATAACAAACATTCACACAAGGGGAGATGCAATCCTCCCAGCGAATGGGGTGTAACCCAATAGTACTATCAATGTTTTCTGCTCGGCCACACATGGGTTCACTAGATACAGTTCAAATATGAGGACTTTCAGTGTAATGATAGAGTTCAGTCTACAGGCCAAAATCCCATGAAATCCCACAAAAGTCACAACAGTCACATGAAATCACACAGATATCAGTGATACATATCATATGTTCATTAACAGTTCAACAATGTTCCCCGATGTTTGAAAAAGATTAAAAATAAAAGGGGTTGTACGAAACTCACCTGGTAGTATAGATGTAGCAGAATATCTCAAAACTGATAATAGAGAAGTGATTCTGCATTTATTTATATTTAATGAGTTATTTATGTTCTAGTTTACTGATTAGATCCTTCTGAACGTTCAATGTCAAAGACATTGCTTAGTAAATCATCAACTCGATATTAATTATATAATTAATTAATTTAAGGTTATATTATACAATGTATGATAATGTAGGAACCTACATTGCATTAGATTCCTAACACAAAGTTGATGACACTCTAGATTAATCAGAATAATCTCAGATTAACCAAATAGTTAATGTTGTTGATTATAATGTTAAAACAGTTTCTAGATGGTTTAATGGCTTAGGAGTGATTAATCCTTATTATTGATTACCCAAATATCATGAAATATCACAATGTAGCATCAGAATAGGTGAAGTAACCAGATTTAACATACTAATCTGACGGTTATCACAAACATCAGATAATCATTCCAATGAGTATGTTAATGATTATGATTAGTTTGAAATACTTGGATTTAACCTTTGCATTTCAAAGATTAATCAAACTAATCACCTACATTGTCATAATCAAATGGTTTAAACCATTATAATCATAGGTATGATTTCATGCAAACCGGGCATCACAACGGATCAAAACAAGGATTTAACCGTTAGAACTTCGTGTTCTTCGTTTATAATCAATCCTAGCCATCATCTAGGCAATAATCAACAATCCTAACTATCTCATTACGTTCAAAATCAAGATCTAATCAATCAAAATCAAACTAGAAGGTTAAAACGAACCGTTACCTGTTCTGACGAGTTTGTGCGGGTAAAACTACGATCGGGACTTGTATATACGATCCCTGGGATGATCCGGATGTTTAGAAAGCTTTGATTTGAAGTATGATAGTGTTAGGATGAAGGTTCTTCGTCTTCAGGTCGAATAAGAACGAGAAAATACGATTTTGAGGGTTCCCAGACATTCTGATCGTTTAAATAATTTTTTTGCCGACATAGTCGCCAGGTGTATCGCCTGGATCCCGGCACCCACGTCAGGCGTACCGCCTGACCCGTTTTTCTTCCAATATTTGATTTAAACTTCGTTTCGCGATTCCGGGAGCATACGAACTCCGTTTTGCGCACGGTTTTCGCCCACGTTCATCATTTTTCACATACTATCAATCCCCAATAACAAAAGTTACTAAATCCTCGTGGATTTCAAGCACGACCAAATGTGCTTACGTCATAAATGCCGAATTCTTCGTACGCAACTGTCACAGTCTCCTCCTGTTAGAGGAATTTCGTCCCGAAATTTAGTGAAAGACTTACGGGATAACAATTGATCATGAAAATAAATGTGGGTATTTCTGTTTCATCTGATCTTCACGTTCCCACGTATATTCGGGTCCACGCTGTGAATTCCACCGAATTTTAACAATAGGTATGCGACTACGTTTTAGTACCTTCACCTCTCGATCCATTACTTCAACTGGTTCTTCCCTGAATTGAAGTTTCTCATCAATATGAATCTCTTCTAGAGGTACGATACAGGATTCATCGGCTAGGCATTTCTTCAAATTAGATACATGAAAAACATCGTGAACGTTACCGAGTTCAGGAGGTAATTCAAGTCTATAAGCCACTGGTCCAATTCGTTCAAGAATTTTAAACGGCCCTACAAATCTTGGCAAAAGTTTACCTCGTTTCCCGAATCTGAATATACCCTTCCACGGTGAAACTTTCAACATTACTAGATCACCGATTTGAAATTCCAACGGTCTACGACGATTGTCAGCATAACTCTTTTGTCGATCGCGAGCAGCTTTAATTCGTTCTCGAATGAGTGCGATCTTATCAGTTGTTTCCTGAATGAATTCTGGGCCAATGATTTGGCTTTCACCTACTTCTGACCAACAGATAGGTGATCTACACTTTCGTCCATAAAGTGCTTCGAATGGAGCGCATTGAATAGTGGTATGGTAGTTGTTATTGTATGAGAATTCAACAAGTGGAAGATGAATATCCCAGCTACCTCCAAAATCAATCACACAGCTTCTGAGCATGTCTTCAAGAGTTTGATTTGTTCGTTCAGTCTGCGCGTCAGTTTGTGGATGATAAGCTGTGCTCATATTGATTTGCGTGCCCTGAGCATTCTGAAGAGTTTGCCAAAATCGTGACATAAATCGACTATCTCTGTCAGAAATGATAGAGATTGGTACTCCATGTCGAGATACAATCTCATTAACATAAAGTTTAGCGAGTCGATCCATAGAATAATCTTCTCGGATGGGTAAGAAATGCGCAGATTTCGTAAGGCGATCAACGATAACCCATATAGAGTCATTATTACGTGATGTTCTGGGTAATTTAGTAATGAAATCCATAGAGATCTGATCCCATTTCCACATGGGAATCTCAGGTTGTTGTAGTAACCCAGAAGGTCGTTGATGTTCAGCCTTGACTTTGAGACATGTTAGACATCGGTCCACGTATTCAGCTATTTGTTTCTTCATTCCAGGCCACCAGTAAAAGTCTTTAAGATCTTTATACATTTTATCAGCACCTGGATGAATAGAATACCTGGATTTATGCGCCTCATCCAAGATAATTGTTCGAGATTTACCGAATAGAGGAACCCACATTCGGTCTTTGAAATACAACAGTCTATCAGCCTTAGTATCGAGTTTCTGATCTAATCCTCTTAGTCCCTCAGCAGAATAGTTCGTTGCTTGTAAAGCTTGTTGCTGAGCGTCTTTGATTTGAGGAATTAGACTGGTTTGAATAGTCATACCTAACGCTTTCACACGTAAAGGCTTGACTCGTTCCTTGCGACTTAAAGCATCAGCTACAACATTTGCTTTGCCTGGGTGATAACGAATTTCACAGTCGTAATCGTTCAACAGTTCAACCCATCGCCTCTGTCGCATGTTCAACATTTTCTGATCTAGAATGTGTTGGAGGCTTTTGTGATCAGTGTATATAATACACTTAGTTCCGTATAGATAATGTCTCCAAATCTTGAGTGCAAACACTACTGCACCAAGTTCCAGATCATGAGTAGTATAGTTCTTCTCATGTACTTTCAGTTGTCGAGAAGCATAAGCAATTACCTTATCCTTCTGCATTAGAACACACCCAAGACCTTGACGTGAAGCATCACAATACACTGTGAAGTTATCAGTACCTTCCGGTAGTGTCAAGATAGGTGCATTACAGAGTTTATGTTTCAACAGTTGGAACGCCTCCTCCTGTTGAGAACTCCATATAAACGGTTGATTTTTCTGTGTCAATGTAGTCAGTGGCAAGGCTATCTTTGAAAAGTTCCTAATAAACCGGCGATAATAACCTGCCAACCCCAAGAATTGACGTATTTCAGTCGGGGTTCGTGGTGTCTCCCATTGTTTCACCGCCTGAATCTTACTGGGATCCACTTTAATACCGTTTTGATTTACTACATGACCAAGAAATTGAACTTCTCGTAACCAGAACTCACACTTGGAGAACTTGGCATATAATTTTTCACGTGCCAAAAGTTCTAGAATTAATTTCAAGTGTTGAGCATGTTCTTGTTGATTTCGAGAATAAATGAGAATATCATCAATAAACACAATCACAAATTTATCCAGATAAGGTCTACATACTCGATTCATCAGATCCATGAAAACTGCTGGTGCATTGGTTAAACCAAATGGCATTACTAGAAATTCGTAATGTCCATATCGAGTTCTGAAAGCAGTTTTAGGAATGTCATCATCATGAATACGTAACTGATGATATCCAGATCTCAAATCGATTTTTGAAAAATAAGTAGCACCTTGTAGTTGATCAAACAGATCATCGATACGAGGTAGTGGATAACGGTTCTTGATTGTCAGTTTATTGAGTTCCCTGTAGTCAATACACATCCTGAATGAACCATCCTTCTTTTTCACAAAAAGAATAGGTGCTCCCCAGGGTGAGAAACTAGGTCTGATAAAACCTTTGTCTAGCAGTTCTTGCAATTGACCTGAAAGTTCTTGCATTTCGGATGGTGCAAGCCGATACGGGGCTTTAGCAACAGGTGCTGCACCTGGAATCAAGTCGATTCGAAATTCAACTTGTCTTACTGGGAGTAATCCTGATATGTCCTCAGGAAAGACTTCAGGAAAATCCTTGACTACTGGGATATCTGTGATTTGTTTGGGTGAAGAACTGTGCTCAGTCACATGTGCCAGGAAAGCATAACAGCCTTTCCTTAAGAATTTCTGAGCTTGCATACAAGATATGAGACCAAGTTTTCTACCTGCTCGTTCTCCTTGAACTATTAGTGTATTACCATTAGATAATGGAATACGGATCACCTTGTTTTGACACACAACTTCTGCTTGGTTATCAGAAAGCCAGTCCATACCAACAACAACATCAAAGCTCCCAAGCTCAATAGGAAGTAAATCAATATCGAAAAGATGATCATTCAAATTCAAGGAACATCCTTGAATAACATTGTTTGTTTTGATCAACTTGCCGTTAGCAAGTTCAATAACATAAGGAGTTTCTAGATCTACCGTAGGCAATGAAATTAATGATGCAAATTCAGGAGAGATAAAGCTCTTATCCGCTCCTGTGTCAAACAAAACTGATGCGTATAGATTATTAAGAAGAAACGTACCAGTAACAATATTTGCATCATGTCTCGCCTCGGTCGCACCAATCTGAAAAGCTCTTCCCCTAGCTTCAGTTCCCGGATTGGTGTTATTGTTCGGACAGTTTCGTATGAGATGATCAGGGCTTCCACATTTGTAACATGACCGGTTGGTTTGAGTGGTTTGTCGTGGTGCTTGGTTTGGTGTCTGAGCAGGAAAGTTGCAATATTTAGCATAATGTCCAACTCGGTTACAATTCAGACAAACAGGACATGGTCCCGTGTGATGTAGTGGACACTTATTGCATTTGGGCGCCTGCCCAGTATAAGTTTTCCTCTCAGGAACATTTGCACCATAGTTTTTCACAGTTGGCTTGCTCTGGGTGATCTCAGCCGGAGCCTTCGCCTTGGTTTTGCCAAACCACTTTCGTTTGGTACCTTTTGACACATTCGAGGTACCGACATCACTACGATTATGAACCGTCTGAGGTTTCAAAGACAGAGTACCACTCCTTACCGCCTCATTGGTAAGCTTAGTGGTCAAAAGAATCGTATGTTTCAGGGTTGTAGGTTCAGCAGCAGTCACCATTCCTCGTATCTGAGGAATCAGACCCTTAATGTACTTCTCGATTAAAGCGGCTTCCATAGGAAACATGTCGGGAAGCAAACAAGTAAGTTCATGAAAACGATCGGTGTAAGCAAGACAGTCAGCACCGATCATCGAGTGATTCCAGAATTCTTCCTGGAGTTTTTGAATTTCAGTGATGGGACAGTACTCTGATCTAATCAGAGTTTTGAAATCGTTCCAGCCCATCAAGTCAACTGTGGCTGAACCCAAAGTCTTGGCCTGGGTATTCCACCAGGTCAAAGCAGAGTCTTTCAAAGAACAGGCAGCATAAGATACCTTATGCTCCTCCAAACACTGACTGATTTTGAGCTTAGTTTCCATCTCCTCAATCCACCTTATTAGACCAGCCGCTCCTTCTTTGCCAGTAAAAGTAGGAGGGTTACAGGAAGCAAAATACTTGTAAGTACATCCCTGTCGGGGTGGATCAGGAACAATGGTAGTTGTACCGGTAGTGGTATGAGTTTCAACATGACCACCAGTAGCATTATGTTCAACATGATCGTGTTCCCCACCAGAACCTGCAGTGATATGTGGTTGGTGTTGTGTCAGAACACCACAAGCAGATAGTTGTTCACGCACAATACGAGCTATCATAGCCTCATTTGTTTCAGATCCGCTTGTACCAGCAGGTGGAACAATGCCTGCTCCAGGGTTCACTGGTGGAGTAGTATGCGTTTCCAAGTTCTCAGGTGGAACCACGTTCGCTTCCGGATTAACATGCGGATCCGGATTTGATTCAACATTCAGAGGTGGAATTTGATTCGGTTCAGGGTTTGTAATGTTTGGAGTAGCTCTCTTAGCTGGTCGACCTCGTTTAGGAGCCATTATTCTGCTCACAAGCAGACAAAACTCAGGTCAGTTCAAGAACATTAAAGATATAACCCGTTCTATCACATAAATACAATCCCATTCAGTTACACTGAAAATTTGCATTGACATGTGATATAAGAATACAGTATAACTACATAAATTCAGTCCAGACATGTTCACATTACACACAGATCACAAAGTTATTCGTAGTTATACTTAGTCCTGTAATTTCAAAAACATGTTAGAGTCTTACCCAGCTCATTGCATTGCAACACATGTTTTTAAAGATATGTTCATACAGGACTAGGATATGTTCTCAGTTCATGCACTAAGTTCCCATATAACCAATAGATATGTTCTCGTACAGTATGGCTCTCGTACTGTACTTTAGTTACAGACACATTCACAATTAGATACGTTCACAATTCAGACATGTTCTCGTACAGTATGGCTCTCGTACTGTACTTTAGTTACAGACACACTCACAATTAGATACGTTCACAATTCAGACATGTTCTCGTACAGTATGGCTCTCGTACTGTACTTTAGTAACAAATATATTTGCATACAGTATTGCTCCGTACTGTATTCCAGCAAAATACATATTTTAGTTCGATATATTCGCATACAGTACTGTTCCCGTACTGTATTTCAGCGAAATATATATTAATTTGACATGTTCTCACACAGAATTGTTTATAGTTCCACACAAGGTTATTAGAAAAACATAATTCACACAACACCCAAATAGTACATTACACAGATCGATACACAAAACACCCATTTTATTACATCACTATTGTTTTAATATGTACAGACTACCGAAACGATACAAGACACTACAATCAACAAAAGATAAGAACAGAAAAGAACTCCTCTATCTACACCCTGATACTCTGAAAATCCCAAACTGATCTTCTGTACATACTTATCGCATAAAGTATGATAAGAAGGAAAGTATCATGGCCACTATTGCCATGACTACTGCCAGGATCATCATCCTGGTCTCGGTACTCGCCACTCCAAACCATGCCAAATACTCTGTCACTCTCTCTCTCACCCAACTCCATCCCTCAGTCATCCATGCCACTTGCCGCCAAAATGCAGCAAGCATAATCTGTCCCCATGTCATCCTCAGTCTATCATCCATCGCGGTTCTCCAGGCTCGAGTATCGGTGTCCAACGCCTTCACTTGATCCATCAGGGTCAAGTGAGAAGTGAGGATATCTAATATGGTCCTACGTGTATCCTCAACCGTAGCCTGACACTGCTGTAGACTCTGCTGTGTTCCCTGCAAGTTCTGAGTAACTTGCTGCAACTGTGCTCTCAGCTCTGCCTGATGGGAGGATTCTCCCATCTCGTGTCTGGCATGAAACTCGTCCCGGGGAGCCAGCTGCTTCCGGGGAGGTAGTCCTGTGGTCTTGCGGGCTTGACCCCGCATACGCCGCAACCCGTCCCAAACGGGTACCCTAGGAGGTGATATACTCTGGATCCGATCCGCAACGGGATCAACCGGAGGTAAGTGAGGAGGACTAGGTATGATAGGAAGTGCTGGTGGTGGTGGTGTAACTGGTCTAGGCTCTAATGGTGAATGTGGTAATGCTGGTTGTGCCTGTGGCACTATAGATGGAGCTCGTGAGGCTGCAGTCGATGCCTCCGAAGAATCTAAATCCGGTGCTGAGCTAGAGCTCGGAGTACCATCCCTCATATCATGGGGAGCTAGCTGATACTGTTCGCCTCGATCTGCCATCGCTGTACAATAAAATCTCTAATCAGTATCATGAAAGAAATATATTGAATAATAAAATTCAACATACACATGATATGAGACGTCCTCCTATCTTAACGCAACTATTCGTCATTACTATTGTTAGTGTTTTGCTTGAATTAAATCAAACTAGAATGCACACGTGTTGCAAATTTCAGTTATGCTGGCCACTCATAACTGGAATTTGTACCACCTCTTTATCCTGGTTTAATTCAAAACAGGTTTTGTTCAATATTAATGTTCGGTGCTCTCTGTGTAACTATACGAGCCTATGGTTATAGTCTAGGTCTCTAAGTCAACCTAATTCTCTATAACCTGTGGCTCTTATACCACCCTGTCACAACCCCACCCCTCGTCACCTCGTGTCTGGTCTGACGTCACTGAACCGGTTGCGGAAGCATAGTGGTGATGTCTCTGAGGTGGGGAGTGACTTACTTGAACCAATATCATAAGCACACAGATTAACTTAAAGTAATTACATTACCAGGGTGTCGCAAACACAACCACATGACAACTATATTTATTTAATTACAATACTAATTATTAAAGTGCAAATAACTCAAAAGTGCATCCTCACCGGCTATTCCTGCTTACCTGCAAAAATGTTTGAGTTTGAAACGTCAGCACAAAGCTGGTGAGATCGACAGTTCAATTTAAAACAATATGATATGACAAGCACGTTCTCAAAAGTTCAGTTCTGGATAACCATGGGACCTGTATCTAGTTCCTTTCGGACGTCTAGTCTGTCTCAAGATATTACCCGTCGGTACATATCTTAGTGCCTCATTATCTTAATGTCTATCACACCATTAAGAAGTTCAGGAAACAGATAACAAACATTCACACAAGGGGAGATGCAATCCTCCCAGCGAATGGGGTGTCAACCAATAGTACTATCAATGTTTTCTGCTCGGCCACACATGGGTTCACTAGATACAGTTCAAATATGAGGACTTTCAGTGTAATGATAGAGTTCAGTCTACAGGCCAAAATCCCATGAAATCCCACAAAAGTCACAACAGTCACATGAAATCACACAGATATCAGTGATACATATCATATGTTCATTAACAGTTCAACAATGTTCCCCGATGTTTGAAAAAGATTAAAAATAAAAGGGGTTGTACGAAACTCACCTGGTAGTATAGATGTAGCAGAATATCTCAAAACTGATAATAGAGAAGTGATTCTGCATTTATTTATATTTAATGAGTTATTTATGTTCTAGTTTACTGATTAGATCCTTCTGAACGTTCAATGTCAAAGACATTGCTTAGTAAATCATCAACTCGATATTAATTATATAATTAATTAATTTAAGGTTATATTATACAATGTATGATAATGTAGGAACCTACATTGCATTAGATTCCTAACACAAAGTTGATGACACTCTAGATTAATCAGAATAATCTCAGATTAACCAAATAGTTAATGTTGTTGATTATAATGTTAAAACAGTTTCTAGATGGTTTAATGGCTTAGGAGTGATTAATCCTTATTATTGATTACCCAAATATCATGAAATATCACAATGTAGCATCAGAATAGGTGAAGTAACCAGATTTAACATACTAATATGACGGTTATCACAAACATCAGATAATCATTCCAATGAGTATGTTAATGATTATGATTAGTTTGAAATACTTGGATTTAACCTTTGCATTTCAAAGATTAATCAAACTAATCACCTACATTGTCATAATCAAATGGTTTAAACCATTATAATCATAGGTATGATTTCATGCAAACCGGGCATCACAACGGATCAAAACAAGGAATTAACCGTTAGAACTTCGTGTTCTTCGTTTATAATCAATCCTAGCCATCATCTAGGCAATAATCAACAATCCTAACTATCTCATTACGTTCAAAATCAAGATCTAATCAATCAAAATCAAACTAGAAGGTTAAAACGAACCGTTACCTGTTCTAACGAGTTTGTGCGTGTAAAACTACGATCGGGACTTGTATATACGATCCCTGGGATGATCCGGATGTTTAGAAAGCTTTGATTTGAAGTATGATAGTGTTAGGATGAAGGTTCTTCGTCTTCAGGTCGAATAAGAACGAGAAAATACGAGGGTTCCCAGACATTCTGATCGTTTAAATAATTTTTTTGCCGACATAGCCGCCAGGCGTATCGCCTGGATCCCGGCACCCACGTCAGGCGTACCGCCTGACCCGTTTTTCTTCCAATATTTGATTTAAACTTCGTTTCGCGATTCCGGGAGCATACGAACTCCGTTTTGCGCACGGTTTTCGCCACGTTCATCATTTTTCACATACTATCAATCCCCAATAACAAAAGTTACTAAATCCTCGTGGATTTCAAGCACGACCAAATGTGCTTACGTCATAAATGCCGAATTCTTCGTACGCAACTGTCACAAATGCCTCGTTATTTTTACAAAGAAATTACAAACAAACTACAAAGAAAGACCAAAGTAGCCGTTGCGAATATTTCGGCCACTTTCCATACGTGGGTGACTTACTCAAATTAATGGCATGGAATCCTCAATGTTGTCGCGGTTCTTGATCATCCCATTGGAGTATGATATGACTCATTCCGTGATTATTGCTTATTAATCTGTCAACCTTTTAAGCCTTGAAATCTTGGAAACTATATTAGGAATAAACAGAGATATTGGTTAGTCATAAATATATTCTCAAATATCCCTGATCCTAAAATATTCCGGGTGATTTTTAGCGCACCACAATTGCTCCCAATTTTTACAGTTATTGGATTACAGATGTAAAAATTTGAATTTCGAATTTTAAATTGAACGGCATCTTAATTAATTGGACAATTACGGTTGGGATAGCGGCTATCAATGATGGCAGTTTTCGCAGATAGAATGATCATTTGTCTTTTCTTTCTATTTAGAACTTTCTCTCTCGATCATTTCTCAAGTAAGTTTCTGGTTCCCTTCCTCTATTTTTTTCTTCATTTCGGTTTTGTAAAATGTTGCATCCTTCTTCTTCCGACTCCGATGAATTCCACGACCAGAATATTTTGCCTTATACGGAGTAGAATATATGCGTCTTCAATGATGACCACATTGATTCCATGCAACTGTCTCAAGCTTTCCCTAAGAAAGCGGACTTCCGTCGCTTTGACCACGCTCTCAAAGCAGACCACAGTTCTACTTCGTGGGTCTGTTTTCCAGAATATCCCTTCTCCTTGGGTTTTTTTCCTTTTCCTCCGGGAATCTCTGAGTTTTTTTGGTATTACTCACCTGTGTTACTCTTAGTTAATTCCAATGGGTTGGCGCTTTCTTGCTACCCTTCATAAATTGAATCAGAAATTTGGTCTTAGGATAGGAGTTCCCGAAATTTCCCATGTTTTCCAACTCCGTACTCATGGTTACTCCCGATTCGTGCTTCAAATGAGAAGCAATGCTCCCGTTCTAGTTCCTGGGATAACTATGAATGAGGAGGAATGGCGGAATAAGTTTTCTTTGTTAGGAGAATTCTATCCCTGAAGGGAAATCTCTTCCTGTCAATTGGTTGTTAAAGGGCAGGACTTCTAGGGTTATTTTTTCTTTTATAACCTTGTATTAATTAATAGCAAAATACAAATGTGTTAACATTTTGATATGACCCAAAATTTTGAAGAGCTATAGAGTACATTGAGTTTGTGAAATTGTTATTACCTTAGATATGGTATAAAATTATTACTACTCTTAGATATAATGTCATGGAAAGAAAATCACACTTAAGAAATCATTTAGACTTGTTTAAAACAATAAGGAATGATATTCACATTTTGAACATCTTTGACATATTAGTATATTATAATTTTTAAAGTTTATGGTATGACATGGTTTGGCCTATAAGTGAAAATAATCTCATCATGAGTCCCCAGGAAAGCTAGACTAGTCCCAGAATACCTTGGAGATTCATACGAATAGCTTTCTTAGACAGGAATCCCAACTAATAGTATTTCAATCTTGCAGTTAGTATATGTCCACTTACAAACTAAATTCTAACAGGATTAAATCAAACTTATAATACATGCAATCATGTATGTATTGATTTTCTTATAGTTTAATTAGGCATTCTAGCCTTATGATTTGAATTCCTAGCATCTATGAAACAGTCGCGTGTTCGAGATGATGAGATAAGAATTAACATAGACAATTTCTTCGATAAGAATTAACTTAGTCTAAGGTATTCCTCTTTGGTATACCTAAAGTAATAGGGTCAAATGTTATATATAAACTAAGACATTCTTCAATGGTAACAAAATGTAAAATATAATGTAATATATAACACATATTGTGAATTGTAACCCGTAGCACATAAGCATCAAATGAACATATCAAAAAATATGAGATAACTCATATTTTGGGGTTAGCGTAGTCATAGTCTAGGACACTATTTCTAATAACCTAGATCCTTCTAACCATGTCGCTGATACCGGTTTCACACCCCAAACGACAGTCGAATACGTTGGGGCTTGATTGTGATCGTTCAAAAGCACATTGTGCTACTATTATTGTTTAGAAAATTAAACATCAATATTAAAGAATTCACTAAATAACCAAACATCCAGCCGTACACATTATGTTCCAACATTACATGACAAAATTTTTCATCAAATAACATAATTTGTTTTGATTCATTAACTAGGCCCACTAAAGCCTAGCTTATGTCTTCATGCTCTTCAATCAATGTGTCACACATGTAAAATACAATTTAATCAACTATTTACATGGTTGGTGAGCACTCATACAAGTTATTATATATATATAAAGATGAAATACCAAGCCTATGTTCTTATAAGTCTAATTCTATGTTCTTACAAGTTTTCTAAAAGGTATGCTAAATCTAAGGAATTCATCACAAGTCATCAATGTATTTTTCATTCATCATGTATCGGTAATAAAGTTCTTTCCAATGTCATTTGTCTTTATATTCCCTCAAACCATGTTTCATAACATAACTTGTAAATCAAGGCATGCAAGACCTTGATTAAGTTAGTTAATCTACAAGTTTACAAAGGTACACAATTAACCTTTTAACACAAAGACTAAAGACAATGCGAATAAGGTATCTAACCATTATTAGGCTACTTTTGTGTATTATGAATATGCATACAAGAATTCTAAGTCATAACATGCCTTAATAAACCAAGTAATTCTTATAACACCTAAGACTACTCTACATAACCAAGTATTTGCATCATCATATTTTGACTTTATGAATACCACAAGTTTAAAGTAAGACTTATGTGACATTCACAATGTTTACAATAGTAAAAAGTGAAGTAAGAG
Source organism: Mikania micrantha (assembly GCA_009363875.1). Classification (NCBI taxonomy): domain Eukaryota; kingdom Viridiplantae; phylum Streptophyta; class Magnoliopsida; order Asterales; family Asteraceae; genus Mikania; species Mikania micrantha. Next base: position 32,432,591 of record CM018689.1, on the reverse strand, counting down.
AATATAACACACTTGTCTTATCTTGTCCAAATGGTGTACTTGAATATGGATATAAGATTGGGAAGTCACAAATGCACTCTATGATTATATAAACATAAAGCAACACTTATAAATCTCTAAATTCAAGTCTTAACAATCCAAAAGTCTTATTATGTCGTCATCCATATGAATATCAAAATTAATTCTAAGAAATTATGGTGTTTATTTGAATATGAATGTGAAAATATTCATTTAATTATTATTTGAATAGTTTATGTAAATTTATAGAATAATAGTATTTGTTTAAATATTCAATGTTTTAAAACTTCAAATTTGTAATAAAGTTTTAGTTATAATTAGTGAATCATGTCATATAATATTATTACCAAATATCTTTGGTAAAAATATGTGAGAAAAATAATTATTTAGAAACAAAATTATTCTATTTATTATGTATATCGAGTTTATGTTAATGTTTTAGAAAAATTAAAATTCTAAATAAATATTTTATATAATAAAATGATTCTGTTTTACATAAAAATATTTTAGAGTTATTTTCCTGAATTTTAAATAAGTTTTTATTAATTTATATGAATTTTGGTCCGAGTTGGTTCGCTAGTAAGGGTTTTGATCAATTACTTATATACTTGAAGTAAAATCAACCCCTTTTTCATTATGAACCCTAGTTTCAATCTATCCAATTCGACTAATTCGTTGATCATGAGACTCAGAATCATTAGGGCTTTCAATCTATATTCAAAAACAAATCAAATGGTTATAAACATGCCTGAAATCGATATCAATTTTGTTAAGATTAGTTCAAGAGTAGACCCGGTCGAACACGCAACTCGTTTTCACAGAATTAGAGATCGATTGATAAGGCTTTTAGTAATAATAGCGTTAGATGGAGATCGCGAATGTATGTGTGACATTTAGTTGAATTATTATAATCATTTCTATCAGATTAGATGGATATTCCACTTGAACGTGTTTGGTTATGGTTCTCAATCATACAATGATTGTTTAATGAAATTAACTAGCCTATAATGAAATTAACTACCCTATATTACACATCTCTAATTATAAATCATGTTATTCTTAGATTCAAAACCTAATCGATGCGATGACTTAGTCTTTAGAGCTTGAATTTAGTGAAATGCTTATTACGTGTTTGAAAGATCTGGTATTGGTTGAATTCTTGTATGCATATTTGATACATAAGCAGCCATAGAATGGTTAGATACATTCTTCGCATTGCTTTATGTTTTTTTGTTAAAAAGGTGAAATTGTACACAAGTACAAATTTGAGTTAACATACTTAAATCTAGATCTTGCAAGCTTAGTTTTACAAGTTATGTTTGAACAGTGTTAAAGGAAATTGTTGAGGACTATTAGAACCATTATTACATGTTTGTATGTCTTGTATGACTATTGAGGACTTATTTGAATTCTTGTGATTCACATGACTCTTTAGAATCTTGTAAGAAAATATAGTTTAAATCGATGCCTTTTATACTTTCAATTTGCATATGTTTTGTACATTTTATTAGAACTTAGCATGTGTGTGTTGGATTTATATGTACGGACCCGATAAATTAACGTAACTAACCGAGCTGTGACCCGTAAGAGTTACACCTTGGTCAACGAACATTAAATACACTTAATTTGATTAACTGGTAATCACGAACGGATTTATAATTTATAATTGTTATAAATTATATAAGTTTAATTATTAATTTAATTAAACTAATGGTGTTGGGCTTCATGTTGTGTATTGGACCTAAACTAATTAGATTAGACTTTAGGGCCCAAAGTGAGTATATAAGATTAATAGGGATTAATCTACAGATATACCACCCTAAATTTCTAATCTGCCATACGCAATAAAAGAAAACAACAAAAGGGTTGTTTTTCTTGGTGTGTGCTGCCGTCAAAGAAAAATAAAAGGAGTTTCTCCTTTTTGATTGTGGCTGTCACACAAGAACACAAAAGAAAAGGACGAACCCGTGTTGCGGCTTCAAATCATTCATTGCAAACCACAACCTGCTTCTATCGTGAACCAGGAACTCGTTCGTGTTCGCGATCTAGCAATCGTTCGTTGAACCTCGGTGTCTCAAACAGTTAATCATAAACCGAAAGGGTATAATATTTTCTCATCGGTAGATTAGATTAGTTAATATTAAATCTGTGTTTGTATGTTTGTAACCATGATCCTGATTGGGAATTTTTAAAGTGATAAGTTTGAAACCCTAATTCCGCTGCGTTACATTAAATATGATTTAATATAATAATTGGTCAAACTTGTTTTTACCTAAAAGTCAAACCGAATACCACCATGATTCCCAACAGTGGTACCAGAGCCACGCTTACAACATGCAAATCGGATTCGGTCAGTTTAACCGGTTATAGATCACAAACTCTAAATTGTTTAAAAATTTTGAGTTTCTGATCCAGATATAGATCTGAATAATTATTTGGGTAAAAAATAATTATTTGGTCAAAGTTGTAATTGACCAAAAGAATTACCCAGTTTAATTAAAAAATTATGATTGAATATGTAAATCAGGCCCGATCTTGTGTTTGTTTGGTTGTTTAATTTTTCAGTTTTGGTTTATTATGGTTTGGCCTATTTTGATGGCTCAAAGTTGTAATAGAGTATGGTTTGTATTTTCTCGTTATGTATTTCAATTTATTGTAAATATTGTAATGACAAAAGACCTGAAGACAAAACTGAAGAATCAAGATCAAGAAGCACGGATCTGGAGGTCAGTGGGAGCAGCTCAAGATCACAAGATGCACTATTCATCATTGTGGTTGATTGTGTGTTGTGACTCTGTGACCTAGTTTGTTTTGATACTTGGCTCTAGCAAAATCAAACACAATTTGGCCTTATGATTTACATATTTGTTTAATTTGATATTGTGGTTGCTTTATCTTATAAATGTTATAACATACCAACCAAATACCAAAAAGGTTTTTAAAGGATTTTTAAAACATAATCGCAATAAAATGTAAATCAATTTTGCAACTTGTAAAAGTTTTATAAAACAAATGGTTTGTTTTGAAATATATATATATAACCAATGAGTTTCTACAATCTAAAATTGTTTTAAACTCAGAAACTTAATAGATTAACTATTAACTTTTGAATGGTTATACAAGTCGCGACAAACTTAGTTTTAATAGGTTATTTAAAATTAAGAGTCCCGAGAGATGAAAGGGTTCATCACAAAGTCACGACATTAAATATAGTAAAACTGGTTTTTAGAACGCACGTATGATTAGATCATTCGTTGTGTTTGACCCTTATTCGGTAAACACTAAAATTGGATCCCATATATATAAAATCAATAGTCTATGCTATCCTATTATAAGGGACACTTGGAGCATAATGCGAAACACCAGTGTTTGGAGCCACAGCACCGCACTTGGTGCGTAGTTTGTCCTCCAAGGTGCAAGAGTTTCCGTTGACACATCCGGCTCTTCCACATGTACCTGTTTTAGGACGACTATTACTTTCATATCTTGTTACGTGCCACAGCTGTCTGGAAATGAAAGTGAGCATAGATGAGGCTAAACGTATCACTAAATAAACAAGTTGTCTTAGTGGCCTCATACTTGAGAGTTGTGCATTTTTCACAATTGACAAACGTTGTCAGTCTACCTAATATCAATTACTAATGTTGCGTGCCACAGCTGGCTTTAGTAACTGAACTGCATGGGATGCTGAAGACGGCTGAGATGAATGTACCAAGCAAGGTCAATCAGGTATTGACAGTTCGATCTACTGGTGTTAGAAAGCCCAATCCCAAGAAACGGGGTTATAATAGCAAGGGCAAGAATAAAGCTATTGTTGCTGCCAAGCATGCCACCAACAAAGCCAAGCCAATTACTAAAGCACCACCCCCTGAGGAGCGTCAATGCTTTGAATGCAACAAGATGGGGCATTGGAGGCGTAATTGCCATGAATATCTGGCTAAGCTGAGGATGAACAAGGCCAATGGTGCAGGCCCTTCAGGTATCTCTATTTATGTTATTGAACTTTTTACTGTTTCCAGCAACACATGGGTGTTTGACACTGGATGTGGTTACCACATTATTAATGTCTTGCAGAAACCTGAAAAGTGGAAGAAGCTGAAACAAGACGACATGGAGCTCATCGTTGGTGATGGGAAAAGAGTACCAGTTCTTGCAACTGGAACATATCATCTTACATATCCTTCTGGCCTTGTACTTACTTTGAATAATTGTTTGTTTGCACCTGGTTTGACCAGAAACATTATTTCAGTTTCTTTATTGTTTGAACAAGGATTTAAGTACGTTTTTAATGGTATTGCTATATCTACCTACTTAAATGATGTCTTTTATTTTGAGGCTAAACCTCGAACTGGTATTTATGAAATAGATGTTCAACCAAACAATAACATATATAATCTTTCTAAACGTATCAAATCTGGCATTAATGATACATTTCTATGGCATTGTAGACTTGGCCACATAAGCAAATCTCGCATAAAAAGGCTCCAGTCTGAGGGGATTCTTGAATCCACTGGACAGGACTCCTTTGATGACTGTGAATCTTGCTTAGCTGGCAAACTCACTAAAGATCCCTTCACCCATGTTGGTAAACGAGCAAAAGATCTGTTAGCACTCATACATACTGATGTATGTGGTCCTTTCAGAACTATGTCTAGAAACCATGAAAGATACTTCGTTTCATTCATTGATGATTATAGTCGATATGCATATGTTTATCTAATGAAGCATAAGCATGAAACCTTTGAAAAGTTCAAAGAATTTCAAAACGAAGTAGAGAACCAACTCGGTAAAACGATTAAGGCACTTCGATCAGATCGAGGTGGCGAATATCTCAGCTTAGAGTTCATCAATCATCTGAAAGAACGTGGAATTGTTTCACAGCCCACTCCTCCTGGCACACCCCAACTTAATGGCGTAAGCGAGAGGAGAAATCGCACCTTACTTGATATGGTCCGATCGATGATGTGTAGAACTAACTTGCCTCACTCCTTTTGGAGTTTTGCTCTTATGACCGCCGCCCGCATTGTAAATCTGGCACCGACTAAGAAGGTAAACAAAACACCATATGAGATATGGTTTGGCACTAAACCCAATTTGTCTTACCTTAGGGTATGGGGATGCGATGCATATGTCACTAGAGATTCTGATGACAAGCTTGATCCTCGAGGCGAAAAGGTTGTTTTCGTCGGATACCATAACAGAAGCGGATATTATTTCTACCATCCTGATGCAAACTTGATTTCCATCAAAAGGAAGGGCCACTTTCTCGAGAAAGAATTTCTTGATCGAGGAACTGGAAGCAATATTGTGGATCTTGAAGAAATTCGAGAACCACAAACAACCGCTGACGAAGTCGGAACGTCTGATCAACAGGAAGTTGTTGCTAATGCTCCTGATAGATACCTTTGGCATCTTGATGGTTCTGAAGTCCTGGTAGTAGCTGAGCCTGATGACGAACCTACTAACTACAAATCTGCTATATCAGATCCAGAATCTGTGAAATGGCTCGATGCCATGAATTCCGAGATGCAATCCATGCGTGACAATCAAGTCTGGGACTTGGTTGAGCTACCCCCTGATTCACGGGCAGTAGGGAGCAAATGGATTTTCAAGAGAAAAACTGACATGCATGGAAATGTTCATACCTATAAAGCACGGCTTGTTGCAAAGGGTTTCACTCAAACTCAAGGTGTTGACTACGATGAAACTTTTTAACCGTTGCTATGATCAAATCGATCAGGATATTACTTGTCATAACTGCATATTATGACTATAAGATATGGCAAATGGATGTTAAAACCGCTTTTCTTAATGGACACCTTTCTGAAGATGTCTATATGGTTCAGCCTGATGGTTTTATTGATCCAAAATATCCAAGTAAGGTATGTAACTAAATAAATCCATTTATGGACTCAAACATGCATCTCGCTGCTGGAATCTTCGTTTTGATCAAAAGATCAAAGAGTTTGGCTTTATCAAAAACGAAGATGAACCTTGTGTTTACAAAAAGGCTAGTGGGAGCACTATATCATTCCTCATCTTGTATGTGGATGATATACTGGTTATTGGAAACAACATTCCTATACTTAATGAAGTCAAGCACTAGTTGGGAACTTGTTTTGCAATGAAAGATCTTGGAGAAGCAGCTTACATTCTTGGAATAAAAATCCACAGAGATAGATCTAAGCGGCTTCTAGGGCTGAGTCAAAGTACATACATAGACAAAATGGTGACACGCTTCAACATGGAGAACTCCAAGAAAGGGACTATTCCCATGACTAAAGGAACCGTGTTGAACAAATCGCAATCTCCTTCAACGGACATTGAAATTAGGCGAATGCAAGTAATTCCATATGCCTCTGCGATTGGTTCTATAATGTATGCTATGTTATACACTAGACCTGACGTCTCGTATGCTTTGAGCATGACCAGTCGTTTTCAGCAAAATCCTGGCATTGCCCATTGGACTGCAGTCAAGAACATTCTGAAGTACTTGAGAAGAACTAAAGAAATGTTCTTGATATTTGGAGGAGTGGAAGAAGAGCTCACTGTAAGGTGTTACACTGATGCTAGCTTCCAGACTGACCGAGATGACTCTCGCTCACAATCAGGTTTCGTATTCACTCTCAATGGAGGAGCTGTCTGTTGGAAAAGTTCCAAACAGAGTGTGGTGGCGGATTCAACCACCGAATCTGAATATATTGCTGCATCGGATGCTGCAAAGGAAGCTGCTTGGATAAAGAAGTTCATAGCTAACCTCGATGTGGTTCCAAGTATTCGGAAACCTATCGAAATCTTTTGTGATAACACAGGTGCTATAGCTCAAGCCAAAGAGCCCAGGTCTCATCACAAATCCAGGCACATTTTGAGAAAGTTTCACTACATACGGGAAATAGTGGAACGTGGAGACATCATAATAAGCAAAGTGGACACAGATCAAAACCTAGCAGACCCATTCACTAAGCCCATGACTCAGGACAAGTATGATCAGCACAGGAATGCGATCGGGCTTAGATTTGCTAGCGATATGTTTTGATTTAGTATTTGGATGTACGAACATATAAACAGTTATACTTTTGAATTCACTTTTGATTTACTGGTTTAAATGCAATTCTGAATTTTTTTATAACTGTGTTCGTTTTTAATACGTTTAATCCATGAATATTGTATTCTTAATTATCCATAGTCGGTTAGACTCGTGGGAACGACTCTGAATTAAGACTATTCTGGATTTGGTCTCAAGTAGTTGACTACCAAATTCACATACATCATTATGAATGATGTTGGATGTAACTCGCTTCAAATTATCTCCATGGATCTTAGTCATGAGATGTTTTTGAAATTGATAAACTCATCTTGTATCCTCTGACCTGAGATATATATACTAGAACTTTCGTTTACTAAGGGACATTCTTTGATCATTGTCAACCGCTGTTGCGTAACTGCCAGTCATAAAGGCTTTGATTGGGAATGGTTCTGAGGTTCAGTGGGAGTTGTATATAATCAAGATTGGGATTCTGTACTCTTACATATTTCATGTAACGGTTAGACATTATGGCGCCCTCGTTGATTCAAACTGGTGAAGTGTAAGGCCTTACCCAAACTGACTGTGTGTTTGATTGGACCACTCTGAATCTAAATCGAGAACAATAATAATTGAACGCCATATGAGAATGAATTAGATCCATGTCTCATTGTTTCAATTGATGTCTTTTACAGAAAGGATAGATGACAATGATTATCATAAGTCTAATATTATGCTATAGTAGCACGATAATTTGGTTAATGACTTTAAAGTGTCATACCTTGTTAGGAGCAGTTATGTGCAGCTAGAGCACCGCTTACTGTCAACGTTTATTTTATCGAAATCCGTTCAAGTGGGATATTGTTGGATTTATATGTACAGACCCGATAAATTAACGTAACTAACCGAGTTGTGACCCGTAAGAGTTACACCTTGGTCAACGAACATTAAATCCACTTAATTTGATTAACTGGTAATCACGAAAGGATTTATAATTTATAATTGTTATAAATTATATAAGTTTAATTATTAATTTAATTAAACTAATGGTGTTGGGCTTCATGTTGTGTATTGGACCTAAACTAATTAGATTAGACTTTAGGGCCCAAAGTGAGTATATAAGATTAATAGGGATTAATCTACAGATATACCACCCTAAATTTTTAATATGCCGTAAGAATAAAAGAAAACAACAAAAGGGTTGTTTTTCTTGGTGTGTGCTGCCGTCAAAGAAAAATAAAAGGAGTTTCTCCTTTTTGATTGTGGCTGTCGCACAAGAACACAAAAGAAAAGGACGAACCCGTGTTGCGGCTTCAAATCATTCATTGCAAACCACAACCTGCTTCTATCGTGAACCAGGAACTCGTTCGTGTTCGCGATCTAGCAATCGTTCGCTGAACCTCGGTGTCTCAAACGGTTAATCATAAACCGAAAGGGTATAATCTTTTCTCATCGGTAGATTAGATTAGTTAATATTAAACCTGTGTTTGTATGTTTGTAACCATGATCCTGATTGGGAATTTTTAAAGTGATAAGTTTGAAACCGTAATTCCGCTGCGTTACATTAAATATGATTTAATATAATAATTGGTCAAACTTGTTTTTACCTAAAAGTCAAACCGAATACCACCATGACTCCCAACAGTGTGTTCACCAACTATGCAAATAGTTGATGGAAACTTATTTAGCATGTGTAGCATGTTAGGTAAAGATGGTGAAGACTTAGGCTAGGGTTTAGCAGACTTAGTTTAATATTTAAAACAATGTTTTGAATTTCAATTGTATTTATTTGGATTTGGATATTGTAATGGATTTATTTGAGTTTAATGATAGTTTGTTTGTGTTAATTAATAAAGATGCTTTTAATTTTTGAAACATTATAATAGCATTAAGATTTAATTATGGGTGTTTAGTTTTCGAATATGACTTGAAAAAATCAAAATTCGATTCGATTTCAATTCGAAAAACACCAAGTCGAAATTCGATTTGAATTTTCATATTCGAATTCGACTCGATTTGTAGTAATGTAGTATAATATCGAATTTCGAATTATTTAAATTATTTATATATTTTTATTTTATATAATTATGTTTTTTAATTAGCTGGTTTAGTTTATAAAAACTGAAAGACTACTACACAAATGCCAATTAAATTATAAAAAACTCATAATCTTAACACTTTTAAATAGCTAAACCTAAACATTCACAATAAAAATGTCAATCGTTAAGCTCAAAAAATTGATCATTTTGGTTGATAATTTCTAATATTTTGATTACTTGTCACTTTATGTTTTTTGTATGTTATCACTTACATTATATATTGAACTTTAATCATTTTGTTAGTTTAAATGATATTTCTAATATTACAACTTAGATGTTGGTTATTTAATGTTTGGATGTTTAAGGTTTTGATTATTTGATATTTTAAACACATAAAGATATCAAGTATAAACAATTTTTTAATTAAATTATAATCAAACAAATTCGAATTTTTATCGAATTCGAATGGAATTCAAATGCCCCTAAAAAATTCGAAATTCGAAATCATTCGATTCGAAATATTCGAGTTATTCGAAATTCGATTCGATGAACAACTCTAGAGTTAATGAACAATCAGACTCGCGTCTCAACGTATTCCGCCGTTAGTTATATGTGACATGTGTGATGGGGCTTAACCAAGACATGGTGCCCCTTGGTCATACGACCCTTGCATGTTGCACCGTCAACGTGACGGTTCAAATGTGACTATAGGCATGAACGTGAATGTTTTTTTAATGAATAAAAAAATATACATCATATTTCATTTTTTTCATAAATTATATCTTATCACCACACATCTTTTTTACACACTCTCACAGTCTCACTAACATTCATTTTGAATTATGCCTCTGTCACACGTGATCAATCCCCTCGTTACATGTAAGCATGCACAAAAAAACCGATTTTGTTATTTCACTCGAATTGCTTTTAAAACAAGCTAGAAACCGTTTTTTGTATACCGGCTATTCAACTAGTCGAAATCTTGGTTTAGACCCGGTTTTAGGTTATAAATGAGCAAACCTGTTCTAAACCAATTTTTTGACCAGTTAACTAGTCTCGTTGAAGTAAAAAATTACAGAACTAGTAGTTATTAGATTAACTGGTTCAATTACTAGATTAATTCGGGTTTTAGAATTTTAAAAACCGATTATTAACAAAATCTATTTTAATCAAACTGTTTTATAGTTGCTGACTGATTAACCTGTTTGATTATTGCAAAACCGTTGAAACCGATTAACGGGTTTGTACACATCTAGTTACATGTATCCTTACAAAAGAAACATGTGATTAGGGTTGTCCAAAAAACTCGGAACTCGAATTCGGCTTGTAGCTTGATTGAAAAAATCGTGATTAAAGCTCGGTTTAGATAAAGCTCATTTGTAACGGAGCTGGCTCATTTTGTAACCGAGACAAGTCCGAGCCAAAGCTGGCTCGGTTCATAGCTCGCTCGTAGCTCGCTCGTAGCTTGGCTAGTAGGCTCAGCTTGTTTTATACAACATGATATACCAAAATATAAAAATATACATGATTACTTTTAATAATAATTATATTTTGGTGTCGTTTAAATTCGAGCTGAGTCTGGGTTTGCTTCTACCTCGCTTCAACTTAGCTTTGAACGCCCTTAAACAAAGACAAAAGGATGAACAACTCCAAAATTTACTGTCCTTTCTGTTGAATGGCTGAAACTTAATCATACAACTATTGACAGCTTATTTGACAGTGATTCCTATGATAATGATTACGGTATAAATAATTAAGTCATAGGTCGTATAATTCTCACACGCCACACATTTTTTTTTATAGAAAACTATTATTATTTGTCAGAATTTTTTATTGTTAATTATTGAACTTATATACGTTTTGTATAAGGTAATAAATATATAGAAGACATATAAATAGAAAATATAAATAATTTACTATTTAGTGATTATTTTTTTCAAGTTAACTTGAATATAAAAATCTTTAATGCTTTTTATTATTTTTAGAAATTTGATTTCTTTGTGTTTTACTAGAAGTTAATTAGAAAAACATTTTTATAAGACTCATGTATGATTTATTTATCTTATTTAATTTAAAATTTTAAACAAATTCAAAAAAAAAATTACATAGGATTCAATCACCCGGTAAAAATTAATTGACTTTGAAGGAGAAAAAAATTTAACTGACACTAAAAAAAATTTACAAAATAATTATCATTTCATGCTACAAATAAAATCACAATAATTTACAAAAAAAGTTTCTTAAGGTTATTTTTTATTTTATTTTGAAAGGGAATGACATATTCTTGCTATTATTATACGTTTATAAGAATAATAACTTTGTAAAATAGTACACAACTTTCTCAAGTGTTTCAAATAAGTTATCAAAAGTCTTTTGTTTTTTTAAAGTCACTTAACTTTCACTAAATGTTACAATCATTTGTAATTTATTTATAAATATTTAAATTTTATGAAATTAATCGATGCAAATGAAACATATACGAATCTAGTATTTAATTATTATTTTGTCTCAATTTCACTTAAATTTAACAATTTTGAAACTTTGTTATTAATTCGTAAATTTGTTTTTCTTCACGATTAAAATTTATTTCAAGTTAATTAGAAAAAAAATCACTTATTATTAATAAATATTTGTATATGTTTCAATTGATTCCATTAATTTAAAAAGAATATCCATATTTATAAAAAAACTACATATAATTGGAACACTAAGAGGCTGTTTGCTTGGGTTTCAATAGGTCTGAATCTGAATGATTCACATTCAGACTGTTTGTTTCACAAGGAAAAACACATATGAATAGACCCAAATGTTTGATTGGAAGTCTGAACCATTCAGATATCACAACAAGTCTAAATGATGAATGAAGGTATGAATGGAACCCACTACTCCCCATCAACCGGATCGCCTCTGACACCACTGTCCACAGCCACCACACCCGTCATCACCACTCTCGATCGGAACCCAGCAGCCTCCTGTCACTACCGTCGGCGATCTACGGCTCCGAGCCATGAACCACCATCAACTACCATAGCGTGAGAGTTTGGAAGGCCGGCGAAGCTGGTCAGCGATCACAAAAGGTTGCTGCGGGTGGACGGTGGCTGGAATCGTCCACCAGTGGACACCCTGGAGAAGGGAACCATCGGTTAATCTTCACCGTGAAGGAGGCGGTGTGCTTTCTTTTTTTTTCTCTTTCGCATGAAGTCACACACACATCAGTGTGTATGTGTGTGGCGAATGTTTCAATTGAAGGGTAGGAAAGTTAATTTCCTTTTATATTTTTGGTTTTAGGGCGGTAATTCAGATGTTAAAACAAACCATCTTTAATCATTCAAACCCTCTTAATCATTCAGACATCTTAGCCATTCAACTCTTAACGATTCAGACGTTATCAAACGGCCCTTAAGTGAAAGTTGAGCAAGTGACTTTAAAGGAAATAAAAACTTTTGATAACTTAATTAGAATACTTGAGAAACTTGATTACTATTAGGTAACATATTCTCATATAAGAACTCAAAAACAAGAAAATTCTATGCTCAAGACTAACACTTAGCAAGAAATCAAAAGATCGTAAAGTTCAGTTTAACATTTAGCAAGAAGTTAAAATATGAGAAAGTTCAAGCTAGGTTAAGTTTAACAAAGCAAGAACTAGAAAAATGATAAGAGTTCTAAGAAAAAGTTTTAGCACCTAGGAATAACTCAAAAGACAACAGCTTTTGTGGTTAACTTTAACACTTAACAAAAATTAAACCAAATGAGAAGGCCACACAACAAACTAGTAAGTTGCATGTGAGCCCAATGAAAGAAACTTGAATGTTTTGAAAGCGGGACGGAAATTTAAAGGAACCAGAATACATGTTAATTTTTTGAAGCAGGAGGATGACATCACTACTTTTAACTAAAAATTAAATTTCGATCGAAAAATTAACACTACAGGTGAAAAAAGAGGGGGGCGGTCACCCCGCCCCGCCCTTTTAAAACCTTCGCCTATGAGCGAGCCACAACTCTAATAACATGAGGGTTCAAAGGTCATGTTCAACATTGATCTTATTAACCCAATATCATAACATAAATTTGAACACAATAAAAGCAATCTAACAGACAACCAAACAAACCTGGCTGACACACCAACATGCATGGATGGTAAGCCACACTTGAATTGCATAGATGCGGAACAAGGTTAGCACAGAGAGATATTTTAGAAACAAGGAATCAAACGTGACATAAGGAGGTCATTGCTTAACAAAATAATAATTGACTACATATATATGACAAGGATGATATGACAAGCTTTGAACCAAAGATAAGAACACAACGCTTTACATATGAAGAAACCCGTACATCCTATTGGAGGGATTGGGTTGAATTTCCATTGCTGTCAAAATTTTGTGAGACAAGGCAATGATGCACGACCCATGCTATCACCCGGCTTTGTGTCCGAGCTAAAGGGGTTTTACGCGGCAAGATTAAAGCTCCATGCCCGGTTTTCCCTGGAACGGTTGATTGACTAGTACATCTTCGACTCCAACCAACTTGGCCCGTCAGGAGGGTTGGGTGGAGCCTCCATTGCAATCGCAGCATGAGGGAGCCTCTCTAATGCCACTAAAAAAATGCAGCGCTGCAGTTGTAACATGAATGTGAGTCCGACGTTTCGATACTCAGTCACTACACTCTGATGCAACAGTTTTGCTGCTGCATCAACCGTTTTTAAAAAAATTGAAGAAACCATAGTGAACTATAGGTATGAGTGGCATTAAATTCTTCTCAAAACCCTTTGCATTAAAAAGAAATGACACGTACCATTATTAGGCGAATCCTAAATACATATGTTAAATTGCATGTTAATTAGAATAAAGATGGTTGTTTAGATACTCAGAACAACGTACAACATTATGTATGTATGTATATGGACGTACGGACCTATTTAGGAACCATGGGGGTCGACTGACAACCATGAATTTTTGTCGCTATATATATGATTTAATCTTGACCGACCTCAAGAAATTTTATCACCGATTCTCATGAAATTTTGACGACCATGATGATGACCAATTTAAAATAAAAAATAATACCAAAATAACTTAATATGTATTATTCGTGATTAATCTTAATTACCAATTGATAATTTAATTCAATATTCCAATCACTCATAGCCTAATATATGCTTATTTGTTAACTTTCTTTCTTTTTTAGCTGCAATTTTTTATATCAATCCATCTTCGTTGGGCTTGAATCTTTAACCCAAAGAGGAGCAACACTTCAACTCCAACAGTTTTGTCATTTAGACCCAACCCTTCACATATCACTTATTTGTTAGTTAAATTTTTATGTGATGAGAAACTTAGTTGATTTAGATATAATTTGAAGCTTGTTATCATGACGAGAAACTTAGTTGATTTGGATATAATTTGTATACTTAGGTAATATGTAACAATTTTTAAAAAGAAATTTTGGACTTTCACCTTTTTTAAACTTTGAATTTGTTGATTTGAATATTATTCCTATGAATCATTTCGAAAGATAACAAATTTTATCATAATCAACGAGATGACGATTTAGCGTTGTGATTTGATTTAGGTTTATTGTTATTTGGGTGACCCGATTTGAACCAGTATAAAATAAAATATTTAACAACGGACATCACCCATAAAATATTTCCAACCCCCCGTGAGAAAATTTTTTGGGTCCATCACTATGTATATATGTATGTGTGGATGTATTTATTTATTTAGTTATTTATGCATGCATGCATGTATGTATATAAGGAACCGATTATTATACAAAAGAAAATTACGTGCGAAGGTATGAAGAAACGCAAGGATTATTGTTATTGCGTGGAAATTATAATCAGTGGCGGAACTTGAAGAATTTGTTCAAGGGGGCCGAAAATTATGAGCCAAAATTCTTTTTTTTCTTATCGGTATGTTTCGAACTAAAAATTCGGGTTGGCAAATAGTAATTCGGGTCAGGTCAAAATTACCATGTTTTTCTTGTTGATTTTCATTCTATTGCGGGGTTTTTGGCTCACTTGTTAAATCTTTTTGACGCTTACTTTGTTCGGTTTTTGTTGATTATCTTGTGGGCTTGTGGCTCTTTTCTTTTGAAAAAGGAATGAAGAGTTGTTTTCTTCATG
Source organism: Mikania micrantha (assembly GCA_009363875.1). Classification (NCBI taxonomy): domain Eukaryota; kingdom Viridiplantae; phylum Streptophyta; class Magnoliopsida; order Asterales; family Asteraceae; genus Mikania; species Mikania micrantha. Next base: position 32,417,380 of record CM018689.1, on the reverse strand, counting down.
ATACTTCAAACAACATAAATTTCTAATCCTAAATCCTAAAACAATTTTATAGTTAACTATTTAACTAGTCAATTTCACACAATTAACTAATCAATAAACTATAACCAATAAATAAACTCAATAACTCATAAATTTCTAACAAACAATTCACAAATTCTAACCAATAAACTCAATTACTCATAAATCATTTGACAAATTAGTGAAAAAGAAGAAGTACTAGTAAAACGTATATAAATTTGGGCCTTGTTGGATTTTTTTAACATAAGGTAATAGGTAATGTTTAATGGTTAAGGCTCATTTTAGTTTTTAAGGCCAATTTTAATTTTTAAGGTTAAAACAAGCTTTAAACTAAAGAATGAGATAATAATCGACACTGTGAACCCTTAAAGGTAATGTTAAAACTTACATTATAAATTTTATTATTTTTTAAAATCTAAGGGGGACCAAGAAATTTTAGAAAGAAAAACCGAAGGGGCCGGACTCAATACATATAAAATTTTTCGATCAAAAACTACTATATCGAGACTTCTGACTCGAAAAATAGCAGGGGTCGGGCACCCCAGGCCCCAATAATCCTCTGCCACTGATTATAATGTATACACAGAGTTATCATGCATAATTCATTTGTGTGACAAGTCCGTGTTTTTGTGATAATTGTCATATAAGAGCATTTTACTTTTTCTCATCTTTTAAACAGGTTTCAAGCAGTATTCAAGCTATGAGCTATAGAAAGTAAGTATATGCATGATGACTACCCGAGGTTTGTATCAATTCCTCTATTATAGTCTTCCCAACTAGAATTACGACAGCTGATGAAAATAATGATGATGATAAAGATGATGATGCTGGTGGCGGCGGCGGCAATGGTGGCGGTGCTGGTGGTGATGAGAAAAATAATAGCTGTCACACAAATTTGATTAGATTGTGTAAAGTTTGGTTACATGATGTCAGGAACACACCTAATGATGCCGTGTTCCGAATTCATTAATACTTTAAACACCCTACGCTGATTTTGAGCCCAAATTGAAATCGTTACAACTCTTGAAATCAAATTTTCTTAACTTTTTTTTTCCTTTTCACGACTACTTTGGATTACTAACTGATTATTAAAGTATCATATTGTCTTCTGTGTAGCACCTAATCATAGTTATCTTCAAGCCATCATAAGGAAACTCAATACTTTGAGAAAACATTTGTGAGATTCAAAGTCAATACCTTATGCTCACAAAGCCTTATCTTACCAACAACATATCGTTGGACTATAATATCTTTGGAACTTATATTGTAAAGTTTCAATTTCATATTTAACTAGGTTTAATCCCCCTGCGCGTTGCAGCGGGTTATCACAGTACACTCCCGAGAACATTATTATATATTACTTGGATAATCATAAGTTATATAGCAAAATCAAATTTCTCATCACAAATTCTACACAAATTTTTCATAAAAACATAAAATCCTCACTAATATGTTATAAAAAGATTAGAAAAATTACTCACAAGATCCGTCTCACCAGCATCCAATCGTTTGAATCAAAATAAAGACCTAAATCTCTAAGCAAATCTCTCAAATTTGATACCCTTATATCTGTTTACTACTTTTCAAAGTTAAAAAAACTTCTGATGATCCAGGTCCAAATTTTCAAAACGTCACTACATGTATCAGACACCTAAATAATATAATATAAGCAGCATGACCCACTAATAATATATATATATATAGGGATTGAATCATATGAAAACTCAATCTTAAAGAGAAAACCCTTAAACCGTATGTGAGCCATTGATTTGAAATCCTGAAAATAAATATGTGGTCCAAATTAAACCTAAATAAAAAATTGGGTTTTGAATAAACAAATTATTTTTAATATGGGTTAATGTGGTTCACATATTTATTTTCAAGATTCCAAATCAATGTCTCACATAGGGTTTAAGGGTTTCTCTCTAAGATTGGATTTTCGTAGGATTAAATCCCTATATATATATATATGTGTGTATATATATATAGATGTATATATAAATAATAAGCAGCGAGATCCACTAACTATTTAATATATATATTTCTACTATTTGTTTTAATGATCTTTAATATATATATATATAATTCCATGTTTTTTTTTAATTTCTTAAACCAAGACAATAAAACCAGGTTGAGTATTTAAACGTATAAAGACTCGCATGCAATTTTACAAACCAATGTGCAGTTTTTATTATTTTAATTCTAGTAATTATTGATTATTTCTATACATTTTTCATTCATTCTCCCTTCAAATTCAAATAAAGAATAAATAGTGAACGTCAGCGTTAGACGCTCCTCACCGATCGGTTTAATCTATGTATTATAAGGCTACCCACAGCGCCTTCACCGCCGGCCCAGCGACCTCTACCCCTTCGGCGGGGTGTAGCGGGAATACCGCCACCATGCCGCACGGCTCCCGCCCGGGAGGGTTCCACGGCTCCCGCTCCCCGTTGCATCCCTTCACTCCTATTGGTCCCCCTCTTGAATTTGATGATAAAGTGGAATAGTGGGGAAGGATTTTTAGTGGGGTGACCACTGTGGGGTTTTGTGGTTTTCAGTGGGATGATGACGTGGCAGGAAATTTCAGTGGGGATGGATTTTCAGTGGGGTGACCGCTGTGGATGGTCTAATAAAACAATGTTTTGTTCTTCCACGTGGCATACAATGAATCCACTTTTGGCTTCAAATTCCCGCTCATATCTTCCTCCAATTTTTGCACGCGGGTCATGGGTATCTGTAAACCCATGTATAACCCGAATTGTTCACCTTTCTTTCTTCCACAAAAACCCTAATTAAAATTTCTCTCTGTAGCCTTTCATCTTCCATTGGCAGCCATGTTCATCACCAGCATCGCCCTTGATCAGTTTTCGTCTTCCATCGGTAGCCATATTCATTACCAAACATATTCTCCACTGGCTTTCATCTTCCATCGGTTGTACAACCCACCATATGTTGTAATCGGCATCACCATTGATCGAAGTTCTCTGTAATTGACGTGATAGGTAAGTTTCATCCATCCATGATTAATTCTTGCTTTTAATCTTGATATTTTTAATCGACATATGTGTTAATTCATTTTTAAACCCTAATTTAGTTTTAATGTCCATTTGAAAACAAGAACACTCTCAAAAGGTATGGATGTCACTTCATATCATTTTATTTTGTTACGTAGATTCAACTAATTTGTGATTTACAACACTCAGAAACCCTAAATCGTTGTTTCAAATGTACATTGACATATAAATTCCTTGATTTCAAGATTTATAACTCATACCCATGAATCCTCTACAAGTTTTGCAATAAATGAGCACTTTCAGTCCCGATTCTTCTTAAAAAACAGCAAACTGGGATGTTGTTTTCAAATTTCAATATAAACATGATCTTGATGAGCCCATGATTCTCACATGGTACATTTTATGAACTTCAAACGTGATTCCAGTTATGTAATTATCATACTAGATAAAAAGCATTCCCTCCTCTAGATGAATCATGGTTGATAATAGAGTTGTGATGCTTGTACCATTTGGGAATCACGATGGAGAAATTACCATAAATATTGAGGATTGATTTGAAAAGATTCATAAGGTTATCATAATTAAAATTTTTATTAATTGTTTGTAATAGATGTGGCTATGTGCAGATCAAGTGCAATAGGTGTTAGTGTTCAATCTTTGATATGGGTCAGGCCAAATTAAATTTACTCAAAACACTTTTGTGCGAAGTTTTATAACTAATATGATTACAATAATTGAGTAATATTATTTTAGTGATAATCAAGTTTATTGAATAAATCAATTGGGAGAATGAAATGTATTAAATATGCATGTCAAGCAACTTTCAACCCATTTGATCTATTGGAGTGTAAATATAAACATATCATTTCATTTAAGTAACTGGGTCAAAATTGCATACATGTTATTTGCAAGGAAGTTGTGCACATTCTTTAATTAACAAAGATTGTTTCTATTATGCAGTTTTTGCAAGTTTTAAGTGTGTTTTCACTACAATTTTAGTGCATACATGCATTAGAAATCTTTTGGAGATTACAAGTATTTGGGTGCTTGGATTCATGCACAGTAACTGTTGGAGAGTTACTTAATAGGTGTCTAAATGTTCACACAATTTGTATGTTTTACAAAAACCATTTGGTTATGAACTTAACATTTCTATATTTTCATTATAACCTCCTTATAAAGATTGTTAGGTTGGAGTAATTCAGATATGTTAATTTTTGTGCACACATAAATTTTGTGAACATTATAGAATTATATATATTCTATTATACAACCTGGTGTATTATAACAAATGCAGAGCCTATTGACCATTTTTAGTGTGACTCTTAACCGTATCATTAATGTTAATGTACATTAATGGCGAGCCTATTGACCATAGACAGCGAAATTATTAAGTTTTCATTGTCTTTTTTTTTTGTCATCTTGGGATTTCTATCTTACTATTTTTTGTTTTTTCCAGCACAAACCAATCATTATTTACCAATTTCTTGTCACTTTAATCAAGGTAATGCCATTATTTAAGTGTCTTTATTTAGTATATCTTCTTCTTAATATAATAAAAATGTGATGATTGATGAGCGTGTTTGATTTTATAGGCTGTTAATCTTCTAGCTCCATATCATAGGGGATGCAAGATTGGTTTGTACTTTGTTTGGTGGTGCTTGTGTAAGGAAAAATGTGCTTATTATGGAACATATCAACAACATTGCAAAAGCTTAATGGTTGGTAGACGCGTCATCAAAATTTTATGATTTAGATTTGAATTAACATAGCATGTATATGAATCATTTTTTTTCTACAGATGGGTTCTCTGTCTTAGCAGATATTGGTGAGGTAATGATTTATATATGGAAATGATGGAGAGTGGTGTTATTAAGCTAGGTGATAAACATGTTTGTTCATTGGAGCTTTTATTTTTCTATTTTAGATGTTTGACTTTTAACCCTTCTAATTAATTCCGCTGTAAACAATATTTTTGATACAAAGAAGTAATGAACTTTTGTTGTAATATTACATTGTGGCTTATTATATGTAACAAAATGTAATTTTAGTTATATATATTTATTACACTTTTGTTAATTTTGCGTGTCTTAATTTCAACCCGTGTTTTACACGGGTTTATAACATAGTAAAGAATAAAATAAGGAAGACAACAGAAAATGCCAAAACTAGCGGACAGAATATTTCAGCCAAAACTAACGGACAGAAGATTTCAGAATTTAAAACCCACAATATACCACTGGTTTGAAATAGATGTGCCACGTTTATATTATTCTTTTTAATTCCGTACCAATCATCCAAACCTTTTTGTTGGTCGTTGATCAAATTAAAAAAATATATATATTACAAATTGTATTTTATTTTCAACTCGTTTGATGCACATGTTTAAGTTGTACCTAAGGTTTCAAATATTTGTATATCACTCGTATTATTTATAAATCATATATAGTTAAAGTTAAATCAATCATATTATAAACACATGATTTTTATTTATACATATTTTTTATATATTTTAACACTAAAAATAAAAATAAAAAGTAGTTTATTTTGACACAGGTACACCAATAACTCTTTAAAACAAATACACCAGTAACTAAACCTTTTATTTACAGAGTTTGTTAATCTAAAACTTATTTTTTTGGGTATGAATGTGTAAGCATAAATTGATGAAATTTTAACTAAAATCGTTATATGCACATAATTAATGAAAGATAGTAACAAGTTAATAAGAAAGATAGATCGGTTGAAAATTGTCTTAAGAGTGTATATAATTATATAAAGGCCCTTGTAATTTTAATCACTAAATCAAACATTAATCAGCAAACGAGCAACTTCACCTCACTATTAAAAAGAAAACCCATATCAGGAAAGCTTCCACTCATCATCATTTGATTTATTAGAATTTGTTAATTTTTTTTATAACCGTGAGAACCCACTTATGTAGTAAACTTTCGGGGCCCCATAATACCTAAGTGCGGCCACAAACAACCGATCGATGACATTTAAAGAAAACCGCCTTAAGTGGGAATTGAACTTGATATATATAGGTTATCTATTTTCATCTTTAATCAATATACCACTTCCTTAGAGGTTTCCTTATTTAAATTTGGTTTTGTATATAATGACCTTGAGTAAGTATTTAATAAATATTTATGAATAATGATTTTTAGAATTCTTTACTTAAATTTGGTTTAGTATATATAATAGCATTGAGTGCGCATTTAATAAAATATTGATGGATATCGTACATTAATATATATATTTAACGGGAGAGGATCTTCACGTGCTGATCATCAAGAAGGGCGATGAATCCAAGGTCGATTCCTCGACCATCATGAGACCATATCCCAGATAAACAGGAACCGGATAAATTCGTAAATCATCTTCTCTCTTCTACTTTGAATATTTGACTTCAATGATGTGCAACTTTTCTCATTCATTATAATACCACTAGACTATAAGCCCGTTGGCGACTTTCGTATATTCTAGTAGTTAAAATGGCAACTTATAAATTTATAACTATGATAATGGCAACTTATAAACAACTATGATAATTAATCACTCAAGCAGTCACTTTATGTAAATTAACTTAAACGTGTTCTACTTCATATGAAAATCTACCGGTTGTCTGCAACTTGGATAGTTAAAACAAATCTCAAAAGACAAAACTGAATACTTTTATTTTTTTAATTATATTTCAAATTCAAAACAAACCTATATGTAATATAAAAAATAATTAAAGAAATTTATCAATTTATTCGTTATATAAAACTTTATTTTTCAACATCTCTCTACTATGAAATATTGGATGTTACATGTCATATTTTGGTTAACTATATATTTTAATTTTTTATCTCTCTTCTATTAAATAATAATAATTTTTTTTAATTTGGTAAATAATATGATTTCAACACAAGTCATTTTTTTTATTTTTTATAAAAGTTAAAAGAAGATATTTATAAAAAAAATTTAACATGTGTTAAAAGTTAAAACAGAGTGAAGAAAAGAGATGACTGAAGATATGACTATAAAGCAAAACATAATCCTCTTACAACTATAATGATTAAATAAATCAAGTAGAAATATTTTAAATATATGAGTTCCAGCTTATTATTTTTTAATCATCACATTCAACAATGTGATGATAAGTATGCACATTATCTTAATAACTAAATGCTGTCAATACTGATAAGTATGCACATTATCTTAATAACCAAATGCTGTCAATACCTAGCATAGCAAGCTCTAGGGTGTATGTTTTTTTCAACGATAATAAATATATTTTAAGGTCAGTCATCCAGGTAAATCTAATGATCAAAAGGTCATTCATGTCCGTAAAACACAGACATTGTGCTGCAGGGTATCAAGTTAACATCAAACTCAAGTATAGCGTTTGCCAAATGTGGTTCAAATGATATATGGGCATTTTCGACTAAAACTGGCAAACTGCTCACTTTTAAGTTTAAGCTTATGATGAATAATTAAAAAGCTCGGGAGTCATGAAAGCTATGAGAAATGAAGTCACATGGTGTGTTTCTAATATATTCAAGTCCACAAAATAATCAATCCACCACAGGATTACGACTTAGGATTCATAAATTAAAAGAATATTTCATTGAATTTAAAAAAAAGCAACACCCAAATATCACAATAGCTGCTCACATCCACGGTCCATTCTTTCAATCTTTCAACAAAAAATCAACAACTGTAATACTTAAATCTTTGCACGTACGGAACAAAAAATAAAGAAAAATCAAGAATTAAACACACAAAATGAAGAACCTTTGCACATCACTCATTCTTTCAATCTTTCAACAACAGATGTGGATCAAAACGAATCGGCAAAAAAAACCCTAAAAAGAAGAAAAATAAACCTTTTTTGATAGGAATTGAAGGAATGCAGGAGACAAACCAGACGGTCGGAAGCTCGCAACTTGCTTGGGTTTGCAGATTGTCGTGACTTCAAAAACAACAAACCTGCTTGGTCGCAGCTTGTGCGCAGTGACGATCGGAGCCGGTGACGATCGGAGACGGCCGCCCGGAGAAGGAGAAGAGAAGGAGAGAGACGGCGGTAGTACGTTGCAGATCGTCGAGAGAAGGAGAGAGATGGGAGCTCGAGCGGGAGAGTAAAATGGGGAAGGAGGGAAAAATAAGCGCCTTTTGTTAAGCTTTAGCGGCGCCGATCGCCACTATTGATGTCGCCGGTAATGGTGAAGCCGGGAACGCGCCTGAAATCGCCGCTAATGGGCCTGTCGCTACTAAAGGGGTCGCCACTAATGCTACTTTTTCTTGTAGTGCCATCATTCTAAAGAAAACCTACCATTTGAAGGCTAACTTAACTATGATAAAAACTTTGGCTTATCAGAATGTTTCAATTGAGACTTGAACACATGGCCTTCATATTGGAAAGTTACAAGGTTGTCTTCTCCAAGCTAACTGTTCTAGGATTCATTGACACGTTAGTGTATATGTATAATTATCCATTTAATCGTAAGTTCTAGGGTAGAACGCTTTCAATATCAAACTATCCTTAATCATGCCCAATCAAAAGTTAGCACATTATTTTATTGAAAAGTGGCCTAAAATTACCCTAAAAGAAGGATCATAACATATTAACATGTGTACTATTTAACACATCATCATCCTTAAAAGTTTCATATCATATATACCTGACCTAATCTTAATTGAAATTCAAAGTGTAGGTAACCTCATGATGTACAAAACCACCATAGATCTTGAGAATTAGAACAATTAGAAAACAAACATATTAGAGTTTGTTAAGAGTTTCATGCAAACTATTGTCTTGATGCTAATCATTAATTCTTAGAGTTCAAGATATCAAACTTAGATGACTATTTATATTCTACATGATAATCATTTTAATTTTTATCTTTCTGCATGCTTGAGTATGCTTATGTGAATCAATGAATATCTCATATGGTCCTTAAATTGATCATCTTATGACACATGAAAGTTTGTGGTATGCTTGCATGAATACATGAGTAACAATTTTGATAATTTATCTACAAATCTTAATCCTCACATGATAAATTGTGTAAAAAAGCAATAAAATCCTCGAATTGCAAGAAACATGTGATAAACATTGAACCTAATCCTGGTAATGTAAAATTATAGGCTAAAGAAAGGTAGTTGCTTCAAACTAAAAATTTGCTCATGAATATCTTGATAATTACTTCTTTAGTATCTTTAGATATCAAATTAATATATTGATGTCATATGTGCCACTCTTTTAAACACTAGTACAAAAGTGATTTTTTGAGGCGGTTGTGTTTGTTTTTTTGGAGCGGTCTCATTAAAACCGCCTCATAAATTCAAATAGGAATATTCAAACCGCTTTAAATGTATTGAAAGAAATGAAATTTAAATTTTGAGGCGGTTTGTTAATAAAAATGTTTTATGAGGCGGTTATGCAAAAACCGCTTCTAAAAATACATTTTTTGAGGCGGTTGTGTCTATTTTTTGAGGTGGTTGTGTCTATTTTTTGAGGCGGTTTATGAAGGTTAATTTTTTGAGGTGGTTGTGTTATATGAAGCGGTTTATGTATATATCAATTGAGGCGGTTTTTGTGCTAACGTTCGAATTTCAAAAGTTGGCCAATCGATTTAAGTCGTCTTCAACCTCACAACTCTATGTAAACAAATTAAGTTGCTGTCCATCTTCAACCTCAAAATCAAGTAAAATCAAGGTTAGTAATTTAATTATTGTTATATAATTAATTATTAGTTGATTGTTTTTTACTTATTTACTTTTTTTTTTGAATTTATGCAAATTAATATATTTATCTTAATCTCAACCATCAAGCAAAATTAAGGTTAGTTACTAATTAATTATTTTCATATGTTGCTTTTATATATATTCTTATGTATACATGTATTTGTATATTTTTATTGTTTATATATTTGTGAGTGGATATTCATTTAAGATAACCTTTAAAATAGTCTCATTTAGGATTTGTATACATCATATACATACATGTATATCATCATATTATGTTTATGTTTTTTGCTAGATGGATCGTAGTGATTGGATGTATCGTAGTTCACGTACTAGCTCAATATACATGAAGGGCATTCTAAGTTTTCTTAAAAAAGCCGAAGTTGATAAGGCGAACAAAGGAAGTGGATCGATTTGTTGCCCTTGTATAATTTGTAAAAATTTTAACAGATTTGAGGATATTAAAGATATAGAGTTTCATTTGATAAAACATGGTTTTATGCCTAGATACACTTGTTGGTATATGTATGGAGAAACACTTACGGATCGTAGCACGTCATCGACGAATTTAAACAATAATAATATAGAGAAAAACGATTCGTATATTGTTGACGACAATGGCCATTCAAATGACCCCAGTGATAATTTAGATGATATGTTACATGATTTAGAGACTAATATTGATGATGATGAGCAAACAAAGTTACAACACCTATTTGAGGATGCAGAAAAACCATTATACACCAATTGTGAAAAGTTCTCAAAACTTAGTGCTGTGTTGAAATTGTTTAACTTAAAGTCAACTTATGGATGGAGTGACAAAAGTTTCACAAATCTTTTAGTGGTTCTGCATGATATGCTTCCAGAAGGTAACGAGTTACCAATTTCGACATACGAAGCCAAAAAATTGATGTGTCCGATGGGATTAGAAGTTGAAAGAATACATGCATGTCCAAATGATTGTATATTATATAGAAAAGAGTTCGAGAAGCAACATAAATGTCTTACCTGTGGTGCATCAAGATACAAACGTAAAAAGGAAACAGATGCAGTTGATGATGATGTGACAAAAAACGGACCACCGGCTAAAATGTTATGGTATTTCCCTATTATACCGAGAATGAAACGATTGTTTTCAAACGAAAAAGAAGCAAAACTTTTGCGTTGGCATAGTGATGTTCGTATAAATGATGGAATGTTAAGACATGTGGCGGATTCACCCCAATGGAGAAACATTGATAATGAATTTCCAGAATTTGGTAACGAGATTCGAAATATACGGTTTGGACTTAGTTCAGATGGAATCAATCCTTTTGGAAACATGAGTAGCCGTCATAGTACGTGGCCAGTTCTTCTATGCATTTACAATCTTCCACCATGGTTGTGCATGAAACGCAAATATATTATGATGTCCTTGTTGATTCAAGGCCCAAAACAACCTGGTAACGATATTGATGTTTATTTGTCTCCTTTGATTGACGACCTAAAAACTTTATGGAGTTCAGGTGTAGATGTATATGATGCCTACAAGAAAGAATATTTTAAAATGCGGGCCATGATTTTTTCAACCATAAGTGACTTTCCCGCATACGGTAATTTGTCAGGTTATAGTACGAAAGGTAAAAAAGCTTGTCCTGTTTGTGAAGATGAAACAAGTTCAATTTGGTTAAAAAATTGCAAAAAAACTGTGTACATGGGACATCGCAGATTCCTTCCAACTGGCCACATTTACCGGAAGAAAAAAGATGAGTTTGATGGAAATACAGAGGAACGAATAATGAGGAAACGATTTGATGCATTTTCAAGAGTTCAAAATCTAAATATCGTGTTGGGAAAAAGAACTCGTGTTGAGAAAGGATCAATTTGGAAAAAAAGGTCAATTTTTTGGGAATTACCTTACTGGAAGCATTTAGATGTTAGACACTGTCTGGATGTTATGCATATTGAAAAAAATGTGTGTGATAGTTTGTTGGGCTTATTGTTAAATATTCCTGGTAAAACTAAAGATGGAATCAATATTCGTAAAGACATGATAGACATGGGAATACGTAAAGAGCTTGCACCTGTCGAGATAGCCAATCGTATTTATCTACCACCTGCTTGTTATACTATGTCAAAAGAAGAGAAAAGAAAGTTTTGTAAATGTTTGCATGATATTAAAGTTCCATCCAGCTATTCTGCAAATATTAAAAGGTTGGTGTCAATACATGACTGTAAATTGCTTGGTATGAAATCTCATGATTGTCATATTTTGATGACACATATGATTCCCATTGCAATTCGTGGATTGTTGCCAGAGAAAATCAGACATGTAATAACAAAACTTTGTTTGTTTTTTAACAAGATTCACTCAAAGGTTATTAATCCAGAGTTACTCGATACATGGCATAAAGAAGTTATCATCATTTTATGTGAACTAGAGATGTACTTTCCACCGTCTTTTTTTGATGTGATGGTTCACTTGATATCACATATCGTGGGAGAAATAAAAGCTTGTGGTCCTGTTTTTCTACGTTATATGTATCCTTTTGAAAGATATATGGGTTTCTTAAAAGGTTATGTAAGAAACCGTAATCGACCTGAGGGTAGTATTGTTGAAGGATATGTTTCTGAGGAAGTGATTGAATTTTGTACTAGTTACTTGGAAGATGTCAAAAGTATTGGTGTTCCTCTGTCTCGTCACTCGGGTAAACTTGAAGGGGTCGGAGGTGTTGGTATGAAAATATTTAGCCCAAGTTACGATAGTCTACAACTGGCACATTTGTTGGTCTTGAAACACATGATATGTATTGCTCCATATGTTAAAGAACACATGGACATATTAAGGTCAACAAACCGAGGTAAAGACGAAATGTGGTATGTAATGAAGCATAACAAAGAATTTTCAAGCTGGATGAAAACCAAGGTGATAGCAACTAATGTTGATCAAACTGTGAAAAGGTTGGGGCAAGGTCCAGATTTTAAAGTTAGATCTTATCAAGGGTACGATATTAACGGTTATACATTTTACACCAAAGATCAAGATGAAAAAAGTACAATGCAGAATAGCGGAGTTACAATAATAGCATCAACAACCGAATTTGACAGGATGGATCATTCTAAAATGTTAAGAATTGCCAAAGAATCTTATTATGGTGTAATACAAGAAATTTGGGAATTGAACTATCATTCTTTTGTTATACCTGTGTTTAGATGCAAGTGGGTGAATAATCGTACAGGTGTTAAAGTTGACAACTATGGTTTTACACTTGTTGACCTCGCAAGTCATGGCTATGTATCAGAACCATTCGTTCTTGCAAAACAAGTGACACAAGTGTTCTTTGTCAATGATCCAAGCAAACCAAAATATCACATCGTGTTGCATGGTAAACGACGTATCGTTGGTGTTGATCATGTCATTGACGAGGAAGAATACAACCAGTTTGATGAACTACCACCATTTTCAGTCGGCATTCAACCAACAAATGATGGAATGGAAGGAAACACATACATACGATCTGATCACGATGAGGGGATATATGTTGATACTTGATAAATCATGTTAAACTAATGATCAAGGCTAGAAACATTTACATATTCATTATATCTTAAGTTTTAAATTAAAATACTTTTATTAATACAATTTTTTTTTATGCAGGAAGACAATGCTCAAGATAAGACGCATTCAAATTATACAGGTTTATTTTGGCTATCTTATTTTTGTAAGACTTATATATGAAGAGTAAACTTTGTCAAAGACTCTTAATTTTAAATAATAATAAGTTATAAAATAAGTTTTTTTAAGAGTTCGGGTTAATCGGGTTGAGCCGAATAACCCGGCTAACATTTTTGACCCCGAATAACCCGACCCTATTAAGCTTATTCGGGTTCGGGTGCGGGTCAGGTTATCGGGTTCAGGTATTTTCGAGGACCCCTACTTTTTATATTATTTTAGACTTTACTATAATTTTATAAAATGATCATTAGGAATAATATATTAATATAAACAATTTATAAGTTAAAAAATAAGTTTATTTAAGATAAAATTTTAGTGAAATTCGTTTAAACAAATTAAGGAAATAAACATAATTTAAAATCTGTAAAATGAAAAAGAAAAAAGCCTAAATATTGATCCAACCCTCCATATTCTCTATTTTTCCCTCCATATTCCCAATGTGCAGACGTTCCTAAAATTCTCCCACTCAAGACGACGGCGACAAGGTTTACGTTGGAGATTAGTTTCCGATTACTAGGTACGTATGCAGTTCGTTTTGGTTTAAGGGTACTAGGCTCACAATTGTGGTGGATTACGGGTTTACGGTAGTGATTAGTTTCCGATTACAAGGTTTACGGTAGTGATTAACTTCCGATTACTAGGTTTACGGCGGTGGGTTACATACGGTTCGCAAGGGTTCTGGTCTGCAAGGGTTGTGGGGTTGCGCCGTAAGGATTGTTGCCTGCACGTCGTAGTTGTTGGCCTGCGCGTTCGTTGGTGGTGGTCTGGCTGATGGTGATTTGCGCTCGATTACATACGGGTCGCAGGGGTTGTGGTTTGCAAAGGCTGTGGGGCTACGGTGCAAGGGTTTTTGCCTGTTGGTGATTTGCGCTGCAAGGGTTTAGGATTTGCCATACATTTAATGTTTATATATATGTACTGTAGTGATGTTTGCATGTTATTACATTTAATGTTTATATATATGTGTACTGTATGCCCTTATTTATGCATATCAAGTTTTGAGAAGTAGGTTACACTTTGTTTTCATAAGGCAGTAAACAATTTTTTGTTTACAAATGTAACCATTTGTGCTTATAGTGCTATTTTTTTGTTTAATAGAATGTCTAAAAGAGGTAAAAGAGGTGTTTCCTCTTGCTCTAAGAAATGCGGAGAGAAAGATTACATCATTGAATTTGATGAAAATTATCAACCAGTGGGTGAAAACTATCATCGTTTTATGTCAAAGGTTGCATTGAAATGCAAACAATTGTTTCCGTATCACATTGAGACGAGTAAATTTGAAAAGAGCAGGTGGGATGATCTATGGTTGTTAATCAAGGTATTGTAGTTTAATTATTGTAAACTATTGCAATATATGTAATATTTGTTAAATGTTTTGTCTAACTTTTTTTTTGTGAATTGCTAGGAGGAGTATAATATTCAAACTGATGCCCCAAAAAGCTTCCTAATTAAAAAAGCAAAGAAATTTTGTACGAATTTTAGAAGCAAGCTTGCCAGAGACTTTGTAAACATAAATGAGACCCCTTTTCAGAAATATAAATATCTTGATTCTACACACTGGAATGAATTCGTACAACAAAAAACCAGCAAAGAATTTTTGGTATGTGCAAGTTGATTATATTGTTATCATTATTTATGCATGTATATGTTTGCAAGTATTGAAAATAGTTTTTTCATTTTTTGTAAAGGCAAAAAGTAAGAAAGCACTTGCAAGTGCAAAGGCAAATACAAACGTTGCACGCCTAGGACGATCAGGATATACAGTGTTGAAGAAGAAATTTACTATTATATGGCCTCAGCTTGAATCAAAGTATCCACATCTTAAAGACATACAAGATGAACGCTCTAAACTGTGGATAATGAGTAGAGCAATTCAAATCAAAGAAACAAAGTCATATGAACTTGAACCGGACATGCATGAAAAAATTCTCGATTTGGTAAATAAATTAGTTATTTAGTTATATGATTTTATTTATTTAATAGTTTAAAGTATTATAATTTATTTCTTTAAAGGCTCGAATTGAGAAAGAAATGATTCAAGATGGAAGTTATTATGAAGGAAAGGAGGATCCTTTGGTTAGATTACTAGGGCCCGAGCATGGAGGTCGATCGAGGACGGTTTCTGGGGTCATAGGTAATGACATTTATATATAATTGTTTTTTGAATATTTGTATATGTATTAATGTTGTTTTCGATATTGAGTTTATAGGTTCAACTAAGGTTAATGGTGGACTATTCAAACGTGGTAGACACCGGGTAATGAGTGGTTCAAGAGATGATGTGAATGAGGAGAGGGTCTCGGTACGAAGGGTTGACATTAGCCCATGTCTTCGTGATTCGAGTTACGCGTCTGGTGGATCGTATGTTGACTACCCACCTATTGAGGTAATATGTATACATTTGTAAACATAGAGATTATAATCTATATGCATATATGTTTATTAAAAATCTTGTATGGGTTTTGTAGAATTTGACACAATGTGAGTTGTTATTTCCATACAACCTTAGTATGGAATTGACTGTGGCTAAAGGGCAGGCTTGGCCAACTTTAGAAAAAAATTTACATGGAAAAGTAATAAACAAGGATTGTGTAAAGGTCCAAGTGGATACTGTCATTGAAGGCTATGAGAAGTTGCCTGTCCTTGAGGTGACTCGAACAGATGAGATAGTTTTTGTTGGAGATATGCTTCACAATTTCATTCAATGGCCAAGAGAAGCAATAAAGGTATATATTTTTATTAAAAAATATATTTTATCTTATCATATTATAATATTTATGTAAGATTTTTTTATTAAAATGCAGCTTGTAAACAAAGAGGCCTCAAAAAAGGCTCATTGTCCTAGTTCCTCAAGTCATAGAGGTGCCTCGAGAAATGTCTCAAGTCCCGGTTTATCAAGTCACAGAGGTGTCTCACCACAAATACACGACGATGTTGCAACGAGTTCACCTTACATACCACAACAGGTAATTTAAATTAAATTAGTTTGATTTATTTATATTAACAAATTGTTTATTACTTAGGTTGAGGAAATTGAGATGTTTGAAACACAAGTACTACCACAACATGACATAGGATCGACGGGTTTTGTGGATATGGTAATTAATCAACAACTTGTTTTTATAAAAGTTCATACACACACATACTAATGTTTTTTTTTTTATAAATTCTTGTTAGTTATTACAAATTCAACAACCTGTACAACTCAGAAATCTTGATGATAGCGAAGTAAATAATGCTTTCGTTTCCAATCCCAAATTTATCGATCCTGAATTAACCAGTGCTTTGGAAAAGGTCAAGAAGAGGCCTCGTGCAATTCAAAATATTTTTGAAGTATTATCAATGCACATTGGTGATGAAAATGCCATTACTAGTTCTTCACCTGAGGGGATGTATCCAAAGACTTATGTTGAGGCCTTATCATATGTGGAATTGTTACAATTATTCTCTGTGAACGTTTGTCTTGATATCAGCGTCATACATTTGCTTGCAATGTAAGTTATTGGTTTTATATGGGGTAATAACTTTTTAAGTACTATTAAATTTACTAACACTATCACATTTATTTTTTTCTTGATGTAAGGAATTTTTATGAGTTGTCCAATTCTAGTTGTGCCTTCTTTAACCCGAATGACATCTATGGTGATATTTGCATTAAAAATCCCACTCGAGTTAAACAACACATCATGGATGTTTATACATTTCATAGTGACAAAAAGTTTTTTGTGGCACCATATCATGCAAGGTAATTTATATTTTTTGCAACATACAAACACATACATACATGTATAATAATTTTCTATCTTATATTGTAGTGGCCATTGGAGTCTACTTATCATTTCTCTTTTAAGCAAAAAAGGATACATTGCGGATTCTATAAACAAACATAAAAGTCGGGATAATTATGCTCTTTCGTTTATAGTTGAAGAAGTTTTTGGTGTTAGACTTGATTGGGAAATGGTAAAGGTATGTTTCTATTTTTATGACCTTTTTTTCTTGTTTTTAAAATTAATAGTTGTTTTCAATGCAGTGTAAGCAACAAAAATCGGGTTGGGAATGCGGCTTTTGCTTGATAAAAAATATGAACGACTTTATCATTGTTTATCAACATGATTTTCCTGATAGTGTAAGTGTTTTATGTATGTATTAACACTTTGTGTAAGGCATTAAATGCATGTGTTTTAAATCTAACTTTTTTTATTTGGTTTTAGATTTGGAATGAAAAAAAGTTGTTTACACAAGATGACATTAATGAATTGGTCTTAGATTTAGCACCAAAACTTATTAATAGGTTGTTTTTGAATCGGACGTGAACTTGCTTCGAGGAACACACGAGTTGTATGACGATTTAGACGGAGCCTCAAGGTTAGTCAAAGTTATACAAATGCAAAGTTATTCCATGTTACTCAAAGCCAAAAGTCGATGCCCAATTTATGTTTACATTTTCTATAAAGGTTTTATTTCCTTTGTTTATAGCTATCCTTCATTTTTTTTTAAATTTACCATATATATTGTTCACATTTTATCTTTAAGTTGGTGATATATATTTCTAGATATATAGTAAGTGGTTTAGGATCATATTTAATT
This sequence comes from Mikania micrantha, assembly GCA_009363875.1. Taxonomy (NCBI): domain Eukaryota; kingdom Viridiplantae; phylum Streptophyta; class Magnoliopsida; order Asterales; family Asteraceae; genus Mikania; species Mikania micrantha. The sequence goes on along the minus strand of CM018689.1, from coordinate 32,399,311 downwards.
AGTTTTATATGTATCGAATCAAATAAAATGTAGCTAGTTTTTGTAATGGGTTAAAGTTATATTCTAGTTTTAGGTAACAAGTCACATGATAGTATTGAATTAACTCTATTGAACGCAAAATTTACAAAAGAACTAAGAATAACTTATGTTATATTTATATCGTTTTATATGTTTATACTTCTTTATTTCTTTTTATTGATATAATGTTATATTATATGTGTCAGATGTTTTTTTCCACGAGTACGGCTAGCAAGGTGTGAAGAAAAAGCGGGTGGATTAAGTTGTTTGCTAATCAAAAGGAAGATTATGTTTTTTTGGCAAAATTCAAGTAAACATATGTATTAAACTATATTTTAGCAAACTTATGTGGTATTTTGTACATGTAGCTGGATGCATTTGATTATGAGTAAATTAGTATGGCATGTTATTATGTTTTTTTTTTGGAATGTGGTACTGTTAAAGATTTGTTGGTTGTATAAAGGTTTTATTTGTCAATTAGCTAGCTAGGTCCATGTGGGTCAAAATTATATATGCAGGTGGCTTTATAATTAAATTGCAAATAAATTTTTTGAAAAAAAATAAAATGGCACCGCCTCAAAAAATATAGCACAACCGCCTCATAAAGCCTCAAATAGAAATTTCAATATTGTAGACCGCCTCATAAAACATATCGTGATCTTATTTGAAGAGGTTAATTTTACCACAAACCGCCCCAAAACTAAAAAAAGAAAAATAGGATATTAACTTTTAAGGCGGTTTGGTATTTATTGGGGCGGTTCCTACAACCGCTTTAGAAAACAATGATTTTTTGAAGCGATGACATATGAGGCGGTCAAATAACCGCCCCATATAAGTAATTTAACCGCCTCATAAAACATTGTTCTGTACTAGTGAAATCTTTATGCATGTCATCTTTTGTAGAAACTTGGTCACTTGACTCACTTATATACTAAATTGATTAAAACTGACATGTCTTATCCTATTGCCTTGTCTTGTGACATATGATTATCCTAAGTGCACCTTGAATGCCTTTATTCAAAGTGAATGAGTTTATAAATGAAATACAAAAAAAAATTATAATGAAACAAATTGAAAAAAAGTACAAACCTTTACATTTGAAACTTGGCGATTTGCTTTTGGTATCATGTTTTGCTTTCACATTTACTATCTATTTAGCCTAACTATTGTAATGTGCGGTAAAAGAAAATTTTACCTTGATGTGTGGGTTTATACTGATCATCATGAATTGGTGCTATTAATAATTTGTTTTATAAGGGATCACTCTCAAATTTATCCATATAGAGTACGATATAATTGATTGATATGTGATTAGCTCATAGGGGAACTCAACATTTGATGGGAACATCAATAATTGCCTTGCACCAACATACTTGTCAAGAGGGAGCTGAAACAAGTCCAACCTATTTGAGGGCCTAAAACAAGTCCAAAACTAAGGCTTTTTTGTAATTTTTTTTCCAAGTTCCAATAGTAATAAACACAACTAATTGTTAAACTAATCAACATCAACCAGAGGCATGAAATCATAAGATCATATATCTTAAAATTGATCTATCCATATATCTTAAAATTGTCTAATTTAATTAACTGATGACAAAGTTAATGATAACACCTAATAATTGCATAACCTTATAAGTCATCTAATTTTAGGCGGTTTTATGGAGTGTATTAGTATATTACTTAAAGCATATATGAGTAAGGTGCTAAACCTCTCAAATTCCAACATTTCTTAACATAGGAAGACAACTAATTAACATTACTAAAACAATTAACTAATTTAAGGAAGTAGAAGAACCTATGAAGATTTTTGATCTAGGTAGGTACAAAGTCGTGACTAATAATAACTTTGATTGACAAAGTATTAGATAACTTTATTAAATAATTTCTACTTTGATTGCCCTTTCTTGATTTCTCTTTCTAGACTACGTAGCATTCGCTCTCTTGACGTCTGACTTAACTTTCATATACAATCCTAAGACGATTTTTTTATAAATATAAGGAGACAACTAAAGTTGGAGGCCCTTCAAGGATGGGAACCAATGCTCTTGCTTGGGATGCCTTACCTCTTGGGCGCGCGCCCTTGACTTTGTGATCAATCATTGCTACCTTCAAAGTGGAGTTTTTGTTTTTATATTGTCAAAAGAGGGAGATAAATGTAACTTGAGAAAGGTAAAAACAGTCTGAATTAAGAAAGTATGCTTTAAGAGAAGTATGAGTTGAGATTAAGAAGAGAACTAGTGACAAGAGATATGTTGCATATTTACATGATTAATTTTTGTTGACAAATTTAGTACAAATCACATATTTTTGACATTATCAAAATGAGAGAGTTTGCTAAAATAACAATAGTTTAAATTGGGGGAAAAAAACATGAAAACCTTAATTTTAATAATGTTAAAAATAAGTGAAATCTGGTATGATTTGTTTCATAGAAGATTATATGTCACATACAAGCTTCCATTATCAAAATGGGAGGGTTTTTTTTTTTTTGGTAACAATGGCTTAATTGAAAATCACGAAACATTAATTATGATAGTAGTCATATATATGCCACATACAAGTCTCTAAGCACTCAAAATTTTCATATCTTAATAATTGATTCCAAAAATAGCGACATTCTCCTATTATTTCAAAAATAAATATTTATTTTTAAATATAAAAACTCACAATTGTGTACATAAATACATTAAATTAATGTTAATAAATCATAATATGATAATAAATATCACCTTTGTTATATATGTATATGTATATGTATGTATGTGTGTGTGTTGTGTGTGTATATATAAGACATAAGACATTGAATGGTTGATAACTAATATAAATCAAATAACTCATTAATTATAATCTAATAATTAATCTAAAAAGTCAAGTGAATAAAATCTTATCATGTGTCATAATTTTTTTTAATATAAGAGAACATTTAAGACATTTTATCCCTATCGAAAAGCTAGATTTAATATCTTATACTACTAGTAAAAGAGTAAATTTAATGTCACATGGCCATTAACTAGCATGTCCACCACACACATGCCACATGTCAATATAAGACCATTGCCACATAAGTGTAATTTACACATTCATAACGAGAATAAAAGTTGAAATATTCCATTAATTTCCCATCTAAAAATACCCATTTACAATAAATATAATTAATTTTATTTAATAAATATAATTAAGTCAAACTTTAAATTAGGTAACTGAATTTAGTAAAATTTTTTAAAATGTTAATTAAAATATAATCATGTAAAACTTTCCATTTTTAATCAATAATTTTGAAATTCAAAATTTTCAAATTTCATTTTCAAATATTAAATTAATTTTAATTGATGAATAAAAATTTAACTAAATTTAATTATCAAAATACATAATTTAAAATTTTTAAATTCTAACTAAAAAAGAAAATATAATGATAATAATTATTATTTAAGAATGATTAATAATTTTTAATAATTTAAAATTTTTAAATTCTAACTAAAAAAGAAAATATAATGATAATAATTATTATTTAAGAATGATTAATAATTTTTAATAATTTAATATCATTAGATGGTAAAAATAAAATATGTCAAATAATAATAAATAAGTTGTTTTTTTAAACAAGTTTTATGTCTTAATTTTTATATGTATTTATTATGTAAAAATATATATAGTTTGTTGATTATATGGTTAATATGATTATTAAAGCTATAATCATTCACACTTTGTATTAATTATGATTATTTAAATAGTTGTTCTCAATATTTAATTCATACTATCGTATTTAACATACTTAATGATCATTGACAGTTTTGTTTATTATTTTTTTTAATTAAATATCTCAAACATTATTTTTTTAAACTAATATATATACACACTCTTTTGACTAATTGTTTGTAAAGACATAATTGGTTTATCTTTCACATGTTTTTAATCTATGTTATCTTTTAATGTTACAATTTTTATAAAAATTAATTTATCTTTGTTTGTGTATTTTTAATTCATTATTTTAATTAACTAAACCACCTCGACTCACATACATAATGAAGATAATAAGAGTAATTATATTAAACAAACTATTTTAACGTTTCAAATTATCTAAAAATGGTGTCACATATTATTTTTATGTATGTTTAATGATTGAATTCGTAATGCTTTATGTCGATTGTAATTATATCGTTTTATTAAAGTCTTTTTTCGATTTGCATCTTAACTTTAAGTCACCAATGTGTTACATGAGCTACTAACCTAATAGTGATAATAAGTGTTGTAATCTAATATATTCTAATTACTTTAATATTTTATATAAAGTTTATCTTACCTCTTTTTTTAAACATTTATAACTTTTTTATATTACATTATTTTTTATAAACTTGACAGGCCTGTATTTACAACAATTTAGCAAACATAAAAATAAAATATTATTATTATTTTTTTTGAAAATGATAAACTACGTCATTGTAATTTTTAAGTTCAATCAATACAAGAAAGAAGCAACAATCAAAATTGAAGCCTTTGTAAAAAAATCCGGAGTAGTAAGCGGTAATAATTGATGCATATAGATTCATTTTAAAAAACGTTAAAAAGTCAAATTAGTAGGCACCAACAGGATTATAAATCCGGTTTATTGTATTTCAAGTAAAAGAATAGTTGTCAACATCTGGTCTCCATCACATAAGTTCTCTTTTGTTTGACTACTGCATAAAAATTGATTAGCAATATCAATTTCGAAACCACAAAATGGATTTAAGAAAAAAAGAAAAGGATTAGTCTGTTGTTTCGCATATATATGTTTTATTCTGTCAAGTGGGAAAAAGTAAATTTTTTAAGAGAAAGGGAAATACAAAACAAAGGGAGAATTTGATTAATTTAAAAAAAAACATCAGTTAGATATTTGGTTAGGGGATTAAGATTATAAATAATAAAGTAGGTTCGATAACCCTTGGCACAAAATAGGTTTAATTGTCATTAGCCAAAATTGTGGGATTGATTGTTAACATTGAAGTGGGATTCACTATCAACATTTGACAATGAAACGATATTGATTATGATCAACAATGAAAAAGCTAATTTGATTGTTAATATCTGAAAATCATGATTAATTGTCATTAGCAAAGGCATGATTGAATATCATTAGCGAGACAGGTTTGACTTCTATGAACATAAATAGTGGATCAAAGGAACTACGATTGTTTCTTTTGAAATATTGTAAAAAAAAAAATACTAAAAGAAAGGTATGATCAATGAGGGAAGTTTCATAAATAAAAATTATAGCAATCAAAGAAGGATGAACGACAATGCCTTTTCATTAATGCGGTTCTCAACTATACAAATTATATAATATAGGCTTGAAAGATTAGAGCATATTCCATGTTCATGGAATACGGAGAGCAGTCAAATCAACACTACGAACTGAAGTGGGGCAAAAGAAGAACAACCAAGTAATTACAATATTATATCAATCAATTATTAAAAAAATGGTGTTGCAAATTGATACCTTACTATTTGGAAAGCATTAAAGGTTTAACATGTAGGAATTGATAAGTTAAGGATGTAACACCCCTACTTGTCGTCACCTGATAATGTCACTTATCACTCTTGAAAGGTTGCGGAAGCATAATGGTGATATCTCAGAGATGGGGTGCAACTTTACTTGAATTGGTTTCACAACACACAAGATTAATTTAAAGAAAATATATTACAATAATAATGCTGCTATTACAAACCATTAGTTACGCTTCACAACTTAAACACCCTAAACATCCTGAATTAGTTAATTACAAGATGCCTGAAAGTGCAATGCTCACCCACCGTCACTGTCTACCTGCAAAAGTTTTAAACTCTGAAAAGTCATCATAAAGCTTATGAGCTTGTACACAAGACTCGATACAATATGATATGTTAAGTATAGTCAATGATACACACTGACACAATTGGAATAATCATGTGACTTATATATAGTTCCTTTCCGACTGAAAGATATGATACTACACAACAGTAATCATACGTGCCTCATTGTAACGCATACACGTTGAAGTTGATATTAGAAATGGTAACAAAGATTCACACAAGTGGAGATGCAATCTTCCTAGCAAATGGGGTTTTTAGCCCGATAGTATTACCATTGTTTACTTGTTCGGCCCCACATGGGTTCACTAGATACAGTTCTAAGAATGAGGACTTTTTGATATGTCACTTTGATACCCACGATCGTATTATTAACATGGATTTCAAACAAGAATGATGTGAACTTATAACCTAATTGTCACAGTCTCCTCCTATTAGAGAAATTTCGTACCGAAATTTGGTGAAGACTTACCTATAGACAACTGGTTAGGAAAACAAATAAGGATATTTCTCTTTTATACAATCCTCACGCTCCCATCTATATTCAGGTCCACGCTGAGAATTCCATCTAACTTTGACAATTGGAATTCGACTTTGTTTCAGCACTTTGACCTCTCTATCCATTTCCTCTACTTGTTCTTTAGTGAATTGAAGTTTATCATCAATATGAATTTCTTCAAGAGGTACTATCAATGATTCATCTGTTAAGAACTTTTTCATATTCAATACAGGAAAAACATCATGTATGTTGCTAAGCTCAGGAGGTAATTCAAGTTTACAGGCTACCATTCCAATTCGTTCTAGAATTTTGAATGGTCCTACAAATCTTGGTAAGAGTTTACCTCACTTTCCAAATCTTAATATGACTTTCCATGGTGACACTATTAACATGACTCGATCACCTCTTTGAAATTCTAGGGGTCTCCGACGATTATCAGCACAACTCTTTTGACGATCGCGTGCTGCTTTGTTTCGTTCCTGAATAAACGTGATATTGTCTGTAATTTCTAGTATAAATTCTAGGCCAATGATTTGATTTTCACCTATCTCTGACCAACAAATAGGAGATCGACATTTACGTCCATAAAGTGCTTCAAATGGAGCGCAATGAATACTAGTATGACAGTTGTTATTGTATGAGAATTCAACAAGTGGAAGATGAATATCCTAGCTACATCTGAAATCAATTACATAGCTCCTAAGCATATCCTTAAGAATTTAAATATGTACGCTCTGTTTGCCCATCCTTTTGTGGATGATAATCTGTGCTCATATTGATTTGCATGCCTAGAGCATTTTTGAAGATTTTGCCACCATGTCTGGATACAATCTCTTTGACATAGAGTTTAGCTAGTCGATCCATAAAATAATCTTTTCGGATTAGTAAGAAATGTGCGGATTTCGTAAGGCAGTCAACTGTGACCCATATAGAGTCATGATTGTGCGACGTTCTAGGTAGTTTGGTAATGAAATTCATATAGATCTGATCCCATTTCCACATGGGAATATCTGGTTGTTGCAATAACCCAGAAGGTCGTTGATATTTTGCTTTAACTTTAAGACAAGTTAAACATCTATCCACGTATTGTGCTATATGTTTCTTCATCTCACGCCACCAATAAAATTCCTTAAGGTCTTTGTACATTTTGTCGGCACCTGGATGAATAAAATACCTAGATTGGTGCACTTCATCCAAAATGATTGATCTAACGTTACCGAATAGAGGAATCCATATTCGGCTTTTGAAATACAACACTCCATCAATTTTGGTATCTAATTGTTTGTCTAATCCTCTAAACTCCTCAGCTGGGTAGTTTGTTTCTTGTAAAGCTTGCTGCTGAGCCTCTCTAATTTGAGGAATCAGATTGGTTTGAATAGTCATTCTAACGCTCTCACACGTAAAGGTTTGACTTGTTACTTGTGACTCAAGGCATCGGCTACGACATTCGTTTTACCTGGGTGATAACGAATTTCATAGTCATAGTCATTTAGAAGTTCTACCCATCGCCTTTGTCGCATGTTCAAAATCTTTTGATCTAGAATGTGTTGAAGACTTTTGAGATCAATGTATACAATATACTTTGTTCCGTATAGGTAGTGTCTCCAAATCTTAAGTACAAATACTACGGCACCAAGTTCTAGATTATGAGTGGTATAATTCTTCTCATGTATTTTTAACTATTGAAAAGCATAAGCAATTACTTTGTCTTTCTGCATTAATACGCATCCGAGACCCTGACGAGGAGCATCACAATATACCGTGAAGTTTTCTGTACCTTCCGGTAGTGCAAGTATAGCTGCATTGCAGAGTTTGTGTTTCAACAGTTGAAATGCCTCCTCGTGTTGGGAACCCCATATAAACTTTTGATTCTTATAAGTCAAAGTTGTTAGTGGCAAGGCTAGTTTTGAAAAAGTCTTAATGAATCGCCAGTAATAACCTGCGAGTCCTAATAATTGACGAATTTAAGTTGGGTTTTATGGTGTTTCGCATTGTTTTACAGCTCTAATATTGTTGGGATCCACTTGTATACCATTTTCATTTACCACATGTCCAAGAAACTCGACTTCCCGTAACCAGAATTCACACTTGGAAAATTTGGCATATAACTTTTCTCATGATAAAAGTTCCAAAATTAGTTTCAAGTATTGTGCATGCACCTGTTGGTTTTGGGAGTAAATGAGAATGTCATCAATAAATACAATCACGTACTTATCCAGATAAGGTCTACATACTCGATTCATCAAATCCATGAAGACTGCCTGTGCATTTGTGAACCCAAATGACATTACTAGAAACTCGTGATGTCCGTATTGGATTATGAAAGCCGTTTTAGGAATGTCTTCATCGTGAATTCGTAACTGATGACATCCAGACCTTAAATCAATATTAGAATGATAAGTAGCACGTGCAACTATCGAATAGATCATCGATACGTGGTAATGGATAACGATTCTTGATTATTAATTTAATGAGTTTTCTGTAGTCAATACACATTCTGAATGAACCATCTTTCTTTTTCACAAAAAGAATTGGTGCACCCCAAGTTGAAAAACTTGGTCAAATTAATAAAACCTTTGTCTAAAAGTTCCTGCAGTTGACCTAAAAGCTCTTGCATATCTAAAGGTGCTAACGATAAGGAGCTTTAGCAACAGGTATTGCACCTGGAATCAAGTCAATATGAAACTCAGCTTGTCTCATTGGAGGTAATCTTGATATATCATCAGGAAAGACTTCTGGAAAATCTTTGACTACAAGAATATCTTCGATACAGTTTTGTAGAGGAAGACATTCAAACACTTAAATACATTTTGAAACTTTGAAAATGAGTGTTAACGAGTTACTTGATGTTATGCGAGAATGATAAGTTAACATTGCATCACAAGAAAGTAGTTCCAACATACAATGGAAGACAAGAGAATGGTTAGAAAACTTTATGGGTTCAATACTAAAAAGGTTTATTCTGATAGTTGCTATGATTAAGCTGTTGATCTTCATACGATGCCATTCTAAGAAGTGGTTGGAAGGTTAAAGGCCTTTAATGAATGTCTAAAGTAGATGAAAAAAAAAGAAATTTAAGCACCGAATTGCGAGCATTGCAATTTTGAAAACTCAAATAGTGAGGGTGTTGGACATGGTTGAGGAAGAGGTTGGTCGTTTGAGAAAGGTTTGGGTGACAATGGAGTACAAAGGGACAATAATCACGTAAGGTGTCAAAAATGTAATGAACTTGAACATTACAGAAATGAATGTCCAAAATTTAAAAAAATAAAAAGTGGAAAATTTGATCCGGGATGGGGATGATGAACCAACACTATTGTAAAGGTCAAAATAGATCAAAAAGTTGAAGAGCTTACTCAAACTAAATTTAGTTTCAGCAGGAGTGTTGAAAATATATATTAAACTTATTTATTACTAGTTTAAGGATCATGTATGTTATTATTTTTAATTGTATTAGTTTGGGTAGAACTTGTAAATATTGTGAATAAAAGGGTTCTAGTGAAGAAATTCATAGTTAAAAATCATTACCCTGAATACAAATAGGGGCTTGAAAAAGTAATTTTAACATATAATTTAACATTGCTTGTGTGTCCATTAAGGGCAATTTCTTTGAAGTTCACCGAGCCACTTGTTTGTTGTCGTGCTTTGCGTGCTCTTTATGGTTAGTTGGGTATTCAGGGACCCCTGAGTTATGTGATCTAACAAATTTAATGGGCTCCAATTTTGTAGTGATTATCAATTTAAAAAACATTTTCTTTTGATGTTTTGAGATAATCTCTATAGATTTATTAGGTTTTAGTTCAATGAAAGCTATAATTCAGCCAAATTATCAATATCTATAGTTTTGATTGCATCTTTTGGTTTATTACTAGTAATTCCTCACAAATAGTTTCAATTGTTACAGGATGGGGTGTTCACGGTCCGGTTCCAAACCGCAAAACCGCCCAAATCGTTCATCGTTTCGTTTCACGATTAGTTGTTTTTTAAACATTCGAAAGGTCGGTTTCAAAATTTTTAAAACCATGATAAACGGTTTGATTTACGGTTTTCATAAAAAACCGGTCCTAAAAAACAGAAATGGACCGTATATGTGTGTGGACACGATATATAAATATAGATGCACATATATACACATAGATATATTGATATATACATATATATATGCATATACATATGTTTATATATGTGTGTATGCACATATTGAGTTCTTGATTTATTCATGATTTAAAAAAAATACATATAAACTTTGTGTAAATAGTCAGTGTTGAACTATAAAGGTTTCGTTTGATTCGATTTTATTTTTAACGAGATCAAAATCCCAAATCTTAAACCAAACCAGAAGAAAACCTTTGATAACGGTTCGCTTTGGTTTTTATTTTGAATGGTTCGGTTTGGTTTTCATTGTTCAAAAACCGTTGTTAACGGTTCGGTTATGGTTCTACTTAAAACTGTAAAAACCGAACCACGAACACCCCTACTTTTAGGATTGTAATGAGTTTCAGGTGTAGTGATCACATTGAATCCTAAACCAAACTTGTTTTCTCTATGGAGTTAAACAATAAACATTGAATCCTAAACCAAACTTGTTTTGTCCATGGAGTTAAACAACAAGAAGCTTTTGGAAATTATTGAAGGAATTGGCCCATATGATAACATGGACTCTAGTTTGAGCCAGTTTGTCTATCTTAGTGTAACACCTCGTATCTCAAGAATATTATATAATAAATAAATAATAAGATTTATTGTTGACTGGTCAAATAGGGTTCGAACGGGTTAAATAAATTCAAGTGAAAAGATGGTCGGTTGAATTTAAAAGATGACCCGTCTGCATTCGGTTTAAACTGGACCCAAACACAAATGAGATTAACTGATATTAGAATGTATGTATATGTATGTGTATATATATATATATATATAATAGATTACGTTTAAAAGGAAGAAAAAAAAACATACGTTACATACATTTACAATATAAATGGGCTTTAGGCCCAAATGAGATATTATGTTGAAAACAACATGCTGCACTCAGCAGCAGAAAGACGCCGTCGAACAGAAAGAAAAAAAAAGAAGAAAGGAAGCAACAGCAGCTCGTATCCTCGTAGGGTGAACCGTAGAAGAAAAAAAAACAGAGAGAGAGAGATTTAAAGAACCAGCAGTATATTGAAGATCTCATGAACTTTGAGGTATGTTAACTCTCTCAAGCACTAAATTAGTGTTATTGAGTTTAGGAGTAACCCATTAATACACTTTCTTTCAGAGGATCGGTTATGAGAGCAAGTTAAAGTTGTCAAATCCTATATCAAACATATTAGGGACGATATTGGAAGAAAGAAGCTTCAAGGTTAGTTTTTATTACTTAAAAACTACTAATTGTGTGGATTTGGGTAAATGTAGGTAAGGTAAATTTTTAGGGTTTCAAGAAATTCATGCTTGTTGTAGGAAATCTCAAGAAAGATGATTTATGTTGAGTTGAGTGTTGATTGTGAAGAAATTAAAGATTTCAAGTAAGGTTTATTTCCTTTGGTTAAGGTTCTAAGTTAAAAGTTACTTACAAGGTCAAAAGAAAGTGAAATTTGACTTGGGTTTGTAGGTAATGACCACAATTGCAAAGGATTGAACTTGATTATTGTGATACACTTGAAAGGTATTATATACATTGATTTTAGTTGCTCAATTTACTCAAAATATGGTTTTTGATAACAATTAAGGCCCTTGAGATCGAAATGGTCATTTTTGACTAAATCGAACCCATAAGTATTTTTAGGAACAAGTATAAGTGGATTATGTTCAAGAGCATCTATATAAGTTAACTTGAATATAAAAGATTAGAATTTAGTCATTGAGCCTAAAGATGGTTGTAAATTGTATAAAATGAATGTTTAGAGAAAGTTTGACTTTTTAAAAGTCAAACTGTCAAAAATCTAGGATTTTTCTTTAAACCATCACTTTGATTGATGATCTTAAAAAGATTAGTTGTATGATTAACCATGTTTGACTAGTCGAGACCCTCTCGGTCTAGTATGAGCAATAATATATATATATATATATATATATATATATATATATATATATATAAGAATTAAAAAGGGATTTAAAGATGATTGAAAGGACTTTTAAGAGAAGATTTGAAAGGATTAATCATACTTAAAAATAAATTATTCTAAAACGAATAAAAGCACCTCCGGTTATAATTACGACTATTACCGACTTATAAATTTTGGTAATATGTCATAAGGATCAAGATTAAGGATTCAAGTTTTAGGTCGTGAGACCACTTTCTAAACTCACGTGTTAACTCAAAATGTTTATTATAAATTAGATTTGCACGTGCGTGATTAATCTTACTCACCCGGACTTGGTGAACCTGCTACTTCAGAGTTTACGAACCGGTCTAATAACTCAGGTGAGTCTTGACCTCCCCTTTTTACTTAATTGTTTTGGGGATGTATCTGAGCTCTTTTAAAAGGGATTTTTACTTAAAGGATTTTATTTAAAGGATTTTTATATAAAGGATTTTTATGTGTGTTGCTGTAAGATAAACTGTACCTCTTAGCTAGCATTGCATAGACTTAGGTACGTCCGGTTTATGGATGTTGGTCAAAGGCAAATCATCAAGGTAGGGGGAAGGGGTGGGCCGGTTTAACCGTAAGACCTACTTACAACTACCTCGGGGCATATACGTGTTCAAACGGATCCGTGCGAATTGGAGGTACCTTGCTCTAGAAGCTAAGGATAAGGATAAGGATTAAGGATGGGGTCGTGTATTCGACTCCGGCCTACGGGCCAGTCCCTACGGGGATAAGGGATTGCCGGACGACTGTCACTACGGTGGAGTTGTTGCGGTTGACGTCAAAGATAAGGGATTTGGTGTAGCACTGCAGTGGACCCCATGTGTGTCATTCAACACTGTAGCTGCACCAGTGGCTCTAGAGGAGTGTATATGTTAACAAACACCGCGTTAGGATCGTTGACGGACGAATACTTAACGTTGTGAGACTTGATTTGACAACCAGTTTACTTGCACACACAAATATGATTTGATTATTATTTTAACTGTCACTGGCCATGACTCACCAACTATGTATGTAGTTGACTTGTTTTAGCTCGCGATACAGGTAATACAGGAACAGGAAAGTGAAGGGATTTAACAAGGATGCTGACAAGAACTTAAAGACTAACTTTTTGAACCCGTATACATGATAAGGCTAGGGATGTTGTTTAAATATCGATCTAAAGATTTATTAATATTTTGTAACTACTCCACTTAAGCACATTAATGGTGCAACTATTACACTGTTTTAAAAAGTTCAAATTTATTCGTAATTTTGCGGTCAATATAAGTCTTCCGCTGTATTTATCAGGCTAAGGATGATACGACGTGACACCCCTGGGATCGGGGTGTTACACTTAGTTTTTATTTTCGTTAAATAATCACAAGTACAGCTTAAATAATCAGTCCTTTTCATGTTTAAGTTTATAAATTAGTCTGATTTAAATTCTTTTTTGAGCAGCCAACCTCTAAGGTCACCATGAGGAAATCCACAACTAATAAAACCCCTTGGCTCAACCTGGAGCAATATTTGCTCAAGGTGAGTGTCACACCTCGGGCCGGCGAGCTAGATCGAATTTCCCATTGGGCGGAATAGTCAAGGGGCATGATATCGGGTGATGACTGAGCTAATGATATTGTATACATGGCACATTATATATAATGAGAATAATTAAAACGAACTAGAATTACAAAGTTAAATTACATCAGGTCGAGTTCAATAGTTTAACATTGTAAGTCTATCAAAAAGAATTATAAGTCAATCTATTTTGTAACTGTACAGAATATAAAATATACAAAATGGTTCACATGATATAATCAAAAGTATGCATCATAAAAGTAGCTAGGTCCTCTATGTTGGGCATCCTAGCAAGTATCTTGGTGAGTAAACATGTTCGTCACTTGAGAAAATATGCAAAATTAAGTCAACACTAGGTTGGTGGGTTCATTTGATTGGGTTTTCTGAAAATGTTTGAAAAGCGTTATTTTATCCAAAACTTATAAGAGTCTAAACCTTATACCTCAATACCGACATAATCCCGTCAAGTCAAGTAAAACTTATGTATAGGACATACGTACCAACGAGTGGAGCCGCCAACCCACCACACACTTGACATGACATGATTTTGTCTTTACTGGAAATTAAAAGTTTCACTCTGACCCTAAATTCGTAACTTCTTTATTTGTAAGATAATAGTTTTTTGAATAACCTAGAGTATAGTGTTTAGTATTGTAAATGATTATCTGTACAAAAGTTAGTATTTGAAATAATGTTAGTATTCAAAGTTTAGTATTGAAAATAAGTATTTTCATTGAATTTCCCTGGCACAGATTTCTATCTTAAACCTCATTACCAATATCATCCTATCAAGTCAAATAGTGCTTATGTATAGGTCATACGTACCAACAACTGGAGCCAGCCCACCATACACATGACATAAAACTACTTTACCATATGGTAGAAATTAAGGTCTCCATCTTGCCTTTCACTTCTCAACCCTCTTATCAACTCAAGGGATTAGCTCAAAGCTCAACACGATGGTTGATAGTATTCCCCCACACATTCTCATCCTTGATAATAACGTTCAAAGAGAATATGTAACTAATGGATCTTAATGGAATAGCCCCTAGGACCACAATCAGCATATCCAAAGTCTACGCCTTCGACGAAACTAGTTACAAAACAACATGAGATGACAACATGGGCTACCAAATGGCTACGGAGAAATGACACCAAGTCAATATAGAGGCCATCTGGCAGCCACTTGATGACTGTAAGTATTTGGTGTACCATGTGCACATGTATTACGGTATTCTCAATATTTCCACTATTGAATTCCCAAAACAATGTAGAGTAAATATTTTGAATACGTATTTTAAGTATAGTAAGTATTCAAAATATTGTAAGTATTCAAAGTATTGTAAGTATTCCAAGTATTTTAAGTATTGTAAGTATGGAAAATGTTCTAAGTATTCTATGTAAACTAAATATTTCTAAAATCCAAGCACAAATCCCTGCGTAAAAGTATTTAGCAATAATATCTACTGTAAATAGAAACATGTTATAATCATACTAAATTAATTAGCATGTTTCTTAGCCTCACAGTTTGTAAAACATAACTGTTTAAAAGGGGCTATGAACTCACATGTCTGTGTCTGATGTTTGATTGGGTTATAGTGATGCGCACACACTGTTTGTAGATTGATTGTGTTCAAAACCTGTATTTCATTGGTTTATGTTCAACATTGTAAGTATTTGTATGTGTTCAACTTTGTGTTTAAGGGGTTTTTTATACTTTAAGTGATCTAACTTAGCTTTCATGTGATTTACTAGCCCTTTTTATATAAATGGGTATTGTATCTAGGATCTTAATCCATATCAAAATGTAGTATAGTTGGGTTTTAAAACAAATTTTGGGATTAAAACTCTTATATTTCCAACCTTGCCAAAAAGGTGAGGATCAAATAATCCATGCATGCATATTATACCATTTTAAAAAAAAAAGTATTCCATATTACCTAATATACATATTATACCCAATCAACAAAGTTTCTCATCATGATAAAATAAGTGACACGCAGAAGGTTGGATAAAAATGACAAAACCGTTAGTGTTAACTGTTAAGGTGTTGATCCCTTTAGTTTCAAAGATTCAAGCCCAACTAAGATGGATTGATATAAAAAATGTTGCTTAAGAAAAAAGGAATCTAAGAAATAAGCATATTGGGCTATAAGTGACTAGATATTGAATTAAATTGTTAATTGGTAATTAGGTTTTACCATGGGTAATGCATATTGGATTATTTGGGTATTAGTTTGGGTTTTAAATTGGGCTTTATAGTGGTCATTAAAATTTCATGGGGGTCAAAAATAAAAATTCTTGGGGGTCGGTCGAGATTAAATCGTATATATAACAAATAATTTTTTTTTCATGGGTGTCGGCCGACCCCATGATATGTATGTGTGTCCGCCACTGGCCATATACATTACTAATGTCAATGATGCCTTGGTCGAACCTGGCCTCCATCAAACTTTTTAATGTGAACATAAGTCATGGATAATTTCCAAGCCACTCGTCGATACTACTAGTATCGATCGTGCTAACCAAACTTGATAATATCGATAGATGCTAAGTTCCATCTCCTTGGAGAACATATAACTTACTAGTATCGGTGAAAACTTGGAACATTTTGAGACATCAAACTTAGTAGATTCGATGAAAGGTGCTGCTCCCACACAGGTCATCGATACTAATATGTGTGAGGCCCCGAAACCGGGCACCTCACAGAGGTTGGTTTTCATCATAACACATAGCTCTTAAACTAAAAACTTTCATAATCATGCAGCGGAAATGTAAACATAGTTTGATAAACAGAAATCAATAACATGTCTGTATCAAAATCACATTGAATTGCCAAAACCACCGGATCGTGTGACTCTATGCCCGAGCTCCATGCCTCCTCTTATCATACCTTCAACCTGACATACATGCTAAATCAAGTCAGCTTACGCTGGTGAGTTCTAGTTTTCATAAAACAACATTAAACATACTTAACATACACATCATTTCATACACATAGTCCATAACCTTAGCACATAACATCCTTACATCATCATCATCATACGTTCCACTGTTACAATACGAACAGGAGGCTTATGCCTGCACAAGGCTCCATACCCAGTTATAGTCGTGGTTGACTATCATACCCAGTTATAGTCGTGGTTGACTATCATACCCAGTTATAGTCGTGGTTGACTATCATACCCAGTTATAGTCGTGGTTGACTATCATACCCAGTTATAGTCGTGGTTGACTATCATACCCAGTTATAGTCGTGGTTGACTATCATACCCAGTTATAGTCGTGGTTGACTATCATACCCAGTTATAGTCGTGGTTGACTATCATACCCAGTTATAGTCGTGGTTGACTATCATACCCACCCATCACAAGAGCTGGTACATCTTTCATACTTATCCTATAACACGTATAGGACATCGTTCGTTCGTCATACATGATATACTAGCATTATATCATCTTTTATCATAATCATCATAACATTTACTGCTAACATCATAACATCATTCATAGCAGTCATCATGGCATCTTAGACATGTTATACTAGCATCGTCTCATCATACCATCATAGCATACTGTCATCATGCACAGTTCATCATAACATACTAGCATCATCAGCATATCATAATATCATGTCATCATGCCTACATATCATACTTTCATCCTAGCAACCTAGGACCTTGTCATACTCCTATAACGGTTCTCATAGTTATCATCATGAAGCATGTTATCATAAAGCCATCATCATATCAAATGCTAGCATCATCTTCATGTCATGTTATTCATTATCATAATTCATTTCTCATGCATTCATCATACTTAACATACTTTCATGCATAGATCATACTAACACATACGCATGCATACATAGTCAGGCCATACCATCATTCATTCATCATCATAAGCACATAACATCATAACATAACCATAAGCATGTATGTCAGCCCAAAACAGTTAACATGAAATAGGGCGTCTAGAACTCACCTGACAGTAGACTCCTGTTAACCTTAGCCGAACTCCTTAGCTAGGGCCTTAAGGACCTATATCAATTACATCATATCATCACATACCATCACATCACATACTTAGACTTAGAAATTATTCTAAGTCCTCATAGCCTACTAGTCCCCCTTATTGAATCCAAGTTCTCAACACTTAGCTAAGTGTTCGAAACCCTTGAAATTCATTAAGTCTTCATGTACACGAAATCCATGAGTATTCGAAACTCCAGTACACGAAATACCCAAGGTACACGAACCCCCTTGTGTACACGAACATCCCTGTGTACTCGAAACCAATGGTGTACTCGAAATCACCACATACTCGAAATACTTGTACTCGAAATACTCATGTACACGAAATGGCCCTGTACTCGAATTACCCATGTACTCGAAATACTCGTGTACACGAAATTCTAAGTATGATTTTCGAGTACCCTTAGTGTATAGCTTCGTGTACTCATCATTTCGTCATTAAACATCTCAGAAATTCATCTAAGGCCTTGGGGAGCTAGTTCTAGGTTCCTTAGGTTGTTACCAACGTATTGGAACCTCAAAGTTACGAACTTTACGCATAAAGGTGTGAGCTTTATGCATAAGTTCACTCTTTGTCTAACCATTCTAACTTTTTCATAAAAATCCTAGCCTTTTTGATTTAGAACACTTACTTGAAGTTAGGTGATCACCCCTGTAGATTCCCGTGCGTTTCCTCCTTCGTTTGGTCGATCAAAAGCTCGATCCTTGAAGTTTCTTGGTTCCGACTTCGTGTACTCGAGAGAGAACGTGCTCAGCCAAAGGTTCGCACATATCCCAAGGCACTACTATTTATAGGCAGTGTCTGGTACTCGAAATTTGGAGAATTTCGAGTACAGCTTCGAGTACAGTGTACTCGAAGTTCCATATCGAGTACACGAACTTGGGACTTCAACTTGGTTATTTTTCGTCTACTTTCCTTTAAGCTTATTATCCGTTACCCATTCGTAAGTTCCAATAACTTGTATCTTAGAAAAATTTGGGATGTTACAAGTCTCCCCTCCTTACAATAGGTTTCGTCCCGAAACCTGCCTTGTTACAAATCGAACAAATGAGGATACAACTCCCTCATCTCGTCTTCCAATTCCCACGTCGCGTCTGAACCTTTCCGATGCTTCCACTGAACTCTTACTTGACGAACCGTTTTATTCCTTAACTGCTTTTCCTTCGTATCCACAATGGCGACTGGTTCTTCAATGTAGTTCAGTCGGTCATCTACCTCAATGTCATCCAAAGGAACATGCGCCTGCTCGTCTGCCAAGCACTTCCTAAGATGCGACACGTGAAAGGTAGGATGAATCCCGTTTAGCTCCTCTGGTAGGTCCAACCGATACGCGACCTTCCCTACCCTTGCCTTTATCGGAAATGGTCCAATGTACCTCGGACTCAACTTGCCTCGCTTTCTGAATCGAATGATTCCCTTCCATGGTGATACTTTCAGCAACACTCGATCGCCAACATCAAACTCGATCGGTCTTCGGCGCTTGTCAGCGTAAGACTTTTGGCGATCTTGTGCAGCTTTCATACGTGCTTTTATCACCCGTAGCTTTTCTGCCATATCAATCACAGCAGCCTTGTTTCCCATTTCTTTCTGTCCAACTTCACCCCAGCATACCGGGGTTCTACATCGTCGTCCGTACAACGCCTCATATGGGGGCATTCCGATACTAGAGTGATAGCTGTTGTTGTATGAGAACTCCACCAAGGGCAAGTGGTCATCCCAGCTTCCTCCAAAATCGATAATGCACGCCCTAAGCATATCTTCCAATGTTTGGATAGTCCTTTCTGACTGTCCATCAGTCTGAGGGTGATAGGCGGTACTGATATTTAACCTCGTTCCCATAGCATCATGAAACTGCTTCCAGAATCTAGAAGTAAACCTCGTATCCCGATCTGACACAATGGAGACAGGAACTCCATGTCTGGTCACAATCTCTTTCACGAACAACTCAGACAACCTTTCGGACGTATACGTTTCCCTGATAGGAAGAAAGTGTGCACTCTTCGTCAGTCGGTCCACAATCACCCAAATGGTATCATGTCGCTTAGCTGTCTTTGGTAGCTTGGTAATGAAATCCATGGTGATGTGTTCCCATTTCCATTCCGGTACCTCTAGAGGTTGCACATATCCGTAGGGCTTCTGATGTTCAGCCTTCACTTGCGCACAAGTAAGGCACCTGTTCACATACTGCATCACATTAAACTTCATGCCCGGCCACCAATAATCCTGACGGAGATCTTGATACATCTTCGTTGCACCGGGGTGTACCGAGTATCGTGACTTGTGGGCTTCATCTAAAATCCTCGCTCGAATGTCCCCATTTCTGGGCACCCACATTCGACCGAATCGTAGCTTTATCCCATGATCATTGTCTTCCAAGTTCTTGACTTGTCCGAAGACGCGTTCAAAACCCACATTCTCTTCTTTCAATCCCTCCTGTTGCGCCTGTTTGAGCTCGTTCAGAAAGTCTGGCGTTATCACCAAACTATACGATTTTACTCGTATGGCAGGATGATCAGTCTTGCGACTCAGAGCATCTGCCACCACATTGGCCTTTCCCGGGTGATATAGAATATCACAGTCATAATCCTTTAACAGCTCAAGCCATCGTCTCTGCCTCATATTCAAATCCTTTTGCTCGAAGAAATACTTCAAGCTCTTGTGGTCGGTATAGATGGTACTCCTTACTCCATACAAATAGTGCCTCCATATTTTCAATGCAAACACCACTGCAGCGAGTTCAAGATCGTGGGTCGGGTAGTTAGCCTCATGAATCTTTAGCTGGCGCGAAGCATAAGCTATCACCCTTCCCCTTTGCATTAGTACACATCCCAACCCTTGTCGTGACGCATCGGCATACACAACAAGATCATCATTCCCATCCGGCAGTGCTAGAACAGGAGCTTGGGTAAGTTTCTCCTTCAGCACTGAAAACGCCTGTTCTTGGTTTGGACCCCATTCGTACTTTACGTCTTTCTTTGTGAGCTTCGTCAGCGGCGTCGCTATCTTGGAGAAGTCTTGAATAAATCTCCGATAGTAACCGGCCAAACCAAGAAAACTGCGTACTTCCGTAGGTGACTTCGGAGGACACCATTTCATAACCGTTTCAACTTTAGCTGGATCTACCATAATGCCTTCTGGGTTCACCACGTGACCCAGAAACTGTACCTCTCGCAACCAGAAAGCGCATTTGGAGAACTTAGCATAAAGTTTCTCTTTCCTCAGGATCTCCAATACCTCACGTACGTGGCAAGCATGGTCTCCCTCGTTCTTTGAATAAATCAAAATATCATCAATAAACACTATCACCGATCGGTCCAGCATCGGTCGACATACTCTGTTCATCAAATCCATAAATGCTGCAGGAGCATTCGTCAATCCAAACGACATAACGAGAAACTCGTAATGTCCATAACGCGTACGGAAAGCAGTCTTTGAAATATCCTGCTCTCGAACTTTCAACTGATGGTAACCGGATCGGAGATCAATCTTAGAGAACCAGCTTGCACCTTGCAATTGATCGAACAAATCGTCAATTCTAGGTAGAGGATACCTGTTCTTTACGGTCAACTTATTCAGTTCCCTGTAGTCAATACACATACGCATACTTCCATCCTTCTTCTTAACGAACAGCACCAGTGCTCCCCACGGAGAGACACTCGGTCGTATAAAACCTTTATCAAGGAGTTCTTGTAGCTGGGTCATCATTTCCTTCATCTCGGTTGGAGCTAAACGGTAAGGTGCTTTGGCAACGGGTTGTGCCCCCGGCACTAAGTCGATCTGGAACTCAATTTCCCGTTCGGGTGGTAATCCAGGCAATTCCTCAGGAAATACATCGGGGAAGTTACACACCACGGGAACATCATCAATCGTCCTCGTATCCGTACGTTCTTCAATCGCGTAGGCCAAGTAGGCTACACACCCTCGCCGCATCATAACATCAGCCTTGATCATCGAAATGATCTTTGGCGCATACATCGCTTTATCACCATAAACCGTCACGGAGCTCCCATCCATCGCACGTAAACATATCATCTTTCGTCGACATACTATGTTAGCCTCATATTTGGCTAACCAGTCCATACCCAAAACCACATCGAATCCCCCTAAGGTAATAAGAAACAATCGGACAGGGAACCTATGACCTTCTATCTCAACATAACAGTCATCAATAGCCTCAGTCACCCTGGTCATCTTACCAATAGCCGTCTCTACATCAAATACCCGATCTATCTTCTTAACCTTCCCAGATAACCCATCACATAAAGTAGAAGACACAAAACTCATACTGGCACCAGAATCAAACAATACAGAAGCAGGAATATTGTTGATAGAAAAGGTACCTGTGACCACGTCCGGGTCCACAATCGCATCATCCTTCGTCATCGTAAAGGCTCGTGCTTTAGCCTTCTGCTTCTCCTTTCCTTTCTCCTCTTTCTTACCCGAGCCCGAAGCATCGGCCCGTGGTTGTCTGCAATCCTTGGACAGATGTCCAAACCCGTTGCAGTTGTAGCATCTGGTGGCACTCGGACAATTGCTGGAGAAATGTCCCGTCTTTCCGCATCGAAAACATAAGTTAGTGCCCACCAAGCATTGTCCGGTGTGAATTTTACCACACTTGTTGCATCGGTTCGCATCCTCATGCTTCATCTTCTTGCCTGAAAACTTTCGTTGGTCTGTTCGACCCCTCTTAGTCCTGGAAGACTCCTTTACCTTTGCTTCTTCTTTGGCTGGTTCGGCTGACATAACATCATCCCAAACTATGCCACTAAGCTCCACAGTGGAATCATAAGTCTTGGGAGCATTCGCCTTCACATGAATCCGAACCTTGGGAGGCAAACCCTCCATGTACAACTTCACCCTGCGTTCCTCGGTAGAAACCAGATGAGGAACAAGTCTTGCTATCTCATTAAATCGTGAAGTGTACTGCCTGTGATTCAGGCTTCCCGCCTTCAGCACCAGAAACTCCCTTTCAACCTTATCCAGCTCATTCTTGGGACAAAACTGCTTAGTGACCAGTTCCTTTAGATCATCCCAAGTCATCTTCTCTACATCAGCTGCAGCCTTGGACTGCTTAATGGTGTTCCACCAGTGAAGTGCCTCCTCGGCAAAAGAGTGAGCTGCAAACTTAACAGCTTGATCGACTCGGCATTCACTGATGGAGATAACAGCCTCCATCGCGGATACCCAGTGGCAGGTGGCTACAGCATCCTTCTTACCATCGAAGGTCGGTGGGTTGCATCCCTTGAAGGACTTGTAGTCACAGCCCTTCAGTTTCCCAGTCATAGAGTCGCCGCTTTTCGTCTCGATGATCACCACCTCATCTTCTTTGGTGCTCTCCTTAGTTCCTTCAGACTTGTCTTTTAGAGCATCCTTCAGTGCCTTAGCAATCATTGCCGGCATCTTTTCATCCATGATCTTGCAGACCTCATCAGAAATAGCCTTCACCACGATAGGCTCTAGAGTGAACTCGTCTTCATTCTCAGGTTGCTCGTTGTGCTCGTAGTCGTCTTCGTTGACGGGTTCTTCAGCCTCGACATGTGGTTCTTCAGCTACCTGTGGTTTCTTTCGCGGTCTACCCTTTTGTCCGGCCATCTTAACTTTCTACATAATGCAACAATTGATGAGTCAGCATAGGAATCAGTTTAGCACGGAATAAGTTTTGTAAATCGTTAACGACGTTGATCAAGTGTTATTAACCATTTACCCAACTCATAGGCTCTAAACGTTTCCCATCCCATCTCTTCAATGTGCATGACACTAACTACTTTCATATCATTACATCTAACCCTTAACTCATACATAAACATTCAACTCGTGGCATCCGTCATCCGTGGTTGGCAATCCGCATCCATTAATCCCATTCTCAGTTTAAGTCTTGGCATTTGGGATGCCAAGATCTCTCAAACTATGGCTCTGATACCAACTTGTGAGGCCCCGAAACCGGGCACCTCACAGAGGTTGGTTTTCATCATAACACATAGCTCTTAAACTAAAAACTTTCATAATCATGCAGCGGAAATGTAAACATAGTTTGATAAACAGAAATCAATAACATGTCTGTATCAAAATCACATCGAATTGCCAAAACCACCGGATCGTGTGACTCTATGCCCGAGCTCCATGCCTCCTCTTATCATACTTTCAACCTGACATACATGCTAAATCAAGTCAGCTTACGCTGGTGAGTTCTAGTTTTCATAAAACAACATTAAACATACTTAACATACACATCATTTCATACACATAGTCCATAACCTTAGCACATAACATCCTTACATCATCATCATCATCATACGTTCCACTGTTACAATACGAACAGGGGGCTTATGCCTGCACAAGGCTCCATACCCAGTTATAGTCGTGGTTGACTATCATACCCAGTTATAGTCGTGGTTGACTATCATACCCAGTTATAGTCGTGGTTGACTATCATACCCAGTTATAGTCGTGGTTGACTATCATACCCAGTTATAGTCGTGGTTGACTATCATACCCAGTTATAGTCGTGGTTGACTATCATACCCAGTTATAGTCGTGGTTGACTATCATACCCAGTTATAGTCGTGGTTGACTATCATACCCAGTTATAGTCGTGGTTGACTATCATACCCACCCATCACAAGAGCTGGTACATCTTTCATACTTATCCTATAACACGTATAGGACATCGTTCGTTCGTCATACATGATATACTAGCATTATATCATCTTTTATCATAATCATCATAACATTTACTGCTAACATCATAACATCATTCATAGCAGTCATCATGGCATCTTAGACATGTTATACTAGCATCGTCTCATCATACCATCATAGCATACTGTCATCATGCACAGTTCATCATAACATACTAGCATCATCAGCATATCATAATATCATGTCATCATGCCTACATATCATACTTTCATCCTAGCAACCTAGGACCTTGTCATACTCCTATAACGGTTCTCATAGTTATCATCATGAAGCATGTTATCATAAAGCCATCATCATATCAAATGCTAGCATCATCTTCATGTCATGTTATTCATTATCATAATTCATTTCTCATGCATTCATCATACTTAACATACTTTCATGCATAGATCATACTAACACATATGCATGCATACATAGTCAGGCCATACCATCATTCATTCATCATCATAAGCACATAACATCATAACATAACCATAAGCATGTATGTCAGCCCAAAACAATTAACATGAAATAGGGCGTCTAGAACTCACCTGACAGTAGACTCCTGTTAACCTTAGCCGAACTCCTTAGCTAGGGCCTTAAGGACCTATATCAATTACATCATATCATCACATACCATCACATCACATACTTAGACTTAGAAATTATTCTAAGTCCTCATAGCCTACTAGTCCCCCTTATTGAATCCAAGTTCTCAACACTTAGCTAAGTGTTCGAAACCCTTGAAATTCATTAAGTCTTCATGTACACGAAATCCATGAGTATTCGAAACTCCAGTACACGAAATACCCAAGGTACACGAACCCCCTTGTGTACACGAACATCCCTGTGTACTCGAAACCAATGGTGTACTCGAAATCACCACATACTCGAAATACTTGTACTCGAAATACTCATGTACACGAAATGGCCCTGTACTCGAATTACCCATGTACTCGAAATACTCGTGTACACGAAATTCTAAGTATGATTTTCGAGTACCCTTAGTGTATAGCTTCGTGTACTCATCATTTCGTCATTAAACATCTCAGAAATTCATCTAAGGCCTTGGGGAGCTAGTTCTAGGTTCCTTAGGTTGTTACCAACGTATTGGAACCTCAAAGTTACGAACTTTACGCATAAAGGTGTGAGCTTTATGCATAAGTTCACTCTTTGTCTAACCATTCTAACTTTTTCATAAAAATCCTAGCCTTTTTGATTTAGAACACTTACTTGAAGTTAGGTGATCACCCCTGTAGATTCCCGTGCGTTTCCTCCTTCGTTTGGTCGATCAAAAGCTCGATCCTTGAAGTTTCTTGGTTCCGACTTCGTGTACTCGAGAGAGAACGTGCTCAGCCAAAGGTTCGCACATATCCCAAGGCACTACTATTTATAGGCAGTGTCTGGTACTCGAAATTTGGAGAATTTCGAGTACAGCTTCGAGTACAGTGTACTCGAAGTTCCATATCGAGTACACGAACTTGGGACTTCAACTTGGTTATTTTTCGTCTACTTTCCTTTAAGATTATTATCCGTTACCCATTCGTAAGTTCCAATAACTTGTATCTTAGAAAAATTTGGGATGTTACAATATGTCTAGATGTTTTCTACGTCGATACTATCATTTCCGAGCACTTGCACCTTTTCCATCCTTACCACCCTTAATCACATTTTGTTGCCTACTCACACGAACCCATATCCTTACTTTTCTATTAATTTCTAATTCTAATCTTCCTCCCCAATCTGATATTATGGTGCCGGTATAGACCGAAATTCCGTTATCGTTTAATTCTGACTGGTAATAAATACCGGGACTTTGCAATATTTGATTGATCACAATTCTATAGATTCCATTTACTATAAAAGCTCCCAGAGAAGTCATTAGAGGAATCTTTCCTATCAAAATTGTTTGTTCTTGGATATACCTACGCCTATCGTTTTTCCAAATGAGTCTCGCGGATACATATAATTCAGAAGAATATGTGAGTGATTCATTAGAAGTGGTCAGACCTGTAATTGTCCGTACTTGTAAAGAACTTAAAACGTGACAACGGTATGATAATACGATATGATGACAATGCTGCAGTTGTGATTGATCAAGAAGGAAATCCAAAAGGAACTCGAGTTTTTGGTGCGATTGCCCGAGAATTGAGACAGTTCAATTTTACTAAAATAGTTTCATTAGCTCCTGAGGTATTATAAAATAAGACCACGGCTTTATCAGAATAATTTTGCTTCTCACTTCGGGCAATTAGCAATCATTTTTCTGTCGACTTCCGGAAATCTCTTTCATGTAGCTTAGGCGGTAGGGGTCGGGTTATTGATGTGAGGTGGGTCCAGAGTTCTAAGACAGATGAGACAGAGAAAACAGAAAGTATTCGTGTATATATTTTACAGAAACATGAAATAAAAGTAGGCGATAAAGTAGCTAGAAGACATGGAAATAAGGGTATCATTTCAAAAATTTTACCTAGATGCTTTCAGCAGTTATCTGCTCCGCACTTGGCTACCCAGCGTTTATTGTGGGCACGGTAACTGGTACACCATAGGTGCGTCCTTCCCGGTCCTCTCGTACTAGGGAAAGGTCCTCTAAATGCTCTAACGCCCACACCGGATATGGACCTCCAAGTGCACTTAAGGTCGTAGGTATGATAGTTCTTGAGTTTTGATGTGTTTAGAACTGGTTTTAAGTTAAGTATGGGCGAGTAGGATGAAAACCCTAAAATCTAAACTTTAGAGCTTCGTTCTTATTCTTTCGAGGTTGTTTAAGAGTAAATAAATTGTAATTTTGTCTTCTAGAAGTTCAGAGGATCGTTTAGACGCCAAAAACTCCGAATTTGGTTGCAAAATGGTGAGGTTGAGTGTTTCAATTCTAGAAAGAGAGTAGAGATAGAAAGTGACGATTTGAAGAGAGAGAGAGAGGAGGTAGGTTTAGAAATAAATGAGTAAGAAGAAGGGAAATTTGGGCTTTTATAGCCGGGTCATTGCACGTTGTTTCGGTTTCGTTTAAACTCGTCGTTTTGACACATTACATTAAAATCTTTTATATTTTATAAAATAGTTTAATTTGAATCTTTTTTGGTTGTAATTCTTAATAAATATTATAACTCTCTTTTTATTATTTTTACAGTTAGAAAATGTTTATTTTTAATAGTATTTCGTCAGATCGTACAACTTCGCGCGTATTTGTACAGATCGTCAGTTGTACAAACAAAACGTTTGTTTTACTTTCTGATTTTGTATCTAATTATAAAATATTACTCAGAATGTTAAACCCACAGATATATTCGTACGAATCGTCACCTACACAAATACGCTGTTAGTTTAATATTAACGCATGCTATTGGATAGTGTTTGAATTAAATATTCTCACAGACTTTTTTGGTTTTCCGTCTTACTGTAATGATTTCACTGTATTACTTGTTGCATTGTCACTCATCTGATCCTCGTTTAATGGAGAATTTGTATTACGGCTGTTGAGTTTATCATAAGTTTGTTCGTTAAAACTGTCCTTTCATTAATTCCACACATTGTTTTACACAATTCAAGCTATGAATAAATACAAATGTTTACAGTTAACATCCGTACACATAATCTACTGTACACGACCATGACTGTTAGGCACGGGCTGTCACAGTCAGGCTCAAACCCATGACCTCTTATAAAAAGTCAATTGGCTACCACTAAACGACGTAGCCCTTAATTGGTTTGTTTAAATCAATTGTTGTTTTCCCATGCTTTTAAATATAAGAATCAAGTTGATCAATTTAGGTATTTGTTATCTTAACATCTTAAAAAATTATTTTAGTACATGCATATGAACATAGAATTTTAAATTTGATATCACTTCTTTTTTTAACATTTGGTGATTACTATGGAGAGTTATAAAAGCCGGCTCTTTTCATCAGATGAAGAGTGTTCTTTGTCAACATTATATTTCTTTAAAAAGTTATCAAGAATTTTAGTTAGCTTTCCATATTCAAGTAGTGCATGGTATTGTTCATCTGAAAGGTTATTCTAATCAAAGAATCTCTCTATGAAGAAACATTGATCTTTATCTACTATAACAACTGCATTAGTTAATTGATATGGTAGTTATGCGTTGTTTGCAATTAGAAGGATTTTTTAAGATCTATGTTCTATTGAAAAGGACCCTATATTTTGATAATTACAACAAAAACAATGCCTAAGAAATTTCTTCAATAACAAAGTATGTTTTTGTAGGGTTAGAAAGAATGCAATGTATGAAAATTTCATCCCTTCCAAATAAGATATAGGCGACTTTTTTTTTTTCAGAGGTAAGACGTCTATAGTCTGCGGACCACGTCTACAAACCATAATAGTAAAATAGTTGGATAAAACCTCTACAGTCTATTAAAAGAAGACTGTTTGTTTTTTAATATCCGCAACCGCTAAAATATTTAGAAATTTATAAAAAAAAAATTAAACTTAGCCAAGACCTTTTGTTTATTTAAATTCGGTTTTCGGTATTCAAGTTTTATTCAAATCTATTTTGGGTTAGGTATCGGGTAGTATAAATAAAAAACCGAAAATAGGGACCAGACTGGTTATGTTTGAAAACCTAATTCAAGCTGATGTACATATATATATATATAATTATGGGGTTCATGAAAATATAAATAAAAGTCTTTGTAGGTATTTTTCCAAAAACCTAAAATTAAAGACAAGAAAAATCTGATGAAAGATTAGCCCTACCTTTAACAAACATAAAAGGTGAAACTCGATGAAAAGATCACTAGAACGTTTTGACTTTGCCATTATTTCAGAGTGGAGCTAAACGAAGGAGGAGGATACAGAACCAGCCGATAGGATATTTACTAAATAATTTGGAGTGAATCTAATCGAAGGAGTCAAGGAGAAGGCAGATGGTCAGAGACTAACTAATCGTAGAGGGCTGATCTAAGGAGGAGTCCAATGGTCCGAGAGGAAGTAACGATAGTGGAGATAATTGGAGGAGAAGGCGGAGCTGGGGGTAGTTTGGAGAGGAGCTGGATTGGAGAGTGGATGGAGTCAGCGTGGGAAGAGAGGAGAAGGGGTTGGTCCAAGTCTGCATAGAAAAGATAACGGAAAGAAGTTTTTAAATGAAATGTCTTCTATAAAATAAACATGCTTCAGAATCCAACCTCGGCCAATGGTTTGTGCGGCGCAGACAAAAAAGGTTAGGAAGATTTAAAAAAAAACAAACACCAATATAGGTTTTGTTTGTTTTTTCAGATGTAAAATATCTGCAGTCTACGGACCACATCTGCAGGCCCCTGTAGCAGAAGAGTTGGACAAAGTCTCTGCAGCCTTTTAAAAGAAAACTGTTTGTTTAACGTCTGCAACCTGTGAAAATAAATTGAAATTAAAAAAAAAATCGTTTTTTAACATATAACAGTTTTGCAACATTGAAATTTAAATAATAGTTTTACATCCCTGAAATAACATTCATATAACCACAATAACATTTCTTTTTAAAATCATTCATTCCATATTTGGTATTAATTGTTCAACAATTTCATCTTGTAACTGATTCATATAATCTCGATCCGATGCGGCACCATTTGCTTCGACCTCGTCTTCATCAGCCCCAACACGCACATGAGTATTTCGTATTGACACATTGGGTTGATCATATTGTGCAAATAACTCATAGCTCAAGCCCACTTTCCGTATGAAATTATGTAGCCCGAAACATGCAATGACATTGTTCCTTGTGTAACCAACATAAATGGTGCAATCCTCTTCAATACAGGGAATCATGCTTTCAAGACACCAGAAGGCGCTCAATGACGTTCCGAAGTTTGGCATGTGCATGGTTGAATTTTTCTTTATTGGTCAATGCACGTCTATTACGAAAATCTCCAACCAAATACCTTGCATTACGATATGGAGCCATAAATCCTCGTAAGTGTGCATATGTGGCATCACAAAGATAATATTTCTTTGTAACGACATACACAATTAATTAGAATATTAAAGTAAGAGAAATATTTAACAATCCGTAGCCGTACCCGGTGGTGGAAACGGGAATGGTGTATATGGATCTGATAATGCCTCTGATAATATTCTGGAATCTGTAACACGTGTGCGTTCTAGTAATTTCAAGACAATTATAACAATAACAATATTAATTGTGAATAGTTGTTTTAGGATAGGAATATATATATCATGGTTGTGTTGAATATTATATTGAGTATTCATGTCATGATACTGATCTGGAAATTTTGTTTGGTACAACAATCGTCAACCCAGGAGAATGATACATCTACCAAAGGATTCTATAAGTTATTTTAGATGACACACCCAACTCTAGTGAGGGCTTAGATATAGAGTCATCTTCAACAGCATCTAGAGTGGTACCTCAAGTTTCTCATACGCCACCATATTAGTATCCCAAACACCACCACTTGTACCACACACACCAACATGATATCCACAGGTATCTGATGAGGATACCTTGGCTTTCAGACAGGCTAGGTTCCCAACACCACAGAGAGTCCCGATCTTTACGGGGATCAGACGGATGTGGGGACAAGCCTACAAGACTACTGGACTTCCACCTAGACATCAACTCCCTCCTAGATATTTTCCATGGTTTACCCACGAGCTGGGTGAGTCCTCTAGACAGGCTGAGCTTCGAGCCCAGCTTTAGCAGGTCACTTGGACCTGCAAGGCACTCGATTAGAGCTAATATAGTTGTGCGGATCTCTTTAGGAGTCCTGTGATACATTGACTGAGACTCGTGCAGCTCACCAGATCTTGGTAGATTAGGTAGTTGGTTTGGAGGCGGGGACGAGAGCCTGGAGGATGTGATTGAGGAGAGGATGAGATGGGCGGTGATTGTTTTGTTATCGTAGTATGTAGAGAGAGGGAGAGTGCAGGTAGAGCGGTTTAGGAATTTAGGAGTGGAGGTGAGGATGATGGTGATGGCTATAGAAATGGCCGCTATAGCTATAGTGATAGCTTGCTTTCCGTACTTTCTATGGTAAGTATGATATTGATGTTGACATTTTGGGACGTTTCATTGTAAATATCACAGAATGGAGGCGAATAGGTTGGTTTGCATGGTCATGAGATAGTTTTGACGTAGAATAGATCCCATATGGTTTGGTTGTTTACTACTGTGGTTAGTATCATGACACTCTTTTGTATCTAACTCTACTGATGTATAAAACAGTATCATACTAGCGAAAAGTTTTCTTTTAGTGTGTGATTGTGTTAACATGTGTATGCGTATATCAAAAACTTTTATTTCATTAACAATAACTGGTTGTGATAACATAACATATCAATCTCCCGGGTGGTCACATATCAAAATCTTATGTGGTAACGTATAAAAATCCTGTGTGATAATGTATCAAAATCCTGTGTGGTATCATATCAAATGCCTGTGTGGTAACGTATAAAAAATACTGTGTGGTAACATATCAAATTCCTGTGTGGTAACGTATCAGATTCCTGTGTGGTAACGTATCAGATTCCTGTGTGGTAACGTATCAGATTCCTGTGTGGTAAAGTATCAAAAATCATGTATAGTAACGTATCAAAATCCTGTTTGGTATCATATCAAATGCCTGTGTGGTAACGTATCAAAATCCTATGTGGTAACGTATCAAATTCCTATGTGGTATCATATCAAATGCCTGCGTGGCAACGGATCAAAATCCTGTGTGGTAATGTATCAAAACCCTGTGTGGTTTCATATCAAATGCATGTGTGGCAACGTATCAAAACTTGTGTGGTAACGTATCAAAACCCTGTGTGGTATCATATCAAAAGGTTGTGTGGTAACATATCAAAAACATGGGTGATAACAAATCAAGTTTGAACAACAACATATTTGTATCGATGTCATAATGTCGTGTGCTATGTTATACTATAGCATGTTTTTGAGACAACAGAACTGAGTATAACTACAAATATCAATGTGACTACTTTGTGATACAAACATATCTGGATAATATCAATGTAGTTATACAACATTCTAATAATCACATATCAACATAGCATTTCAGTATAACTGAATACAGTTGAATTTATGTGACTGAAAGGGTTATATTAGAATGTTCTTAAACTTACCTAAATTTGACTGAATGTGAGCAGAAAAATGGCTCTAAAAAGAGGTCGACGTACTAAGAACATTGCTAACCCCGAAACAAATCAAGTTCCACCTGTTAATCCAGAATCAAATCCGGTTCCACCTGTTGACCCTGAAACGAATACAATTCCACCTGTGGCTGCAAGTGCATCAAAACTGAAAGAAGCAGTAGTAGCAC
Organism: Mikania micrantha; assembly: GCA_009363875.1. Classification (NCBI taxonomy): domain Eukaryota; kingdom Viridiplantae; phylum Streptophyta; class Magnoliopsida; order Asterales; family Asteraceae; genus Mikania; species Mikania micrantha. The sequence continues at coordinate 32,366,346 of CM018689.1, read as the reverse complement.
GAATAGTGAAAGAACAACTCTCTGCTGTAGTACCGGGTATCTTAACACAACATCAACAAAATATAACTTCTGGTTCTAGTGGAGACCAAGCAAAACACAATCCTACTTGTGGACACATAGAAACTCATCATACCACCAGTATAACAACAACTTTTCCTGATCCACCACAACAGGGATGTACTTACAAGTACTTTGGTTACTACAACCCTCCTAATGTTACTCGCAAGGAAGAAGAAGCAGAACTTTTAAAGTGGATCGAGGAAATGGAAACAAAACTCAAAATCAGCCAATGTTTGGAAGAGTATAAGGTGTCTTATGTTGCTTGCTCTTTGAAAGACTCAGCTTTAATATGGTGAAATACTCAGACGAAAACGTTGAGTTCAGCCACAGTTGATGCTATGGCCCGGAACGATTTCAAAACTTTGATTATTTCATAGTACTACCCAACCACTGAAATCAAGATATTGTAGGAAGAATTATGGAATCATTCTATGATCGATGCTGACTGTTTAGCGTGTACCGATCGATTTCATGAACTTACTTGCTTGCTTCCCAACATGTTTCCTATGGAGGCAGCATTGATTGAGAAATGCATTAAGGGTCTGGTTCCCCAGATTTGGGGAATGATGACTGCTGCAGAACCCACTAAACTGAAACATACCATATTGTTGACCACCAAACTTACTGAAGAGGCAGTAAGAAGTGATACATTGTCAACAAAAACAGAAACGGTTATGAGCCGTAGTGACCTTAGTATGTGACCTTAGAAAGTGGTTTGGGGTTAACAAAACCAAAGCTCCGGCTAAGACTAGCCAGAGTATGATAAATATGTTAAACAAATTCAAACGGGTCGGATGAGTATAGTATGTGAAATATATATACTTATGTGTGTGTGTTCATGCAGATATTTATATAAACATTTCGAACAGAAGGGTGAACGGATATAAAGCAGGATCCTTTGCAGATAAAGGTAAGTAATCTAACCAGATTACTGTATGAGAAATGATGTAAACATGATTCGATGCAGAGTCATGTGTTTTTATGGTGGGTTAGAGTTGTTATGGTGATTTTACTAGTAATGGTTGAACTAGATTAATGTATAGATCTAGTAGAATACACGTGGATTGTATATATATATAATGAATTCATAGTAGTTTATAAAATATGTGGTGGTTATATAGAGGATACACCATTATTATGGTGGTGGAAATTTATTTTCCATATAGTGGCAAGATGAAAGATTTATACCTTCATTATAGTGGAAAAATTTCAGATTTATATCTTACTTATGGTGGTAGTAATCCTATTATATGGTGGGTATGTAAGGGATGACTTATCTTACTATATGGTAGATGGTGGACTCTGACTAATGTCAGTTTAAATAAAATGGTGGCAAGTATTAATTAAAGTGGGTGGTGATAACTATTCTTTTGTACAAATATGGTGGTATGGAGTACTTACTTAGCGCTTTGCTAATTTAAAATGTTGGGTGTAACTGTAGGTAAAGCTTCAATGCAATAAGGAACAGAACAAGTCTTGGATAGGTTATCCAAGGTTTTGCAAGAGACATAACGAAATGGTTTGATGAAACCTAAACTTTATACATTATGGGTGGTTGTTTTAGTCGGTTTCGTTAAATAGTTCTAATGGGTCGAATTTTATACGGTGGTATTGTATATTAGTAGTTGTCAATAATTATGAGTTTGAACAGGTTTTTCTTTGTAAGGAAATCGATACTTTCAAATGCGTCATGCCAATAATTTTTGAAAAATGTGGGACCATATTTCTCCACATATTTTAAATAAAACTATTATGAAGTGGGTGTAACAAGTTCGGTATCAGAGCACTAGTTTGAGAGACTTAAGTATTGGGTGTAAACATACTTAAACTCAAACATTTTGTTCTCGTGAATCGGAAGGGTGAAATTGGATCCGAGACGTTCCAAAGATTTTGCACGAACTTACAGGTATGTTGATTTCATCTTAGTATAACATTTGATACGTTAGAATAATGTGAATATAATTATGTGGATGAAGTATATTAATCATCACACCTGGCGAGTGTTATGATTTATATACGACACTCAGGTTATTTATGATCATCGTTCTAAAGTATTAAGTGTTACTACATTGAGGTCAATAAGAATGAACTTATGGAAGCCTTATGATAATATATATATATATATTGTGGCGTTTACATAGTGGTGACTAAATGCATGTTGAATATAAATGAAGGGTGTTAATTAGACATAGTAAGAAAGCGGTGATAAAGTTGTATGTGTTTATAAATTTATAGACCCTAATAGAGGTAAATTTCAGTTGAAGATTATGGTTGAGGGCGGAGAAATACCAAAAATTGTGGAACAACATGAAAGTGAAGACAATTCGTCTTCACATAATGGTGGAGGTGTAGCAGGAATATTAAAGGAGCAAACCAGAAAGAAGATTTCGAAGGAAGTAGCAAAAGTATTTGAAGTTACTTTTCCACACTTCCTTGAGAGGATGAGGAAAATAATTCAACAAGAGTTATCCAAGGATAAATCAAGTTTGAAAGATGAGATGAACGAGAAGGAAGCGAATAAAGCAAAGCAAACAAATGAAAAGGAGACAAAGAGGGAAAGTTATAAAGACTTCATGGTATGTAAACCCAATGAGTTTCAGGGTGAGATTGTTCCATTGGAGAGTCACCGATGGATATCTGGAATAGAGACTGTCTTTGAAACAAGTCACTGTGACCCCACAGATGAAGTAAATTATGAAACTACACTGCTTAGAGGACGTGCTAAAGATTGGTGGGATGCTCGTAAGCAAGAAAATGGTAAAGAAGGTGTTAAGGCAATGATGTGGCAGGCTTTCAAATCAATGTTCCTGCAACACTTTTGCCCACACTCAGAAATTGACAAAATAAAGGAAGAATTTCTGACCATGAGGCAAAAGGATAAATCTATTGATCAAATCACTGGAATGTTCTTTGATAGAGCTAAGTTCCGTGCTGATCTCTTACGAACAGAGTGGGACTGGATAATTAGATATCATCTTATGCTCAAGGCGGAATATAGGGAGTACATAACTTCTTCTAAATGTGAGACTCTTCAATCGTTGATAAATTGGGATCGTGAACGGGAGATGGAACTTCTGAGATCTGTTGAAATGGAGAAAAATGAAAAGCTGAGAAAATAACAATTCTAAAAGACTAAATTTGTTTCGTCTTCTAAGCAAGAAAATTTCAGGACTGAGCCCTATCGTTGCAAAATTTGTGGGAAAGGACACTCCGGAGAGTGTAGAGCTACTCAGATTGTATGTTTTAAGTGTGGAAGGTCGGGTCACACATCCTTGCATTGCCCTAGTTCAGTGAATTTGTGCTACAATTGTTATCAACCTGGACATGTAAGGAGTGAATGCCCAAAACTAAATCTAGGATTCAGAAGGGGAGGTGAAATAGTGAGAAGCAATAAGGAGATAAAGAGGCTTGAAGCCCCGAAGCCAAAGGGCAGAGCATTTCAAATTACAGCAGTGGAGGCTAAGATTATCCCTGATGTGGTAACAAGTATATTCTTAATAAATTCTATTCCTGCACATATCTTATTTGACTCGGGGGCTAGTAGGTCTTTTATTTGTGTTGAATTTGATAAGCATCCCTCGTTCATAGATGATAAATTGCCTAAACCATTAGAAATTGATGTCGCTATCAACGAGAGTTTTCTAGTATTCAATGTCTATAAGAATTGTCTACTAAACATAGATGGGGAGGATTTTAATGTTGATTTAATTCCTATGGTTATAAAGGAATTCGATGCTATAGTAGGCATTGATTGGTTGTCCCAATATTATGCAAACAATATATGTAACCGAAAGATTATACAATTAACAACACCAAGTGGGAATCCAATTTTGATATATGGCGAAAGAAAGGGAGACATTATTTATTCATGTATAAAAGCGAGGAAATATATAATCCACGGGTGTAAAGCCTACATGAAGTATGTTACCGACACTAATAAAGAGGATCCTAAATTGGAAGAGGTGTCGATGGTGAACGAGTTTAGTGATGTTTTCCCAACAGAGTTACCGGGTGTTCCTCCTGACAGAGATGTGGAATTTCAAATTGACTTGAAACCAGAAGCTAAACTTGTTGTAAAAGCTCCTTACCGGTTAACACCATTTGAAATGCAAGAGTTAATGACACAACTGCAGGACCTCCTTGACAAAGGATTTATCCGTCCTAGTGTGTCACCGTGGGGTGCTCCAGTTTTATTTGTAAAGAAGAAGGATGGTTGTTTTCGGATGTGAATTTATTACCGGGAGTTAAATAAAGTTACCATCAAGAATAAATATCCCTTACCCAAAATTGATGATCTTTTCGATCAATTGCAAGAAGCCAGTTGGTTTTCTAAAATTGATCTAAGATCGGGTTATCATCAATTAAAGGTAAAGGAGGAAGATTTGCAAAAAACAGCTTGTCGTACTCGTTACGGGCACTATGAATTCGTAGTCATGCCTTTCGGACTTAAGAATGCTCCTGCAACCTTTATGGATCTTATGAACCGGTGTGTAGTCCAATGTTAGATAAATCAGTAATCGTTTTCATAGATGATATTTTAATTTTCTCACGTACGAAAAATGAGCATTTTCAACATCTTTGTGAGATGTTGATGATACTCCGTAACGAGAAATTATATGCTAAATTTTCTAAGTATGCATTCTGGTTAAGAGAAGTTCAATTTTTCGGCCATGTGGTTAACTCGAGTGGTATATCTGTTGTTCCTTCCAAGGTTGAGACAGTAATAAAGTGGTTTTCACCCAAAACACCAACTGAAATTAGAAGTTTCTTGGGTCTAGCGGGATATTACAGATGTTTTATACAATTCTTTCTCTAAAATAGCTTCCCCACTCACGAAACTAACCCGAAAAGATGTGAAACATTTTTGGGGTCCAGAGCAAGATACTACTTTTCAATTATTAAAGGAGAAATTAACCACTGCTCCAGTTCTTTCATTACCTGAGGGCACGGAAGATCTTGTGGTATAATCTGATGCTTCAAGCATGGGTCTTGGGTTTGTTTTAATGCAGAGAGGAATGGTGTTAGTCTATGCCTCTCAACAGTTGAAGCCACATGAAACAACTTACCCAACTCACGATCTTGAACTGACAGTGGTAGTGTTTGCATTAAAGATATGGCGACATTATCTCTATGGCAATGAATTTATGATTTTCACAGATCATAAAACCCTAAAATATTTCTCCACACAGAAGGAATTGAATATGAGGCAAAGGAGGTGGTTGGAACTACTTAAGGACTAGGATTGCAAGATTCTCTATCATCCGGGGAAAGCAAACGTGGAAGCAGATGCCTTGAGTAGAAAAGATGAATGTTCATTTATTAAGGTAAAAGCTATGAAGCTTGTAATTACTTTAGGATTGATTGAGCAGATTAAAGAAGCTCAGACAGAGGCCTTAAAAGAAGAAAACTGGAAACGAGACAGAATAAAGGGGCAAGCACATAATCTTGACGAAGACAATAATGGATTAAAGACTAGGTGGGGTTGAGTGTGGATACCTCACACTTTTTCACTTAAGTTTGTATTGTTGGAAGAAGCTCACTAATCAAAACACTCAATTCATCTAGGGGCAACTAAGATGTATCGTGACCTTCAGGTTAATTACCGGTGGCCAGGTATGAAGCGAGATATTTTTAAATATGTTCAAAAGTGTTTGACATGTATGCAAGTGAAAGCAGAGCACCAAAAGCCATGTGGTAAACTGCAACCATTGAAAATTCCATCGTGGAAGTGGAAACATATAACGATGGATCTAATTACTAAACTTCCTAACACTAGGAAAGGATTTGATGCTATTTGGGTCATCGTTGATAGATTAACTAAGAGTGCTCATTTCTTGCACATCCGTGAATCCAATTTTTCTGATAAAATGACCGAGATATATGTTAAAGAAATAGTATCTTGTCATGGTGTGGCAGTTTCTATTATATCTGATCGAGATACTCGATTTACTTCTCGATTTTGAAAGAAATTAAAGAAGAATTAGGTACAAAACTATTGTTGAGCATGGCATATCATCCTCAAACTGATGGTCAGAGTGAAAGGACCATCCAGACTTTTGAGGATATGTTACGAGTGTGTATAATTGATTTTGGTGGTAGTTGGGATGATTATATACCTTTAGTAGAGTTCTCGTATAAAAAATAGCTATCATTCAAGTATTGGAATGCCACCTTATGAAATGTTTTATGGAAGGAAATGTTGGACTCCTGTTTGTTGGGAAGAAGTGGGGCAAAGAGAACTTGCACACAAAAAGGTAGTTAAAGCTCCCAATGATCAAAGTGATCAAATTCGTGCTCATTTGAAGGCGGCACAAGACCGTTAGAAATCATATGTTGATAAAAGTATAAGGCCTATTAATTTTCAGGTTGGGGACTTGGTGTTATTGGACCCTTTAAAATCATAGCTCGTGTGGGCAATGTTGCTTATCGTTTAGAGCTACCAGAAGAGTTGAAGCTAATTCATAACACTTTTCATGTTTCATATTTACGAAAGTGTTTAGCTGATGAATCCACTAACGTTCCATTTGAAGACATTGAAGTAGATGAGAAGCATAATTATATAGAAAATCCGGTTGAAATTCTTGATGATATAAAGTGAAGTTGCTTCGTAACAAAGTCATTGATCAAGTAAAAGTAAGGTAGAAGTATAGGAAAGGGTCAGAGTATACATGGGAATCTGCAGATGAGATGAAGAAATTCTACCCTTACCTTTTTGCTTAATGTAGCGGTTTCGAAACCCTAAATAAGAAGGGTAGATTTGTAACATCCTTATATATATATATATATCTGTGTGTGTGTGTAAGGTGGACAATATGGCTTAAAAAATATAGAATAAAATAAAATATATAAATATCTATGTATGTGTGACATAACATTCTAGAAAGAAAAAAACAAGAAGAGAGAGAGGAGAAAAAAGAAGAAGAGAGAAAGAAGGGTTTCGAAGGTGGGCTGGACACCCCGTCGCGAAGCTTCAATTGTGAGTATAGTTTGTGAACCACTCGAGGTAATCGCGTTTTCTAATATTTGAATCACCATAGAATGATTTTATGGGGGTTATGAAGTAGGGTTCTAGAAACGTGAAATTGGGTTGAGTTTTGAGTAGTTTTGAGATACTAAATTCGTGTATAGTTGTTTTGGTATGTTTTAAACATTCCTTGTTGTATGGATCATTATTTTTGCAAAGAACCCAAGTTAGGGTTCATAAGAATGAGATGAGAAAGATGAATCATTTGGGGTGACTAAGAAAAATATTATTTTTGTTGTTGTCTAAATCTGAAAATATGTATAGAGATGAAATTGAGATGTTGTAGTTGTCAAAAAACTCATATGATGAGATTAATATAAGTTTAACCTAAACGAGTCAAATGAGTTAACTTGATCAAATTTGTATAAAAGTTAGAATATAAATTATCCTAGAGAGATTGAAACTTGAATGTTGGGTGAAATGTGATAAGTATGGGAAATTATATAAAGTATGATAAATATGTTAAACAAATTCAAACGGGTCGGATGAGTGTAGTATTTGAAATATATATACATATGTGTGTGTGTGTATTCATGCAAATATTTATATAAACAGTTCAAAAAGAAAGGTGAACGGATATAAAAATATATTGACACGTATAAAGTTTAACAAGAAAACAAGATTACAATCGAAAGGATAATCAAGCAGGATCCTTTGCAGATAAAAGTAAGTAATCTAACCGGATTACTATATGAGAAATGATGTAAACATGATTCGATGCATAGTCATGTGTGTTTATGGTGGGTTAGAGTTGTTATGGTGGGTTTACTAATAATGGTTGAACCAGATTAATGTATAGATATAGTAGAATACACGTGGATTGTATATATGGTGGATTCATAGTCGTTTATAAAACATGTGGGGGTTAAATAGAGGATACACCTCTATTATGGTGGTGGAAATTTATTTTCCTTATAGTGGCAAAATGAAAGATTTATACCTTCATTATAGTGGAAAAATGTAAGATTTATATCTTACTTATAGTGGTAGTAATCCTATTATATGGTGGTTATGTAAGAGATGATTTCTCTTACTATATGGTAGATGCTGGACTCTGACTAATTTCAGTTTAAACAAAAAATGGTGGCAAGTATTAATTATAGTGGGTGGTGAAAAATATTCTTTTGTACAAATATGGTGGTATTGATTACTTAGAGTTTTGAAAATTTAAAATTTTGGGTGTAATTGTAGGTAAAGCTCCAATGCAATAAGGAACGGAACAAGTCTCGGATCGGTTATCCAAGGTTTTGCATGACACGTAATGGAATGTTTTGATGAAACTTAAATTTTATACATTATGGGGGGTTGTTTTAGTCGGTTTCGTAAAATAGTTGCGATGGGTCGAATTTTATACGATGGTATTGTATATTAGTAGTAGTCAGTAATTATGAGTTTGAACAAGTTTGTCTTCGTAAGGAAATCGATATTTTCAAATGGGTCATGCCAAAAATTTTAGAAAAATCTGGTACCATATTTCGGCACATATTTTAAATAAAACTATTATAAATTGGGTGTAACATCAAATTAGAGAAGCTCAGCAAGAAGGGTTACAAACAACAAACTACCCAGCTTAGGAGCTAAGAGGATTAGACATACAATTAGAAACTAAAGCGGATGGAGTGATGTATTTCAAAAGCCGAATATGGATTCCTCTATTCGGTAACATTAGATCAATCATCTTGGATGAAATGCATAAATCCAGGTATTCTATTCATTCGGTGTCATTAACTCAAACGTCACACTATCATGACTTTATATGGGTTATAGTTGATCGCCTTACGAAATCTGCGCACTTCTTACCAATCCAAGAAGATTATTCTAAGGATCGACTAGCTAAACTCTATGTCAATGAGATTGTATCCTGACATGGAGTGCCAATCTCCATCATTTCTGACAGAGATAGTTGGTTTATGTCACGATTTTGAAAAACTCTTCAAAATGCTCTCGGTACGCAAATCAATATGAGTACAGCTTACCATCCACAAATGGATGGACAAACAGAGCGTACAAATCAAACCCTTGAAGATATGCTTAGATGATGTGTGATTGATTTTGGAGGTAGCTGGGATATTCATCTTCCACGTTTTGAATTCTTGTACAATAACTGCTACCATACTAGTATCCAGTGTACTCTATTTGAAGCACTCTACTGATGCAAATGTCGATCTCCTATCTGCTGGTCGGAGGTAGATGAAAGTCAAATCATTCGCCCAATAAAAACAAGAAACTACATACAAGATCGTGCATATTCAAGAATGAATCAAAGCTGCACACGACGGTCAAAAGAGTAATGTTGATAATCGTTAGAGACCATTAGAATTCCAAATAGGTTATCGAGTTATGTCAAAAGTATCACCATGGAAAGGCATTTTCGGATTTGGAAAGAGAGGTAAACTCTCACCAAGATTTTTACGACCATACAAAATTCTAGAACGAATTGGAACAGTAGCCTATATACTTGAATTATCTCCTGAACATAGTAACATTCATGAATAAAATCCAGGTATTTGAAAAGCCGAATATGGAATCCCTTCATTCGGTAACATTTGATCAATCATCTTGGATGAAACTCATAAATCCAGGTATTCTATTCATCCAGGTGCCAATAAAATGTATAAGGACCTTAAGGACTTTTATTGGTGGCCTGGGATGAAGAAACCTATAGCAAAATACATGGATAGTTGTTTAACGTTTCTTAAAGTTAAGGCAGAGCATCAACGACCTTCTGGGTTATTACAAAAACCAGGGATTCCCATGTGGAAATGGGATCATATCACTATGAATTTCAATACCAAACAGTCTCAAACGTCACACTATCTTGGCTTTATATTGGCTATAGTTGATCTCCTTACGAAATCTGCGCACTTCTTACCAATCCGAAAAGATAATTCCGAGGATTGACTAGCTAAACTCTATGTTAATGAGATTGTATCCTGACATGGAGTGCTAATCTCCATAATTTCTTACAGAGATAGTTGGTTTATGTCACGATTTTGGAAAACTCTTCAAAATGCTCTGGGTACGCAAATAAATATGAGCACAGCTTACCATCCACAAACGGATGGACAAACATAGCGTACAAATCAAACCCTTGAAGATATGCTTAGAATCTGTGTGATTAATTTTGGAGGTAGCTAGGATATTCATCTTCCACTTGTTGAATTCTTGTACAATAACAGCTACCATACTATTATCCAGGGTACTCCATTTGAAGCGCTCTACGGATGCAAATGTCGATCTCCTATCTGCTGGTCGGAGGTAGATGAAAGTCAAATCATTCGCCCAATAAAAAAAAGAAACTACAAACAAGATCGCACATATTCAAGAATGTCACACCCCCAAATTCCCACTCGTGGTGTCAGTCCACGTGGGTGTGACGTGCCAGGATCATAGCTCATGGTCATATAGAACGACTCTATATGAGTTACACATTCACACAGATTGTAAAGCAATACTAGTTTCATTCAAATAGCAGCGGAAAGTGTTAAACATCAGAAATACATATATTTGCAGCGGAAAGTAATTGTTTGCAACAAACACTACAAACGTTTAAATTGTTTTAAAAACAGATCAAATGCACACAACGCCTAGGACACGAGTCTACATGCTGATCAGACTCCTTAATGCGTCCTTGTGTGTACCCTAGCGTAAGCTCCGTTAGTTACCTGAGAATACATGCGAAAAGTGTCAACTAAAAAGTTGGTGAGTTCACAGGTTTAGACAGACAGAAATAGTAAACAGACATATACTGGGTATGTTAAGTTTAGTTGGATACTACGATCCGTGGAGTGTGTCAGTTCATCTTACCGAAACTAGACTGTTCCCGTCTGCCTCCGCGAGTCATCGCTGAACTCGCAATTCACATCGAAATTACACTCGTTATGACCTCCAGTCAACATTGGTGCCGAGTGGGGTTAGTCAAACCCAGTAGTACTACATAATTACGACTCGTTTGAATACACAACTAACGGTAAGGATAAGTGAGGACTTTATGCGATTATAGTTACACTCGAAAATAGTTTTCACAACATACCAGTCATACATCTAATACAGTTGCATTGTATTCTCACCCCAATAGTTTAACAAAAGCAGTTAAAGAGTAAAAGTGGGGCCGTAAACTCACCTGAGTTTGAGTAATGCGTTAGCTCAAAAGAGTAGTGTAGCTCGCCGGCTAGTAATCACCTATATCATGTAGGTGTTATGAGTTCGTGTTTGCGTATGTGGGTCTCACCGGACCGTGTTAGTGTTCAACGACACTAAGTGGTTATGTGGATCGAGTTGACCGTGTTTGACCGTGTCGATCGTGTTTGACCTAACGACCCGTTGGTGACGGTTTGGATCAAGTGTTCGTGTATCGTACGGTTTTAGTGTCATGTGAAGTGTACGGATACCAAAATCATTCCGATAAAGAAACTTACTATTTATGGTAAGTTTCTATTTTAGGAAAGTTTCCATATTTGGCAAGTTTTGCATAAAATCATATTCCGATTATTCTAACATGCATATTTATCCTAAATGAGCATGTTATCACATAGCACATAGTTACACATAGTCGGTTTAACATAGTTTGCGCGTAAAAGTTTCCATATTTGGAAAGTTTCTAAAATAAGCATATTTTCACAAATTTAACAATCAACATCGCTTATTATCATCATATTAGTCCTAACTAGTCTATCAATCATGCTCGTTATGTGACAATTTATAGAATTTACAAATAAAGTTACTATATTTAGTAACTTATAGAAATAACTCCAAATCAAGTTTCCCAATACTTATTCCTTCCAATAACATCATATAATCACTAAATGAACATGTTAGACTCAAAACATTATCATACATTTTACCCATTTGAAATCTCGTGACAAAAAGTTACTATTTATAGTAACTTTTATAGAAATCAATCTTTTGACCACTCTAAGCATTCATATGCATCAAATCATCATCATCATAGTTACCAAACATCATTTTAAACATAACATATAGATCTAAACACTTGCATGTTACCATTTCATCAAAAAATCACCAATATGCAACTTAAAAGTTACTATTTTTAGCAATATGCCCAAATAACCAATTTTGACATCATCCAACATCTTAGATCATGTGGAATATCATCAATATCATTACTAACAACATTTCAATATCAAAAATCATCAAATACCTCATGGATCGTGCATGCATGTGGATTAAAGTAGCCATTTACTAACAAAATCAACAAATCTCTATTACATCCTAACAATTTCATCATAGTTCATCACCATAACACCAAATCAGTAGCAAATACATTCAATAACAGATGATTATCATACAAAATTCGTGACAATGGTGGTGGTGGTGATGCATGTGGCCTAAATGGCTTGCATGTGTGTTTGTGAGAGTTTTTAGACAAGATTGACCATAGGAACTACCTTACAATGCTTTGATTCCACGAAATAGGGCCTGGACAGCTTCTGGAATGATGCTAAGGCTGCTGGAACCGATTCGAAGCAAGGGACAAGCAAGTAGGATGTTCTTGGAGTCTCCACAACACCTTGAGTCTTCAAAGAGGGTCTTCTAATGGTTCTAGTTGGCTTCTTGTTGCTGGAGAACGTTGTAACAGAGTGAAAATGGTCGAGGGTGAAGGTTTCAGTCGATAGGTTGCGGCAAGGAAGAACAGGAATGATTAACCTTGGTTTTATAAAGATTTTTGCGGTTCTAGGCCTGTCGCGTACCGCGACACCGGCCAAAAAAGCATCCCCGCGTACCGCGGCGTTTAAAATAATCATTCTGTTCCCGAAACACGCCGCGTACCGCGATGGTTGAAGATGATCGGTCGTCGCGTACCGCGACGTTTTTCGGAGAATTCAAATTTCCCCGCTCAAGCTTCGCGCATCGCGAAGGCCCAATTGGGTGCCCATCGCGTACCGCGATGGGTCTCGGTTGAGCCCAATAGGCCCAATTTCATTGTTTTGAACCGAATCTTTCGTATTTCTCGAATACGATCATCGTTTCTCGACACATAGGCCTTGTTCTAACTAATTCAGGCTCACCGAACCTAAGTGCAGTGTTTTCGTGTTACAGTTTGATCCGTTCACCAACGTTCGTCATTCAAGACACGTGCGAGTTTCGTGCGATAATTCATCGAATTATCGGTGTGTTCAGACTGTTGTGCCACGTGTCACACTAAATGCATTTATTCTAGTGCCACGTATGAGATAATAATAAACATTATTATTAAAAATAATAGAGTTGCTGACCTGGAAATTACGAGGTGTCACATCATCCCCTAGTTATTGGGAATTTCGTCCCGAAATTCAGTTCACGTGCCGGTGTTGGTTTGTTCGGCGAATAGATGAGGGTACTTATTCTTCATCTGATCCTCCCGTTCCCAGGTGTATTCCGGTCCTCGTCGTGAGTTCCATCGAACTTTTACAATGGGTATCTTACTATGTTTCAACTTCTTGAGTTCCCGGTCCATAATTTCCACCGGTTCCTCAACAAAGTGAAGCTGTTCATCAATCTGGATTTCCTCCAAAGGAATCACGAGCGTTTCGTCTGATAAGCATTTCTTGAGGTTTGAAACGTGGAACACATTGTGTACGCTACTCAATTCTTGTGGTAGCTGTAGTTCGTAGGCCACAGGGCCTATTCGTTTAGTGATCTCAAATGGTCCTATATAGCGAGGACTTAGCTTTCCCCGTTTCCCAAATCGAATCACTCCCTTCCAAGGCGAGACTTTAAGAAGTACTCGGTCTCCTACTTGGAATTCCAAAGGTTTGCGCCTCTTGTCGGCATAGCTCTTTTGTCGATCTCGAGCTGCTGCCATTCTGTTGCGTATTTGCACGATCTTTTCGGTTGTTTCGTGCACGAGTTCGGGTCCGGTCAGTTGGCTTTCCCCAACTTCCGCCCAACAAAGTGGTGATCTGCACTTGCGTCCGTAAAGTGCTTCAAATGGTGCAGCTCCAATACTGGTGTGGTAGCTGTTATTATATGAGAATTCTACCAAAGGTAAGTGAGTCTCCCAGCTGTTACCAAAGTCAATTACACATGCTCGAAGCATGTCCTCCAAGGTCTGGATGGTTCGTTCACTCTGACCATCCGTTTGTGGGTGATAAGCAGTACTCATATCCAACCTCGTCCCGAGTGCCTTGTGTAAGGACTTCCAAAAGTGAGCCGTGAAACGGCTGTCTCGGTCTGATATTATGGAGGTCGGGACTCCGTGTCTGGATACGATTTCCTTCAAGTAGATTCGGGTCAACTTTTCCAATTTATCAGTTTCTTTGATCGGCAGGAAATGTGCTGATTTTGTGAGTCGGTCGACGATAACCCAGATGGTATCGCAACCACTCGGAGTCTTTGGTAGCTTTGTGATAAAATCCATGGAAATCTGTTCCCATTTCCATACTGGGATTTCCGGTTGTTGGAGTAGTCCGGATGGCTTCTGGTATTCAACCTTGACCTTTGAGCAAGTCAGGCACTTACTCACATACGTTGCGACTTCTGACTTCATGTTAGGCCACCAATAGGTTGTCTTTAAATCGTGGTACATCTTGTCAGAACCTGGATGGACTGAATATCGGCTCTTATGGGCTTCATCCATTACTACCTTCCTTAAGTCTCCAAAACGTGGAATCCAAATACGATCCATCAGGTAGTAAGCTCCGTCGTCCTTTTGTTTCATCTGTTTATCCATCCCTCTCATGGCTTCGAGAGTGAGATTTTCGGTTTTCAACGCTTCTTGTTGTGCAACTCGAATTTGGTTAGGCAATTCGGAGTGTATGGTGAGTTGTAGCGCGCGCACGCGTTTGGTTGTTTCTTTCCGGCTTAGTGCGTCGGCGACTACATTGGCTTTACCGGGATGGTATTTGATTGCACAGTCATAATCGCCTATCAGCTCGACCCACCTGCGTTGTCTCATGTTTAACTCTTTCTGGTCGAAGATGTGTTGTAGGCTCTTATGATCAGTGAATATCGTACACTTGGTGCCGTACAGATAGTGTCGCCAGATTTTCAGTGCGAACACTACGGCTCCCAACTCTAGATCGTGAGTTGTGTAGTTCTTTTCGTGCACTTTCAATTGTCGTGACGCATAGGCTATAACTTTCTCACGTTGCATCAGCACACAACCGAGTCCTTGCTTTGATGCGTCACAGTACACCACAAAATCCTCGCACCCGTCTGGTAGCGATAAGATTGGTGCACTGCACAATTTCTGCTTCAACAGATCGAAAGCAGCGTCTTGCTTTTCTCCCCATTCGAATTTCTTGTCTTTGTGTGTTAGGGAAGTCAATGATTTCGCGATCTTTGAGAATCCCTCAATAAACCGCCTGTAGTACCCGGCCAATCCTAAGAACTGTCGTACTTCAGTTGGAGTCTTAGGCGCTGCCCAATTCTTGATTGCCTCGATTTTGGCTGGGTCTACGTGTATCCCTTTCTCGTTTACTATGTGTCCAAGGAACTGAACTTCGCGAATCCAGAAATCACATTTGGAGAATTTCGCGTATAGTTGTTCCTTCTTTAGTAGTTCTAAGACACGTCTCAAGTGATCGGCATGTTCTTCCTGAGTCTTAGAATAGATCAGGATGTCATCAATGAACACGATTACGAACTTGTCGAGATACGGTTTACACACCCGATTCATGAGATCCATGAATACTGCTGGTGCGTTAGTCAGTCCAAAAGGCATGACTAGAAATTCATAGTGTCCGTACCGTGTCCTGAAGGCTGTCTTCGGTATATCGTCCTCCTGTATTCTGAGTTGATGGTAACCCGATCTCAGATCGATTTTCGAATAGAAGCTGGACCCTTGTAGTTGATCGAACAGGTCGTCTATTCGTGGTAGGGGGTATCGATTCTTGATCGTTACCTTGTTTAGTTCTCGGTAATCTATACACATACGGAATGAACCGTCTTTCTTCTTCACGAACAAGACCGGTGCGCCCCAAGGTGAGAAGCTCGGTCGGATAAATCCTTTATCTAACAACTCTTGCAGTTGGTTAGATAGTTCTTGCATTTCAGTAGGAGCCAATCGGTATGGTGCCTTGGCTATTGGTGCTGCTCCGGGGGTTAAATCTATCTGGAACTCCACTTGTCGTGCTGGTGGTAGTCCCGGTAGATCGTCAGGAAAAACTTCCGGAAAATCACGAACAACCACAATGTCCTCGATCTTCCGTTCCTTCTTTGATTGTTCGGTGATAAGGGCTAGGATAGCCGTGTATCCCTTCTTCAGATATTTGCTTGCTTTCATACAGGACATGATGTTTAACGGTATCCCGCGCCGTTCTCCCTGGATTGAGATCTGCTCTCCGCTTGGCAACGCAATTCGCACAATCTTCTCGTTACACACGATCTCAGCGTGGTTTGCAGATAGCCAATCCATTCCAATCACCACGTCGAAGCTCCCGAGAGTTACCGGCATCAGGTCAATCACCAGTTGATGGTCTGCTAGTGTTAGAACACATCCCTTGATGATATATTGTGTTTCGATCAGTTTGCCGTCCGCTAACTCTACGGTATACTTATAGTCTAGTGGTGTCGGTGTCATATTAAGTAATTTGCTAAAGTCACTAGAGATAAAGCTCCTATCGGCACCGGTATCAAATAATATGCTAGCATAGACATTATTTAAAAGAAACGTACCGGTGACGACATGTGGATCGTCTTTAGCTTCTCCAGAACCAATCACGAAGGCTCGCCCTTTTGCTGCACCACCTCCACCCTTCTTCAATTGCGGGCAGTCCCTTCGTATGTGCCCCGGTTTGCCACATTCATAACACCCCTTGAGAGTGTTTTGGTTATTGTTGTTGGGGTTTGATCTGCATTCTTTGGCCATGTGCCCGTTCCTTCCACAGCTGGTGCACTTGGTCCTTTTGCATGGGCCGAAGTGATGGAAGTTACAGGTATTGCATTTTGGGCTGTTGCCCTGATATCCCCCCTTGCTTTGGTTGTTTGGCTGTGTGGCGGTGAAGACTTTGGCAGGTGTGGGTCGGTGCTGAGCTGGTTGTGGTGGAGAGAAAACACGGTTGTTGCTGGGTTCCCACTTTCGCTTGGGCTCTTGGGGTTTTAGGTGTTCACCCCTTTTTGGCAGTTTCCCTTGGGCTACCGCCTGGTCAGTCAGCTTGTGCGCCAAGCGAATCAATGGTTGGATGGTGGTGTGATCGGCTGCTGTCACCGTGCTCTGTATCTGTTCCGGCAATCCACTGATGAATTGCTCGATCTTTTTGTACTCCGGCGTCACCATTGCCGGGCACAGTTTGCACAATTCATGAAATCGGGTACAGTATTTCTCGATTTCAGATCCCACCATCTTGTGCGTCCAAAATTCCTCCTCAAGCTTCCGGATTTCATCACGGGGACAGTATTCCTCGTGAAGCATCCTTGTGAAGTTCTCCCAAGGAATGGAGTTTGCGGTATCCAGTCCAAGCGTCTGGACATGAGTATTCCACCAGGTGAGGGCCGGTCCCTCCAGTACTCCCGTGGCATATTTTACTCGATTCCCGTCCGAGCATTCGGCCATAGAGAAAACTGACTCCACTTTCTCTATCCATCGAAGCAGTCCCACTGCTCCTTCAGTGCCCTGAAATTTGTGAGGATGGCAGCTCAGGAATGCCTTAAACGAGCATCCCTTGGCCGCTCCTCCCTGGGGTCCTGTGCATCAGTAGTCCAATACAATGTGTTAGTGTCTAGGCTGTCTATTCTATGCTAGTTACGTTAGGCAAAAGCTAATACCGTTGTTAGTGCCACTCGTCTCACTGGTATGACGGTTGGCTTCGTACTCCGCAAGTACTTTGTTAAATTTCCGCTCGACCATCATGTCGATCCGTGCCTTTTCGGCCTTGCGTTTGAGTCGAAGGGCATTGGTTCCTCTTCCCGACATGTTTCTATATAGAGAGGTTAGAGTGTTAGTCATCAGATGCTAAGTGTTAGCCAAAGTTAGGATTGTTGTCATGTCAAATGTCAAGTTAGCTATCATAACAAAGCTTCAAATAACAGTAGTAATAATAAAGCAGATAATAATAATAAAACATAATTTCCATTAACATCAATCTTGAAGTACAATAATTTGAAAAGAAAGTACAATGCGAGTTCTCCGAGCACATCCCGCTCGTCTAGGCTAAAATGAGATAAAAGGAAAGACAGTACAAAATAAGGAAAATCTACTAATCCGAGTCCATGGAGACATGAGAGATGTTACTAGCTGCGTCCCCATCCTCGTCATCGTCCTCCTCCGGATCCTCGTCGGGATCCTCGTCAAACTCTCCCTCTTCGAGGTCCTCGGCCTCGAACTGTGGCTCATCGTCCTCGGCTGGTGGCTCCTCGATAAATTGCGCCGCCCATGCGTTAAGCATGGCGTCGCTCGCCTGCACCATCGCCTGCGTCTCGACGATGTCCGTCCGGTTCTCGGTAATACGCCCGTCGTGCTCCTGCACAACATCAACTATCTGCCCATGCTGGGACATGAGCTGAGCCACTTGGAGACGTAGTGTCTCCACCGTCTCCTCTAGACGATCCTTCTCCTCCTCCAGCCGGTCACTTCGCCTTTCCAGGCGATCGTTCTTCTCGCGAAGAACACGCACCTCATCGGATAGCTCGGCACTCCTCCGAAACTCCCGCCGGGTTACGGCCACATGAGCCGCGAAGGCTCTCTCCATCGGCATCCCAAGTGCCGGTAGTCGTGGTCCCTCAGAGGTATCACCTCTGTACCGCGGGGTAGGTACCCGCTCAGCCACTATCCACTGTAGTAGGAGGCTAGGCAGCCACCCCCAGTAGCGCTCCCGTGCTAACATCTGGGTCCTCCTCTCCATCTCTGCATCTACCTGAGCTACTATGCTGTCGATCCTACGTCGACTGTCCTCGGTCAAATCGTCAATGGCTGGGCGTTTGCCCGGGTTCCTGTTAGCGTTCCCGTTGTTGTCAGCCATCCTGTAAATTCTCAGATTAGTAAACAACAGTTCGACAATAATAATAACAACATCAGTGTGCAAGTTCTAGTGTAGTGTCTAATGTAGAGCAGTGGCTATAGTCTAAGTTTACTATATGCAAACCTAGTTCCCTATAACCAAGGCTCTGATACCAGTCTGTCACACCCCCAAATTCCCACTCGTGGTGTCAGTCCACGTGGGTGTGACGTGGCCAGGATCATAGCTCATGGTCATATAGAACGACTCTATATGAGTTACACATTCACACAGATTGTAAAGCAATACTAGTTTCATTCAAATAGCAGCGGAAAGTGTTAAACATCAGAAATACATATATTTGCAGCGGAAAGTAATTGTTTGCAACAAACACTACAAACGTTTAAATTGTTTTAAAAACAGATCAAATGCACACAACGCCTAGGACACGAGTCTACATGCTGATCAGACTCCTTAATGCGTCCTTGTGTGTACCCTAGCGTAAGCTCCGTTAGTTACCTGAGAATACATGCGAAAAGTGTCAACTAAAAAGTTGGTGAGTTCACAGGTTTAGACAGACAGAAATAGTAAACAGACATATATTGGGTATGTTAAGTTTAGTTGGATACTACGATCCGTGGAGTGTGTCAGTTCATCTTACCGAAACTAGACTGTTCCCGTCTGCCTCCGCGAGTCATCGCTGAACTCGCAATTCACATCGAAATTACACTCGTTATGACCTCCAGTCAACATTGGTACCGAGTGGGGTTAGTCAAACCCAGTAGTACTACATAATTACGACTCGTTTGAATACACAACTAACGGTAAGGATAAGTGAGGACTTTATGCGATTATAGTTACACTCGAAAATAGTTTTCACAACATACCAGTCATACATCTAAAACAGTTGCATTGTATTCTCACCCCAATAGTTTAACAAAAGCAGTTAAAGAGTAAAAGTGGGGCCGTAAACTCACCTGAGTTTGAGTAATGCGTTAGCTCAAAAGAGTAGTGTAGCTCGCCGGCTAGTAATCACCTATATCATGTAGGTGTTATGAGTTCGTGTTTGCGTATGTGGGTCTCACCGGACCGTGTTAGTGTTCAACGACACTAAGTGGTTATGTGGATCGAGTTGACCGTGTTTGACCTTGTCGATCGTGTTTGACCTAACGACCCGTTGGTGACGGTTTGGATCAAGTGTTCGTGTATCGTACGGTTTTAGTGTCATGTGAAGTGTACGTGTAACATTTGTGCATATAGTCATGTAGTTGTAAACAGTGTTAGAACAGTGTCAGTTCAGTTTCAGTTCAATCAATGTGTTTCAGTATGTTCATAATGTGTGCTTGTGTGTTACAGGATCTTAGTAGTCAGAAAACAAGTATGTATTATCTATTTACAGTCGATTTCACTAAGCAAGAACAGTAACTTGTTATATCGAAACAGTGGTGGGCAGCGAGAGTGAGCCCTATACATATACTGCGTTCGGTGTAACAGGTTAGTGTTAGTGCGTAGTGTTGAGACGAATAGTATAACAATTAATTAATTCAACCAAGATCGTAATCTGTAAGCGAGACTGAGTATAGTTATGGGTGACGATCCATAATAATACGAATGTTGAACTTATAATTACGATTAAACGACTCTAAATATTTTAATACGATCGGAAAACGTACGCGATTGCGGGTATACACGTAAATTGTGAATGTTTAACGATCCGTCAACACACGAAGAGTAAAAATAATTATATTAATTATTTTATATTTTTACAATTTTGAAACTCATCATTTTAATGAGTTTAATAACTCTTTTTATTTTTGACCGCGTAAAATACGCGTTACGTTCCGAAAACGCGAACCGAGCGACCGAAACGGACCCGAATACCACACGGGCTATAAAAGCCTTAAAGAAGACCATTTTCCTCATTTAATTCAGCCAACAACCTCATTTCTCTCTCAAACTCGCGAACCCTCTCTCTAACTAGAAAACCAAGCTTTAAACGATCGTATCTCACTCGTTACTCAACGGATTTCGGAGTTCTTGGTGTCCACGCGAAGCTCTCAACGTCCTCTACTCGAGAGTACAAGAATATCACGGTTTTATCCAGCCAATCTCGAGGTAATGAAGCTTGAAAGATCACGAAATTAGGGTTTTTCTTGTATGTTTATGTTGAAACTTGATGTAAAACCGGTTCTAGTACACCATCCTTATTTTCGCACCTATAGCAATCTTCCTTGAAGTGTTTACAGGCATAGATCGTGGTCTAGGATCAGTAAATTGATGATGAAGACGAAGCAAGTAACAGGTTCGTTAGCCGAACCCTCGCTGGGCAAATCTGTGAAGTAAACGAACCCATGGTTCGTGAGCCACAGCCGGCCGAACCCTAACCTGCTGATGTCGAACTTTGGGAGACCACGAGCCATTCACGAACCCTATGGAGTCCACGAACCCTACATGGTTCGTGGAGGTACCAGTCAACCTTTAGACTTCGGCCAACCGAACCCTAGGGGTTTCCACGAACTATCACCGAACCATTTGAGGACCAACGAACCATGCATGCAGATTTTCTCCCGAACCATTCTGGTTGCGAACCTTGGACTCATGGCCGAACCCTTGGACCACTCCTCTTGAACGAACCCTCCAGCTTAGTAGCCGAACCTTGACTGAAACCTTAAGGGTTCGCTGCCCAAAGTTGGCAGCTCACCCATTTTCGGCCCAACTCCACTATACTCGGCCCAACTTTATTAGTACTCGGCCCAATAGTGAAGATCAAGCCCAATTGAGCTATATAAACTCGTTTGATCTAAGATGGCCCAATATTACCTTGTCTTTAGTTGAACCAATGTCGCGTTGGAACTTTAAGTGAACTACCTAAAACATTTCTTAGCTCAACACCAATCTTATAGGTCCAATTCAATTCCATTTGGTGCACTAAGATTTTAATTGGGTTGATATCGTCTTAGGCATGTTACAAGGTCTATATACAAGTTATTGGGCCAACATTACATTCATTGGCTCAATATCATAATGGGCCCTTGGTAACTTAAGTGGCCCATGGACTTCCATTTAAACCTATGATTATAATTATGGGCTTAAGACCCATTGTAGGCAACAACGCAAAGTGATTATAAGTTGATTTTAGTTAGTTTAAGTTACACCTTAAACTAATAATAGAATCAAGTCATAATCTCATGAACTTAATCATATTCATACATTTCATGTTATCAAATGGTTTATCAAACACTTAAACATATGTGGCACGCAAACAAGTTATCATACAAAAGAACATTTCACAAGTTTCTTGAACCCATGATCGATCAAGTAATCAAGTTTAACAAGTTCAAGTGAACACAAGTCAATCAATGAATCAAAGTTATACAATTAAAAATCCTATATCTTATGTATGATTACAATGTTATAGGAACAAGTTAGAAGTCCTGTTTGCTACTTGCTAACTGTTTTAGTTCAGAGTCTACTGCAGACAGGTGAGAACTCTAGCCCCTCTTTTACTGTTTTACAACTGTTTTGGGGTGGAACACGTGATCAAAAACCGCTATTTTAATCTTGTTTCATTGCACAGTTTATGTGCATTCATAAATATTACAGGTTTATCTTATGAATCCAAGTGATTCTTCAACTGTTTAAGGAAATTGTCAACTGTTTCAAAGGAATTATTTACTATTAAACCCTTATTACTAAAAGGATTTTATAATGTTTTCTTGAAATGTTTTATAACAGTTTTACTCAAATGTTCTTTTAAAGGATTTTACAAACTCTTTTGTTATAAACCTTGTTATTACACAAGGTCATCACATCAAGGTATTCAAAACAAGTGGTTCACAACATGGTATCCAAATCAAGTGGTTCAAAACATGGTATTCAAATTCATTGGTTCAAAACATGGTATTCAAACTCATTGGTTCAAAACATGGTATTCAAGTCAAGTTGTTCACATCATGGTATTCAAATCAAGAGATTCATTTCATGTTACATAAACAAAGGATTCAACTCGTGGAGTTAAATCCAGGTTTTCAATAAGACATTAACACATCCGGTTAAAGTAAGATTCAGAAAACATGGTGTCCATTGTTGTAAACAAACTTATAAACCCATCAAGTATCATATTCATTAGCGTTAGTACTGGGTGATCACAACAAGGGAAAGCGGACACATACATTGGGGCAGGCCGATTGCTGCAGTTAGTTTTTAAATCTGTTTTATAAACTAACTGCAGATTTCGGTTACATATGGTTTATTCAAAACTGTTGACATATTATCTAACTCCAAACGTGGTTTGGGACTTGATATTAGATGTTGACTCATGTGCAAACAGTGATTGGACTGTTTACACTCATTTTCTTACTTGATGTTAGTTTGGGTTGCAGCTCATCCGTGTGAATCTTATGATGCTTTAACTTACCTATGTCTTATATCATATACTCATGTTTACAAATGCTTAAACCTATTGTTCTCACCAACTACGTCTGTAGTTGACAGTTACTTTTCACGTGTTTCAGGTAATCAGGTTTAAGACATTCTCAGGGACAACTAAGGAGACCATTCTAAGATAGAACAAGATGAAGAAACATGCTAGGATGGAATAGAAACTCACTAAATCCTAAATGTTTAATTGTCTTGTTTGGAGTCTTATTTTGTAAACTATATTTTGGGTCTGTAGTTGTCTTACTTTTGGTAGATAGATTGTCTGTAACTAATCAACTGTCTAAACATTATGAAATGTAGTAATCCATTGTGGTTGTTCTTATTCAATACTTGTGCATGATTCAACTGATCATACGTCACCGCGCCGTGGATTCCGCACGCGGCGCAGGGGTGTGACAGGTTGGTATCAGAGCCAAGGTTGTAGAGAACTAGGAAAAACCCAATGTTAAATGACCTAGACTATAACCTAAGCTACCCAATAGGACTAAGTGCTATAGGCTTGAGGATACTTAGGATCTAAGTAACTTAAGTGAGCATTAAGTCTACAATAAGCTTGAAAGATCTTAGGGACATTTTTCTAAGATTAGACATCGAGTCAAGGAATTTGAATCGGACTTCTATAATTTTAGAAACCGAATTAAATTCTCACACATATGCATTTAAGGATTTCAGAGGCAAGGATCTGTATTCTTAGTATCCTTGATCTGAAATCCTCACACAGAGATCATTATAGAAATTCAGAGGCAAAGATCTGTAGTTTCAGTATCTTTGATATGAATTTCTTGTCATATTCATTATGGGATTTAGAGGCAAAGATCTATTAATTTAGTATCTTTGATCTAAGATCCTTGTCATATTCATTATGGAATTTAGAGGCAAAGATGGTTATCTTTGATCTAAAGTCCTTGTCATATTCATTATAGGATTCAAAGGTCAAGATCTATTAATTTAGAACTTGGATTTGAGATCCTTGTCATATCACTATAGGAATTCAAAGGTTGAGGTCTATTAATTTAGAACTTAGATTTGAAATCCTTGTCATTGTTATCATTGTTATCATTATCAGGTGTTCATTATCATAGGAACTTTATAACTTAGAATCTGTGTAACAGTATTCTTTAGTTGAAGTTCTCACAGGGAATCATTATGCTCAGTACTGTAAGTATTGGGAAACTAGGTTGATTAACCTAGGACACATATACATAAACCTAAGGTCTTAGTTTCTAGTAAATTAAGGACCATGGTTTACACAATCATAAACAGAATCAAGGAACAAGAGAAATCATGGGATAATCATAATCAATCAAGGGTTGGAATCTTAGCTTCAAATGCAAACGGCGGGTTAACGCTGATGGGCTGAGGTAAGTGGTGGGTCGGTGAGAGCTTACCCTATATATAAGCTTATCTTGGTTTGTCAGGGAAAATTTCGGCGATTGAATTTGAAGTGAGGATTTGGGAACAACTGGAATCATTGAACATTGGTCAAACACATGGAACATTAGTCAAACACATGGGGTACAAACACATGGGATACGATCATTGGTGAATCAAATCATAATGAAATTCAAACTTGGATGAACCAGACATTATGGTGAATCAACCAAGTTGTGAACATATCATAAATGTAAACCTTAAGTGAAAATTCTTAAGTGATTACATCATTAGTACTTACTGGCATAAGTTAACAGGAAAGTGTAGAACACACGTATGACTTAGTTCTACATGTTAACAACTGTTAGTAGGTGCACGCATAACATAATCATAGTTCAATCATAGTTCAATTTGATCAAAGATTCATGGGATTCTTAATCAATGGAAAACACATGGAAATCAGTACAAACGTGTTGCCAAATGCTAGCAAGGGCATGATCGTGGTATACCGAAACGGTGGTGGGCAGCGAGAGTGAGCCCTATATATAAGCTATTTTCGGTATATCGGGAAAGTGTCAGTGTGTAGGTTTGGTGGAGAGATCATGAGACATCGTACATATTCGCATGATAAGTATACAAATAAGTTGATAACTTATACGTGTACTGGATCATATTACAATTGAATGATAATACTAGTAGTATGGATATATTACTGACCTTACCATGAAAATTCAATTGTATCCATTCTCATTACTGACCCGCTTGTGGCTTCTATTCGTAGAATGCCTCCTCGACGAGACCCAAATGCTGGTGGTTCGACAAGCGGTAATGATGATGAGATCAACAAGATTGCTCGAGCTATCGCTGTTCACATGAGGGATGTGATCCCGGGTATGGTCACCGATATTACCCAGAATCTTCGGGGAAGTACCGGTGATTCTGCACATAACTCAAATGCTACAACTACTGGAACTGCTAACTTCACATTCAAGCAGTTCAACGATGCTAAGCCTCCCAAGTACTCTGGTACTGAGGGAGCAACCGGTCTACTACAGTGGCTGGAAAGCATCGAAGACATTCTCGACTTCACTGGATGTCCTGAAAATTTGAAGGTCAAGATGGCCTCAAGTGCTTTTCATAAGGGAGCGCTCACCTGGTGGAACTCTGAGAAGAACACCAGGGGACGTGAGGTCGCTCTAGCCTTACCATGGAATGGATTCAAGAACTTACTGGTGGAAAAGTTTTGTCCACGTCACGAGCTAAAGAAACTGGAGGTGGAGATGTGGAATCTGGTGCAGGATAGTGGCGAAAATGCCAAGTATACAACTCGTTTCCATGAGTTGTGTATTTTGGTACCACATCTGGTTACTCCTCTATCCCGCAGGATAGAGAAATACATCGAAGGCTTGCCTCTAGTGGTTAGAGGAACTGTTATGGGGAACAACCCCACTACCTTGGAAGCCGCGATTCAACTCGGTGCTACTCTGACCGAGGAGTATGTGAAATCTGGGGTGCTCACCCGAAAGGGATTCAAAAGGGCACAGATTGAAGAAGGCAAGAAGCCTGAACAGCATCATCATAAGAAGAAGAAACAGAAAACAATCAAGAACTTTGCAGCGTTGACTGCGGCTGCACCTACTCATGCTACTCCCCTCACTGCTATGCCACAACCTGCTAATGTCAGAAAGCAGTACACTGGCTCATTTCCACTCTGCACCAAATGCCAGTACCATCATCTACCCACTATTCCATGCAGAAAGTGTCTCAAGTGTGGGCGTATGGGACACTTGGCGGCTACATGCCGATCTGCTCATCTTGCTGCTGCAACGACTGCTGCCACAACTTCTGCTGCTACAGGTGGAAGAGTTTGTTACAATTGTGGGGCAGAGGGACACTTCAGAAATCAGTGTCCGAAACTCAACAACAATACTGCTGTTGCTCGTGCTTTCGTTATTGGAACTGCTGAAGCACGTGAAGAGCCGGCAGTCATCACGGGTACATTTCTTATCAATAATCACTATGTTCCTATCATATTTGATACTGGTGCTGATAAAAGCTTTATCTCTGCTCATACTGCTTCTGTTCTTAATATGCAACTATCCACACTTACTGCTCCCTATACTGTAGAAGTAGCGAATGGTAAAACCATAGTTGTAGATTCCATCATAAATGCTTGTGAGCTAAGATTAAATGACCATCTTTTCCCTATCGATCTCATTCCTATGACTCTCGGAAGCTTCGAAGTTGTAGTAGGAATGGATTGGTTATCTAAGAATAATGCTGAAATCGTATGCTCGGAGAAACTTATTCGAATTCCCCTACCGTCCGGCGAAACGATGATAGTCTACGGTGAGAAACCCTGCCGCGAATTGAAGATTGTATCGTGCATCAAGGCGAGGAAGTATCTGAGGAAGAAATATTATGCATTCTTAGCTCACGTGGTGGAAAATAAACCTGACAAGAAAGCAGTTGGAGACGTACCGGTTATCAAAGATTATCCAGACGTATTTCCAGAAGACTTGCCTGGACTACCACCAGTCCGACAAGTGGAGTTTAGAATTGATCTCGTCCCTGGAGCAAACCCAGTGGCGAAGGCACCGTATCGGTTAGCACCGTCTGAGATGCAAGAACTGTCTAGTCAGCTTCAAGAACTTTTAGACAAAGGTTTCATAAGACCGAGTTTCTCTCCATGGGGAGCTCCGGTTCTATTTGTCAAGAAGAAAGACGGTTCATTTCGCATGTGCATAGATTATCGTGAGCTGAACAAGTTAACAATCAAGAACAGATATCCTTTACCTAGGATCGATGATCTATTTGATCAATTACTGGGAGCAACTTGCTTCTCTAAGATTGATTTACGATCCGGGTATCATCAGTTAAGAGTAAATGATGAGGATATACCAAAGACTGCATTTAGGACTCGATATGGACACTATGAGTTTGTGGTTATGCCATTTGGACTGACCAATGCACCCGCAGTGTTCATGGACTTGATGAATCGAGTCTGCAGGCCATATTTAGATCAGTTTGTTATTGTCTTTATTGACGATATCCTGATCTATTCAAAGACAGAACAAGAACATGGGGATCATTTGAGGAAAGTCTTAGAACTACTAAGAGAGGAACATCTTTATGCTAAATTCTCAAAGTGTGAATTTTGGCTAAAGGAGGTTCACTTCTTAGGACATGTCATAAACAAGGATGGGATACATGTAGATCCGGCGAAGATTGAGGCGATTAAGAACTGGACTACCCCATCTACTCCCACAGAGATTCGTTCATTTCTGGGTCTGGCAGGCTATTACAGGAGATTCATTGCGAATTTCTCTAAGATTGCTTTGCCACTTACCACTTTGACTCAGAAAAGTCAAGCATTCATATGGGGACAGAAACAAGAAGATGCATTTCAACTTCTTAAACAGAAGTTATGCAATTCCCCCATCCTTAGTCTTCCAGAAGGCAGTGATGATTTCATTGTCTACTGTGATGCTTCAAACCTTGGTCTCGGTTGTGTACTTATGCAACGGGACAAGGTCATTGCGTATGCTTCAAGACAACTTAAGGTTCATGAGAAGAATTATACTACTCATGATCTTGAGTTAGGGGCTGTGGTCTTTGCATTGAAGATTTGGAGACACTACCTGTATGGTACTAAATGTGTTATCTATACAGACCACAAGAGCCTGCAACACATTCTCAATCAGAAAGAACTCAACATGAGACAACGACGTTGGGTTGAGCTTCTAACTGATTACGACTGCGAGATTCGTTACCACCCGGGTAAAGCCAATGTGGTGGCGGATGCTCTTAGTCGCAAGGAACCAGTCAAACCAATTCGTGTTAGAGCCATGGAGATCAATACACAGCCAAACTTGAAAGACTTGATTCGTATTGCACAACAACAAGTAGTAACAGATAATCAACTCAAAACGGACTTGGATTGTGGCATTGAGAAGAAACTAGAACCTCGATCAGATGGGTTGTTATATCTCAATGGCCGCATGTGGATTCCAAAGTCTGAAGAATTGCGCACACTCATCTGTGATGAGGCACATAAGTCGCGATACTCAGTTCATCCTGGAGCCGACAAGATGTATCAGGACTTGAGGACATCTTACTGGTGGCCGGGAATGAAGAAAGACATAGCACTGTACGTGGGAAAATGTCTTACTTGTTCAAAGGTCAAAGCAGAACATCAAAAGCCTTCGGGACTTCTGCAACAACCTGAAATTCCTCAATGGAAATGGGAGCAAATTTCCATGGATTTCATAACAAAGTTGCCGAGAACTCCGAGAGGTTTCGATTCGATTTGGGTGATCGTTGATCGACTCACCAAATCTGCTCATTTTCTCCCAATCCGAGAGGATTACAAGATGGAGAAGTTATCCACGTTGTACATCAACGAAATCATTGCACGTCATGGTACTCCAACATCAATCATATCTGATCGTGATAGTCGCTTCACTTCTCGCTTTTGGCAATCATTGCAAAAGGCTTTGGGAACGCGTGTTAATCTTAGCACGGCGTATCATCCCCAAACCGACGGCCAAAGTGAGAGAACTATCCAAACACTTGAGGACATGCTCCGTTCTTGTGTCATTGACTTCGGTGGAAGTTGGGACACTCATCTCCCACTCATTGAGTTTTCATATAACAATAGCTATCATACGAGCATTCAATGTGCACCATTCGAGGCTCTATATGGTAGAAAGTGCCGATCACCGGTCTGTTGGACCGAGATTGGTGACTCACAGGTCGTAGGACCAGAACTCATTCAGGAAACATCAGACAAGATCACAATCATTCAGTCACGGCTTAAGGCCGCACGAGATCGGCAGAAGAGTTATGCTGATCGTCGTCGGAAACCGCTTGAGTTTCAAGTGGGTGACCGAGTCTTACTCAAAGTTTCTCCCTGGAAAGGCGTTGTCCGATTCGGGAAGAAAGGGAAACTTGCACCAAGGTACGTTGGACCTTTTGAGATCCTGCAACGGATTGGTCCCGTAGCCTACAAACTCAAACTTCCAGTGGAGCTAAGCAATGTTCACGATACTTTTCATGTATCGAATCTTAAGAAATGCTTGGCGGATCATGATGTTCAGATTCCACTGGAAGACATACAGATTCAGAACAACATGCAATTCATTGAACGTCCAGTTGAGATCATGGATCATGGGGTCAAGAAACTTAAACGCAGCCGTATCCCGATCGTGAAAGTGCGATGGGAGGGCAAACGCGGTGCTGAGTTCACCTGGGAACGTGAAGACCAGATGAAGCTTAAGTACCCTCATCTTTTTACAGTATCTTCGGCTAGTTAATTTCGGGACGAAATTCCCTTAACTAGGGGAGACTGTAACATTTGTGCATATAGTCATGTAGTTGTAAACAGTGTTAGAACAGTGTCAGTTCAGTTTCAGTTCAATCAATGTGTTTCAGTATGTTCATAATGTGTGCTTGTGTGTTACAGGATCTTAGTAGTCAGAAAACAAGTATGTATTATCTATTTACAGTCGATTTCACTAAGCAAGAACAGTAACTTGTTATATCGAAACAGTGGTGGGCAGCGAGAGTGAGCCCTATACATATACTGCGTTCGGTGTAACAGGTTAGTGTTAGTGCGTAGTGTTGAGACGAATAGTATAACAATTAATTAATTCAACCAAGATCGTAATCTGTAAGCGAGACTGAGTATAGTTATGGGTGACGATCCATAATAATACGAATGTTGAACTTATAATTACGATTAAACGACTCTAAATATTTTAATACGATCGGAAAACGTACGCGATTGCGGGTATACACGTAAATTGTGAATGTTTAACGATCCGTCAACACACGAAGAGTAAAAATAATTATATTAATTATTTTATATTTTTACAATTTTGAAACTCATCATTTTAATGAGTTTAATAACTCTTTTTATTTTTGACCGCGTAAAATACGCGTTACGTTCCGAAAACGCGAACCGAGCGACCGAAACGGACCCGAATACCACACGGGCTATAAAAGCCTTAAAGAAGACCATTTTCCTCATTTAATTCAGCCAACAACCTCATTTCTCTCTCAAACTCGCGAACCCTCTCTCTAACTAGAAAACCAAGCTTTAAACGATCGTATCTCACTCGTTACTCAACGGATTTCGGAGTTCTTGGTGTCCACGCGAAGCTCTCAACGTCCTCTACTCGAGAGTACAAGAATATCACGGTTTTATCCAGCCAATCTCGAGGTAATGAAGCTTGAAAGATCACGAAATTAGGGTTTTTCTTGTATGTTTATGTTGAAACTTGATGTAAAACCGGTTCTAGTACACCATCCTTATTTTCGCACCTATAGCAATCTTCCTTGAAGTGTTTACAGGCATAGATCGTGGTCTAGGATCAGTAAATTGATGATGAAGACGAAGCAAGTAACAGGTTCGTTAGCCGAACCCTCGCTGGGCAAATCTGTGAAGTAAACGAACCCATGGTTCGTGAGCCACAGCCGGCCGAACCCTAACCTGCTGATGTCGAACTTTGGGAGACCACGAGCCATTCACGAACCCTATGGAGTCCACGAACCCTACATGGTTCGTGGAGGTACCAGTCAACCTTTAGACTTCGGCCAACCGAACCCTAGGGGTTTCCACGAACTATCACCGAACCATTTGAGGACCAACGAACCATGCATGCAGATTTTCTCCCGAACCATTCTGGTTGCGAACCTTGGACTCATGGCCGAACCCTTGGACCACTCCTCTTGAACGAACCCTCCAGCTTAGTAGCCGAACCTTGACTGAAACCTTAAGGGTTCGCTGCCCAAAGTTGGCAGCTCACCCATTTTCGGCCCAACTCCACTATACTCGGCCCAACTTTATTAGTACTCGGCCCAATAGTGAAGATCAAGCCCAATTGAGCTATATAAACTCGTTTGATCTAAGATGGCCCAATATTACCTTGTCTTTAGTTGAACCAATGTCGCGTTGGAACTTTAAGTGAACTACCTAAAACATTTCTTAGCTCAACACCAATCTTATAGGTCCAATTCAATTCCATTTGGTGCACTAAGATTTTAATTGGGTTGATATCGTCTTAGGCATGTTACAAGGTCTATATACAAGTTATTGGGCCAACATTACATTCATTGGCTCAATATCATAATGGGCCCTTGGTAACTTAAGTGGCCCATGGACTTCCATTTAAACCTATGATTATAATTATGGGCTTAAGACCCATTGTAGGCAACAACGCAAAGTGATTATAAGTTGATTTTAGTTAGTTTAAGTTACACCTTAAACTAATAATAGAATCAAGTCATAATCTCATGAACTTAATCATATTCATACATTTCATGTTATCAAATGGTTTATCAAACACTTAAACATATGTGGCACGCAAACAAGTTATCATACAAAAGAACATTTCACAAGTTTCTTGAACCCATGATCGATCAAGTAATCAAGTTTAACAAGTTCAAGTGAACACAAGTCAATCAATGAATCAAAGTTATACAATTAAAAATCCTATATCTTATGTATGATTACAATGTTATAGGAACAAGTTAGAAGTCCTGTTTGCTACTTGCTAACTGTTTTAGTTCAGAGTCTACTGCAGACAGGTGAGAACTCTAGCCCCTCTTTTACTGTTTTACAACTGTTTTGGGGTGGAACACGTGATCAAAAACCGCTATTTTAATCTTGTTTCATTGCACAGTTTATGTGCATTCATAAATATTACAGGTTTATCTTATGAATCCAAGTGATTCTTCAACTGTTTAAGGAAATTGTCAACTGTTTCAAAGGAATTATTTACTATTAAACCCTTATTACTAAAAGGATTTTATAATGTTTTCTTGAAATGTTTTATAACAGTTTTACTCAAATGTTCTTTTAAAGGATTTTACAAACTCTTTTGTTATAAACCTTGTTATTACACAAGGTCATCACATCAAGGTATTCAAAACAAGTGGTTCACAACATGGTATCCAAATCAAGTGGTTCAAAACATGGTATTCAAATTCATTGGTTCAAAACATGGTATTCAAACTCATTGGTTCAAAACATGGTATTCAAGTCAAGTTGTTCACATCATGGTATTCAAATCAAGAGATTCATTTCATGTTACATAAACAAAGGATTCAACTCGTGGAGTTAAATCCAGGTTTTCAATAAGACATTAACACATCCGGTTAAAGTAAGATTCAGAAAACATGGTGTCCATTGTTGTAAACAAACTTATAAACCCATCAAGTATCATATTCATTAGCGTTAGTACTGGGTGATCACAACAAGGGAAAGCGGACACATACATTGGGGCAGGCCGATTGCTGCAGTTAGTTTTTAAATCTGTTTTATAAACTAACTGCAGATTTCGGTTACATATGGTTTATTCAAAACTGTTGACATATTATCTAACTCCAAACGTGGTTTGGGACTTGATATTAGATGTTGACTCATGTGCAAACAGTGATTGGACTGTTTACACTCATTTTCTTACTTGATGTTAGTTTGGGTTGCAGCTCATCCGTGTGAATCTTATGATGCTTTAACTTACCTATGTCTTATATCATATACTCATGTTTACAAATGCTTAAACCTATTGTTCTCACCAACTACGTCTGTAGTTGACAGTTACTTTTCACGTGTTTCAGGTAATCAGGTTTAAGACATTCTCAGGGACAACTAAGGAGACCATTCTAAGATAGAACAAGATGAAGAAACATGCTAGGATGGAATAGAAACTCACTAAATCCTAAATGTTTAATTGTCTTGTTTGGAGTCTTATTTTGTAAACTATATTTTGGGTCTGTAGTTGTCTTACTTTTGGTAGATAGATTGTCTGTAACTAATCAACTGTCTAAACATTATGAAATGTAGTAATCCATTGTGGTTGTTCTTATTCAATACTTGTGCATGATTCAACTGATCATACGTCACCGCGCCGTGGATTCCGCACGCGGCGCAGGGGTGTGACAGTACGGATACCAAAATCATTCCGATAAAGAAACTTACTATTTATGGTAAGTTTCTATTTTAGGAAAGTTTCCATATTTGGCAAGTTTTGCATAAAATCATATTCCGATTATTCTAACATGCATATTTATCCTAAATGAGCATGTTATCACATAGCACATAGTTACACATAGTCGGTTTAACATAGTTTGCGCGTAAAAGTTTCCATATTTGGAAAGTTTCTAAAATAAGCATATTTTCACAAATTTAACAATCAACATCGCTTATTATCATCATATTAGTCCTAACTAGTCTATCAATCATGCTCGTTATGTGACAATTTATAGAATTTACAAATAAAGTTACTATATTTAGTAACTTATAGAAATAACTCCAAATCAAGTTTCCCAATACTTATTCCTTCCAATAACATCATATAATCACTAAATGAACATGTTAGACTCAAAACATTATCATACATTTTACCCATTTGAAATCTCGTGACAAAAAGTTACTATTTATAGTAACTTTTATAGAAATCAATCTTTTGACCACTCTAAGCATTCCTATGCATCAAATCATCATCATCATAGTTACCAAACATCATTTTAAACATAACATATAGATCTAAACACTTGCATGTTACCATTTCATCAAAAAATCACCAATATGCAACTTAAAAGTTACTATTTTTAGCAATATGCCCAAATAACCAATTTTGACATCATCCAACATCTTAGATCATGTGGAATATCATCAATATCATTACTAACAACATTTCAATATCAAAAATCATCAAATACCTCATGGATCGTGCATGCATGTGGATTAAAGTAGCCATTTACTAACAAAATCAACAAATCTCTATTACATCCTAACAATTTCATCATAGTTCATCACCATAACACCAAATCAGTAGCAAATACATTCAATAACAGATGATTATCATACAAAATTCGTGACAATGGTGGTGGTGGTGATGCATGTGGCCTAAATGGCTTGCATGTGTGTTTGTGAGAGTTTTTAGACAAGATTGACCATAGGAACTACCTTACAATGCTTTGATTCCACGAAATAGGGCCTGGACAGCTTCTGGAATGATGCTAAGGCTGCTGGAACCGATTCGAAGCAAGGGACAAGCAAGTAGGATGTTCTTGGAGTCTCCACAACACCTTGAGTCTTCAAAGAGGGTCTTCTAATGGTTCTAGTTGGCTTCTTGTTGCTGGAGAACGTTGTAACAGAGTGAAAATGGTCGAGGGTGAAGGTTTCAGTCGATAGGTTGCGGCAAGGAAGAACAGGAATGATTAACCTTGGTTTTATAAAGATTTTTGCGGTTCTAGGCCTGTCGCGTACCGCGACACCGGCCAAAAAAGCATCCCCGCGTACCGCGGCGTTTAAAATAATCATTCTGTTCCCGAAACACGCCGCGTACCGCGATGGTTGAAGATGATCGGTCGTCGCGTACCGCGACGTTTTTCGGAGAATTCAAATTTCCCCGCTCAAGCTTCGCGCATCGCGAAGGCCCAATTGGGTGCCCATCGCGTACCGCGATGGGTCTCGGTTGAGCCCAATAGGCCCAATTTCATTGTTTTGAACCGAATCTTTCGTATTTCTCGAATACGATCATCGTTTCTCGACACATAGGCCTTGTTCTAACTAATTCAGGCTCACCGAACCTAAGTGCAGTGTTTTCGTGTTACAGTTTGATCCGTTCACCAACGTTCGTCATTCAAGACACGTGCGAGTTTCGTGCGATAATTCATCGAATTATCGGTGTGTTCAGACTGTTGTGCCACGTGTCACACTAAATGCATTTATTCTAGTGCCACGTATGAGATAATAATAAACATTATTATTAAAAATAATAGAGTTGCTGACCTGGAAATTACGAGGTGTCACAAAGAACGAGTCAAAGCTGCACACGACCGTTAAAAGAGTTATGTTGATAATCGTCAGAGACCACTAGAATTCCAAATAGGTTATCGAGTTATGTCAAAAGTATCCCCATGGAACATCATTTTCAGATTTGGAAAGAGAGGTAAACTCTCTCCTAGATTTGTACGACCATTCAAAATTCTAGAACGAATTGGAACGGTAGCCTATATACTTGAATTACTTCCTGAACATAGTAACATTCATGAATAAAATCTAGGTATTTCAAAAGCCGAATATGAATTCCTCTATTCGGTAACATTAGATCAATCATCTTGGATGAAATGCATAAATACATGTATTCTCTTCATCCGGGTTCCGATAAAATGTATAAGGACCTTAAGGACTTTTATTGGTGGCCTAGGATGAAGAAACGTATAGCAGAATACGTGGATAGATGTTTAATGTGTGTTAAATTTAAGGCAGAACATCAACGACCTTCTGGGTTATTATAAAAACCAGAGATTCCCATGTGGAAATGGGATCAGATCCCTATGGATTTCATTACCAAACTGTCTCAAACGTCACACTATCATGACTTTATATGGGTTATAGTTGATCGCCTTACGAAATATGCGCCCTTCTTACCAAACCGAGAAGATTATTCCAAGGATCGACTAGCTAAACTCTATGTTAATGAGATTGTATCCTGACATGGAGTGCCAATCTCCATAATTTCTTACAGAGATAGTTGGTTTATTACACGATTTTGGAAAACTCTTCAAAATGCTCTGGGTACGCAAATAAATATGAGCACAGCTTACCATCCACAAACGGATGGACAAACATAGCGTACAAATCAAGCCCTTGAAGATATGCTTGGAATCTGTGTGATTGATTTTGGAGGTAGCTGGGATATTCATCTTCCACTTGTTGAATTCTTGTACAATAACAACTACCATACTATTATCAAGTGTACTCCATTTGAAGGACTCTACGGCTGCAAATGTCGATCTCCTATCTGCTGGTCGCAGGTAGATGAAAGTCAAATCATTCGCCCAATAAAAACAAGAAAATACAAACAAGATCGCACATATTCAAGAACGAGTCAAAGCTGCACACGACCGTCAAAAGAGTTATGTTGATAATCGTCAGAGACCACTAGAATTCCAAATAGGTTATCAAGTTATGTCAAAAGTATCCCCATGGAACATCATTTTCAGATTTGGAAAGAGAGGTAAACTCTCTCCTAGATTTGTACGACCATTCAAAATTGTAGAACGAATTGGAACGGTAGCCTATATACTTGAATTACCTCCTGAACATAGTAACATTCATGATATCTTTCACGTATCAAAAATGAAAAAGTGCTTAACAAATGTTTCATTGATCGTACCTATTATTGTTGATTATTTCCTATGAATAGTTAGAAACGAAGAACTCGATATGTTAATGGTAAAATCCTTGTTTTTATCTGTTATAATGTCTGATTATCATGAAACCATATCATAGATTATAATGGTTTTAACCATTGGATTATAACAATTTTTGTGCTTGTCTTGATCATTCCTTGGAATGTTATATCAAATCTAAGTGTTTCAAGCTAATGATATGAATTAAGATAATCATTGGAATAACGATCTGATGTTCAGGATAACAGACAGATTAGTTTATTGAATATGGTTATTAAACATATTCTAATATGATATTACTATGTTTCATGATATCTGAATGATCAATAACAAGGATTGACTATTCCTAAACCAGAAATGCATCAAGAAACTGTTTCGGTGATATAATCAACAACAATACATATATGGTCAATCAGAGGACATTCTGATTAATCAATTGAGTCATCAACTTCTTAATACGAACCTTAATCATTTAGATTCCACTTCATCATACATAGTATGATATACAATTAAAAACAACTGTTTAAGGATTTAATATTAGTTTGATGACTTGAAATGCAATGTCCTTGGAATCGAACGTTAAGAAAGATCTAATAAGCAAATTAAAATACAAATAACTTATAAAAACTTAATTACTGCAAATATGATACACAATCACAAGTCTGCGTATTAACCATTGACTTCGACACTTCACGTGAATTTTGTACAACCCCTTTTCTTTTTAATGTTTTACAAACATCAGGGTATTACTGTGAAACTGTTTTTAAACATATGATATGCTTCATTGTTATCTTTGTGATTTCATTGGATTTCGTGGGATTTTTGCGTGTATCTTTCTATCATAATATCAAAAAGTCCTCCTATATCGAATTGTATCTAGTGAACCCATGTGGAGCCAAACAGGAAACGATGATTCTTCTATTCACTAACAACCCATTTGCCGGGAGCTTACAACTCCCCTTGGTGTAAATGTTTATTACATGGTTCCAATTTCAGCTTAATATTCATGATAGACATTAAGAATAAGGCACAAAGATATTTACTAATGGGTGGTATCTTCACTAAACATTCAGTTCGAACTAGATATGGGTCCCATGGTTATCTTTGGAAACGTGTATCAATAACTTTCTTATCATATCATATTGTATCGGATCATTCATTACGAGCTCACAGCTTTGTGCTGACTTTTCAAACTTACAAATTTTTGCAGGTAGACAGTGACGACATGTGAGAACTACACTATCATGCACTTGTGATTAAGTAACTCAGTTTGTGTAGTATGTTTAAGTTGTGAACAAGAACTTGTGGTTTGTAATAGTAACATTACCCTTTTAATGTATTGCCTTTTAGTAAATCTATGTGTTGTGATATGGGATCAAGTAAGTTGCATCCTATCTCTAAGATACTACCACTATGCTTCCGCAACCTCCTCAGAGTGATTTGTGACATCATCCTCAGGTAACGAGAGGTGGGGGTGTGACATGTGTGGAAGGCAGCACAGGGGCGTGACCGGCCCCTCTCACCAAAAATAGTTAAATATTTACAATGAATTTTAAAATATATTTAAACATTTTACTTGATTTTGAAATCATTTGTTGTGTGTATTCTTCTATTAATCTATTTATGTTTTATAATAAAAAAAGAACCTTTGTATAAGTTAGCAAAAACATTCACAAAAAATAAAAGATTAATTTTTAAGATTTTTAAAATTATTTTTATAATTAAAATACTGATGGAATCAGGCATATGCAAAACAACGGTTGGGGCATAGGCTGGAGAGGTTTGAACCCCCGCCACTCCCCCTAGCTTACGAGCTTTTACCATTGGGTTAAGGGAGAGGAACGTTACAAGCGATTGATTTGATTACATTTATACAAATGCTCGAATAAAATCCTATTCGTATGAACCCTAATCCCTATTTGGCTCGAATTCACTTGCTGGGAGATTGTATGTAACACCCCAACCGATGGCGTAAACATCGGGGCGACACAAAGTGTAGACTGTTCGTAGCACAAGGTATAAAGTTGTTAATAGTTTAAACATTAAACTCCAACATTCAATCCTTCATTAAATCCAAACATTCAATACATTGTCTAAAATTCAAACCCTACACATATGTAAATTCAAATCCAAGCTCAAGAATATAGCTAAATGGCATTCTCACCTGAAACATGTTTAAAATCAGGTGTCACCTACAAAGCGTTGGTGAGTTATCATAGGTTCGATCATATAGCATGTGACGATTGCGTTAAAAAGCTCGCGTCATACATGTTTGAAATCCACATTGATAAAACGATAGTACTTTCATAACGATTTGAAAATACGTGAG
The DNA here is from genome assembly GCA_009363875.1 of Mikania micrantha. Lineage (NCBI taxonomy): Eukaryota > Viridiplantae > Streptophyta > Magnoliopsida > Asterales > Asteraceae > Mikania > Mikania micrantha. The sequence goes on along the minus strand of CM018689.1, from coordinate 32,327,039 downwards.
AAATCGTGAACATGGGTGAAAACCGTGCGAAAAACCGAGTTCACGATTCTTCGGAATCGTAAAAAGTAGAAAAATTCGAAAATAGCTTGCTCCGAAACTCTTCATGGTACGCCAAGATCATTTTGAGTCCCCTTGGCGGTAAGCGAAGAGTCCAAAATACCTAAAATCCTCCGAATTTCTTCGCAGTACTCTAAGCCATTTCAGACCCTCTTGGAGGTATGTGACGAAGAGTCTGTCGAAATAAATCAGCTAGAAACATCAAATTTATGCAGATTATATCAAAATTAATCCTCTCGAATTTTCAACATCACCCATGCACTGATCGACTTTCAGACATCAAAATCTTGGTTTCAAGCTAAAGATCATCTCTACAACACCCGATCGTCGTTTTACAATCTAAAATCCGTCCAAATGGGTGACGATTCGATTTCTCCTACTACTTTGATAATGTATGGATTAAATATAGTTTTTGAATGTATTGCAATGGTTATTGTTGTTGATTACTGATTAGATGATGGCTAAGAATAGTTAGAAACGAAGAAATTGATATGTTAACGGTGGAATCCTTGTTTTGATCCGTTATAATGTCCGATTATCATGAAACCATATCATAGATCATAATGGTTTTAACCATTTAATTATAACAATGGTTGTGATTGTCTTGATCATTTCTTAATAACATGATGTTAGGATAATCATTGGAATAACGATCTGATGTTTATTTTAACAGTCAGATTAGTACATTGAATATGGTTATTAAACATATTCCAATATGATGTTCCTATGTTTCATGATATCTAAATGATCAATAACAAGGATTGACTGTTCCTAAATTAGAAATCCATCTGGAAACTGTTTCAGTGATATAATCAACAACAATATCTATTTAGTTAATCTGAGGACATTCTGATTAATCCAATGAGTCATCAACTTCTAAATAGGAACCTAAATTATAATAGGTTCCCATTTTATCATACATTGTATGACATTCAAATAAGAAAACTAAATAAGGATTTAATATCAGTTTGATGACTTGAGTTACAATGTCCTTGACATTGAACATTAAAGAAGATCTAATAAGCAAATTGAAACACAAATAACTTATAAAACCTTAACTAATGTAGAACTGAACCACAACCACAAGTCTGTGCACTAACTATTGACTTCGACCCTTCAGGTGAGTTTCATGCAACCCCTTTTCTTTTCAATGTTTTCTAAACATCGGAGTATTCTTATGAAATATTTCATAAACTTATGATTTGCTAATATAACTATGTGCCGGCTTTGGGATATCATGGGATAACCGTGGGTATCGAAGTGACATATCATAAAGTCTTCATTCTTGAGAATTGTATCTCGTAAACGAGTAAACAATGATAGTACTATCGGGCTGACAACCCCATTTACTGGGAGGATTGCATCTCCCCTATTGTGAATGTTTGTTACCGTTACCAATATTAACATCAACGTGTATATGTTCTAATGAGGCTCATATGATTACCATTGGGTATTGTCATATCATTCAGTCGGAAAGGAACTAAATATGGGTCACATGATTATTCCAATTATGTATGTGTGTGTCATTCACTACACATACCATATCATATTGTATCGAGCGTATGAACTCACCAGCTTTGTGCTGACTTTTCAAACTTACAAATTTTTGCAGGTAGAGAGAGATGACATGTGAGAACTGCACTATCATACACTTGTAATTAAGTAACTCAGTTTGTTTAGTTTGTTTAAGTTGTGAACAGTAACTTGTGGTTTGTAATAGTAACATTATCCTTGTAATGTATTGTCTTTAAGTTAATCTTGTGTGTTGTGATATCGGATCAGGTAAGTTGCACCTCATCTCTGAGACATCACCACTATGCTTCCGCACCCTTCTCATAGTGTTCAGTGACATCATCATCAGGTGAAGAGAGGTGGGGGTATGACATAGCAAAATAGTTTTATAATACATAAGTTAACACATGTGATTACAAAGCAAAATGCACATAGATTGTAAATGAACAAACATTAGATTAGATAGTGAAGTTTGACCAATATGGAACAATCACCGTGAGCTTTCCCCCACAGGGAAAACCCATCCTCGGTGGGTGGTCAATCCAATGGAATCTATTATTGTTGCCAATAAATAAACTGTGATCAATGCAAGTTCAATAGATAAGTTCAAAAGATAAGTTCAAACAACTATGGCCATTTAAGCTGAGTTCACATGGTTTAAAGATAAGTTAAGTTCAAGATAACATGTTTCACCCCAAAAGTTCAAACAAGTAAAAGAAGGATTATGAAGACTCACCTTGATAGATGAGATAGATGGGCACAATAGTCGTCAAAAGGGTAGTTCATGAATATGTGTAACAAGTTCAATGTTCACCTATATAGTTCATTTAGCATAATGTTTATATATCTATAACTTTTAAGAAATTCCTAAAAATGATCATCACGTGTGGTTACATTTTGAGGCATAATGATATATCTTTTGTTCAAAGGGAGCTACGAAATAAATATTGTTTGACTTAATATAAAAAGTTTACATTAAAAATAAATTAGAATTTTTTAAGTTTAAGTCCCATATAATATACACTATCTTTAAATGTTTCAAAATAAAAAGAAATTCAAGTTTTTAAATCTTTAATACGCTAAAGGTAGTTTTAAAGAAATTTCAAATTAAATTTAAAGATAAGTTTAACATTACATTTTCAATAAAGTAAATGTTTAGATTTATAAATTCTATAAATCTAAGAATAAAGTCTCCTTTAAAATTTATAGTTAAAACTACAAAATGTTAACAAATATTTGTAACAAGCTATAAATAATATAGGTTATCATAAGTTGTTAATATATATATATATATATATATTTGTGTGTGTATTTGTATAAAAACATTTTATCTAATATATAATAATTTGTTAAATTGAAAGTTAACTATTTGAAATTTATTATAACTACTTTGTATTAATTTATTTATAAGAAATAAATCAACTTAAAAATAATATATATGCATACACACACGCAGATATATATATATATATATATATATGTTGAAACTCGGAGAGGCTGTTTTAACTAGGAACAAAGACTTTAGACGCATGATCAAAGCTTTGGTATTAGCTCCCTCTAAAGTTTAACACTTAGTTATTTTTGGTTGTTTAATTTTTGCTAGAGAAAACAGAATAATAGCACAAGGATTTTTAGGGGAATGTAATTCAATTTTCTCCAGGAATGTTAGGACTTAAATAACCGACATTCAATGTTACAAGACAAGAAGTAATAAGACAAATAGCTAACACTGTTACAGACACTGAAACATCAGAATAGTACAACTAATACAAAGTCAACAACCATGGAATCTAGAGTCTTCAGAACTCTTTAGTTCTTCCGAGGTTGAGATAGTTGTGTAGAAGTTCAGTGGTTATTCTTTCGGAAGATATTCGTCGGAAGCTGATTAATCAGTAGTGTCTTCCGAAGCATTGGTTATCTTTCGAGGGGATCTGGTTCTACTATTGTCTTCCAAAGTCAAGAAGGTATGCGGTAGTTCTTTTTGCGAATCTTCCACGGTTGAGCTTCCGATGCTGAAGTTCAGTAGCTCTGCAATCGAAAGAGAAGGTATTCAGAAGAGAAGTATCCGCGGTTGGTCAATCCACGGTTTTATTTATTTATCTGGCTTAATTGGTTTTGCTCACCATTCCTTATTTTCCAATAATCTCCCTCTGGACTAATTAAGCCAAACCATTTATTTTTGCCTTAAAGCCAGATTAATTTTATTTCTGAGAGTCCGCACATACTTCAAGACTTCATATTTTGTATCAGCATTTTCCAGAGTCATATACTCCAGTTAATTCAGATCATTATTTGGTAGGTTGGGAATTTCATCCCAATCTGAGAAAAAAGTCCTTGAACCATTGTATCTCTCAATGATCATGCTTTTGGAGACAGGATCATAGAACCATATCTTTATTCTAGTTCTGGAATTTGTGATCTGAAGAGGTTTGGATTTAGGAGAAGGACCCAAAGGAAGAGGAGCTCTAGCAGGCCAGTGAATTATTTCTCTTCTTTTTACTTAATCCCCAGAATCAAGTACTTTTTTTACTACAACATGCTGATGAGGCTCATAATTTCTCAGAAGATCATGAAGAATTTCCTTTTCAACTTCAACCCAAGGTCTGAAGTTGACAGCAGATGGAGATTCTACAGACCCAACACCTAGGCTTCCCATAGGCGCATTAAGCAGATGGTCAAGCATTGTTCTTGGATTAGCATCCTTGAGCTTGGGACCTATAGTGGGAGAAGGTGATGTGGCTTCTTTCCAAACTCAGGATGATCACTGTTTTCTCTTTTGAATTTTGACCGTTCATGAAACAGTATGTCATCACTCTATCTTATTATAGTGTTTTTTCGTCCCCATCGATTTTGGATGAGGATGTGTTTTATTCTTCTTCTTTGCTCAAAGGTCTTTTTCCTTTTGATGTATGCCTTTATTCTTTTAGACAGAACCTCAACTTCATTTCTAAGGCTTGTGATATCCCAGTTGCTGAAGGTTTCAACTTTATACTTACCTTCATCCAGCAGAAAATTGATCAATTGCTCCCTCTCAGCCTGATAAGCTTTATCTTATTGCTGATCCATCAAGGCTATTTGTTCCTGATAGGTTTTGACCAAAACATCTCCTGAGAGACATTGGCTTCTAGATCTGCTAAGATCTTATTTTCCTTTTCAGTTTCTTTATTCTTTGTCTCTTGAAGGTCTTCATCTAAGGGGAATTTCCTTACAGGAGAATAGGATTCCTTCAATGGAGAAGTTTGTGATTTTTCAGCTTCAACATCAGCTGTCTTTATTGGTGAGGAAGCTTTGGTGGATTTAGGTAAGTCAGACTCATCATCATCGGCCACTATAAGCCTTCTCTTTCTTGGAATAAGAGAGGCAATAAGCTGATCATCATATAAGTCCGAGCTTGGTTCTAGAATAGGGGTTAAAGTGTTCTTAGGTTTATTAGTGGGGGTCTTGGATTTCCTGGCCACACTTTTCAGCCTTCTTGTGAAAGACTTAGTGATTATGGGAGCTGGTTTTTGGCCAATTTTGGATGCATTGAGAGTAGTGGGAAGGGAGGTATGTGAGGATCGTTCTAGGAGGTTTTGAGAAGCAGAATTGGGACAAAGTGTAGGTGATGTAGATCTACTGATTTGATCTTTATCGTTCGGTGGAAACCTATTAACAATCAATTATATGCGGAATCTATAATCGATCTACACGTATCAAAGACAAAAAATCATTTATAAACATCATTTCATTGATTATGATAAACTGGTTACAATGAAAATGATTAAGAACACACATTTCTTTCACTCTAATACAGAGAAAATCATATCTGTCTAACTCTCAAAACTGCAGAAGTTACAAATCATTAGACAAACATGCAATATATTCAAAAAGCTCAGACGAACCTAACCAAACCTATAGGTTCGCCAGCTGAACCTTGAGGTTTGCTGGACGAACCTGTACAATCCAAACTACTAGGTTCGCCGAACCTGCTAAGGTTCGTGGGCCAGACGAACCTCAGCCAAACCTCTAATAACTTTAACATTTTGACAAGCAAACTATTACAAAAATGTCTAACAAACTCCCCCTTAATAGTTTGCTTCCAAAATCTTCAACATCTCTTCAATCTTCAATTTGATCTATACTTGTTTCTTCACAAACATTATTAGCAGCATGAATTACAACAGACTTTGGAATCTTGGATAATCTTTCAGCTTCCAGCTTGGCATCTCTATCATCTATCTCTTCTTGCAACTTCATCAGTTCAACATACAAGTAATTTATATCCTCCCATTTACATCCAGAATGTATTCCAAGAGTATAACACACCCGAGCTATCGTCTGAAATTGAACAGCCATATCTTTGTAACTACTTCCAACATCATGAAACCCATCATCTGCAAAAATTTCAGCTACATTCAATAACTCAATGTCTTCCTTTGAACAGTTTACCAGCCACACAGGATCCAATAATCTTATCACCCTCCATTTATCTTTTTGTTTCAAAAGAATAACTGCTTCAGATGTCCTTTCATCATAAAACCAGAACTTGAAATAAGGATTCCAATTCTGTTCTATTCTTCTCAACCTTGGTCTTGTATAAGATTTAGGCTTTGAATACCCAAGTAACTTATCCTTGAACTGTGGAATCAACAAACTCCATCCAGTTTTAGCCTCTTTCTTCATCAACTTCTCAAATACATCATTATGTTCTGTCTGAATAGGCTTTAGCATCCTCAGCCTTGATAACTGCATGCATTCAAAAGAAGGTAATGACATAATATCCAATGCCTTTCCAAAATACTGACAACCATCAGTACTTTTGACAACATAACATCCTTTGTTCTTCAAGCTACCAGAAATATTGTGAAAGTAACCATAGCTTACAATTCTTCCTTTCATCTTTGATTTAGATCCAATCTTGAATCTTGTGAATTGTCTAGCTTGGTCTTCTTGAACATTTTCTTCAATAACTTCAACCATTTGCTTGAAAATGAATAAGTGATCAATAATGTATTTCTGTTCACCTTGACTATCTTTCCACATCTCCATGTAAGTCTTTTCTTTCATAGTATCTACAGTTATCTTTGGAGCTCCTGTCTGAACTTCAATATCAAATATCTTCTTCAAAGTTTGTAGATTATACAAATTTTCATAAACTTGATCATCTTGTTCAAAATCTGAATATTCACCTACAATTTCTCCTTCCTCCAACTCTTTATCTTCAAATAGTTCACCAAACATTTTTTGCAACTGAACCTCAGCATTTTGTTTAAACAAATCTAAGAATGTAGGTAATGACATATCAATCTCTTCCTTTGGATATTCCAAATCTGCCAAGTCTTCAAAATCTACATCTTCAATATCCTTTGCCTTATTAGAAGAAACATAAGAAATAGGAGTAACATCAAATGAAATCACAGAAGGCTTGTAAATGACTATTGCTCCAGTAATAGAATTCAAAACACTTGAACTTCCAACACCTGTCACATCACCATCATCATCTTCATCATCACCATGATAAGCATTAAAGCTTGGATGTTCATCAGCCTCATAGTTTAACTTCTCTTCTTCATCATCATCGTCATCAATGTTAACAAACACTTGATCAGCACTAGCACCAGTAGTCTCAGCTTGATTATTCTTAACTTGAATATCATCAATCTTTTGCTTGAAGTCTTGATTATCTTTCTTCAAATCAGCAATCACAGCATTCTGCTTCACAATCAATGTTTCCAATGAAATAATTCTCTCATTCATCAACTTCTTTTCAAGAAAGTCCTCTTCTCTCCACTTCAATAATTGAGAAATTTGACCTTTCATCACATCTAAGTCACTTGAACTAGAAGAAGATGGTTGTTCAGCTTCAACTTTCTCCTTTTGCTTCCTATACTTGTCAAACTCTTGTGACAAGATAGATATCCTTCTTCTCAACTCAGTATCATCATAATCTAAGGAAAAGTTTAAATCCAAATCATCTAAGCCCTCAAATAAAGCCTCTCCTCTTGAGGTAGAAGTTGCTTGAAATGATGTAGTCACAGTAGTAGCATCCATGAATGAAGGAACAAATGTAGCAACATTGACAAAATCAGGACTCTGAAAGAATGAATTAGAAGACATATGAATAAGGGAAGTAGAAGCAGCTTCTTGAACTGTTGCAGCTACTGAAACAGGTTCAGAAACATGAATGGAAGCTGGTGTAGAAGAAACAGCTACATGAGATGATAAAATGATTCTAGGAGTCTTAGTCTTCTTCTTCTTAGGCATTTTAGCCATTCTCTTTTTCTTCTTTGGCCTTGAAGCCTCAGGCTCATCAACTGTGAAATTAGGATTAGTTGCCTCTTCTCTTGCTTCTTTACTTTGTTGTTGTGCTGGCCTTTTCTTTAACCTCCTGACCATTCTGTTTCCCACCTGTATTGTCTCCATTTCAGACTCTGTAGATTCTTCATCTTCAGCATCAACTTCAACATCTTCAGCATCAATATGTTGAGAAGCAGTAGCCTCTTCTTGTCTTTGAGCTTCTTGTTGATCTGGATAAATCACCTGAAGAGGAACCAATGTAGAAGGAGTTACATCTGGCCCTTGAACTGGTTCTTGATTTTGTTGCTGAGATTGGGAAGACTGAGCTTGTGATTGACTAGCTTGTGATCTAGGAGGAGGAGGTGGTGGTTGTTGTTGATCATCATCATTGTCACTCAAAAGTTCATTGTCTGAACTTGAATGTTCATGCCTCCAAGCATCATTCACATGAGCAACATAATTTGCTCTAGCATAGTGACCTACTACATCTTTAATCAGGACATCATCATTACTCTTCTAATATATCTTTACTTGACCAAGACTGGAGTCTGTCATATGCTTCGACTTGAGAATATCAGCAGCAACCCTAGGCAAATTATGTTCCGGAAACCTTTCATCAATCAGCATCTGTATAAACCTCGGATACATATAAAATCTATCTTTGGCCTTGGTTATGTTGTCTGACATGTATCGGAAGATCATTGAAGAAAAATTGAACGGTTTGTTCAATATCAAAGCAACCATTGCAGACCTCATCAAATCCCTGAGCTCATCAAATGTGCCTTTCCTCATTCTAAGGCAGTGTAACAAAACATGTGCTAACAACTTGTACTGCAGAGGTAATTTGCCCTTCTTAATGGAGTACTCGATGTTGATACCAAAGTATCTGATCCTTAGAAAACACCCTTTATTACACCTCTCAGGAATAAGGGTCATTCCTGCAGATTCTCCTCCAAATTGTTGTATTCAAATTTGTTGTATTCAACTGAACGGGAGTTGTTGTAGCATCAGGCTTCTTCTCGTTCACAGAATAAGATGAACTTGAACCAGCAGATGCAGATGGTGCAGAAGTACTATCAGCAGTACTTGAAACAAAAGCTGTTTGAATCTTTGCAGAAGAAACAGGAGGAGTAACCACAGATGCACCATAGAGAGAAGGATCCTGAGTAACATTAACTCTACGTGCTTTTCTCTTATCTTTCATTTCCTGTTCTTCTAGATTTTGGATAAACTCTACTAATGTCATTCCCGGTAGATTTTCTCTCAAAATTAGCACCAATTAATTCCATTTTTCAGAAAACGCACCTGCAAAACAATCTATTTTCTCCTCTTCGGTATACTCAATTCCACACTTCCTAACTTCAATTAACAAATGCCTATATATGGTTATTAAGGCTTCAAGACTCTCATTCCCAATAAAATCGAAGTTCTCAAACTTTTTGCGTATATCAGTGGCTTTCATCTTCTTAAGTTTAGTATTTCCCTCAATTCTTGCCTTTAATGCATTCCATAAACCATATGAGGTTTTATGTTCATCAAATTGATGAAGTATCTGATTAGGAATTGCTTGGCTCAACATCCAATAAGCTTTCTTCTCAGAATCGTATTTCTTTCGTTGATTAACATCTAATCTCTCAAGAGTTTGATCCAAATCTATCCCCACCACCTTAGGTCTTTCATATGGTGATAATATTCTTTCCCAAAGATTTGTATCAGTTCCATTGAGATGTGTCTCAAAACGCCCTTTCCGGTTTTCATAGTCAGTTAAATCAAGTAGTTTGGGAACTTTATTGGTGCTTCCTGATTCAGTTTCACTAATCAAAATACTCTGTATCTTAGAGTTTTGACTAGCAACAGCAGCAAACATATCAGCCATGATTCAAGTTGTATATCAGCGAACCTTCCTTGAACTTTGAACCTCACGAACCTAAGTAACAGGCGAACCTCCTCCAAACCTTGATCTCTACGAACCTTAAGTCACGAACCAGAGACAAACCTTGATCTCACGAACCTGAATCCACGAACCTGATACAAACTTTAACCAGCAAACCTAAGACCACGAACCTTGAGACAAACCTTAATCAGCGAACCTCTACTAAACGAACCTCTGCAATAGGCAAACCTTGAGACGAACCTCTTCAAAATCACTAAACGAACCTCAGCAAAATCACTATAACGGCGAACCTCTGCTTCAGACACTCATAGGTTCGGCTCACGAACCTGTATTCAGAATTCAAAAATTTTGCTGGGAAAACCTTCAAAATTTCAAGAAAAATCCTTCAAAAATCACAACTTTCAGCCACGAATCTCTGAATTTTGATATTCCAAAGCAGTAGATGGTGATAACACTCTCAATATAGAAATCAAACACGAAGAAAACCGAATTTTAATACATTTGTTGATCTTTTTATCTTCAAAATGATTGTAGATCTTCAAATCACTTGTATAGAACTCCTCCTTGCTCTGATACCACTGTAGATCTACTGATTTGATCTTGATCGTTCAATAGAATCCTATTAACAATCAATTATATGTGGAATCTGTAATCGATCTATACGTATCAAAGACAAACAATCATTTATAAACATCATTTCATTGAATATGATAAACTGGTTACAATGAAAATGATTAAGAACACACAGTTCTTTCACTCTAATACAGAGAAAATCAGATCTGTCTAACTCTCAAAACTGCAGAAGTTACAAATCATTAGACAAACCTCAATATATACAAAAAGCTCAGACAAACCTAGCCAAACCTATAGGTTCGCCAGCCAAACCTTGAGGTTCGCTGGACGAACGTGTACAATCCAAACTACTAGGTTCGCCGAACCTGCTAAGGTTCGTGGGCCAGACGAACCTCAAGTCAAACCTCTTGAATCATCCTCGTCAATCGTGGGTTGTCAAAATGATTGAAAGGAAAACTTTCTTGAATTACTAAGTTTCCCATCATTTCACGAACCGTGTTGGGATCGAAATTCCAAACCCCACACTCGGTAAACATTTGTGCTTGATCGATTGCCGGATTATTTTTGACCACAACACAATGTTTCGTCAAATGGCTTCTTAAAGTAGAATTAGATTCCGGTTTAAGAAAAGTACCGCAACCTTTGCACCGTGCCTTATCGACACCCTTGGACATTTCACATAAGTCGAAATGTTGAAATAGATATTTCTTCCTCGTTGTAGTTTTGATTCTAACAACGGTTGGTTCGGTTGAAGTGGATGCACCAACACCAACGGAACTTTGAGCACTTCGTGAGCTTGCCGTGGATGGAATAGAGATAAAATTAAGATTTAAGAACGTAATAGAAAAAGAGATTGAATCGAGAAGTAGGTGATCCTTTTTTGAGCGTTTTTGATCGTTTTCGAGCTTTTATGAATAAGAGATGTTGTAAGATGTTGTGTGATCAAACCAAAACAATACCCATCTATTTATACTAACGTTTAGGGGCAAAATGGTTCAAAAAAATGTCTCAAACAGCTATAAACGGCTATATTTTTTTACACGACCGGTTAATACCCGGTTAACCGGTCCCAACCGCTATATCGTCTGTTTTTTTGAATGTTCTAACCGGTTAACCGGTTTATACACGGTCTCCAAAACCGGTTTTACTTTAACCGGTTACAAACCGGTTTCGCCTAAAAATCTCCCAACCGGTTTAAAACCGGCGGTTTTTCGATGTGGTCCAAACCAGTCAAAAAACCGGTTTCTAACCGGTCCCAAAACCGGTTCGGTTCGGGTAACCGGTTTTTTTGTACACCACTACCTGTAGTCTTATTGCCAGATCCATCCAGATGAAATCCCATTGAGCTCTCATGTGAGATGGATGCTCCAGATATATGATCATAATGTCTAGATGGACTAGACACCATGATCTCATCCTCTTCTTCATGGGTAGGAGATTGATTACTTTGAGCAGAGGTTTGAAGGGGCTGTTCCTCAATTCGTGTGGGTGGAGGATAACCAATGTGCTCAGAGGTAGAATCAATCTCATGGAGAACTTGGGTAATAGAGTTAAGGGCTTTTTTTGGAGAAGAAGCAGAAGTGTCCTTGGGAGGGTGGACTGCCATCTGAGTGTCAAGTGAAACTTCAGTGGTTTGTAGGGAGTCCCTTTGGAGTTCAACATCATCATGTTGAGAGGATTGATGAGGAGCTAAATAGGTTGGAGATTCTGGATTCATTTGTGAGGATGGAACAGATGTATCTATCTGTCCAGTGGGGACAGAGACATGTTCAGGGATCTCAACTTCCTAAACAATCCTTTTGGGCTTTTTAGGTTTGGGGGCTTTGGTAGATCTTTTTCTTTTGGCTGGAACCTTTACAGGTGTGGAAGAGGAGGTGGATGTGGGTTCACCAAGGATGGTTGTATCCTCAGTTTCATCCATATGTTTTGCCTTAGTGTTTAACCTAGTGAACACTTGTTTATCAATGCTCTTGATAGTAGAAAGAGAAGCAATATGACAAGCATTATTAATCTCAGTAAAAGACAAGCCATTACATACCTATGGTACAACAAAAATTTGGGACTCTTTTAATGATGCACCAAGAGGTCAAAAATTATTTGAGACAAGTTGACCTTTTCATTAGACAGAATAGCATACATGACATATTGCATGTCATATGGCATTTCTCCCCAACTAGTTGTCTATTGAGAAAGACATTGCAGAATGGTGTGATACAGAAACTTGTACTTAGGGTATGTTGGATCGGGTTATGTAACTTACACAACACTTACAAGTTATCTTCTACAAAGTTGATAGATGCGGAAGTTCTATCAACTTGATTTGCAAAACAGATTGAAACAAAATACAGAAAGTAACTGTAAATTCAAGGTAAAAGTATATTGCATTCAACAGTTAAGTTTACAACACTTAGCTCAAGCACTCACTCGTGATTTGATAATTAACAAGTGAAGGATTATATATTAAGACCTACACTTGTATCCTCGTAGAGATACAAGGCTGGACAAAACACTAGAAACAAACTTATCCTAAATCTACTATCTGTTATGGTCTTGACAGGCCAAGCCATATTAATTACAATTAATACAAAAGACTCCGTTGAATTTTACAATAAATACCTAAACAACAAAACGCATTAACTGTTTAGTATATTTATAGTCCTGACAAATCTTCTTTGTTGCTGACTAACATCAGAATGTCTTCTCTATTGGTCTGAGTGTGAGAAAGCGGATCTGATTATTTCTATAAGTATCCAGAATCTTTGTCAGAGAGAAAGTCTTCAGAAGTCTTTGTCTTGGGAAACCACTGATGATCGAAAGCACTGAAAATCGATCAGAAGCACTAATAGATTTGAACCTCTAAGCACTGAAGAGGGATCCGGAAGCCTTCAGTGGAAGAGAATTATCCTTCAGAAGCAATGGTTCTTCCGAATGTTAATTCTTATCCTTCAATGGTTGTAAGTCTTCCGAAAGTCCAAGACTTGATCCAGAGATTTTTTGGTGCGCATCAGCCTTAATGGTTCTAACAGTCTCCCCCTAGGCTGATGCTACCAAAACTTATGTCCATCGCTTATTAAATTTTCAGCTCTTCTCTGTACAAGTATTGTAGCAAGTCCTCCTTCAAAGTTGTTATCTAGATTAAGTAAAGGAAGATTTGCTAAGTCAAAGATGTTTGGATCAGGGAGACCACATAGCTGATAGTCCTGGAGTTTTACTGTTTTTCCATCGCAAAATTACAACACGAACATCTTCTCAATGGATAGGTAGCTCCATTCAATAATGGGAAAGTACACGTTTATGGGTGTTTCATCATGTCGTCTTCTTGCTGCAGTCTTTCTTCTTCTGAAAGTACTACGTCTTTTAAAAAGAACTATTTGACGTGAGAGTGTACTTCCTTGTTGTTGTTCCTCCTGCTCTCTTTCATCATTTTCATCATCAGTGGCTTCTGGAGTCGCTTATGCTCCAGTGGAATCGGCTGTTTCAGTGGAAGCCATTTCAGCTTCAGTGGAAGCTATTTGACCATCAGTGGGAGTTCTTCCAACTTCAGTTACAGCCATTGTTGCTTCAGTGTCTTCCGTGGAACTCACTGCAGCCTCAGTGGAGTCCAATGCTTCCTTTTCTCCTTCCATCCTAGATTGTTCCTCAGGATCAGTGGTTTGTTGCTTTGGTTGACTTCTTTTAATTTTGATTACTGAGGCAATGGGCATGTTATCATACGAAGGGCTGGATGGTGGAGAGGGAGTCTCTTGCTTAGGGAAGAGTGCATTCTTTGAGGCGTCATACATATCTTCCAAACTCTCATTGAATGTTTCCCTAGAGAGAGGCTTTTCAATGATCCTTCCCTGAAAGAATCCTATGAGGCCTAGGTTTAAGGCCTCCTACTGTGCCTGGATCTGCTCCACTAAAGGTAATTCTCCCCTGGCTATTTTGCTTTTGATTTCTCTTACATGTATATCCAAGGTGATGTTATTCATAGGAGCAAGCTGCCGTTTTGAGAAGTTGTAGTTCAAAAGAAACGATTTTAACCTCTCTCGATAGGCATCTTCCTTCTGTTTCATCTTGGAAGATGCTGCAGCTTTGGATGCAGCAGCAGCCTGTTCTTGTTGCTGCACCCTGTCCAGCTCAGCATCCATCTCAGGTACCGACCAGAGCACTACCTCATGAACATCATATCCCTTCTCTTGGAGGAGACCAGTATGTCTCAGAATGTCTCCATCCATAGAGGTATCTGGTCGGCCCTTCTTTTGTGATGGCCTTCTCTCTTCCTGTGCAGCTTCCTCATCTTGAGTCAGTTTCCTTTTAGCTTTATCCATTTCATTTGACTCAGAGGAGATAGATCATGTGGCCTCACCAGCGGGTTCATCGGCCAGGAGTTCATCTGAGGAGGATACCTCAATTATGGCTAGGCTTTCAGAAACAGTTACAGCTTCGGAGTTAACCTCAACATTCACTGCCTCCTCCAGTTAACCAACCACATTGAATGGTTCCTTAGTGGTGCCCTTAGAGAGCTCAGGATCTGACGAGAGATCCTCATAAGCAGCCACTGTCTCAAGAGGAGACATGTGTTCATTGGCTGTTGTCTCAAGAGAAGACTCAGGTTCCATAGAGATAGTAGTTGTGGCTTGATTGGGATTCTCCATGATAACCTGGATTGTAGTCCCAGAAGGGGAGCTAGTCTCAGAAGCAGACATTGGGGTTTCATCAGGGGATTTGGGCTTTATGGAGACTTGATTTTGGTCATCCTCCAAGGATTCCCCTGCAGCATCAGAAGAGGAGGAGGATGAGGAAGGGCTGGAGTTGGGAAAGTAAGTTCTCAAGAACTCATTCCATTCCCTATCCATTTTGATTAGGAATGGAGTGGATTCATGAGCAGCTTCCACTTCTCCTTCTTTTAATGGAGCAGCTTCCTCTTCTCCTTTTGCTGGAGATGGTGGTTTCATTGGTGATGATGGTGGTGTTGATAGTGATGGTGGTGATCCCATAGGTTGTTCCTTCTCCCCTTTTTGGTAGCATCAAGGGAAAGAGAGGAAAACTGGATGGGATCAGGGTGAAAAGGCTGAAGAACGACTGGGGGTGACGTTGGAGGTCCAAGATGATAGCATCCTTTTCCTGGACCTGCAGCCTCAAGGCAGCAGCTTCAGCTTCCAATTGGGCTACCCTGGTTTGTAAGGAGGAAATGGTGACCATCAATTCCTAGATAGTTGTGCCCTCATCCACCGGAGTGGAATCATGGGGCGATGGAGTCTTGAGCCTAGCTCCTGCACCTCCATCACCAGATGTGGTTTCTTGGTGCCCTGCTCTCATTAAAAATGACCTCAAAGAAGTAATCAGCAATGGGAGTTGCCACAGAGGAGGTCCTATTGCCTGTACCACTGGCCTGAAGAACTAGATAAAGTTCATCAGTAGTGGCAGCATCCACTGTATTGACCCTTTCAGAACTTCAGGGGTCAACCTCAGCATTAGAGGGCTCTGGGTCAGGAAACTGTGCTTGTAGGTATGTTTCCACTCTCAGCAGAGTTTGGGAAGTGGGAGAGAGTGGATCATCCAGACCTACTGCAGAGAGTCCGTGAGCCGGGGTAGAAGTGTGGGTAGGGGGCATTGATGGGTTATACTCTCCTGGGGACTTGGGAGACAGTCCCTGAACTAGAGGAGCAACTTTCGAAGAAGTAGGCTCCTAAGCAGTGGCATCCCTTTGGATATTCTCAGGTATGTATGGTGACATATCCTGAGGGCTAGTTGGTGGGTGAAAAGCAGCCACTGGATCCAGAGGAAGATCCAATGGGACAACAGTAGGTGTGGTTTGCACCTTAGGCAGAACTGGGCCCTTGTTAGATTTCTTAACCTTTTCCTTTTTGGGTTCGGGAGAAGGAGCCTGAACAGTTGTAGATAACTGTTCAGGATGTCTTTTGCGTTTGTAGGTAACTTTAATGGAATGGGTTGTTTGAGTGGAAGGTGTGGGTTCAGCATCTGGTGGTTCAACAGAGTTGTCACCTTCAGGAGCAGGTTGCTCCATGGATGGAAGAAGAGGAGTGAAATTTCCAGAGAACTGTGCACTCGTCTTCTTTAGTTGCACAAACACCTTGGCGGCAACCGAAGGTACTTTATAGATGTTCCCGTTTAGTGAGAGCGAAGATAGCAACTCACTATTAAATATTTGTTGCAAAAATCTGGGATACATACAAGACTTCTTTGGGGATAACACGTTGTCCGCCAAGTTATTAAAGACAAAAGATGAAAAATTAAACAGTTGATTAGAGATCAGTCCGTGAATAGCCGAGGCTAAGTCAGATGGAATTTGATCCCAATAGGGATGGCAAAAAAACCCGAGCCCGACGGGTTTACCCGAAACCCGCTACATATGGGACGGGTATTCCCAAACCCGATGGGTATTGGGCCGGGTATGGGATTAATTTTAAAAATTTTCGCGGGTATGGGACGGGCTTGGGATTTGTTCATATACCCATTTACCCGGCCCGATTACCCGATTATATATACCCGTTTACCCGTCCCGTGTACCCGATTATAAATACCATTTATATACATTTGAATTCATAGAACTTGTTTCTTTTTTAATCCTTTTGAACTTTAGAAATTGTTCATATAATTTGTTTCTTTTTTTATCTTTGTTTTCTTTTGTGGCAACTACAAAAATATTTTTGAACAATTTTGTTAATAATTGTTATTTTTTGGTTTATCTTGAACAATGATAATCAACTTATAACATTTTGAAATTTCATGTTATTTGATATATTAATAGTTTATTCTTGGCATATTTAACATATAGTTTTTTGTTATAAAAAAATAAATTTATTATTAGTTACCCGATACTAGACGTGTTTTAAGCCAGTTATTCTCAACGAATATATTTAGCTAAACCCGCCGGGATACCATAAACCCGCCGGGATTCCCGATATCCTACGGGTAAATACCCGATAGATACCCGATGGGATTTGGGACGGGTATGGGACATACTTTTATAATCGGGTATGGGACTGGGATTACTCAAACCCGTCCCAAACCCGGCCCATTGCCATCCCTAGATCCCAACCACCGGTTTTATTTGAAAGACAATGCAAAAACACATGTAGGAGGTACTTGTAATTATAGGACACTCTTCCCTTCAAATAGGTAGTTGAAGGGAGAGGACCTTCGTATTTTATTGACCTAAAGGTCATTGCTACCTCATCTTTCGTGAAAGAAGTACTGCCTTCAACAGCATTGAGATTAAGATGTCTACAGACAGTTTCCACAGAAATGGAAAGAGGATGAGTATCAATGGTAGCAGAAACACATCTACCAGTTGGAGAATCATCAACAGAACACGAACCCCAAAATTGCTAGTGATGAGACTCATACACCACGGGGTTAATAGTTAATGCAGTAAAGTACCTGCTCCGACGGAGAAATGAGATGATCGGAGCAAAATCGGTGTCGTGATCAGCAGATAGTTTGGCAACAAGGTTGTGGGCAAGTTTGAAAGCAAATGGAGCCATTTTTGAGATTGACGGTTAGGGTTTAGGGCAAGAAGAAACTTCGATTGAAGAAGAAGGAAGTGAGAATTTGAATGGGCGGGAGACCTTTTGATACCTTCGGATGTTAGCATTTAATATAACGTCACATTAAATATTTGAGATCCGGAGATACAAAGGAGAATGGGATTCCGTGACAGCTGTGTAGCACAGTAAATCTCAGAAGATGAAAGAGATTCTTCCGAGAAAACCCTAAAAGCTTGTCGTGTAGTATCGGATGAACATAAACCTGTGCATAAAAGAAATGTATGCTTCGGAAGACATGGGCTTCTGATGAAGAAGTGTAATCAGAATAAAATGTATTCGGAAGCAAATGATTTATATCGGAAGATAAATACTTTCATAAGAATAAATATCTTAAGAAGTGTGACTTTTTCCTAATTAAGGATTAAATAACACGTCGGAAGACTTACTATTTCTTATGATGAGTAAATACTACTCAGAAGATAAGTTAAGTTTATCTTCCGAATGATCATTTAAACCTTGACATAAATTCATTCACTCAAAATTGATCATACCAATAGTTGTGATTAAGTATCTGAATCTTCCTTCATTAAAAGCCTTGGTGAAGAGATCACCTAAATTGTGTTCTGTATCAACTTTGACTAGATGAATTAACTTATTTTCTGCACAATCTCTGATGAAGTGATACCTGATGTCAATGTGCTTGGTCTTGGAATGCTTGACTGGATTGTTGGCTATGGAGATGGCACTGGAGTTGTCTATCTGTATAGGAGTATTAGAGATCTACTCCATAATCTTTCATTTGATTCTGAATCCAGATTAGTTGAGCACAGCAACTAGAGGCAACAATGTATTCAGCTTCTGCAGTAGAAGTTGAGACACATGTTTGCTTCTTGCATTGCCATGAAACTATTCTGGATCCAAGAAACTGACATCCTCCTTATGTGGATTTCTTGTTGAATGTTGCATCCTCCATAATCACTATCAGTGTAAGCCATGAACTGAAAGTCTGCATTTCTAGGATACCACAATCCTAGGTTTGGTGCTCCTTTAAGGTATCTGAAGATTCTTTTCACAGCAAGCATCTGTGAACCTTTGGGATTTGCCTGAAATCTTGCACATAGACAGGTTGCAAACATTATGTCAGGACTGCTTGCTGTGAGATACATCAAATAGCCTATCATTGCTCAATACTGGTGTTGATGAACATCCTCCCCTCAAGATCAGGGCCTAAAGATGTTGTTTTGGACATTGGGGTTCCTAGAGCTTTGCAGTCAGTGAAGTTAAACCTTTCAAGGATATCCTTGACATACTTTTATTGCTTGATAAAAATCCTTGTAGGAGTTTGCTTCACTTGTAATCCAAGAAAGAAAGTGAGTTCTCCCATTGAACTCATTTCAAATTTGGACTTCATTAGTGCTTCAAAGTCCTCACAGAGAGATTCATCAGTAGAACCAAAGATAATATCATCAACATATATCTGGACAAGCATGATATGTTGATTGGATTTCTTGAAAAATAGAGTCTTGTCAATTGTCCCTCTGTTGAAGTTGTTTGACAATAGAAAGGAGAACAAAGTTTCATACCATTTTCTAGGAGCCTAATGCAGCCCATATAAAGCTTTATCAAGCTTGCAAACATGGTTAGGAAAACTTAGGATCCTCAAATCCAGGTGGTTGACAAACATATACTTCTTCATCGATTTTGCCATATAGGAAGGCACTCTTGACATCCATTTGAAATACCTAGAAGTCTTTGGCAGCTGCAAATGCTAGAAATATTCTGATTGCCTCAATCCTTGCAACTGGAGAAAAAACATCATCATAGCCAATCCCTTCTTCCTGTGTATACCCTTGTACAACTAGCCTTGCCTTGTTTTTGATGCCAGCACCTTTGTCATCCTTCTTGTTTCTAAAAACCCATTTGGTGCCAATTGCATAATTTCCCTTAGATAAAGAGCAGATTTTCCACACTCTTTGCCTTTCAAACTGTGGGAGTTCCTCTTGTATTGCTTCTACCCAGCTACTGTCTTTTAAGGACTCAGCAATTTTCTTTGGTTGGATCTGGGATAGAAAGCAGGAGAACAAACAAATGTTTGTTTCATGCATGGAACTTCTTGTTTTTACTCCATCTTCAACACTCCCAATAATATTCTCAACTGGATGAGTGTTATGAATGCGGGTTCTTGGAATCACATCCAACTGGGAACTTAAATCCAAGTTGCTTGGCTCAAGCTTTGGAAGTACAACCTCAAGCTGGATTTCTTGTAGATCTTGAAGTCTCTGATGTTGGACAGTTGTGGGTTGATTTTCTCTAGGAAGAGAAGTTCCCAAAGTGTTTGCTTCAACAGAAGGGCTCCCAACTTCTTCTTGACTCAGTGGAACAGAAGTAGAGTCACTTAAAGGAACAGCCCGAAAGGTGTTAATTGTCTCAGATTGTGAGACTGCTTGATGTGTTGAAGTGGATTCTGCCAAGGTTTGTCTTGAAGCTATTGGCAATTCAACTCGAAAATCTTCTTCTCTTGCATGCTGAGTGGAGTCCAAGGTAGTTGTCTGTGGTTCTGGAACATACTCTTTCAAAACATTAAATGCAAATGTGAATTTATCAAGATCAAACAGCCAATCAGGACCCGGAATAATCCTGGAATCCTTGATGTATATTGTATACGCCTTAGCCTATGAAGAGTACCCAACAAAGTAGCCCTCTGCTGATTTCTCAGCAAACTTGGCTAGATGATCTTTGGTATTCAAAATGGTGTATTGACATCCAAATGGTTTAAGAAATCCAATAAATGGTTTTCTCTTAAGCCAAATTTCATAAGGAGTCATACCATGTGATTTAACTACCAATATTCTATTTTGGACATAACAAGCAGTGTTGACTGCTTCTGCCCAAAAAGTTATCGGAAGTTTGGCATCAGATAACATGGTTCTAGCAGCCTCAATCAGTGTCCTATTCCTTCTCTCAGCAACTGTCACACCCCGAGCCGGCGGGTTGGATCAACTTCCCCGTCGGGCGGAAGGTTCCCGGGGCGCGATATCGTGAGTGATAATCGGAATGATCAGATTGTTAACATTGCACATGATATGTAAATGAGAAACTCCTAAGTAAAAATAGAATTACAAAGTTAAATTACATCAGTTAAGTTCATAATTTAACAATGTAAATCTACTATCACATCATAATTCTTCTATCTTGTATCTGCACAAGATATACAAAATAAATCTGTAAATGATGCTTCAAAATATGCAGGTCCAAAAATGCTAGGTTCTCCTACTGAAATCCTAGCTCAAAAGCAATAACTGCTTAATTGACCTGTTCGTCACCTGAGAAGTCATGCAAAAATATAAAGTCAACACATGGTTGGTGAGTTCATATAGTTTTATAAAAATGAGTTTGAATAACCTGAATGACAACCTTAACCTCACCATTAACCACCTATACCATCCAGTTCAGTATGCTTATATATAGGGCATATGTAGGGTCGAACTTACCGCCCGCCCAGCCACCGTCCCACCACATACTAAACCACATGATATATTGTTCCTGCCGATAATTAAGCATTTCATCCCACAACTTTGATTCCATAGCATTTGATTCCATAGTATTTGATTACCCTGAAAATGTTTACCTTGATCCCCCGAAATGACAACCTTAACCTCATCAACAACCACCTATGCTATCCAATCAAGTATGCTTATATATAGGGCATATGTAGGGGACAAGCCCCAGCCACCGTCCCACCACATACCGGACTGCTTAGCATATTGTTGTTAATGATAATTAAGCGTTTCACTCCATTCACCTTTGATTTAGACTTTGATTTCCACAATTAGATTCACCTTTTATCTCTTGAGTTCACCATGTACTCATGATTACCCCAAAGCATTTGTAGAAATATAATATTAAATGTGTAATTAAATTATAACTAAACATTTAAACACAACTAAGAAACGATGATTGGGCCTTATTTGACTCAGTCAATTAGACTTAGTTGTTGGTGGTTGTCCAAGTTGTACCCTCTCACATGTGGCCCATATCAGGTATGACTCACAAGGAGTCTACCTGTGTGTGACGGGACTTTAATGACGCCCATATCAGCTTGACCCACTGGTCTACTGTACATGCCGGGACTTTACGGATATCCTTTGATTATTGATCGTCTGTGATTCTCTTGATTTTGTTTGATAGTTCACGTTATTGCCCATATAGCTTGACAACAAAAGTCTACTATTTATGCCAGGACTTTATGTGTGTTACACGTGGTCTTGATTTCTATACAACTGACATCCACCTTGACTCAAGCATTAATGATTTCATTATTTCAATGATTCACACACAATTCTGATTTCCTTTATTTCCTTGAGTCTCTTGATTTTGATCTTTAGAATTCCATGCTTTCACAATGATTATAGATTTATGAGTAGGATCCTTAGTTTACTGATCACACACTGGATTTGATTTCCATTGCTTTTGATCTTTAGCTTTTGTTATTTTGATTCCACTTTGAATTTAGATTCTTGCATTTGAGCTTGATGGACTAAGGGTTTGTTTAGAGTTTAGAATTAAGGTATTACTCATAAGAGTAACTTAATTAACTTGATAGTTAGTTCTGCATAGCAATTACCTAGACATGAGTCTAGGAGTATCAACAACATATATAATAAGCAATTCATAATAAGTAAAAGCATTTACGTAAAATAATTTAAATAAAACAGTTTACACATGCTTCTCAGCCCCGCGTTTGAAAACAAAATGTTTAGAAAAGGGACAATGAACTCACTTGTGTTGCAGTGCACTGTACTATCACAAAATGCGCGCTCTTTGTTTGTAGACTAAGTATCTTCAGTTCCTGAGTTGTTTTAGAAGAATTCGAATACTATAAGTATACGTATTAGTTGTTGTATATAAGGTTTGGTCTCGGTATGCAACTAAGTGTCCTATGTACGGATGTGATTCTAGGATTTTATCTAACTAGTCTAACTTAAATACCCAAATCGTAACCCGTATCCCACAGTTAATCATAACAAGTATTAATTAACAGGTCTTCAATTAAATTTTACTTTAATTAAAATATTAATTCAAAATCATTTCTTTTAATTCAATAAAGTTCATAAAACATTTTCTTTTATTAAAACATAAATAACTTTAAATAAAAAGACATTTATCATATGTTGGGCTTAGGTTAAGCCCGTTGGGCCCAATTCAGCCCATTGACAGTCTTTGATTTCCAATTGATCACAAGCCAAAATCTTTGAATAATTCGACATAGATAATAGAATCATCTAAATTAGTTATTCGTATTAAGACTTTTTCAAAGGTTAGTGTTAGTAATTAATTTAACACTCCTTTAAACATTTGTTTTGATCCACATGAACTCATAACAATTCCCCAAGTGTTAAGTTAAATCAATAGATATTAGCATCCCAAATTGAATTTGTTAGGGCGTTTTAAAGAAAACCCTTGTTATGGATAACCTAATCCATGATTATTTTAATTACACTTATCATTAATGTGAGCTTTAAATGTTTCCCATGCACTCACACATAGATGTTATTCCCATGCACTCACACATGGATGTTATTTTCATGCACTCAACAACCCTAGACTCCCCATTTTCTTTAATAATCAAGTTTAACGAGCATGAACCAGCGAACATATGGATCATCAGAATAGGTTCGGCCCAACTAGGTTCCAACATCTTAAGGTTCGTCCTAGGGTTCGGTCATCATGAATTTAGTGAACCTCTAGAACATCATTCCATGGTTCGGCACTGTTGTAACACCCCAAATTTTATAATACAAATTAATGGAACTTACGAATGCGTAACGAACAATTAACTTGTAGGAAAAGAGACGAAAAATAACCAAGGCGAGGATTACAGATCGTGTACTCGAACTAGTAAAATTTCGAGTACTCCAGTTTCGAGTACACTGGATTTCGTGTACTCAGGATTTCGAGTACTAGCCCTTGTCTATAAATAGTCGTGCCTTGGGAAATGTGACAACCTTTGGTTGGAAGCACAGTTCCTCTCGAGTACACGAAGTTAAGTCCAAGAATTTCAAGATTCAAACTTTGATCGACCAAACGAAGTAGGAAACGCACGGGATTCTACCAGGAGGATCAGCTACCTTCAAGTAAGTGATTCATGTATAGAAAGCTGGATTTTTATACAAAAGTTAGAATGGTTAAACAAAGGGTGAACTTTTGCATAAAGCTCACACCTTTATGCATAAAGTTCATAACTTTGAGGTTCCAATACGCTGGTAACAACCAAAGGAACCTAGAACTAGCTCCCCAAGGTCTTAGATGAATTTCTGAGATGTTTAATGACGAAATGATGAGTACACGAAATCATGTACAGAGGGTACTCGAAATCATGCATGTATTTCGAGTACAATGTTATTTCGAGTACAGGGGCTATTTCGAATACAATGGTTATTTCGTGTACAAGGAATTTCGTGTACATGGCATTTCGTGAACTAGAGATGTTTCGAGTACATGGCAATTCGTGTATGTAGGAACTTAATGAAATTCAAGGGTTTCGAACACTTAGCTAAATTTCGAAAACTTGGATTCAATAAGGGGGACTAGTAGGCTATGAGGACTTAGAATAATTTCTAAGTCTAAGTATGTGATGTAATGGTATGTGATGATATGATGTAACTGATATAGGTCCTTAAGGCCCTAGCTAAGGAGTTCGGCTAAGGTTAACAGGAGTCTACTATCAGGTGAGTTCTACACGCCCTATCTTATGCTGAATGTTTTGGGCTGACATACATGCTTATTGTTATGTCTATGATGATATGTGCCTATGATGAATGAATGATGATATGCCCTGACCATGTATGCATGTTAAGGTGATAGTATGATTATTGCATGAAAGCATGCTCAGAATGATGAATGCATGTTAGTAAGTTATGATGATAAACTGAATGATAACGTGCTATGATGATAAATAGGGATGTATGTTATGATGAAATCCTAGGTACGCTATGATGAAAGTATGATGTTATGATGATTACATGCTAGCAAAATGTGTTTATGTTGCCATGATGAATGATATGATGACATGCGGCTAGCATGACATGTGCATGGTACTAGGATGTTATGATGACATGATACTAGCATACCCTGTATGAGAAATCCTATGTTATTAGGATAATGATACGATGTTATGATGAATGATGATATGGTGCTAGTGTGTCATGTCATGATGAATGATGGTTGCTCCAGTATTTGTACTGGGTAAGTATGGTTGCTCCAGTATTTGTACTGGGTAAGTATGGTTGCTCCCGTACTCGTTACGGGGTAAGTATGAGGTTGCTCCCGTACTCGTTACGGGGTAAGTATGAGGTTGCTCCCGTACTCGTTGCGGGGTAAGTATGAGGTTGCTCCCGTACTCGTTATGGGGTAAGTATGGTTGCTCCAGTACTTGTTACTGGGTAAGTATGGATCTGCAGAACGCTTCGGCGGGTCAGATCAACGGTTATGGAGCCTTGTGCCGGCATAAGCCCACTGTTCGTATGGTAACAGTGGAACGTATGATGATGATGATGTAAGGATGTTATTTGCTAAGGTTATGGACTATGTGTACGAAATGATGTGTATGTTAAGTATGTTTAATGTTGTTTTATGAAAACTAGAACTCACCAGCGTAAGCTGACTTGATTTAGCATGTATGTCAGGTTAAAGGTATGATAAGAGAAGGCATGGAGCTCGGGCTTGGAGTCATACGATCCGGTGGTTTTGGCAATCCTATGTGATTTTGATACAGACATGTTATTGATTTCTGTTTATCAAATTATGTTTACATTTCCGCTGCATGATTATGAAAGTTTTTAGTTTAAGAGCTAAGTGTTATGATGAAAACCAACCTCTGTGAGGTGCCCGGTTTCGGGGCCTCACAAGTTGGTATCAGAGCCATAGTTTGAGAGATCTTGGCATCCCAAATGCCAAGACTTAAACTGAGAATGGGATTAATGGATGCGGATTGCCAACCACGGATGACGGATGCCACGAGTTGAATGTTTATGTATGAGTTAAGGGTTAGATGTAATGTTATGAAAGTAGTTAGTGTCATGCACATTGAAGAGATGGGATGGGAAACGTTTAGAGCCTATGAGTTGGGTAAATGGTTAATAACACTTGATCAACGTCGTTAACGATTTACAAAACTTATTCCGTGCTAAACTGATTCCTGTACTGACTCATCAATTGTTGCATCCTATAGATAGTTAGATGGCCGGACAAAAGGGTAGACCGCGAAAGAAACCACAGGAACCTGAAGAACCACATGTCGAGAATGAAGAACCTGTCAATGAAGGCGACCACGAGCATAACGAGCAACCAGAGAATGAAGAAGAGTTCACTCTTGAGCCTATCGTTGTGAAGGCTATTTCTGATGAGGTCTGCAAGATAATGGATGAGAAACTACCAGCCTTGATTGCTAAGGCACTGAAGGATGCTTTAAAAGACAAGTCAGAAGGAACTAAGAAAAGCACCAAAGAAGATGAGGTGGTGATCATTGAGACAAAGAGCGGCGACTCTATGACTGGGAAACTGAAGGGCTGTGACTACAAGTCCTTCAAAGGATGCAACCCACCAACCTCTGATGGGAAGAAGGACGCAGTGGCCACCTGCCACTGGATTTCTGCAATGGAGGCTGTTATCTCCATCAGTGAGTGCCGAGTTGACCAAGCTGTCAAGTTTGCAGCTCACTCTTTCGTTGAGGAGGCACTTCACTGGTGGAACACCGTCAAGCAATCCAAGACTACTGATGATATGGAAAAGATGACTTGGGATGATCTCAAGGAACTGGTTACTAAACAGTTTTGTCCCAAGAATGAACTCGATAAGGTTGAAAGGGAGTTTCTGGTTTTGAAGGCTGGAAGTCTAAACCACCGCCAGTACACGTCGAGGTTTAATGAGATGGCTAGACTGGTTCCTCACTTAGTTTCTACCGAGGAACGCAGGGTGAAGTTGTACATGGAGGGTTTACCTCCGAAGGTTCGGATACATGTGAAGGCGAATGCTCCCAAGACTTATGACTCCACTGTGGAGCTCAGTGGCATAGTTTGGGATGATGTTATGTCAGCCGAGCCAGTCAAAGAAGAGGCAAAGGTGAAAGAGTCCTTCGGGACTAAGAGGGGTCGAACAGACCAACGAAAGTTCTCAAGCAAGAAGGCTAAGCGAGAGGAGATGGGTCGATGCAACAAGTGTGGGAAAAGCCACACGGGACAGTGCCTGGTGGGCACTAATTTATGTTTCAGGTGTGGAAAGACGGGGCACTTTTCTAGCAGTTGCCCGAATGCTACTCGATGCTTCAACTGCAATGGATTAGGACATATGTCCAAGGATTGCAAGCTACCACGAGCCGATGCTTCGGGCTCGGGTAAGAAAGAGGAGAAAGGAAAGGAGAAGCAGAAGGCTAAAGCACGAGCCTTTACGATGACGAAGGATGATGCGATTGTGGACCCGGACGTGGTCACAGGTACCTTTTCTATCAACAATATTCCTGCTTCTGTATTGTTTGATTCTGGTGCCAGTATGAGTTTTGTGTCTTCTACTTTCTGTGATGGGTTATCTGGGAAGGTTAAGAAGATAGATCGGGTATTTGATGTAGAGACGGCTATTGGTAAGATGACCAGGGTGACTGAGGCTATTGATGATTGTTATGTTGAGATAGAAGGTCATAGGTTCCCTGTCCGATTGTTTCTTATTACCTTAGGAGGATTCGATGTGGTTTTGGGTATGGACTGGTTAGCCAAATATGAGGCTAACATTGTATGTCGACGAAAGATGATATGTTTACGTGCGATGGACGGGAGCTCCGTGACGGTTTATGGTGATAAAGCGATGTATGCGCCAAAGATCATTTCAATGATCACGGCTGATGTTATGATGAGGCGAGGGTGTGTAGCCTACTTGGCCTACGCGATTGAGGAACGTACGGATACGAGGACGATTGATGATGTTCCCGTGGTGTGTAACTTCCCTGATGTATTCCCTGAGGAATTGCCTGGATTGCCACCCGAACGGGAAATTGAGTTCCAGATCGACTTAGTGCCGGGGGCACAACCTGTTGCCAGAGCACCTTACCGTTTAGCTCCAACTGAGATGAAGGAAATGATGACCCAACTACAAGAACTCCTTGACAAAGGTTTTATACGACCGAGTGTCTCTCCGTGGGGAGCAACGGTGTTGTTCGTTAAGAAGAAGGATGGAAGTATGCGTATGTGTATTGACTACAGGGAACTGAATAAGTTGACCGTAAAGAACAGGTATCCTCTACCCAGATTGATGACTTGTTCGATCAATTGCAAGGTGCAAGCTGGTTCTCAAAGATAGATCTCCGATCCGGTTACCATCAGTTGAAAGTTCGAGAGCAGGATATTCCAAAGACTGCTTTCCGTACGCGTTATGGACATTACGAGTTTCTCGTTATGTCGTTTGGATTGACGAATGCTCCCGCAGCATTTATGGATTTGATGAACAGGGTATGTCGACCGATGCTGGACCGGTCGGTGATAGTGTTTATTGATGATATTTTGATTTATTCAAAGAATGAGGGAGACCATGCTTGCCACGTGCGTGAGGTATTGGAGATCCTGAGGAAAGAGAAACTTTATGCTAAGTTCTCCAAATGCGCTTTCTGGTTACGAGAGGTACAGTTTCTGGGTCACGTGGTGAACCCAGAAGGCATTATGGTAGATCCAGCTAAAGTTGAAACGATTATGAAATGGAGTCCTCCAAAGTCACCGACAGAAGTACGCAGTTTTCTTGGTCTGGCTGGCTATTATCGGAGATTTATTCAGGACTTCTCCAAGATAGCGACACCACTGACGAAGCTTACGAAGAAAGATGTAAAGTACGAATGGGGCCAGAACCAAGAACAAGCGTTTTCAGTGCTGAAGGAGAAACTTACCCAAGCTCCTGTTCTAGCACTGCCGGATGGAAATGATGATCTTGTTGTGTATGCCGATGCGTCACGACAAGGGTTGGGATGTGTACTAATGCAAAGGGGAAGGGTGATAGCTTATGCTTCGCGCCAGCTAAAGATTCATGAGGCTAACTACCCGACCCACGATCTTGAACTCGCTGTAGTGGTGTTTGCATTGAAGATATGGAGACACTACTTGTATGGAGTACGGAGTACCATCTATACCGACCACAAGAGCTTGAAGTACTTCTTCGAACAAAAGGATTTGAACATGAGGTAGAGACGATGGCTTGAGCTGCTAAAGGATTATGATTGTGATATTCTATATCACCCAGGAAAGGCCAATGTGGTGGCGGATGCTCTGAGTCGCAAGACTGATCATCCTGCCATACGAGTAAAATCGTATAGTTTAGTAATAACGCCAGACTTTTTGAACGAGCTCAAGCAGGCGCAACAGAAGGGATTGAAAGAAGAGAATGTGGGTTTTGAACGCGTCTTCGGACAAGTCAAGAACTTGGAAGACAATGACCATGGGATAAAGCTACGATTCGGTCGAATGTGGGTGCCCAGAAATGGGGACATTCGAGCGAGGATTTTAGATGAAGCCCACAAGTCACGTTACTCGGTGCACCCCGGTGCAACGAAGATGTATCAAGATCTCCGACAGGATTATTGGTGGCCGGGCATGAAGTTTAATGTGATGCAGTATGTGAACAGGTGTCTTACTTGTGCGTAAGTGAAGGCTGAGCATCAGAAACCCTACGGATATGTGCAACCTCTAGAGGTACCGGAATGGAAATGGGAACACATCACCATGGATTTCATCACCAAGCTACCGAGGACAGCTAAGCGACATGATACCATATGGGTGATTGTGGACCGACTGACGAAGAGTGCACACTTTCTTCCTATCAGGGAAACGTATACGTCCGAAAGGTTGTCTGAGTTGTTCGTAAAAGAGATTGTGGCAGACATGGAGTTCCTGTCTCCATTGTGTCAGATCGGGATACGAGGTTTACTTCCAGATTCTGGAAGCAGTTTCATGATGCTATGGGAACGAGGTTAAATATCAGTACCGCCTATCACCCTCAGACGGATGGACAGTCGGAAAGGACTATCCAAACGTTGGAGGATATGCTTAGGGCGTGCATTATCGATTTTGGAGGGAGCTGGGATGACCACTTGCCATTGGTGGAGTTTTCTTATAACAACAGCTATCACTCTAGTATCGGAATGCCCCCATATGAGGCGTTGTACGGACGACGATGTAGAACCCCGGTATGCTGGGGTGAAGTTGGACAGAAAGAAATGGGAAACAAGGCTGCTGTGATTGATATGGCAGAAAAGCTACGGGTCTTAAAAGCACGTATGAAAGCTGCACAAGATCGCCAAAAGTCTTACGCTGACAAGCGCCGAAGACCGATCGAGTTTGATGTTGGCGATCGAGTGTTGCTGAAAGTATCACCATGGAAGGGAATCATTCGATTCAGGAAGAGGGGAAAGTTGAGTCCAAGGTACATCGGACCGTTTCCGATAGAGGCAAGGGTAGGGAAAGTCGCGTATCGACTGGATCTACCAGAGGAGCTGAACGGGATTCATCCTACGTTCCACGTGTCACATCTTAGGAAGTGCTTGGCAGACGAGCAGGCACATGTTCCTTTGGATGACATTGAGGTAGATGACCGACTGAACTACATTGAAGAACCAGTTGCCATTGTGGATACGAAGGAAAAGCAGCTACGGAATAAAACGGTTCGTCAAGTAAGTGTTCAGTGGAAGCATCGGAAGGGTTCAGACACGACATGGGAATTGGAAGACGAGATGAGGAAGTTGTATCCTCATTTGTTCGATATGTAACGAGGCAGGTTTCGGGACGAAACCTATTGTAAGGAGGGGAGACTTGTAACACCCCAAATTTTCTAATACAAGTTAATGGAACTTACGAATGCGTAACGAACAATTAACTTGTAGGAAAAGAGACGAAAAATAACCAAGGCGAGGATTACAGATCGTGTACTCGAACTAGTAAAATTTCGAGTACTCCAGTTTCGAGTACACTGGATTTCGTGTACTCAGGATTTCGAGTACTAGCCCTTGTCTATAAATAGTCGTGCCTTGGGAAATGTGACAACCTTTGGTTGGAAGCACAGTTCCTCTCGAGTACACGAAGTTAAGTCCAAGAATTTCAAGATTCAAACTTTGATCGACCAAACGAAGTAGGAAACGCACGGGATTCTACCAGGAGGATCAGCTACCTTCAAGTAAGTGATTCATGTATAGAAAGCTGGATTTTTATACAAAAGTTAGAATGGTTAAACAAAGGGTGAACTTTTGCATAAAGCTCACACCTTTATGCATAAAGTTCATAACTTTGAGGTTCCAATACGCTGGTAACAACCAAAGGAACCTAGAACTAGCTCCCCAAGGTCTTAGATGAATTTCTGAGATGTTTAATGACGAAATGATGAGTACACGAAATCATGTACAGAGGGTACTCGAAATCATGCATGTATTTCGAGTACAATGTTATTTCGAGTACAGGGGCTATTTCGAATACAATGGTTATTTCGTGTACAAGGAATTTCGTGTACATGGCATTTCGTGAACTAGAGATGTTTCGAGTACATGGCAATTCGTGTATGTAGGAACTTAATGAAATTCAAGGGTTTCGAACACTTAGCTAAATTTCGAAAACTTGGATTCAATAAGGGGGACTAGTAGGCTATGAGGACTTAGAATAATTTCTAAGTCTAAGTATGTGATGTAATGGTATGTGATGATATGATGTAACTGATATAGGTCCTTAAGGCCCTAGCTAAGGAGTTCGGCTAAGGTTAACAGGAGTCTACTATCAGGTGAGTTCTAGACGCCCTATCTTATGCTGAATGTTTTGGGCTGACATACATGCTTATTTTTATGTCTATGATGATATGTGCCTATGATGAATGAATGATGATATGCCCTGACCATGTATGCATGTTAAGGTGATAGTATGATTATTGCATGAAAGCATGCTCAGAATGATGAATGCATGTTAGTAAGTTATGATGATAAACTGAATGATAACATGCTATGATGATAAATAGGGATGTATGTTATGATGAAATCCTAGGTACTCTATGATGAAAGTATGATGTTATGATGATTACATGCTAGCAAAATGTGTTTATGTTGCCATGATGAATGATATGATGACATGCGGCTAGCATGACATGTGCATGGTACTAGGATGTTATGATGACATGATACTAGCATACCCTGTATGAGAAATCCTATGTTATTAGGACAATGATACGATGTTATGATGAATGATGATATGGTGCTAGTGTGTCATGTCATGATGAATGATGGTTGCTCCAGTATTTGTACTGGGTAAGTATGGTTGCTCCAGTATTTGTACCGGGTAAGTATGGTTGCTCCCGTACTCGTTACGGGGTAAGTATGAGGTTGCTCCCGTACTCGTTATGGGGTAAGTATGAGGTTGCTCCCGTACTCGTTACGGGGTAAGTATGAGGTTGCTCCCGTACTCGTTGCGGGGTAAGTATGAGGTTGCTCCCGTACTCGTTATGGGGTAAGTATGACGTTGCTCCCATATTCATATGGGGTAAGTATGGTTGCTCCAGTACTTGTTACTGGGTAAGTATGGATCTGCAGAACGCTTCGGCGGGTCAGATCAACGGTTATGGAGCCTTGTGCCGGCATAAGTCCACTGTTCATATGGTAACAGTGGAACGTATGATGATGATGATGTAAGGATGTTATGTGCTAAGGTTATGGACTATGTGTACGAAATGATGTGTATGTTAAGTATGTTTAATGTTGTTTTATGAAAACTAGAACTCACCAGCGTAAGCTGACTTGATTTAGCATGTATGTCAGGTTAAAGGTATGATAAGAGAAGGCATGGAGCTCGGGCTTGGAGTCATACGATCCGGTGGTTTTGGCAATCCTATGTGATTTTGATACAGACATGTTATTGATTTCTGTTTATCAAATTATGTTTACATTTCCGCTGCATGATTATGAAAGTTTTTAGTTTAAGAGCTATGTGTTATGATGAAAACCAACCTCTGTGAGGTGCCCGGTTTCGGGGCCTCACAACTGTTAGTAGGTTTGGCGAGCCTCCAAGGTTCGGCTGGTTCTAATAAGGGCTCCTAGGTTTGCTGAAATAAATCAAGTTGACATAGGTTCGTCCAAATAGGACTCACAACTTCTATAGGTTCGGCTAATGGTCATAGTTCGGCTTCCATGCATAAGGTTCGTGGAATCCGGCTGCAAATAGGTTCGTGAAAAATTAGGGAGGGTTCGGCCACCTTGTTGATTCACCCATGAAAGGTTCGTATGCCCAAAGGCTCGCCTTTCCTAGCTTCGGCTGTCTCCAGATTCATAGGCATAATCAGGTTCGCTTGAGGGTTCGGCAGAGGCTCATAGGTTCGTCTAACTAGGGTTCGTGGCATCAAGGGTTCGTTCAAGGGAAAGGTTCATCCAGCTAGGGTTCGTCGACCTGCACTCATGGATTTCCACTATTCATCATCTCCTCCATCTCTTCTACCTGTTACAATTCCACTCCTAGAGCTTTCTAGTTGTTTACCATAGTTTATTTCAATCTTTCTAAGTGTTTATCACCGATTAAAACTACAATAACTACATGGGTCGTGAAATACACACTAAAAACGAAACAAAACTAAGATTTACCTCAAATTAGTAGATGGAAGCGTAAACCTCTTACACTTTCGTGATCTACGTGATAAGGTGGTCGTTTTGGCTCCAAGAGCACTTGAATCCGATGAGAATTGATCAAGAAATCTTAGTGAGAAGTTTGGGATTCTAGAGAGAGAGCTAGAGAGAGGGTGATGAAATTGTGTGAAGAAAGAGGTTGGTGATGGTTGGTGTAGCATTAAAAGAACTCATTTAATGCCTCCAATTACCCGGGTTCGTTTGGTTCCGCTAGGTTACTTCGTTGATTTTCGTAACGAACGGTTCGATTTATAAAATAAGATTTATAAATTTTTTTTAAGTGGTTATTCCTAGTAAATTAACTAAATATCTTTTGTTTATTTTAAATTTTCCAAAATATTAAATTCACTGTTTAAAATCGAATCGTACAGTCGTCGCGCGTATTCATTCGAATCATCACCCGCACGAACACGACGATAACTATACTTTTCAATATTGTTTTCTAATTATCAGATATCATTCAGAACGTTAAACTTTCAGATTTATTCGTACAGATCGTCACCTATACGAATAATCCGTCAATTTAGCATTCTCGTAACGACATCCGTGTTGTTTGGTTCTGTAAAGCCTCACATACGTTTATACATAATAAAATCCTAACACATAATCACCTGATGGTTCTGTAATGCCAGATAATTATCTGACTGATGAACCATGTTTTCTGAGTTTTGTTTCTCTGAATTGTTTCTGAATTTACTGTTTGACAACATGAATGATAATGATTTATGATATGAACATGAAATACACAGAAATGCATATAGTTTTGTACCTGATTATTGTTCATGTTACTGTTGAGATCACTGTTCTGGTACGATTCTGGCACTGATGTTACAGCAACACTATTTTGTTATGGAGTCCTAGGAGCACTGAATTGTCTTGTAATACCCTTAGATTCACAAAAGGAGTTTAAAGTAAGGTTTTTAAATTATGTTCCTTGATCAGACCTTATAATTTTTACATGATGGTCACTTTCATTCTCAACCTTGAGAATAAATGATTTCAATATCTCACTAGTTTCATCCATGGTACTCAAGAAGAATACCCAGGTATACCTAGAGAAATCATCAGTGACCACCAAGCATTATGACTTTCTACCTAGACTTTTCACACTTGTAGGGCCATACAAGTCCATGTGTAACAAATGTAGGACTGTTGTTATTGAATTTATCTCTTTCACATGATGAGATGATTTGTGTTTCTTTTCTTTTAGGCAGGCAACACATTTATCAACACAGATGAATTCTTTTGTGGGTAAACCTGTAACTAAGTTATTTTTGACAAGTTTATTCATGTTTTCAGGTTTACATGACACAGTCTCCTATGCCAAAGAGATGATTCATCAAGTGAAGCTTTTGAGACAAAGCAATTTATATTGCTGAGTGGTGTAGCTGTGCTCATGCCCAGCATATACATGTTGTTTCTTCTGGGAGCTCTGAGCAGAATTTGGTCATTTGGAACAACCAATCCTGGTTTCAGGACAATACATTCATACTCAGTAAACAACATGTTATGCTTTTGGTCACAAACCTGTGATACACTCAGCAAATTATAGTTCAATTCTTTCACATAATGCACATTCTCAAAACTTACCTTGCCATTTGAGATTGTGCCCCTACCTGTGATGTATCCACCCACTGTATCACTTCCAAATACAACAGACCCTCCAAAGAATGGTTTATATTTGTGTAGGTGGGTCTTGTTGCCTGTCATGTGCCTGGAACAGCCACTGTCAACAATCCACAAGTTTCTTTTTTGATTCTTGTTGTCCCTGCACATGACCAGAAGTGAATTAGTTCCATATAGGAACCCAAGCCCATGTGGTCTTAGGTTTTCCATTGGCATCATTATACAAAAACTTCTTTGATATCATCTTTGGTGGATCAGATGATGAGCAAGCTGATGGAGCAATTGGTTGAACTGTTAGTTCAGAGGTTTCCTTCTTCCTCCAGACTTTCTTGACTTTTGGAACTATTGGAGGAGTTTTCTTTCTCTGACTGCCATCAGAAGCAACTTTTGCCTTCTCTTCTGATGGGATTGATTTCATCTTGAGGTGGGGTTTTTCTTCTGACTTTCTTCTTCCGAAATATTGAGACTTCTTGGTGTTATCAGAAGCACCTTTGGCTTGTGCTTCCGATGTTCCTTTTGTTTCGGAAGACTTTCTGTTCCTTCTCTTCATGTTGTCAGAAGTGCCTGCTTCCAACGGCTTCTTATGCTGATTGACAGACCTTTTTCTTTCGAAAGCAGATTTTTCTTCCAAAGAAAATGATGATTTGCTCCACGATTTTCGGTTGTTTTCTTTTATTATTTTTCTTGAAAGAGTTCTGCTTCTAGGATCGAAGAAGCAATTGGCAGCAAAGTGACTTGTATCCCCACACATCAGACACACAGTCTGAACATTGAATGATTTCTGAAGCTTCTCTCTTTTGGAGGAAGCTGAGCTATGCTTCACAGAACCTGATTGTTCTGAATTGGGAGTTCAAACCAGACTGTTGTTTGGATGGTTTACCTGAACTTTGGATACACAGCCTTTTCTATCTTTTGATTTAGCCCTATGTATCTTGTCAGATGGACAAGTGACATAGTCATCTGAAGATGTACTTCCAGTTTGTATGTATCTAGCCTTCACAAAAAATGGTGTGGTTTTCTTGTTTCTTTTCTTTTAATTAGTACCAGATTTTAGTTTTTCAAAATTTTTAGAAATGTCATCTTCAGATGAATAAGTTGATTGAGCAGGGCTAAATTCAAGCAACTCATTTTCTTGTTGAACTTTATGTATATCCAAAACTTCATCATACACAAGGCTAACTTCTGGTTTGCATCGAACCTCCACCATTGGAGTATAGGAAGATGGAGGTTCCATTTTGTTATAACCAACCCAAGTACCCTTTTTCTTGACCAACTCAGGTATCTCAGTCATTTTAAGAAGTTTCTCAAACTTCTCAACTTGACTGAGAAACTTGTCTTTGTAAGCTTCAGCCAATACAACTTCAGTTTTGGCAGTTGTTAACCTTTCTAAAAGATTGTTTATTTGACACTGTATATTTGTGTCCTCATGTTTTAAACTGGAGATAGTCTTTTCTAACTCCTCAATCTTTTCTTTATAATTTCTTTCCGCTTCAAAGAAATTTGCCTTAAGAACTTGTATTGACTCAAGCTCATTACAAACTTGAGCATTAAAACGTTTGTAAGCATTTAACTTTTCTAAACACTTAGGGGTACATATATCATCAGTTACCTTGTATGAAGAAGTGGAGTCATTAGCCATCAAGGCATTATGCATCCTTAGCTTGAAAACTCCAATGTGAAAAGTCGTGCTGTTCTGCAATATTTGCACTATTGGAGGAGCTTGATGATTTGTGGTTTGGCTGACCAGAGTTGATGGCTAAGAACTTAGAGATTTGCACTCTCTTGCAAAGTGCCCACCTGTTGACAGTAAAAGCATTTGAGTTTAGACTTGTCTAGCCCAAACCCAGTTTTCATATTATGCTTTCTAAACTGTCTTCCAGTTCTCTGATAGAATTTCTTTGCTCTGTATGAAATCATGGCCATTTGGTAGTTGATGTCCATTTCTTCAAGGTCATCAGCAGGGATTCCATCTAAATCCTCCTGACATAGATGAAAATAATTGGTCTCTTCGGCCATGAATGCTCCCTGGCTTGAGGTGAGCAGTGGAGTTGAGTTTGCAAATGGGTTTGAATGGGAGGTTGATGGAGTTGGGGTTTCTGGAAAGGTGA
This sequence comes from Mikania micrantha, assembly GCA_009363875.1. NCBI lineage: Eukaryota > Viridiplantae > Streptophyta > Magnoliopsida > Asterales > Asteraceae > Mikania > Mikania micrantha. Next base: position 32,289,824 of record CM018689.1, on the reverse strand, counting down.
CAATGGGTGAGGAGTTTGAATGGTAGATAGGTTGATAGTTTTGAAAGGAAGGATTGTGGATAGGAGCATACAACATGGCTGAACCTGATGGAACGAATGTAGGTTTAGGTTCTTGGGCATCAATTTTCATTTGGTATGCACTAAATATACCAAATAGCTCTCCCAGCTTCAGGGTTCTAAGATTTTCTATTCTACGAGTAGCAACAGAATAGATGTTCCTAGCGTGTGGTAGTGATCTTAGAAACTTTCTGATGACATCCTGATTCTCCATCTTCACTCCTGCGGCAACCAACTCATCAACTAATTGAACATACCTCAAATACTGAGAAGCCATCTTCTCATTGTTCTCTTGGCAAAAGTTCTCAAACTTCTACTTCAGCATGTCCTTCTTGTTCTCCTTCACATCATCTGACCCCTCATACATCTGCTGTAAAGAGTTCCACAACTCTTTGGCAGACTTGCATTTCTTGAATGCATGTATGATAGGGTTTGGTATTGCCATTTGAATCAGGCATAGTGCTTTAGAGTCCACCTCCATCTTTTTGTAGTCTTCATATGAGTACAAAGATGGGTCTTTTGGCACTGGTGCTCCACCAGTACCTGTAACAGCAATAGTTGGGATGAACGGTCCCTCAAGAACTGACTTCCAAATTTTGAAGTCCTGGTTCCTGATGAAACCCTCCATCCTAACCTTCCATGTATCATAGTCATCCGGAGTGAACATGAGAGGTTTATTGAGAGTACCATTCTCAGTGTCGTGCTTGCTGATGGTGGTCATTTTGACTCAGAGGTAGCTTGAAAAACAAAGAGTTGTGGAAGATAAACAATTGGTAACTTAAGAATGGTTAGTTGCTTAAGTTAGAGAGCCAAAGCTCTGATACCACTTGTTGGATTAGGTTATGTAACTTACACAACACATACAAGTTATCTTCTACAAAGTTGATAGATGCGGAAATTCTATCAACTTGATTTGCAAAACAGATTGAAACAAAATACAGAAAGTAATTGTAAATTCAAGGTGAAAGTATATTTCATTCAACTGTTAAGTTTACAACACTTAGCTCAAGCACTCACTCGTGATTTGCTAACTAACAAGTGAAGGATTATACACTAAGACCTACAGTTGTATCCTCGTAGAGATACAAGGCTGGACAAAACACTAGAAATAAACGTATGCTAAATCTACTATCTGTTATGGTCTTGACAGGCAAACCATATTAATTACAATTAATACAAAAGACTCCATTGACTTTTACAATAAATACCTAAACAACAAAACGCATTAACTGTTTAGTATCTTTGTAGTCCTGACAAATCTTCTTTGTTGCTGACTAACATCGAAATGTCTTCTCTGTTGGTCTGAGTGTGAGAAAGCAGCTCTAATTATTTTTATAAGTATCCAGAATCTTTGTCAGAGAGAAAGTCTTCGGAAGTCTTTGTCTTGGGAAACCACGGATGATCGGAAGCACTGAAAATCGATCGGAGGCACTGATCGCTTTGAACTTCTAAGCACTGAAGAGGGATCCGGAAGTCTTCAGTGGAAGAGAATTATCCTTCGGAAGCAATGGTTCTTCCGAAGGTTAATTCTTATCCTTCAGTGGTTGTAAGTCTTCCAAAAGTCCAAGACTTGATCCAGAGATGTTTTGGTGCGCATCAGCCTTAATGGTTCTTACAGGGTAGAAATAGGCTTTGTACAAGGTTATGTTCTTAAGGTCACCCTGATAATCACACTGAACAAAAACATTACGAACAAGTTTTAGATGAACAGTGGTAGATGCCTTAGTATCGCTCTTATTTAGGGAAACACTTATTTTGGAAGGGGGTGCTGAAGATTTGTTGATCAGCGACCACCGAAGTGATTCTTTCAACAGAGTCATCCTTCGACACTAAGGTAGAGTTTGCCCAAAACTGATTTAGGGAAACTACTAAGATAGGAGGATCGATGGTAAGAGCAGTACGAACAAAGGAATTTACCAGAATGTCGAAGACCTCATCATAGTGAGGGTACTTAGAAGACTTGAAAAGATAGGCTCCGAGATTGTGAATCGAATTGATTTTCAGAGCTTCAGACGCCATGGATGCGATAATGATCGAAGAACAATTACAAGAGCAAAGTGTGATTACAAATTTTTGCCTTAAGTTTATAGAAGTAAAGAAGGAAAATCTAACCGTTGCAGATGAGTGCGGTTTCAATAAAGAAAACCCCTACTACTTATAACTTACCTAAAGTTTTACCTTAGTGTTTTTACCCGTTGGACAAACCTGTGAGCAAGAGACAGAAAGACAAAAGACAAATCAGTACGTTCATGCACACCCTGATGTACAGACAAAGCTTTGTAAGGAAGTCACACCATCATCATGAGCATCAAGCTCAGACGGAATCAGTGTAAGTGCATCGTGCCAGGCGACATGCCTGACAAGCGATTGTCCTTCGCCATAAGCAGCATTTTGAATTTTTGAATTTGAAAGAAGAGTTTTCTTGATCATAAGACGATCAAGAGGCTTTCCAAGGATTAGCGAAGAACTGAAGAAGATAACCACTGATATAAATAAGATCAGTGGTCATTAAAAGTGAGAGGGGTAAGATGGTAAAATGAGAAGATATTATCGAGCCGTGAAAACAATTAATGAGTGTCAATTCAATTAATTGTAGGGAGTCTAATCTTGCAGAGTGATTAGTGACGGTCAAATTAGGCGTAATTATCAAGAATTTGATAACTATAGAGAGAAAAGAATTTTAACCATGGAAGAGTTTTTAACCTCAGAAGAATCTTATCCTCGGAAGGGTTTTAACCATAGATAAGTTACAAGGTGAAAACCTCGGAAGGAGTAGAAATCACAGAGTGTTTTCAATGTAACAACGGATGGTTATAACCGCGGATAGATATAAAACAGTGGTTAATATAACCACTAAACCTATCTGTGTTTTAGGACAACCACTGAGTAAAACTAGGGTTGTTCCATCAGTGGTTCTCTAATTATCTGTTGTTAGGACAATTTTTGAGAATTATCCTTTTATATATTTATTTTAAGGTTCAAGAAACATATTCTTAACCATATTTATTAACTCATATTTATCGTACCTAATTTGGCAACAAACTTAGAAAAGGTTGAAGAATCCAAAGCTTTGGTAAATATGTATGCTATTTGGTCACTTATGTATACATGTTCTGGGACTATCAATCCCTTTTCAAAACAGTCTCTAATGAAGTGATGCCTTATTTCTATGTGTTTAGTTTTAGAGTGAGACAGAATTTTTTATTATATTTTTGGCAACTTCACTATCTATTAGGAGGGGTGTTTTTAGTTCCGTTAATCCAAAATCCAACTGTTGGTATTGTAACCAACGGATTTGGGCAGTGCTATGAGCTGCTGCAATGTACTCAGCTTCAGCAGTTGAATTTGACGCTGAAGTTTGCTTTTTGCTTTGCCATGAGACCAAGCAATTTGCAAAGAACTGACATCCTCCTGAAGTAGACTTCCTGGTGAGCGAGCATCCAGCATAATCACTGTCTGAAAAACCAACAACCTTACAAGATTGATTAGCAAGATACCAAATACCTAGCTCAGGAGTGCTTTTAAGGTATCTGAATATCCTCTTCACAAATGATAAATGGGACTGTTTAGGGGCAGATTAGTAACTTACACAGACACATGTTGCATAAATGATGTCTGGCCTTGATGTAGTAAGATACATCAAAGATCCAATCATGCACCTACAGAGAGTTTGATCTACGGGTTCACAATTTTCATCAGGACTTATTTCAGGTACGGTTGCCATGGGGGTAGAAATGATTTTGCAATCATTCATTTCAAATTTATTCAGAAGATCTTTTACATATTTAGATTGATGAATGAAAGTCCTATTAGGGGTTTGTTTGACTTGGAGTCCTAAAAATGTTTTTAGTTCACTTAAAGCACTCATTTCAAACTTAAAAGACATTGATTTAGAAATATGTTCACACAAGGAAGGTTTTGTTGACCCAAAAATGATGTCATCGACATAGATTTGAACCAACAAAAGTTTCTTGTCTACCCTCTTGATGAACAAGGTCTTATCAATGGTTCCCCTAGAAAATTTATTTGAAACAAGAAATTGAGAGAGAATATCATACCATGCTCTAGGTGCCTGTTTCAAACCATAGAGTGCTTTATCTAGTCTGTACACCCAATCAAGGTGATGAAAATCATCAAACCCTGGTGGTTGACAGACATAGACTTCCTCCTTTATAGTTCCATACAGGAATACACTTTTTATATCCATCTGAAATACCTATATGTTGTGCGATATAGCAAATGCTAGGAAGAGTCTTATGGCTTCAATTCTGGCAACAGGGGCAAAGATTTCATCATAATCGATGCCTTCCTCTTGGCAGTACCCTTGTACTACCAATCTGCATTTATTCTTGATTACAATGCCTCTGTTATCAGTTTTATTTCTAAATACCCATCTAGTTCCTATTGGGTATTTTCCTTTAGGTAAAGGGCAGAGATTCCAAACATTTTTCCTTTTGAACTGTAACAGTTCATCCTACATAGCTTCCACCCAATTATTATCTTTAAGAGCCTCCTGATACTTAGAGGGCTCAATTTGGGACAAGAAAGCTGCTTGAAGGAAAAAAATTGAAATATGGCTCCTAGTTTGAACACCCTTACTTAAATCACCTGAGATCTGCTCTAATGGATGATTTCTGTTGAAGGGAATGATGTCCAAACAATTATTTGTAGAAACAGCATTGGAAGAAGATGGATTTTCAGTGGGATCGGGAGAGTTTTCAGATGTGATAGTATGAGCATGTTCAGGGATATCCACTGGTACATTATCCCTTTCTGGGACAAGGGCGTAGATATCTGTTCATACAATTCTTGAGGGTTTATTGGATAAGATGGGATAGAAGTAAAGAAGTGAGATACTAAACATTCCTCAAGAGATGATAAATCTTCATACTGATCTTGAGGGTTTATTGGATAAGATGATAGATCGTCAGGAGTAGAAGGAAAATAGGAGGTTGATGCAGATTCGTTGAATTTAACATCAATGGTTTCCTCAACAATTTTGGTCCTGAGATTGAAAGCTCTTTAAGCTTTAGAAGTTTGAGAGTATCCGACAAAATATCCTGATTCAACTTTAGCAGAAAACTTGGACAAAGAGTCCTTTGTATTCAAAATGAAACATGGACACCCAAAAACTTTGAAGAAGGAAATGAGGGGCTTTATGTTGTGAAGGACTTCATAGGCAGTCTTGTTATGTCTTTTCACAATGTGAACTATGTTTAAGACATAGCAAGCAGTGTTTACTGCCTCAGCCCAGAAGAATAGAGGTAATCCTGAGTCTGTAAGCATGGTTCTTGTAGCTTCAATAAGTGTCCTGTTCTTTCTTTCCACAACTCCATTTTGAGCAGGAGTTCTAGGAACACTATATTGTCTAAGGATTCCTTTGGAAATGCATAATTTATCAAGAACATGATTCTTGAATTCTGTATCATTATCACTCCTAATTACCTTGACAGGAAGACCAAATTTTCTTTCAAGTTGAGTGATAAGGGCTTTTATTTTTTCAGCATTCTCGTATTTGCTGAAGAGAAAGAAGGTCCAGCAAAATCTTGAGTAACCATCCACAACAACTAAGCAGTATCTCTTTCTGGCCAAGCTGGCTACCTTCACTGGACCGAACAGATCCATATGAAGCAGATTGTGACAGTTAGTTGATTTGGATTCCTCAGTAGACTTATGTGATGATTTATGTTTCTTTCCCTTTAAGCAAGATTCACATTGACCTTCAAAATGAAATTCTTTTGAAGGCAATCCTCTTGCTAACGAAAGGGTAGAAAGCTTGTGGAGTATTTGATGGTTAAGGTGACTGAATCTTCTGTGACAAAGAGAGCAGTTTCAGAAGATGATGCTTTGGCTATCAAACAAGTAGGAGAAGATGTTTGAGAATTAGGCAAGCAGGAGATAATGAAGAGTAGTTAGGGATTAATGGTTTATTTGCCTTCACTATTGGATAAGGTGGGTGAGGATGAGAAGGAGGGAATTTAATGTCAAGCATGGGCCTCTTTCCTTAGTCAAGATAGGCCACAGGATTATCAAAGGTTTCATGTAACCTTCTGAACTTTGAGTAGAGCTCATGGCTGGAGCAATCTCAGTTTGTTCAGAAGAATTATTGTTGTGATCACTTTCGAGGTGTGTCTCTTCCAGTTTTTCCAAGTTAGTATCTATGGGATATACAAACGTTATCTAGGTTGATACACTCTTGGAGGTGTGATCTTTATGGCTGGAATTTCATCAGGGATAAAGGTAGGGGATAGAGGTTCAGAAACAGTTTCATTTATTTTACTGTCAACCGGGGCATAGTCATCTAGAGGACTAGTGTGATTTTACCTGATTCCAAACTTAGCCTTACTGTGAACTTGCTTACTAAGAAGCATCATGAATCCTTTGCAGGACTCAACCCATTTTTCACATCTGACTTTAGTTTCAGCTAGTTCATCTCTACAAGCCGAATATTTTTCATGTTGCAAGTCAAATAAAGCTTGTAGGTTGGATTTTTCAGTTTTTAAGACCGAAATTTGACTATCTTTATTCTTTACTAACTTTTCTACTTCTAAATTTTTATTAGCCAGTTGTTGCTCAAGTTCATGGTTCTATTGTTTAGCAACGTATTGGCTTTCTTTATTTTTGCAAATGCGTCAATGCAAGCATCAGTGCATAGCTTTTCAAGGGTAGAAAAGGATACATGCGCATCAGAAGATTCTGCTTCAAGTTGATCAGAAAGGGTGGAGTTTTCACCAACAGCCATTAGAGCAAATTTTGTTGGCTCAGCAATGATGAAGGAATAACCTACATCTTCAGGCATACAGCTCCATTCTACATACTTTTGTGTGAAAAGAGTTGGCTGACTAGATGATGAAGACTGGATAGCAGGGCCTGGTGTGTTTATCTGAGGAGGATATGGTGCAACAATCTGAAGTGAAGCAGGAGTGAGCTCGTACATGCTACCATTGGTAGCTTGTACATATTGTATATTAGGAGAAGGAGGGTTATGTACAATGTGAGATGTCTCCTGAGAGTTCTTATATTTTTGAAAGTGTGAATAAGAAGAAGAAAAAGGTGCTTCAGAGGTGTGAGATTGTGTGTTTGGAAAAGTCACACAAGGTGCAGAATTAGTGTTGGGAGCATTTTTGCACTCCCTGGCAAAGTGTCCAGTGCCATGACACCTGTAGCATTGGACTTTTGCCTTATTTAGACCAATCCTGGTTTTCCCATGGATACTAGGAAATTTTCTTCCTAGCCTCTTATAAAACTTGTTAGTTCTCATGCTTAAGAGGGCAAGTTGATGAAGGATATCCATTTCTTCCAAGTCATCACTTGGAATCTGATGGAGATCATCCATGATAAAACAAAGATGGTAAGGGATGAGAGAGTGGTAATCACAAGAAGGAGAAGAGATGATCCAGTAGTTATATCAATGTGCTCATCATAACCCTGATCATTGATCTCGGAGTTATGACTAAGAAGACCAGTGTTCACTTGAACATAGTCTTCTGTTAATTTACCAGACTTTATTAATTTTCTTTTCTGGTCAATCTCTCGCTCAAAAGTGAGCAACTTACCATGGAGTTGGGTAAGTGAGAGTTTGCCGAAGTCTGGCGAAGATCTCATGACTATGGAATAAGTTTCCCATTTATCTGGTAGAGATCTTAAGAAACGGTTAAGAACTGAAATAGTGGGGTACACTTGACTAGCTAATTTTAATTCACTTAAGAGAGAAGTGAACCTTTCAAATTGCTGAGTCAGTGACTCATTATTTAGTTGGCAGAAAGTCTCATACTGTTGAGAAAATATCTCCCTTGTATTGGCCACAGCATCATCGGTACCCCAGAACTGCTCTTTTAGAGCATTTCACATGTCCTTAGCGGACTCATGGTGAAGAAGACCAGAATAAATTTCATTCGGGAGTGCCATTGCCAACTGAGCATGTACCTTGGCATCAAGCTCCAGTTTCTGGAAATCTTCTTCTGTATAGTTCTGAGGGTCTTTAGAGACAGAATCTCCGGTCTCTGTGTCCAAGACCATTGGTTTATGATATCAGAACATCACAAACTTCCAACATCCAGTGTGATTGTTGGATAAAAAGTGTAACATCCTTCTCTGCCATATATTATATTGATGCCTTACCAAAATTGGTGGCTTAGTAGCAGAGCCGGTGTTATGAGGGTCTAAAGTAAATTTTTCTACCATAAGGTTACAAACGATTATGAGCAAATCAATGGATGATGAGTTCTCAAGATAGTTTGTTTGAATGGTTTTTAAATACAACTTAGTTCAAAACCAAGCACCTGCAGATTTTGAAAAACACAAGAAGCAGAATGCAGAAAACTAAACAACAAGATATCAAAGAGAGCTTTGAGTTTTAGTGTTGATGGTTAAACCTAGACTAAGGACAAGGCTCTGATACCAATTGTTGAAACTAGGAGAGGTTGTTTTAACCAGGAACAAAGACTTTAGACACACGGTCACAGCTTTGGTTTTAGCTCCCTCTAAAGTTTAGCACTTAGTTATTTTTGGTTATTTAGTTTTTGCTAGAAAGAAAACATAATAATAGCACAAGGAATTTTAGGGGAATGTAATTCAATTTTCTCCGGGAATGTTGGGACTTAAATACCCAACATTCAATGTTACAAGACAAGAAGTAATAAAACATATAGTTGACATTGTTACAGACACTGAAACATCAGAATAGTACAACTAATACAAAGTCAACAACCACGGAATCAAGAGTCTTCAGTTCTTCCGAGGTTGAGATAGTTATGTAGAAGTTCGGTGGTTATTCTTTCGGAAGATATTCGTCGGAAGCTAATTAATCATTAGTGTCTTCCGAAGCATTGGTTATCTTCCGAGGGAATCTGGTTCAGCTATTTTCTTCCGAAGTCAAGAAGGTCTGAGGTAATTCTTTTTCAAATTTTCCGCGGTTGAGCTTCTGATGCTGAAGTTCAATAGTTCTGCAATCGAAAGAGAAGTCTCTTAACGCCTGTTAAAAGACTATCAAACAACCTACAAAGGTTACTCTTTCCTAAAAATCTCATCCTAAACCTGCAAATTTTATTTTTCTTTCTTTTTTGTTTTGTTGTCTTTTTATTATTGTTATTAGTGAGTCGATTAAATAACATTAAGTTTCTTTTTTGTTCAAATTGAAAATATTATGTTTAAGTGAATTTTATAACCATTTAAAATATGCAACTTTTCAAAAAAAAAAAACAACGTTCTTAAAAATTTTTAAAAAAATATTCTTTTTAACTAAAACTAGGCTTTAAAGAATATTTTAACACTTTCTGTACTTTTTTTTCGTAAACATTTTTTAACTATTTATAAACTTTCTTTTATTTGAAGTAAGATACATTTTTAATATATTTAAATAGTGTTTTTTGAAAATAAAATAATAATTATAATGACATCCTATAAATAGACACCTATATATACATAGGGAGGATTCAACAAACAACATCTATTTAAAAAATAAAAAACTAATAATAATTATTATTAATCAATTTTGTTTTTTAATTTTTTTTATTATAAGGTTAGAAATGTAAAAAAAAAAAGGAAAAAGTATATATTTAATTCATGTTATAAGTTTTCTTAAACTAAGTAATTTTTTTTTAAAACCATTCAATATATATAGACACACACGTACATTTTTAGTCTGTGAGGCATGTGACAAAAAAGAATTTCACTATTACAACGTACCGTGGTAGATTCAAACCTTTTAAAAAATAACAAAAGGGTGTTAAAAAATATTTCGGTTTGTGTATATATGTACACATACGTATACATTTAGAGTTTGTGAGACAAGTGATAAAAAAGAATTCCATAAGCAGGGGGTGGTAGATTCAAAACATATAAAAAATAACAAAATGGCGTTAAAACAAAATTGAAAAAAAAAATACAATTTGAGTTTGTGTGTGGTAGTCATATTTGTTTTCCTTAGGTTTATACATTAAGATTTTAATAGTCGACATAAAATTTTCCGACATCCTTTTTTCTGTTGTCGACGTCGATGGTTAAACACGAATATTTATATTTTATAAAATAAAATACCAAATATCGCTCACTATAAATACCCTTCACTTTTCCACCAAAATCACCGTACAATTCAAGATCCCCAATTTCAATTTCTCTTCAACACGTTCTCCCCTTTTCAAATGGGTGGTTTCCTGTTATCTCCGACGTCCGTTGCCGGAAAATGGATCGGATTAGTCACCGCCATATGGGTTCAGGCTATCTCCGGCAATAACTACACATTCTCCAACTATTCAGACGCGCTTAAGTCTTTAATGGCGCTTACTCAGCTCCAACTTAACAACCTTTCCGTCGCTAAAGACGTCGGAAAAGCTTTCGGTATCATAGCCGGTCTGGCCTCTGATCGTCTGTCACCGGCTGTTCTTCTTCTCATTGGCTCAATCGAAGGTATCATCGGTTATGGCGTCCAATGGCTGATTGTTAGCCAGAGAATCAAACCTCTTCCTTATTGGCAGGTAATTTATTTACTTATTTTAACATTTCAACTTTTAAACTATTCGCACTTCACGACTTTTTTTATATTTTTTATTGTTTTATTATTTTTTATTTTTTATTTTTTTTTAGGTTGTAGATAAGTTACTGAAGGGTATTGGGCATATATAGTCTTCTGAGTTAATTGTGACATAGCAAAAATATTCAAGTTTATATCCTTAAAATTATACGATTTTTTAAAAATTAAAAAAAAATACTATAAAAGAATTCATACTTTAGCAAAACCATATAGATTAATTTTAAAGTTGATTGTATTTTAGGCAACGTAACGAACTCACAACATTGATTACGCACTCAAATTTCCTTTTTTTTATTTTTTATTTTTTATCAATTATAATTTAGTTTCAATTTTATTTATGACTATTCTAAGACAACCTTCATAAAAACCCGAATTAAATAACGTATTTTTAAAATAATAATCATAAAGAAAGAAAAGTTTAATTAAGAAATTAATATCAATTAAGTAAATTATATTGGAATTTAAAAAAAATTAAATAAATATTTATAATTTTTTGAAAAATTAAACATTATAACTACACCGGAAAAATTAAATTATTTTAATTAAAAATATTACAAAACGAAAAATGAAATTCAATATTTTGGATGTTGAGTTCATTAGTTTATGTAATCAACAAAACAGTTGGTTGGTAATTGGTATGCAGCTGATTTCATTTGTCTAATCTTGAAAATCAGACATGCATGGATGCATGCCTTCAATTGAAGCATTTTATCAAACATTTGGTGCACAAATTCAATCAAATCGAACAGTTTGTGCACAAATTGATCCAGTTTTGCATTGTGTTTGTACCAACAGATGTGTATCTTCCTTTGCATGGGTGGAAACAGCACCACATGGATGAACACTGCAATTTTGGTTACCTGCATTCGCAATTTCCGGAAGAACAGAGGTCCGGTTTCCGGCATCCTCAAAGGCTATCTCGGCTTAAGCTCCGCCATCTTCACAGACATCTGCACCGCTTTGTTCAACAAAGATCCTGCACGTTTCCTCCTCATGCTCACCATCGTCCCCTTCGTCGTCTGCCTCACCGCCGTCGTCTTCCTCCGCGAAGTTCCTCCGTCTTCCACCGCTGCGGATGAAAAATCCGAAACTCGTTACTTCGGCATATTCAACGCCGTCGCAGTCGTGATCGCCGTTTACCTGCTGATCTTCGATATCACCGGCGAGCATGGCACTACACTATCTCGTGTATTCTGCATCGTTTTACTCATCCTATTGGCTTCTCCGGTTTCAGTTCCGGTGTACATCGAGGTTCAAAACTGGATCCGATCAGATCCGAAAACCCTAGACGTTGAAGCGACCACAACCGCTGTTACAGAACCGTTGCTTGTGCAACAAGACACGATCGAAGAGACAGTTATGGTGACGGAGGGTGCAAAAGAGGCGTCGGCGGTGGTGGAGCAGATGCCGCCGGTGATCGGAGAAGAACACACGGTGATGGAGGCGTTGAAGACGATTGATTTCTGGATTTTATTCGTGTCGTTTCTGTGCGGGGTGGGTACAGGTTTGGCGGTTCAGAATAACATGGCTCAAATGGGTTTGGCAGTCGGGTATGCTGACGTGTCGATCTTCATATCGTTGACCAGCATTTGGGGCTTTTTTGGTCGGATCGGATCCGGGTCGATTTCCGAGTATTTCATGAAGTAAGTTTATTATTATCCTTCCTTTCAAAAACCTAGATATTTTATTAATGGTTTTAGAGTTAATAGGAATTAATTTTTGGATAAATAAAGTTGTGATATAAGTAATTTTTCTGGTCCAAACTAGACATAGGTTCTAAAGCACTATCCGTAAGTGCATAAAGTCATCGAATTAATAGTTAGTTGCGATATTTTTTCATCAAAGTTTGACTTGTGGATTTAGTATTTAAAAGGTATCAAAGAAACTTACAAATTTCGTTACCTATGGATTCATTTTAAAAAAAAAACAAAAAGTTGTAAAAAATAAAGGATCCATATTCATAGTCACATATTTTAAAATTTATAAAGTAATTTATTTTAAAATATAAGAAGTTGCTATTATATTTTTAAACTTATGATCAAAAATGATTCCTTTAGTTATTAAGTAACTATGATTCTTAATTGAATATATATGTATATTAATAACATATGTTTTACACATGCTAAATAAATAAATTTTTAAATTATTTATTTTAAATAACAAATCATATATTTCTCTAATATAGTTTTATAAAAATTTAACGAATATAACATATTTTGTAATTACATTATTTAACAGAAGAAGGATGAAAAAAATGTGAATCTAAAAACGGTTTTTTGCAAATATTTGATACGAAAGAGAGTCGGGAAAATGAATTTTTTGATAGCTTATAAGCTAACGTTGCATGCGTTTCATCAAAATTTTTATTTATTATATAACTAGCCTAAAAACCCATGTATTACATGGGTTGAATAATCAAAAAAATATAAAATATTAACATAAAATAATAATAAGTATTTATTAATTATAAAATTATATTTTAATATAAAATATAATTGATTTATTCTTATAATTTATTAATTTTTAATAAATTGATAAGAAGATGTATATAATTAATAATTAATTATATAATTTAATTACTAAAAATTATTAGTACTAATAGGAGAGAGAGACGGGAAAAGTAATTTCAGATTTCATCACAAAGTGACATGTGTCTCCTATAAATACTCCTTTATTATAGTAGGTAGATACATATATTATAATTAAAATATATCATAATACATATATCAGTTATACCACATATATATGCAATATGTTGCATATATGTAGCATATCATACTGCATAGTTTATATGGTATGAACTCAACGAATTTTCTTAAAAATAATGAGTTTTTTCATATTTGTTTAATGTTATAAATAATTTTTACGAGGGAATATAACTATGAAATCTGGTTACTTATTTTTTTTAATAGAAAAAATTAAAAAACAATTTTATCTAATTTTTATTAATCTGATTTTAACGGGTCATTGCGCGCCTTGTTTTTTTTTCTTTTCAAATGGTCAAATATTTTTGGAACTTGATAGACAGGGTAGGTTCTTTCAAAGTTTGACTGCTAAAATATCTTTTCTTTTCAGAAAAATATTATTACTTTACAAATTAAAACCGCTAAAGGCCTGAGAAACGCCAGTTAGTGTCATATTATAACGAAAACTTAAATTATAATTTAGCTTTTTCTACTCAATAAAAAAAAAGAAAAAGAAGTCGTGGGTATTTAACTATATTAAATAATATTCTAGGGTGCATGCTAGTGGGTTCAGTAGATATTTATATGCGAGTGGGTTCCATTAGATATTTTTATTTGCAAGTGGGTCATTCGTGTATAGATAAGTAACAACTACTCAGAAAAGGTTTGGTCCAGACTACGTTTAGCAGACATCCACTTCGACTATCTAACTAGATTATTAAACGAATTAATTTTTTTAAATGGCTAATTTGGATTACTGAAAAGGTAACCCACACCCTATGAACACAGACAATGTTAGTAACTCGGTTTGCCCATCATTTCAATACTCTAAGGCCCATTGTGATTAAATCTTAGGGAGTGACCCATGACCTTGAGATAGGATGGTCATGGGATCCCATTCTTAAAGAGTTGTTAATTGTCGTCACTAGGTTACAATTTCAATTCACGTCTGGTGTGAATTTATCAGCTTTTTTAATGATCAAAACAACTAATTTTTTTTCACTAGACTTGTTTAATCGAGTAATCAAAGGTGCTGTGACTGGGTACGATTTGTTTTGGACGATTTTGTAATTATTAATGATTTACTACGAATCTTTGATTGGTTGAAAGAACAAGCGCTTTTGAAAAAGAGGGTTATATGTAAACATCAATTATTATTATCTAATCAATGTGTTAAAGAAAGTAGGGTCTTATTAATTAGTTTTGGTCTTTTATAAAATGTTGCACTTCTTGTTTCCTTCAAGTTAAGAAAGGGAACTCAATGATACCTCAAAATTATTCCAAATAGGAGGTCTTGGTTTCAAATCTCGTTCGCAGCGAAAAAGGGTTCTGTGGGGGGTTAAGGGGTTTTTTCCTTCTAAGGTGGTTGTGGTGGCTCTTGGTAGGTCCAGATAACTAGACCTTGGTGACATGGCCTGAAAACAGTGAATTCACACGATTCACCGTTTAAAAAAAAAAGAAAGAAAAGGACCACAAAACAAGAAAAAAAACGATGGTTCCCATTATTTTAATGGATTCGTGGTGGGGTGGGGGGTGGGGTAATCAACATGCAACCCATACCTTTACTCTGACATTAAGGAAACTAAATTTCAAATGTAGCAACGCTGGTTTATTTCTTTTCTTAGAAGTTGGAATTTGTTTTGAAAAGGCATCTACAAGTATGCTATTTTTAAAATAAAAAAAAAAACCTTTTACAATATATAATTTTTTTAATATATTTATAATGTCATATGTTTATTAATTCCAGTCCTGTTGACTTGACCCATGCCTGTAAGACAACTTATTTGATGTGAGCTTCGTATTGAAAACATTTGTTATTTCTCTTTATAGAACACTATTTAATATATGACTTAGTTTTTCTTTATTTATGTATACATTTAATATAAATCTAAATTGAGATTGTTCTTTAGTAAATTTTTTTGTTTAACAAAAATGTCATAAAAGATTGAATTGTGTCCCGTATGAAGTGTTGTTTGGTTTTCAAACATCTTAAAATTACTTTATTTGCAACATGGTTAGTTTATAATCTATATCCATATTTTATATACACACACATAGGGATTCAATCCTATGAAAATTCTATCTTAGAGAGAAAACTCTTAAACCCTATGTGAATCATTGATTTAAAATATCTAAAATAAATATATGACCCAAATTAAACCTGAATAAAAAATTGAGCTTTGAATAAACAAATTATTTTTAATGTGGGTTCATATAGACCACATATTTATTTTCAAGATTCCAAATCAATGGCTTACATATGGTTTAAGAACTATATGTATATGTTTATGTATATAATAAATTTAGAATTTCAAAGACACTGTGTTAATTTTATATCCAATCTAAAAATTCATTTTCCCACCTCTTCTTATTAGATATTTGTAAGATATTTTTTTAGGTTTTAAGTGTTGATTTTATATTCAATCTTTCTTATTTTAAATAGTAATGATTTTATTCATTTTGATAAATAATATAATTACAACATAAGTCATATTCTTCATATTTTTATAAATTACAAAATCATATTTGAAAATTATATAATATGCTATTTAAAATAAATAATTTCAAAATTCATTTATTCAACATGTTTAACACACATGTTTTTAACCTAGTATCAAAATATATAAATAATCAAGTAAGATATATTTATGTTTACATTTAATCAAAATTAGTTTAAAAAAAACTATACGATATTTTAAACAAATAAGGTGAGTTTCGTATTAATAAAATTGAATAGTCACATTAGTTAAATTAAATAATTGAGAAACGTATAACAAGAGAAACAATTGACAAAGGTAACTTCCTGCTTCTTTCCTCGTTTTGTGACTCCTGGGCTGGGGAGGTAGGTGGGATTGTAATGTGTGTGTGGAGTCAAACTCTGCCGTACCATGCAAGAGTCAAATTAAATAATAATCATTATAAAATTATAAAAACCCAGCTAATTTTTTGATTTTATATTATTGATTAACTTTTACAAGTGAATAATATACTTGAATAATACAATACTATAATTATAATAATGAGCATTATAATAAACCCTAAAAACTATATTCTATGAACTACAGGAAAGCTGGAACACCAAGACCTCTATGGAATGCAGCATCTCAAATTCTAATGGCAGTGGGCTATGTTCTGATGGCTATAGCCATGCCAGGCTCACTCTACATCGGCTCGACCGTAGTCGGAATATGCTACGGAGTCCGCCTCGCTGTCACAGTCCCAACCATATCTGAAATGTTTGGGCTCAAATACTATGGGATCATGTACAACGTTATTATCATCAATCTCCCACTAGGGTCCTTCCTCTTCTCCGGTCTGCTCGCTGGATTCTTGTATGACGCGGAGGCTACCACCACTGCTGGTGGCGGCAACACCTGCATTGGTGCACATTGCTACCGCCTCGTGTTTATAGTGATGGCTATTGTGTGTGTGGTTGGGTTCGTGTTGGATGTGTGGTTGGCTATTAGAACCAAAGCTTTGTATTCCAAGATTTACACAAACCGGAAGTCTAAGAAGTCGGTGGCGGTGTCTAACGGTCGTTGATGGCGGCACGTGGCGGAGGGTTGATGGGAAACTTTCCCGGTGAGATCCTTAGCCTAAAAAGATGGATCTATCTGCTTATTAAGCTGGTTCTTTCTGTTTTGTTATTATGAAATTATTTGCAAGTGTAAAACTAGCTACCTAGCTTTGAAAGAACTCAATATATAACTATGGGTCGGGTATTGTATATGGTGAAGTTTGCATGACCCGGATCTGGTCCTTGTGAACCAATATTAAAAACGGTCTCACCAGCACCATTCTAGGCATGATGGTTTCAACCATTCATTATTTTTGTTAAAATTTTAGATATTTTATTAATGCGTTTCATTTTTAATTATATATATTGTGCAATTTATAATGATTTTTTGATGAATTGAATAATCAACTTTACTATTTAGTTAGCTCACATCCAATAGGTTTGTTAATGATATAAATGATTATCACCATATGTTTCTCCAATTTTTTAGGAAAAATCATAAAAATACCATTTAACTAAATAGCCATTGAACATTCTTTTTATTTAACTATATAAATATTGCTGTTGTGGCAATAAGTTTAATTTTAAATTAAAAGAAATTAGTAATTTATTTTTTGTGTTTTTTATAATTTTATTTCATCCAAATTAATTTAATAAAAATCTCATACTTAAATTTTTTATTTTTAATACTTTTATAAAATATAGGAAGGTTTTTGATCTAAAGAACAACATAGCAGTTGATTAAACTATTATTAATTTTGAAAACTTTTTTACGGGTTATTTAAAAAAGAGCTCGAGCTTTGAAAATTTTAAAGTTTCAAGTTATTTTAAAATAACATTTCTATAAACATAAAACAAAAGGTATAATTATATAAAACCACCGAGCGAAAACCTCATAGAATTACAAAAAGTTTAACTACTTTCACTTAATAAAACAATATTTATGGTTTTTTAAAAATTTGAAATTTAAGTTACTTTTCTAAAATACATATATTATCTTATAATTTTAAACAAAAAAGTAAACATTTTTAAATAAAGCAGCGTTTAAAAAAAACTGCTAAAGAATATTTTTTGAAAACTAAATAAAAAAAGAAGTCACAAGATTTTTTTTTGTTTGGAAATAATTTATCTGTAAAAATAAAATAAAAGCATTTTTTTATTATTAACGTTACTAATAATAAATAAACTTTTTAACTTCTTTTAAAAAATAATGTTTCAAAATTTGAAAACTTGATATAATCAATAAAATAATAATAATAATAATAATAATAATAATAATAATAATGATAATGATAATAATAATATGACAGTAAATTTAAAAAGTGCATATTTTTGGAATTTGTTAGTTTAGTTTCTTTTTAAAAAAAAATTTTAGAGAGTTTTTTCCCATCACAATACTCGCTTTTATAATAAAAAACTAAAATAAAGAAAGTATCGTTAACTCAGAAATATTAGATTCAATACTAAATTTTTTACACATTAATGATAGCATATTGGATAATACCATAACGATATCATACAAGTAAGTAATTTTTATAAAAAAAAATATCCTTGACTCAACATATTTTGACACGTGTGAAATTTTAATCAGTCCTTATTTTTAGTAAATTGTTTGGTTAACGGCTAAGACCTTAATTTGACCGGTCAATTAGACTAGTTTGGTGATTTTCTTTCTTTTTTTCTTGACAATTACATGTATCCGTCTATAAACTTTATAAATTACATAGGTATCTAGTTCAAAAAATAAATTACATATATCCCTTAACTAAAGAAGGAAAATTTTAAAAGAAACAGATATATATATATATAATTTAATTTTGACTTAAGTCTATATATAATTATAGTTATAAATAGGGAATATATGTAATTCGATGTTTTCTTTTCTTTTTTTTATCTATTAACATTTAACGCCTGTTTAGCGGCTTGCATTAAGTCGATTTACCATGTAAATCAGACCATAGCGGATTGGGCATTTATGTAGGAAACTAAGTTAATGTTTTATTATAAAACTAGGTTATTAACACGTCTACAACAAGAACTTGTATAAAAAATAAGCATTTGTTAAATTTATCACTTATAAAAAAATCCGATATAGATAAAGTAAACTTATTAACATTTTCTAAAAGGAAAATAGCATATTTTACACATCTTTAAACACTTCTATATATGCAAGATTGTATATATAAAAACAACATTGTAATAAATATTTGATATGATAAAAATTACGAATTACATCTAATAACATAAGATAACAAAATAAAGATTCCCTTAATATGTTGATCAATTTTATCTAAGAAAAAAGAAATAGAAAATCACTAAAGTGTATTAAATGATAGTAGAACTAACTTAAAGAAAACAAATGCTTTAAAAATTATAATTAATAAAGTGTGATTATTATAGGTTTAATAATCATACGAACCACTGTAACGACCCGTTTTTTTTATAATATAAACACGTTTGAAATAATCGTCAATAGAACGATTGTGATTATTAAAAATTGAAAGTATGTGAGAAATTATGAACGTGGGAGAAAACCGTTCGCGAAACGGGGTTACGGATTGTACGGAATCGCGAAACAAAGATATTATGCTTGGAATTTCTTCGCGGTACGCGAAGGCTTCGTGAGCTACCTTCGCGGTATGCGAAGAACATAAAATATCCGAGGATCCCGAATTTCTTCGCGTTACGCGAAGAGTTCTTGAACCCTTCTTCGCGGTACGCGACGGGTGTGGCAGCTTGGCAGATTGCTTATCTTCAAAGGAATTCATCCAAACACACATCTATCTCTCTTTCTCGATCACTTTCACCATAAGCACACACATATACGAATTTTCAGTACCCAACATCAAATTTTATGCTATCCAGACGTTCGGGTTGAGCTTTGGATCGTTTCTACACGTCCAGATCGTTGTATTTCAATCAGAAATCCGTTTGAAGGGTAACGATTCGTTTTATCCCATTTATTTTGATAATATACGGATTAAAGTGAGTCTTGAGCATTATATATTGATTGGGGATAAGTAGAAACGAGAAACTAGATGTTTTAACGGTGAAATCTTGATTTTGATCCGTTATAATGTCCGGTTGTCAAGAAACTCATGTTATTGAGTATGATAACTAGTGGTACGATTAGATCATGTGTATGGTGGTTTTAGATCATCCTTTGGAAGGGTAACCCCAATTCCAAGGTTGATTGAATGTTGAAAAATGAGACTGTGATTATTTAAATATGATTAAGAACACGTGTGGATTAATTCTACACATGGGATGTTGATAAAAGCATCAACGAGGTTTTGACTGAAAATAAAGAATGAAACATGTCAAATGAATTAGATTACATAAATAGCACAAGTTGTGTGATCATGTTGTTAAATTCTGTTATATGTGAATATATAATAGGAAGATGAGGTGAATCTAATTCTAGAAGGCCTGGGAAAGAGTTGGAAATTGTTGATAACTCTTCAAATTAAGGTAAGTTACCTATTTGATTGAACTTGTAGTTAAGGACTGGGTGAGTCCATACTATAAGTGATTGTGTTATACGTGATTGTGGTCAATGTTGTTGCATGATTTACAAGGTGTGTGAACATGTGGTGATCTACGAATGCGTAGATGTTGAATTGGTAATGTGCATGTTTAGATTCACAAGGTGTGTGAACGTATAACTTGCAATTCCAATGTAAAAGATTCACAAGGTGTGTGAACATGTGGCAATCTACGAATGCGTAGATGTTCAATTGGTAATGTGCATGTTTAGATTCACAAGG
This sequence comes from Mikania micrantha, assembly GCA_009363875.1. Classification (NCBI taxonomy): domain Eukaryota; kingdom Viridiplantae; phylum Streptophyta; class Magnoliopsida; order Asterales; family Asteraceae; genus Mikania; species Mikania micrantha. Next base: position 32,269,268 of record CM018689.1, on the reverse strand, counting down.
TGTGTGAACGTATAACTTGCAATTCCAATGTAAAAGATTCACAAGGTGTGTGAACATGTGGCAATCTACGAATGCGTAGATGTTCAATTGGTAATGTGCATATTTAGATTCACAAGGTGTGTGAACGTATAACTTGCAATTCCAATGTAAAAGATTCACAAGGTGTGTGAACATGTGGTAATCTACGAATGCGCAGATGTTGAATTGGTAATGTGCATGTTTAGATTCACAAGGTGTGTGAACGTATAACTTGCAATTCCAATGTAAAAGATTCACAAGGTGTGTGAACAAATGGTGGATTGGAAATGTGCATGTTTTGGTGTAGACATTTGAAATTCAATTGTCAAATTGTAAATTGTGAATTTTGTGAAATATGATGCACAATTGGTGTTTTGTGTGTCTATATATATGTGTTATATTAAATTATAATGATTGTGCATGAATGGGAGATATAATGAGGTTGTGGTTGAAAACGAACCGTTAGCAAATAGTTTTGGTATGTGATTGACTATTATTGTCAAATTTTATTTGGAACCTCATTAGTGTATCCATAAGGTGTTATGGAATACACTGGGTGAATTGGTGAGGTAATCTTACTTAGTTCTAACGAACTAATGGTGAATTTAAATGTGGTGCTTACAGGTACAAATGAGTAAGGTGAGCGGTGATGGTGATAGGGAATCGAACGTGGAGGCTCGTATGGTGGTTTAATCTTTAAATATTCAAACTGGGGTGAAGCTTTTGTGTAATAAATGTTTGGTGGAGTTTGTAAACATACTTAAACTTAAACTTGTTTTTAACAGATGTTGGTAATAGTATGTTCAAAAATTTGTAAAACACAAAAGTTGTTTTTGTTTTGACTGGGACCTAACGTAATTTATTAAAACGTGGTGTAAAATGTCCGAAGGGGACTGAAAGTGACTGGGGTGTCACAACCACATATCAAAAACTATATATTTTTACATAATAAATACATATAAAAATTAAAAACTATAACTTAGTTTTTCAAAAAAAACAACATATTCATTATTATTTGACATATTGCATTTTTACCATCTAGCGACATTAAATTATTAAAAATTATAAATATCCATAAATAATAATTATTATCATTCTTATTTCTTTTTTAGTTATAATTTATCTAAAACTTTTGAAATTTGTATCTTGATAATTCAATTTAGTTAAATAATCGTTGATTAAAATTAATTGAATATTTGAATATGAGATTTGAAAATTTTGAATTTCAAAATTATTTATCAAAAAATGAAAAGTTTTGACATGATTTTATTTTTATTTACATGTAAAGATAATTTGACTTAATTAATTTACTTCATTTAAAGTATGAATTAATCATATTTATTAAATGAAATTTATATTTAAAATGTCTAGATTTAATATAGTATTGACATGTGACACAATATGACGTGAATAGCCTAAAATGATGTTATGTGATCAAATTGTTACTCTTTTATTAGGTAGTATAGATAATGAAAAATTGTAATAATTGTCATATTATTCAAGTGAAACAAACTAAACGAATATTTAAGGAAGTGGTATAATAGTTAAAGTGGATAAAAACTAACTTAAATGTCTCATGTTTAATTCTTATTGAGAACGATTTTTTTGTAAGTCATCGATCAGGTTGTTTGCGGTCGCACTTTACCAGTTCTTTTCGGTTAATCAGATATTGAGAGAGACCGAAGGTTCGCTGCCGCTGGGATGTTAAAATAAAAAAGTGGTGTCGAAAACTCGAAAATCAAGACGGGTTGTATAGATCAATACCAGAGAATATGTGTGTGTTTTGTGTGTTGTAATAGGTAACTTATTCAAAGAACAGTACAGCCCGTACTGTTCAAAATTTGATTTTTTTTTTATAAAAACCAAATAATGCAATTTTATTACATTTAAATAAAAAATTTGTTGTTTTTGCATTTACACATCTACTAAACGACCAACTTCATTGTGTCTATAATTCTTCGATAGTTTTGCAATCTGTCATGATATATGAACTCGTAGTTGGATGCGGCGTCATTTCGGTAACGTTTCCATATGGGATTTACCGTTGGCATTGGATAATCTCCTTGTAATGTAACATTAATGAAATGGACGCCAAGATGAACTACGGATACAACGTTATGTCGCATTAAACCATTCGCAGATATCCACAAAGGGAAATGGTTTGAGCACCTAGATTGCTGATAAGGTGAACGATTACACCAAATCTTTGGGCAATTACTAAACATGTGTAAGGCATAAGCATCCAATGTTGGCTAGAAGCAGGTGCAATCTGTTGCCAATTTATTAAGTTACGTAGTACATCATAAGATCATGGCTCATAGGAGTTAAACACATATTTGTGCATATATGCGTGGATATCCAATTCTTGCAAGAATTGTTGATTTTCATGGAATCCTAAACCCACGGCTACAGAACAAAAACCACAGTTACCATCTGGCTTGATATCTTGTATGTTTGTCACGTAAAGTTGAATTATAGGAAGGAGGTGACGACCGAAACGATAAACATTGCTTAATCCTTCTGTCTTCATGTTACGTGGAAACTGAAATTCATTTTGAGTTTGCGAGTCTGATGATTGCATACCTTTTGATACTGATGTGGAGCGACTGCGTCGAAATACGGGTTTTTGACTCTTCTCGGTAGTAGTTGTAAACGAACGATGCCTCGAAGGTTCAAATGCACTATGTTGTGACACTAAGCTATCTTTAACAACGTCTTGCAATTTTAGTTTATGTGCTTTTAAAGTTGGACGACCACATGTATCTTTTTGAACTAAAGGATTTTTTTTGTCGCTTTTATATGGAAATACTTGCGACAAGACCTTCTTTATTAGACTCTTTTTTATCTCAGGAGGTTTGGAATTTACTTCTTCTGTAACCAAACTCAGTTGTCCTATAACATCAATTTCTTCTTCTTCTAATAATGTTGGGTTAGTTGTGTTAAGTTTTGTCCAAAATATGTCTATCTCAGAAAGTGGTATCTTCGTATCTGCGTAATTTGTAATGAATAATAATATACCAGTAACTATGTCTGAAACATGTAAGATTTAGATTTAGTATTGTGAAACTGTGTTTAAGTATTTTGATATGTGACAAGCGCACGGCAACCCACAACTCGTCCAAAGCTGGTGGCCACACGACATATTTGAATCGCGCATAACCCTTATTTTATCTTTTTCCTCGACCAACTAATCACGAGCTTTATGGGAACACTTTCCTTGAAGGTTATCAAATATTGGTAGTTTATGATGACTCATTATTTTAATCAAGCTCGTTTCAAAACCGTAATTCATTTTTACCTCCTGTGATTGCACAATTTCCTTTACGAAACTGACAAGCGAGGCAAGTGTGTTGTTTGTTGATATGAGGTATCTTTTTAGGTTTGAGTGCTGAATTTTCACCAGGTTTGTTGTATGTTGACCAAAGTTGCGTGTTAGCAAGGTCTCGATCTATTATGATAACGCGTGGCTCCATACATTTATTCAACATACTCTTAACCATTTCTAAAACCCAGACATAGTTTCCTTACGCTCTCTACTTACGAACACGTGAGCAATACTAAACGTTTGATATGTGGAAATCATGCCAACAATTTGAATAAATGGAAGTCGGTACTGGTTCGTTTTATACGTCGTGCCCATCATTAGTACGTGCGGAAATGCACGCCACCAGCTATACGATTTTGGATGGCAGAAGAAAATGTCTTCCACGACGTTTGTTTCAGAATCTTCCCGGGTATAGTAAAAGTAACGCTGACTATGAAGTAGTTTTTCCAAAACATGCATCGGAGTATCACCCATCCCAGAACGACATCGTTTGAAATTTGAATTTAGTGTTAGAAATCTTCGAAAATTGATATGTTCGTTTGAAACGATCGAAGTTTATATAGAAAGTTCAAAGTAACTCAAGACGACCCATACAGGTCTGTACGGCCCGTCTTGCTTCAAAACATTGTCCTAGGATGTCAGCAATGTCAGGGGTGAAAAAGCAAGACGGGCCGTACAGATCAGTATGGGTCGTCTTGCTTCAAATCATTGTCCTAAGTTGTCAGGAAATGCCTGTGCGATGAATGAGACGGGCCGTATTGACCAATACGGCCCGTCTCGCTGTCAATCATTGTCATAGGATGTCAGATGAATGTCTGACCGTTGACTGAGACGGGCCATATTGGGCAGTACGACCCGTATTAAGGGTGTTTTTTTTAAATTTGGCAGGGCCGGCCATGGGGAGGGGTGGGGTGGGCGACCGCTCCGGGCCCGACAATTTAAGGGGCCCGAAGTTTAAAAATATATATATATTATATATACAAAAAATTTATATAAGAAATATATAACATAAATATTTAAAAGGGTGCATGAGCGGTTGGGGAAAGGGCAAACCCGACCTATATCCCGGGTCCAATTTTTTTAAGAGGCACAAAATTTTGATATATATGGATATATAGGAAATCGGTTAATGGTTTATTCGGTTCGGTTTAATTGGTTTTCAATTTTTTCCCTATCCAATAACCGAACCGAATTTGAGATTCGGTACGGTTTCTGTTAAAACCAAACAAACCGATTAAAAATCAAATAAACCGGCTAAAATCAAATAAACAGGTCCGAATAAACCGAATTCAATCGAATAAACCGATTAAAACCAAATAAACCGGTTAAAAACCAATCTGAATAAATCGAATTCAAGCTCATATATTATTAATAAGATAATAAATTTAAATCTGAATTCGATTTAATTGGTTAACCAAACAAACCAAATTCAAAAAAATTTGAAACGATAACCGAACAAAAAACCAAAATTCAGAGTGAGGAACCAAAACGAAAACCGAATTCAAAATCCGGTTTGGTTTTTTCATTTACGAATGCAGTTTGGTCTTTTTCAGTTTCGAATACGGTTCGGTTTTAGGCTTTTTGAACACCCTAATTTAATATTTGAATTCACTAGAGGGTCTCTTTTTCCGATTCGTCTTGATCACCATAATTCTTAGGGCCGCCTCTGAAGGGGCCCATTTTTTTCTCGCCCCAGACCCTAGAATATTTTTTGATTCTCGGGACCGCCTCTGAAATTTGGGGTGTTAGTTTACCACAACCCTATTACAATTAATGCTGAATAAGACTCACTATCTTCAGCCAAGAAGAAAATTGTTGTAATCCTTTAAAACCACTAGTGACAAAAACAACTGATGCTTCTTATTTATCAGTTGTTTCATTGAAACATATGCAAACTATCAAAACATTTTTTTTAAACGACTACTTTGGATCACTAACGAAAAACTCTCCTATCGTGCCACCAGTGATACCATCGGATTATATCCACCACAAAATCACTAGTTCAAGAAAAAAGTCGACACTATAAGAAAAATTTTCTTTTATATTTGAACTCAGAACCTTATGATCTTTTAACATCATCAAAATGTTGCTGTCTTGTTGGACTGTAATGGCTTTGGCCATTAAAACAATTAATTTCCTTATTTCCTCGTATGTTTTCTTCCTTTACCAAAGTTGTATTTATTTTTTATAAGTCTACTAGATTTTTTTACATGTGTATTATATTTTTAAAAACCTATGCTGAATTTTGTAAAAACTATGCTGAATTTTTGCTATACATCTTTCTCCATAATAAAATATGACAAAAAATTAAATACTATATAAAAAAATAAAATATATCAAAATAAAAAATAAGGATCTATCATATAAAATAAGATTTTTTTTATGAGTTTTAGGCTACTATTTAATTTAAATATATTTAAACATCGAGGTGGCCCTTCAATTGTACGAAACGGTACCTACATGTCGTTCCTAAGAAACGACAGTCCAAAAAGAATTAATTTAAAATTTAGGTTATTTGTAGTTATCCTAAAAAATAATAAAAAAAAAAAAAAAGTCGCGTCTCCTCGTGTTTGTATCCAAACATGTATGGTGTATGCAAGTGGGTTTATTATATTTTGGATATATTACGAGAACATTTGACAAGGATTTTGCATCTTGGAATGGAAGTATTTAGTTTTAAACCTCATACTAAAGTATGTTACTTTTTTCTAAAAATAAAATAGATTTGTTGATATAAGAAAGTGTTAGTTTCAATGCTCTAAAACAACAAAACGATCTAATCCGTGCACGCATTCTTGTGGATCATCGAGTCGTCCATTGTGACTATTTAACGCACCCTGATCTCTATATTTAAAGTTAATGGTATAAATGGTCGATTTATGTGATTTGATTACTGGTTTGATCGTCAAGATTGAAAATTTTCAATAAAATAGTTTAAATATTTGTTCAAAAGTTGTATATACGGTCCTTATTGTTTGATTAAATTATACGTTGGTCTCTAAAATTTGAAACTAATAATAATCAACACATTTATAAAAATAATATATAATATTCAAATAGTTTGATCATTGTAAATGTATGACCTTTCAATTAAACTACCATTATTTTTGTGCTTGCTAATTTAAATATGTAACTTATTTTTATTTTAACGTTCTAACGACACTATATGTCTTGTACATGCATTGACACATATACGAAATAAATAGCCTTTAAAACAAGTTGATTTGACAATAATTGATTTCATATTCAACTTGTATAGATATGATTTATACGAAATGTATATAAGTTTAATCATTAAAACTAATAAATTATAATGATATCATTTTTATACGCCTCGTATATGCCTATACGAGACGTATAAAAGATGTAGAAAGAATAATAAGACCATTATTTTTAAGCAAGTAATATATAATTTGAATCATTAGAGTTCGAAAGTTCAATTACATAAAACTAAAATAATTTATTCGTATTTGACTAATCAATTATATTATGATAAATAACTTTTTTTTTTAACGGCATTTGATCTCAACGTGTGAACCACTGATTTCCAGGCCATGTCACCAAGGTCTAGTTACCATGACCTCCGTTGAGACCTCACCATCACCTAGGAGGAAACCGCACCGGAAAACCCCCTGACCTCTCAAGAACCCATATTTCGCCTTGAGAGGGATTTGAACCCATGACCTTCCATTTGAAAAGCCATGAGAGTACCACTAGGGCAAAGCCCCTACCGGTTATCAAATAACTATGTGGTAACAAAATATATCAAATACTAATTATTTCAGCCTTTGTCCATTTGTTTCATAAATTACTCACATGATCTCACAATTTAAACATTTAAAATACAAACAATCATTAAATCATCAAATTACTCTCACATGTTTGATCAAATTATCCTAAGCTAGCAACTATATATTTAAAATTAGATACATATAAGTAATTTATGAAATCTATGGATCAAAAATAAAATATTATCAAAACAAATAAACCATCTCCACAATTTACTATTATATTACTTACAACTTTATAATTTAAAAAATAATTTTTTAACATGTTAAAGAAATATTTTATTACAAACCGCGCTTTGTGAAAAATAAATTATCATGAAATACGATTTTTTTAACACAACAAAATTATCTAAACTAAATATTTAAAATTAGTCATTTAAAATTAAACTTTTATAAAATATTAAAAAACAGATAATAAAAAAAATTCTACACTGCATTTTTTAAACAATGAAATATTTACAAAAAAAATGATCTACGAAGATCTACAAAGATAAACACATACATGGTGTCGAAAACACGAATATCTTGTACGGGGTGTATAGACATGTACTAAAGAAAAAGTAGGTGTAAGTGTTTGGTAAATGTAAAAATGAAAGTAAAAAATGTAATATAATCTAGAACAGTACGGACCGTACAAATCAGTACGGCCCGTACTGTTCAAAATTTAAAAAAAATTCAAAAAACCTACTAAACTTTATGTAACCTCTGGTTACTATTCAACATTTTTCCCATAATATCAGAATTGGTCCCAACAAATTTTTTTTTTATTTTCAAAATCTTGTTTGACCTTCTTTATTTAATAATATTAAACAAAGTTTAACACAACGTAAACGTGTTGTCACACCCCCAATTTTCAACTAACGGAATCATACCGTTTGGGAGCATGACAAACCAGGACCTCAGATCATTAGACATAACGAAGACCTCTATGTGAATTTTAAAACATATGTTGGTCTAAAACTGTAACATCAAAGTTTCAATGATTGCGGAAGCGTTTTAAAACCAATAACAAAACGTAACAGTTTGAAAATGTAAATTACAAATCCAATAACATTCAATGTCTTAATTGATCAAAACTAAAACACTTGAACTGAAATGCATGCATGAGACTCAACATCCTAGCCCCTGCTTGTCCTTGCTTGTGTCTTAGTGTCCTGAGAAAACATGTAAATCAAGTCAACACAATGGTTGGTGCATACACAGGTTTAAGTATTCACAATGTTTAAAACAGCAGATTGAATATCAAGTTTGTAGATAACATAATCACACATGCACAGTCATGATAGCTAGTCATATAAACTATTTACACAAGTGGTCGACACCGAAGCTGACGAGTTGCCATGCTATAGCATGTTTTTGCCTTAACACTATTGTCTAGCACGAACAATAGCAATGTGTGTGTTTGGTCAGTCAAACACCTGCGTAGATCCCATCTACCAGGTGAGGTTTGTCAAACCCAATAGATCTATCTTCAACTACCACGCTTTGCACTCCGGCAAATTAAACGGTTCGAAAGAGAAGGCTTTGTAATGCTATGTTTGCACTTAATGTAAACAGCTAACTCATGCAAGTGATATGTATCTAAAAGCGTTTGTTGCACATGTTTTCTCCCCCAAAACAGTTTAAAATAAGAAAGGGGTCGTGTACGCACCTTTAATTGTTGCAGAATGATCAATCACACGTGAAATCGTGTAGATAAACTTCTACGAAATATCTGTGATTTAAATAGTTCATTGTGTTACTCGGAATGTCGTTTAAGGTATGAAATCACATACGTGCCAATACACGTATGTTAGAATGTTAGAAACGTGTGTTTGTACGCAAGTGTGTCTTTGAAATCGTTTAATTAAATCAAATAAACATATATTTGATTATAATAACATGTTCGTATTTATACACGACCATATTTTTCGGGTAATAATAGAAGTTTTATTATTTTAGATTGTCCGTATTCGTGATACGGTTCCAACGCAACTCGAACGAGTTGAATCGGAATTGAAACGAAGAAGATATGATCAAAACCCCAAAAATATCATTTTTGTGCAAAACCGGTGAGGCATGGTCTCGAACCCATGACCTCCCGGACAACATACCCACGCCCAAACCATCTCAGCTAGCCATTCTTTTGTAACAAAGAATCTAAATCAATTATTTTAACCTTCACCAGCCCAGTTTCCCCTTTGTTAACCTTAACCGAACCATTTGGGTTCCAAATTGACCCGCAAATCGACCAAGATCGATCTTAGAACCATGGGGGTTTTGTTCTAGTAATCCAAACGACTCTATAGAAGGTTCTAATTTAGATTTTTGGTTCAGTTTTGATAATCAAACAAACCCCAAACGAGTTCAATTTCAAATCATCAAAACCGTGACCCAATAGCTTCGAATTCGAACTTGCTAGTACCCAAATTCATAGGGATTTCATTATAAAGAGGATTTCGAAACTCTCTGTGTTCTTTAATTTCGTTTTCAGATTCAATTGAGTTGAAACCCCCAAAACATATTATGTCAAAACCTTAGAAATCGTTCTCACACAATTCGTTGTAATATGATGCGATTACCTTAGGTATTTCGTTCAATGGGTTATTCCGAAACTACCCATATAGTTTAATTTAATTTTAGAAGTCATTTCATTAAAAACCCCCAAATGGTTTTTCCTTAAGAACCCTAGATATCAAATCCCAATAATTCAATGTTACAACCAGTAATTGTTTTATGGTTTAGCCTAATCGGAACCCTCTGAAACTCGTAGTGACATTTAATTTGATTATAAAGTTTGTTTGATGCGAAACCCCCAAACCCGATTGCCTTTAGAACCCTAGAACTTGATCTCCTATATTTCGATGTTTAGAACAGAAATTGGCATGTGCTTATTCTTATTCGACATGTTTAGTTCGTGTATGGATTGAGATTTACCTGATTTGATGCCCGATTGATAAAAATCACTTTAACCTTGAATGCGGCCACCCCCTCGATCGGATCCTTCTTTCTGGAACTCTTGTGATCGAATTGTCGTATGAAAACAATCCTAAAGGAGCCGACTAAAGCTTCTGGGTGATTAATTTCACGAATTTGAACCCATTTGTGAGACTTTGATGATCCTTTGAACGGTTACAACTTTCGGGTTATGATTTGAGTTTAATTCGGGCGTTATGACTATAATTGACATTAAATTGATTATAAGGTTCATTATGGTGACTGTTATGATCGATTTTATTAATCAATTCATATGTTTTAATGGAATTTCAAACTTAATTAGAGCTTTGGTCGAATTTTTGACTCTAAAAAGTCAAACCTTTTAGTTTAACCTAATTATCTAACTCATTCTTGAAATTCTGATGTTTATAATCTACTTTGTTAGATTTTTAACCCTTGCAATTTGTTTTTAATCGATAATATCGCATTTCAATTTACAAAGTCGAACCAAAAGTCCCGAATCGCCACTAATCAAATCAATTGAAACATTATTGGGCTCGGTTAACCCAATTGGGCCTCATAACTACAACTGGGTCTACTTTGACCTTATTGGGCCTACCTAGACCTTATTGGGCCTACTCTGGCCTTATTGGGCCTACCTAGACCTCATTGGGCCTACATTTGTCTTGTTGGGCCTATGATCTCGCTATTTTCAGTTAACGAGGTTAATTCGAAAAGTCGAATTGTCACATCATCCCCTTGTTGAATGAATTTTCGTCCCGAAAATTAGTAAATGTTAGGAGTAGTTAGGAAACTACTTACGAGTTTAAATCGTACGCGTTAGTGTGATTTGATCATTTTGTCTGCTTGTGTGTACTTCACACACAAAATTTAATGCTTGCAACATCACAACTAAATGTGATCGTTCAATGTGACTGTTTGCGTGTACACTAGTTAGTTCACCTAACTGTGACTGTTTGTGTTTGATTATACTGTGTTGTGTAACCTCACACATAGTGAGTGTCTGTAACTGTTTGTACTATGCAACCCCGCACATAGCAAAATGTGTGTAACTAGTCATGTATGTACTACCATAACATGTAATATATGAAATGTAGCACATAAATTATATAAAATGTAATGTAGCACAAATGTTTATAACAAAACCAATTGAATAAAGTGTTTGTATACTGTACTATGTAATCTCACACATAGCCAATGTGTGAATGTAGTCAACGAAATAGAAACTTCCAAAATTCATGCGTAACTGTAAATTCACGATTACATGGGCCCCTGTACTCGTCAATTTACCTTACACAATCATTCTGGTTCCTTCTATTTGTAGCACTACTATCGTTTAATCGCTCATGATTGTACCACCATGAAATGTAGTACATTGTTTGAAATCAATCATGTATGTACTAATATGAAATGTTTGTGTTTGCATTCTGCAAAGCTGGTGCTCAGCCCAGTTGTTTATACTAAAATCAATAGTATAAGGTGTTTGTGCTTGTTTGTGCTTATAGTTAGAATGTGAAATATCACACGTGTCACACATTTTACAATACTTATTTACATAAGTAAGTTTAAACCAAAATTTCAAACGTTTGCAACAAGGTTTGTTTGTTTGATTCCCAGTCCACCACGATCCTTACAGCCAGGTCTATCATGTTTGACCTACAAACATCACACAATAATTCACATTAGTTCATAAGAACTAAGTAAGTAAACCCCTATGGTTTCACACAACAAAATGTAAAAATACATTTTCCACAATCAAAATTCAAACTGAGTCATTACTATTCGAATTGACTCTCACAATGTAATAATATCATATTACCAATCATCAACTATTGCTTACAATAGTTTAATCAAAATTACACTATGGTGTTCACATTGTTGTGCTTCCACCGTAGCTATTTGTCAGCACCTCTGACTATTCACACATTTGTGATATCATAATTAATTCAAGTCTTAAGATGTTCACCCACCGGTACTTCCATCTAAGACAATTGCTAGCACCTCTAGCTATCCACCATTGTGGAGTCATAAATAATTCAAGTCTTAAGATGTTCACCCACCGGTAATTCCATCTAAGACAAATTGCTAGCACCTCTAGCTATCCACTATTGTGGAGTCATAAACAATTCGAGTCTTAAGATGTTCACCCACCGGTACTTCCATCTAAGACAAATTGCTAGCACCTCTAGCCATCCACCACTGTGGAGTCATAAATATCTCAAGTCTTAAGATGTTCACCCACCGGTACTTCCATCTAAGACAATTGCCAGCACCTCTGGCAATCCACACATTTGTGGAGTCACAATTATTTAAATCAAATTACTATGATGTTCACCCACCGGTACTTCCATCATAGAATTCTCACACTTTCATTCACCAAGGTATTGGATTTATCATATGTTGTTGAACTTTTATTATTCAACTTTCCCCTATCACCAATACAATATTTATTATACAATTTACTCAACAACAATTTAATGTTCATTATGTGATGTCATAGTTGTGGGATTACTTACCTTGATCAGATAAGAGATTAGCAACTGCAGGCTCTTTTCCTGCTATATGACTAGTGGTTTGACTTCCACTACCACCACCTAGTTGCAAAATACATATACAGCTAGTTTCAACACGTATAGCACATACAATCAAGTTCAACACACTTGACTGATTTGACTTACTCAGAATCAATTTATCACAAAACTGACTTTATCTTACTACATTTAGTAAGTTTTAGTCAATTATCACAATTAGTCATATTTCATGCATCCTTAGGCATTACATCAAACAATTGATGTTCAATTATATTAGTTACGATCTTTAATTGCTTCTATTATTTAAATTCATTTATGATCATAACTGTTAATAAGTCTAACATCAATTCATCCTGTATCAATATTTAATCCATGGATCATAATCCATATTCCATTTTAAAACCACAATTTACCCATCCTACTAGTTATCACACCATGATATGGGTTTCATAATAACTGGACATTATCCCGGCTTCAAAACAAAGATTTCATTATAAAAATATCAAGTTCTTCGTTTCTAACAATCCCTAGTTATCAATTAGGCAATAATCAATACTCATAATCATAGTAATACATTCAAAACTAGATTTAATCCACAAAATATTAAACTAGTAGAATAAAACGAATCGTTACCCAATCGAACGGATGTTCAGTCACCAAACAACGATTAGATGTTGCAGAAACAATCCTTGGTATGATTCGGATGTTTAAACGGCTTCAAGTATGAGTTTTAAAATTCAAAATTTCGTCCGTGGTGCTTCGAACTCGTAAGGAAGAAAGTTATAAACTTTCTGCTTGAAATCTGTTGAATTCGAGTTGTTTCTAAACTGTCTCACTCGTCGCGTACCGCGAAGGAGGGCATATGGAGCCTTCGCGTACCGCGAAGAATTTCGGGATTCTCAGATATTTTGGTTTCTTCGCGTACCGCCAAGGAACCTCAGAACCACCTTGGTGTACCGCGAAGAGTCCCAAAGCATAATATCTTTGTAATTTTCTTCGTTTTGCAATTCCGGACAATCCGTAACTCCGTTTCGCACACGGTTTTCTCCCAAGTTCATAATTTCTCACATATTTTCAAATTGTAACAATCACAATTGTTATTTTAACGACTATTTCAAATACATTTTATTATTAAAACCGGTTGTTTCACTTTATTTTATTACATTTTAAATAAATTTATTTTACATTTATACATCAACGTAATGAATAAGCTTCACTGTATCTATAACTTTTAATATTTCTGAAGTATGTCTTGATATATAAACTCCCAGTCGGATGCGGCATCGTTATGGTAACGTTTCCAAATGGGATTACCATTGACAATGGATAATATCCTTGTAATGTAACATTTATGAAATGGACACCAAGATGAAATACGGATATTACGTTATGTCGCATTAAAACATTAGCAGATATCCACAAAGGTAAAATGGTTTAAGCACCTCGATTGCTAATAAGGTGAACAATTACGCCAAATCTTTGAGTAATAACTAAGCATGTGTGAGGCATGAGCATCCAATGTTGTTAGGGGTGTGCAAATCGCGGTTCGGTTCGGTTTTCACCCTTAACCATAACCATAACCGCTAACTTCGGTTATGAGATTTCCTTAACCATAACCATAACCGAACTTCGGTTTCAGTTAATCGGTTATAAGGTCGGTTTTGGATTGGTTTCGGTTAATTTCGGTTAATTAACCAAGCCTAAATTCAAGTTAAAATTTGAACTAAATGAACATGGTTAATTGGTAATAAGGCCGGTTTTCGATCGGTTTTAGTTAATTTTGGTTAATTAATCAAGTCAACATGCAATGCAATAACACGAAAAAGTAGTGTATGATCAAATTCTTGTACCCAACAATTTGTAGACTTGTTCACTAGAATTTGGAGAAGGAATTATGAGAGAAACACACAAGCTACAAGGGATAAAAGGTTGCAACGGTTCGGTTCGGTTAATGTTTGGTTATGGGACACCTTTAACCATAACCATAACCGATTTATCGGTTAATCAAAAAACCTTAACCATAACCATCGGTTAATTTCGGTTATCGGTTAATTCGGTTCGGTGACGGTTCGGTTATCGGTTAATTTTGGTTAATGGTTAATGTTTGCTCACCCCTAAATGTTGTCGTGAAGCATGTGCTATTTCTTGCCAATTTATTGTGTTACGTAGTACATTATAAGATCATGGGTCATAGAAGTCAAACACATATGTGTATCTATCTACGTTGATATCCAATTCTTGCAAGAGTTGTTGTCGAATAAATGCCCATTGACTTTCATGGAATCCTAAATCCACGGCTACAGACCGAAAACCATAGTTACCATTTGGCTTGACTTTATGTTCCATATGTATGGTTGAACTAAAGAAGGGATGTGACTACCGAAGCGACAAACATTGTTTAATCATTCTAGCTTCATGTTAGGTGAAAACTGAAATTCGTTTTAAGTTATCAAGTCTGATGGTTGTTTACCTTTTGATATCGATGTAGAACGCATGCGCCGAAATACGAATTTCTGATTCTTCTCCACCATAGATGTAAATGAAGTATGCCTCGAAGGTCCAAATATATTATGTTGGGATAGTAAGCTATCTTTAACAACATCTTGCTCCTTAAGTTGTTGTGATTTTAAAGTTGAATGACCACGTGTATCTTTTTAAACTAAAGGCCTTTTTTTGTCGCATTTATGTGAAATTACCTGCGACATAACCTTTTTTATTAGACTCTTTTTTTTTTATTTCAGGTGGTTTGGAATTTATTTCTTCTATTACCAAACCTGTGTGTCACACCCCTGCGCCGCGTGCGGAATCCACGGCGCGGTGACGTATGAACAGTTGAATCATGCACAAGTATTGAATAAGAACAACCACAACGGATTACTATGTTTCATAATGTTAAGACAGTTGTTTAATTACAGACAGCTATCTACCAAAAGAAAGACAACTACAGACCCAAAATATAGTTACAAAATAAGACTTCAAACAAGACAATTAAACAATCAGGATTTAGTGTGTTTCTAATCCATCCTAGCATGTTTCTTCATCTTGTTCTATCTTAGAACGGTCTCCTTAGTTGTCCCTGAAAATGTCTTAAACCTGATTACCTGAAACACGTGAAAAGTAACTGTCAACTACAGACGTAGTTGGTGAGAACAATAGGATTAAACATTTGTAAACATGAGTATATGATTTAAGGCATAGGTAAGTTAAAGCAACATAAGATTCACACGGATGAGCTGCAACCCAAACTAACATCAAGTAAGAAAATGAGTGTAAACAGTCCAATCACTGTTTGCACGAGAGTCAACATATAATATCAAGTCCCAAACCACGTTTGGAGTTAGATAATGTGTCAACAGTTTTGATAAAACCATATGTAACCGAAATCTGCAGTTAGTTTATAAAACAGATTTAAAAACTAACTTGCAGCAATCGGTCTGCCCCAATTTGTGTGTCCGCTTTCCCTTGTTGTGATCACCCAGTACTAACGCTAATGAATATGATACTTGATGCTTTTACAAGTTTGTTTACAACAATAGACACCATGTTTCTGAACCTTACTTTAACCGGATGTGTTAATGCCTTATTTGATAACATGAATTGAAAACCTAGATTTAATTCCACGAATTAAATCCTTTGTTTTGAATATCATGAAAAGAACCACTTGATTTGAATACCATGTTGTGAACCACTTGATTTGAATACCATGTTGTGAACCACTTGTTTTGAATACCATGATGTGAACCACTTGATTTGAATACCATGATGTGGTGACCTTGTGTAACAACAAGGTTTATAACAAAAGAGTTTATAAAATCCTTTATCTAAAAGTGTTTATCCTTCATAAATACATTCGAGTAAATCAGTTACAAAACAGTTCAAAGATCCTTTATAAAACCTTTTTAGTGAAAAGAGTTTAATAGTTGATAATTCCCTTAAAACAGTTGATGAATCCCTAGGATTCGTAAAATGAACCCGTAATGTTTATAAGAATACACACACCTTGTGTAATGAAATATGATTGTAAATGATTGGTTTGATCACGTGTTCCACCCCAAAACAGTTATAAAAACAGTAAAAGAGGGGCTAAAGTTCTCACCTGTCTGCAGTAGACTCTGAACTAAGACAGATAGCAAGTAGCAAACAGGACTTCTACTAATTGTTTCCTATAACATTGTAATCATACATAAGATATAGGATTTATAATTGTATAAACTTTGATTGATTGACTTGTGTTCCCTTGAACTTGATTAACACTAGACTATTTGATCACATGGTTTTGATTGTTGTGAAAACTTGAATGTTAAGCTTTGAATCAAATGAATGATCATGGTTCCATGAAAGATGTGAAATGTTCTTTTGTGTTCAAACTAGTTTGTACACATCACATGTGTTTGAGAATTTGGTTAACCTTTGATCAACATGAAATGTATGAATATGTTTAAGTGTTTTAGACTCTTGTGTTTATGAATTGATCTCATTATTAGTTTAGGTTAATCTTAACCCAACTAAGTCAATTCATAGACATTTTGCATCGTAGGCCACACCATGGGCCATTTAAGTTAATAATGGTCCAATTGGAGGTGATGTTGGGCCAACTAGTAGGCACATAGGCCTTGTAACCCGCCAAGGCTATTATCGAGTTAATTAGATCATAATGAATCATATGGGCTTGGTTTGGGCCTACGAAGCTTGAGTTGGGCCAACAATTGCTTATGTGGGCCATTTAAGGCTCCAAGGTAATATTGATCCAATTAAAGACCTTAATGGGCCAAGCCATTTCAATTTGGGCTTGGGCTAAACTCCTAGATCGATTTCAAATAGAATTGGGCCGGTTAGAATTGGATTGGGCCGAAACACCTATGACTCGCACACCATGGCAGCGAACCTATAAGCTGCCATGGGTGAGGGTTCGTAGCTAATGTTAATCATCCAAAGGTTCGGTTCTTAAAATCAAAGGGTTCGGTCATACAATCTCCAAGGTTCGGCTAACATGGCAGTAGGCAAGGTTCGTGATTCTTAGGTGTTGATGTGCATGGTTCGTGAAACTTCAAAGGCCCGGCTGAGTTATACATGGTTCGTCGATCAAAGAAGGTTCGTAAGGACTCCAAGGGTTTGGCTGTATTGCAACGAACCATGCAGGTTCGTTTGGAAAACCCTAATAGACTCGGCACCCATAGTTCGGCTGGCTAGCATGGAAGATTCGCGCAGGTTCGTGAGACCCATTAGGATTCGTGAGGTCAATGATAACTGAATGCAGGTTCGTAAGTACCCCTGAGGGTTCGGCTAAAAAGCTACGAACCATGATGGTTCGTGGAACACCTCTAGGGTTCGTCCAAGTGCTGTTGGGGTTCGGCTTCTGAACCTTCGACGAACCTGTAACCTGGATCGTCTCCTTCATCACAACCTCATTTCTAGACCACGATCTAGGGCATTCAAATCTCAGAGAAGGTTACTACATGTGCGGAAATCAGAAAATGATGCAAGAGAACCGGTTATGTGTGTGTTTAACCAACCCACGCACAAAAACCCTAATTCCCGCAACTTCCTTGGCTTATACCTCGTTTTTGGCTGGATGAATCTGCGAAAATCTTGTACTTTCGTGTAGAGAATGTTGAGAGCTACGCGTGGACACCAAGAATGACGAAATCCGTTGAGAATCGAGCGAGATACGAACGTTTAAAGTTGTGGATTTTTAGAGAGAGGTGGGAGACGAAAATATAGAGAGAGAAAGGGTTGTTGGTGATATAATAAATGAACATTTAAGCCTTGTTCAAGGCTTTTATAGCCCGCGTGGTATTCGGGTTCGTTTCGGTCGCTCGGTTCGCGTTTCCGGAACGTAACGCGTATTTTACGCGGTTTTAAAATAAAAAGAGTTGTTAAACCCATTAAAATGATGAGTTTCAAAATTGTAAAAATATAAAATAATTAATTTAATTACTTTTACTCTTCGTGCGTTGACAGATCGTTAAACATTCACAATTACGTGTATACCCGCAATCGCGTACGTTTTTCGATCGTATTAATTATTTAAAGTCGTTTAATCATAATTATAAGTTCAACATTCGTATCATTATGGATCGTCACCCATAACTATACTCAGTCTCGCTTACGTATTACGATTTTTGTGAATTAATTAATTGTTATAATATTCGTTTCGACACTACGCACTAACACTAACCTGTTACACCGAACTCAGTATATATATAGGGCTCACTCTCGCTGCCCACCACTGTTTCAATATAACCAGTTACTGTTCTTGCCTAGTGAAATCGACTGTAAATAAATAATACATACTTGTCTCAAGAAATAATGATTCTAACACACAAGCACATAATGAACACATGAATCACATTGATTTACTGGACATTGACACACACTGTTCTAACACTGTTCACGACTACATGACTAAATGCACAAATGTTACACTGTGTGTCCTACAACATTAATTTCTTCCTCTTCTAGTAGTATTAGGTTAATTGTGTTAAGTTTTGTCTAAAATATGTCTATCTCAGATAGTGTATCTTCATATCTGCATGATTTATAGTTAATAATTTACAAGTAACTAAGTGTGAAATATGTAAAATTTAGGATTTAAAATTGTTGGCTTGTGTTTAAGTATTTTGTTATATGACAAGCGCACGACAACTAACAACTCGTCCACAACGGGATGCCACATGACATATTTGATTCGCGTATAACCTTCATCTTTTCTTTTCTTTTTCTTCAACCAACAAATCAAGAGCTTTATGGGACATCTTACCTCGAAAGTTATCAAATACTGGTAATTTATGATGACACATTGTTTTAATCAAGCTTGTTCCAAATCGTGATTCATTTTTATCTCCTGTGATTGCATAATTTCATTTACGAAACCGAAAAGTGAGGAAAGTGTGTTGTTTGTTGATTTCTGTAAGTTTGGGTTCTGACTTTATACTCGGTTTGTTGTATGTTGACCAAAGTTGCACGTTCTATTAGTCCATGTTGTTACAAACATATATCTTTAGTTGTTTAACCAGGTGTGCGTCAAATACTCCAAAACACCTGAAATAAAACAAAAACCAATGATGATAATGATGATGGTATATGATGCTTACTTTTTTGTTGTTTTTAAAAAGTTTTTCGTACAGACGGTTGTAATTATAGTCGTATAACTTTGTTGTCGGAGAGTTACACAAATTCGCCCAACGACCTTTAAATTTCTTCCAATCAGTAATTGAAAAGCTTGCCTTGCCATTTTAAGTAATATTTTCTTCTATGTGTCATTTACAAAGATATTTTACAACTTCTGGAAATACCTTACGACACGAACTCATCACAGCAAGGTCTCGATTTGTTATGATAACACGTGGCTCCATACATTTATGGAACATATCCTTAACCATTCCTAGAACTCAGAGTTCGTGTGAGCAATACAAAACGTCTGGTGTGAGGAAGTCACATCAACAATTTGGTATTAACGAAAGGCGGTATAAGTTTGTTTTATACATCGCGTCCATCATCAGCACGTGTGAAATGCACGCTACCAACAATACGATTTTGGATGACAAAAGAAAATATCTTCCACGAAGTTTGTTTGAGGATATTCTCGGGTATGGTAAACGTAACCTTGGGTATGAAGTAGGTTTTCCAAAACCTGCATTGGAGCATCACCAACTTTCTTTTTATTTTTCATTTTTTGCTGCAAATTATATACATCTCTAGAGATAGCCACGTTGGTAGGGTTATGTTTGTTTATGGTTGACAGAATATTACGAGGATCCATGTGTTGCTCGGTTAGATTCTCTACCATATTATGTTCCTCCTAAGTGAATCTTCTAACATATAGACGAATCTCTAGATTTCGAGCACTTTCGTGATTGTGATTGTCGTTAGTCACCTGTAATTTTCAAGAGTCACGAACTTCGTTGTATAACCCTATCAATTGAAATGGGCACCCAATTTTGTTGCTTCCTGACCATATAAAGATTGCTATGCTATTATGCTCGCCGCCACGGTCAAACATGAGCCAGATCTTGATAGCATTGTCTGCCGTCTTTTATTTCTTTGTTCTTCTTTTGATTACAATGTAACTGTTGTCTAGTGCTCTACTTTTCATCCAACCTACCAACGCCTCTTCAAACATAAATTCCTGAAATATAATAATAATAAATATCGTAACTAATAATTATTGTATACAATCATAAATATACATGCTTCATTTAGGTGTACCTCTTCATCCAACCTACCAACGCCTCTTCAAACATAAATTTCTGAAATATAATAATAATAAATATCGTAACTAATAATTATTGTATACAATCATAAACATACATGCTTCATTTAGGTGTACCTCGTTTGTTTTCCAATCCACACGTGAATCAATATGTTTTTTTTTTCATAAGTCACTTCCAGTTGCTTTGTTTATTGTCAAAATACACGAACCCATAATCGTTTAGTTGCGTGTATGATGCTTTACTTTCAAAACCGATATCAATGTGAAGTTCCACATTCAGATCAATCGGGTTGTAAGCATACTCAACAGGAGGCTTTTCATTCAAATCTAGCACGTACTTATTGAAAAAAAATCTCATCCCAAAACGACATCATTAGAAATTTGAATTTAGTATCAAAAGCATATGTTTGAAAGACAATTCGTTCATTTGAATCCTTCTAACATTTAATAGTGATTTCAAATTCTCAATACGGCCCGTACAACCCAAATTAGCACCTATCATTGACTTTGAATGTCTGCATTGTCAAACAGAAAAAGCAAGACGGTCGTCTTGTCCTCAATCATTGTCCTATAATGTCAGAGAATGTCTGTACGAAAAATGAGACGTGCCATACTAACCAGTAAGCCCCATACAAGGGGTGGAATTTTAGAAAAAAAGGTGTAAGATTAACATAACCTTGAAAAATCATGTTCTTCAACATATTTTTACACTAACATGTGTGTGTATTTGTTATAATGTAAATAAGTGGGGTTGGATCCACAAGAAATAATTTTGCCTAAGAAGAGATAGAATCAATAGGAATTTGACATTCGACATGTTAAAAACATAAAAACAAAAATCTAGTACAAGAAACAAAAATTTAGTAATAAAACAAAAATACAATAAAAAAATAAGAATTAAGTATATAAAAACAAAAATCTAATGAAAAAACAAAAATCCAACACAAAAAAAAAATCCATCACAAAAAGAATCTAATAAAAAAACAAAAATTAAATACAAAAAATCGAACTTCAATTGATTTTTACTATTCTTATACAAAAATATCTTCTTAGTTAATCGTTACCCATAAATAAATACCCAATTTATCTTTATATATATAAATTATTAATTTTATATATGAAAGTTTAATT
Source organism: Mikania micrantha (assembly GCA_009363875.1). Lineage (NCBI taxonomy): Eukaryota > Viridiplantae > Streptophyta > Magnoliopsida > Asterales > Asteraceae > Mikania > Mikania micrantha. Next base: position 32,247,326 of record CM018689.1, on the reverse strand, counting down.
GTAATCGAAGATTGATCCGCTTTCATTGTTGAAGTTATCCTAACCATGTCAAAAACACCTAAGAAAGAGGGACAACTTTACATAATATTTGTCTCAGTTTATCACAGTTTATAATTTATTTTAAATTACTCAACTTTTGTTATGTGTTATGATTTTCATTTCAAATTTTTAAAACTGTTGAGATTTAAAACAAATTTTTAAAATGAGACAAATAAAATCTATTAAATATTGATTATTATTTACTGATTATTTTTCTAATTTAACCTACTTTTATAAACAATTACGAAAGTTCGTACTATTCAGTGAGTTTAACTTCTTCTTCACTCTTACCTTGTATTACATGTTAATTTGAAAGAGAAAAATATAATAATAATAATAATAATAATAATAATAATAATAATAATAATAATAATAATAATAATAATAAAAATAGCGATAGCGATAGCGATAATAGTCAATAAATATATAGTAACGTATATGTGTGTTTATTTTTCAATTACTTCAACTAATTTTACAATAGTTTAATATTTATTAAAAAGTATGTAAGAGTTAAACATCTAATAAAAGTTATAGTTGCTTAGGAGGACAAATTTTATTTAAGTAACTTTAGTAAACCTATTTGGTTGCTATTTTTATTTTTTCCCTGAAAAAAACGTACTTTATACTCGCTCTCTAAAATCATCTTAACTATACTGGATTTGCACTTACTACTAACATTCACTTACTTGAAAATTATTTCATTTTATTATTGAATGTTAATAACCTTATTTTATCATTGTGGGAACTACTTATATGGTAAATCCTCAGGTTCCTGCGATACCCGACTAACCGTGAGGAACATGTCACAACCGTCAGCAACCGGGTCGGTGCCTCTAAGTAATATCGCTCTAAGTATGAATTAAACTTGAGATATATATGTTATCTCTTCTTCACTTTAATTATTGCACCACTTTCTTGAAAGTTGAATGTTAACAACATTTTAGATGATTTTTTTTAAAAATAAAAATAAATAAATAAATTTAATGCAATCTTAAAATTTTCATTGTTTTTGCTATATTAAATTCAATATATTCTTTGGTGTGTGCAAGTGGGCTCATTAGATATTGTTTCACCGCTAAAAACGGTCCAGTCCACACCATCTTTGCGAATCACGTCGTCGACTGCGAATATTTAAATAATCTTAACGGTCTAATAGTCCACACCACATGCAAGTCTGCAACCAATCCATTGGAGGCTGATATGCTTGACAATATTTTCATAATCAGACAGGACGTAACAGTTCATCAGACGTATTTACGGGTTTTGTTTTAATTTTTATCCTATAGCTTTTAGAGGGAGAAAAAATTCGGTCCAACCACTGTTTAAAGCGGCAGTTCAATAGATCCAACCGATAACAGGCTGGTTCAACTGAGAGCGATCAAAGGACATTAAACCAACCCCGTTTTATCGTCAGTTCCCGATCTGACCATGGAATTAGTGATGGTAGGTTTACATATCAAATGGTACTGAGTTTTCGTAGAAATTGTTGTGTGAATGCTGCCAAGATGTCATCGTTTTGACACTTTCATATCAAAGATTTTATTTCTTTCATTGTAAATATTTATAACTTAACAAGAAAGTATGGTATCTTTGTGGGACTCATGAAATAAAAAGAATGACATTGACAATCGCAATTGCTAGCGGCTTTCCTACCTTTGTCATTTGTGATCCTGGTATATTCTTTTTTTTTTAAAAAAAATAAAAAATAAAAAACCTTTTGTGTAATACTACTGTGTGTTATGAGACTTGAAATCTCAATCTCTTACAAACGAACATTTAAGGGCCACCAGAGTCGATGTAGGAACGGGAAGGGGCCGGGATGCTTATGTGGCACTGTCGCTGCGAACGCCACCCAACGGTTGCAAGAACGAGAACGATAGGAGAAGAAGTGATTATTTGAATTGAGGGGTATTTCAAGAACAAGAAAAAAGATTTGTATTCTACATATTGAATAAGAACGCTAGATTACAATGTCATTAGGGTTATATATACACCATCGTAATAACTAACTTTAACGTCATACAGTGGCGAAGCTTTTCAAGGGCCGGTGCCCCTCCCTCTTTTTCCATCTGTAGTGTTAATTCTTAGACCGAAAGGTTATACATAGTTGGAAATAGTGGTTTCGTCCCTCATACTTCAAAAAATTAACATGTATTATGGGTCCTGAAAGGTGATAATAGTCTTCTTCTTTTGCAAGGGTCTGTTTCCTATAGATCTTGATTGTCTCACACGACTTAACTAGAGACACTCGAGTCTTTTTGCATGGTTTGTCCTATAAATAAATGATTGGTCTTGTCCAACTTCATGCTCACTTTTTTTTTAACTCTTTAACTTATAAATACACATTCAATATCCTTATCTTAGTGTATATTGGATGCTGAAGGTAAAAAGTCTGCATATTTTCATATAATAATATATGGTTTTAATTTAAGAATTAGCAGCCAAGTATAATCCAGAAAGAATTCCACAATTCACTCAAAGCCCATATGAAAAGAGCCTTAAACCAGCCCATCAAATCCTGGGTTTGTCACAACTCCTCAGCACAAGTCCAGTACGAAGATGTATTGAAACATCCCAAAAAATAGTCATCAGCCTAACCTAACATGATATCACACATTAACTTATTTATTAATATTAAGCTTAGTTAGAATAGCCAAAAATGATATAATCAATGCGCTTATAATTTAGGAGTGTGGATATCCGAAAAATTTAGATAGTAAATTTAAATATCCGATTCCATAATTGAATATTCTGAAATTTTGAATTCCGATATCCAAACGAATATCCGAGTTTGGAGAAAAATATTAATCATTTGATAATTTAAAATTAATAAAATAAAATATTTTGGATATCCAAAAATGCAAAACTATCCAAAATATCCGAAAATTATCCTAAATATCCGGGTTTTTTTAAAAAAAATTATGAATATTATCCAAATAAAAAAATATTTTGGATAATTTAGCTATTTGAAATATCCTAAATTTTTTAGAATAGTACTAAATCCTAATTTCTAAATATTCGAACTTCAGAATAAATGAATTTCCATAAATTTGAATTTTAGATGCTTCAGGTTCGGTTTCGAATATGGATTTTTTTATTGTTTTTAACTTATATTCATGTACAATATTTATTATACTATTAAATTTCCTTTCAACTAATTTATCTAAAATTTAAAGAATGTATTTGGGCTGTAACATGGAGCTAGATACAATAGGAAACCGCATAACGGCATAAGCCATAATGTCATTGATGATGGGCCAATAAGAAAGCCCAATAAGAAATATGAAACAAAATACGTAAAATTACATGCTTTTAGCAATTGAGCTGGAAATTGTAAAAAGGAAAAATGAATGAAATTAGTTATAATATTTATACGAATCTGAAAAAACTCATCTTGTAAAAGATTTTAAAAACTCGTCATTCCTTGTGAAATGAAATCTTTAGCGTACCCTCATCCCTAACGATGAAGCAAACGTCATCTAAAACCAAGAGTGGCTCTTTGTAAAGAAATTTTAAGCCACAAAATTTTAGGGCCACAACACTAGACACAAAATATTTTTATATATTTGTTTTATAATCTATTCAAGATGATACCATAGGTCAATTGATTTAGACACATTTGTATAACAAATCGTCGGATTGGTTTGGTTAACAGATGTGCTTAAATTTATTCAAAACCAAACACAACAAAAACCGAATCATTCAGCACCCCTAATTGATGGTCAACCCAAAGTTTGAAAATAGGCTACGAATTTCATATTCTCTTGGGCCTCAATAATGGTTGAGTCGCCGTGTCTTAAGCGTGCTTGACCTGATTATAAAAGAGGGAATTAATTGAAATTATACATACATACATATATCTGTGTGTGTGTGTGTTTTAGGACTATTCACAAGATGAACCGAACCGAGCGAGGGTATGCTCGTGCTCAGCCCGTTTCCAAACCGAGCCAAATGTTGTGCTCATGATCGGCTCGTTTTAAAACCGAGCGGCTTGGCTTGGTTCGATTTTGTTCGGTTTAAAAATAAAATTTAATGCAAATTGAAAATGTTTATTGTAGTTAGATATCAATATTCATATTAGCCCCCTATTACTACCATAGGCCCTTTACATTTAGAGGCTAATAAGTAATAACTACCATATCAAGTGATGACTGCATTTTTTTTAAGACATAATTCAAGCAGTCTAAGCCTCTAAAAACAAATCCAATCATCCATACTAGTTGAAGGCGATGGCTGAATATTTGGAACGTGATAGACGGTGGGAAGCAGTCAGCCGGAAGGAACGTAAGAGACGGTGGGTGGCAGTCGGCGTCAAGGAATGTGAAAGTGACGTCGGCTGGGAGACGGTGGAAATACAAGAGCTGGAAACGTGAAAGTGACAAATATAAAATTGGGAGTTAGGTTTTAATTTTTGGGTAGTGGGTATTTGGCCATTTGGTTTTTTTATAATTAGTTTAAATATATAAAAATAAAATTATGTTATATATAGTTATACTAAAGTGAGCGAGCCAATCGACCGAGTATCCGAGCGAGCCAATCGAGCGAGTATCTGAGCGAGCCAATCGAGCGAGCAACGAGCAAGCTTACCTTGACTCGTGCCCGGCTCATTTACAAACCAAACCGAGCGTGCTCGGCTCGTTTAAAACCGAGCGAAATCCAAACGAGCTTTTTTCCGAACGAGCGACGAGCGGTTTGAACAGTTCTAGCGTGTGTGTGTGTAAAGGAGTTTAAAGAAATGGTACATTGAACCAGAAGAATTAAAGTTTGTAAAAGAGTCTTGAACTATTGATATGATAAAGACATCTCCTACTAGACCATAACATTATCAAGTAATCTACACTTGACTGGCTCTCATAGTGGAGGGCAAAAAAGGGATTTCACAATTATGGTGTTTGTTGACAAATGTCTCAATATGTAACCAATGGAGTTGACCATCATTCATGTATGCACATTTAGGGTAAAAAGACATAAGATAACCCTTTACTAGCATGCTAAAAGCTCTACAAGATTCTTGATTTCATTCCAAAGAATCATAAACAATCAATTATGCCTTTGAGCTAGTTGTCTCTTGTTTTCTTTAACATCAAGAATGATATGCATGTCAAACATTCAAATTAGTCAGATGTGTTGCATTTTATCTTCGTTTAAGTTTTAATTAAATGATTTTACAAAGAGAACTACGATGTGTCACCTTAAGTGAAATACTAGCTTTTGTATTAAAAATTGTATTGTTTTTTTTCCAGACATTATCATCATTATATATATTTTACTATTGACAAAACTAAGGTAAGGTATAAGGAAGATACGATGTAAACAATTTTATCTCTACCACGTAGGAATAGAAATGACGTTACTTCCATTGAGACCATCAGGTCATGATACATGATTAACCGATCCACCCAATGCTTTTAACATTATTGTCACAAAAATTAAGAAAAATAATGTTAAAATTAGTGGAAGTTTACTTTTACCCATTGAGGATCAACGCATGCATACATTATATGTGCGCACTGCAAACAAGGTATATTCCCACAAATAACGCATATTAATTCAAAATATTTTAACATACATGACCAATTCTAACATGTGTAATTTAGGAAAAAAAAGGTTTTTTTAGTTCTAAGTATAAATAATCAGGGAATCGAGTTCTTTGGAGTGGCATTGCAAAAGGATTTGAACTTTGTGTGTAATATATGAAATTGAAGAATTGAAGGGTCATGTAACACCCCGACCGATGGCGGAAACATCGAGGTGACACGAAGTGTAGATTGTTCATAGCTTAGGGTATAAAAATGTAAATAATAATAAATAATCATTCAATGCAATTAAATCCATCATTCATTACAAAGTCAAATAAATAAATTCAACCCTAGCTATTACATCGTTTCAAATTCAAATTCAAAATTCAAAGACATAATTTAAATAAATAAAGCTAAATCCAAGCTCAATAAATGCTAGTTTCCATTTCCACCTGAAACATGTTAAAATTCAAGTGTCAACTCAAAGAGTTGGTGAGTCTTCATAGCCCCTCTTTTACTATTTTTTGTTTTAGGGGTGAAACATGCAACTTATTTATTTCATTTACTTGTGAACTTAGCTTATGACCTTATAGTTAGTGAACTTTAGCTAAGCATAGGCATTGATCACATTCATTTTAGTGACTATGATAGATCTATTGGACTGACTATCCCACCGTTGTTTGATTTACCCTTCGGGGGAGGCCCGCGGTGATAGTTTACTTGTTTGAGCATTTTTGTAATGCTAATCATAGGTCAATCATCATTTGTTATCATTTGTTGATCTGCTTTACTTGCTAGTTCATTTTGAATAAATAAATTAATTAATGAGACAAAGAGTTATAATTAAATAAATTTACAAAACTTATTTATTTATTCTTACTTATTTATAATTGTTATAAACATAATATTTACATATGTTTTAATCATAATATGTGATTAATAAACTTAATAATTGATTGATAAAATTTTTTTTACTAGTTACTTAATAATTAGTGAAAAAGCAACAATTGTAATTTTAAACATTCTATAACACCATTACTAATCTAATTGTGTTTATTCAAAACAAATTGAACCCTATAATCCTTTTAGAACTTAGATCCATAGAATGACATAGTGTTGTTAAACATATTCCTATTGAACTATTTAGGTGAACATTGAAATTGTGTTGAATATTGTTGAACTCTACTTGACAAGTCATTTCAAAGACTACCTAACAAACTAAGGTGAGTCTTCATAGCCCCTCTTTTACTATTTTTTGTTTTAGGGGTGAAACATGCAACTTATTTATTTCATTTACTTGTGAACTTAGCTTATGACCTTATAGTTAGTGAACTTTAGCTAAGCATAGGCATTGATCACATTCATTTTAGTGACTATGATAGATCTATTGGACTGACCATCCCACCGTTGTTTGATTTACCCTTCGGGGGAGGCCCGCGGTGATAGTTTACTTGTTTGAGCATTTTTGTAATGCTAATCATAGGTCAATCATCATTTGTTATCATTTGTTGATCTGCTTTACTTGCTAGTTCATTTTGACTATGATCATTATGCTTAGAGTTCACATATAACATTATCTATATCATTTTTATTAAACCTTTTAGTTTGAGTGTCAAAACCTATGAAACTCACCAACTCTTTGAGTTGACACTTGAATTTTAACATGTTTCAGGTGGAAATGGAAACTAGCATTTATTGAGCTTGGATTTAGCTTTATTTATTTAAATTATGTCTTTGAATTTTGAATTTGAATTTGAAACGATGTAATAGCTAGGGTTGAATTTATTTATTTGACTTTGTAATGAATGATGGATTTAATTGCATTGAATGATTATTTATTATTATTTACATCTTTATACCCTAAGCTATGAACAATCTATACTTCGTGTCACCTCGATGTTTCCGCCATCGGTCGGGGTGTTACAGGTCAAAAGTGTCTTGGATAATATATCGAGGTAGCAAACTGTAACAATGACTGAAAATGAGCAATTGATGACATACAAAGGAAGAACACCAGGAGGATCCAATGGAAAGCAATAAACTTATTGGAAAATTTTTCAAGTTACATAAAAACTATATTGCTTATTCAAATATAAAGTTAGAATATATTATACTTTTTTGTATCAGTTGTATTATTACTTATTAGTCATGATTAAAATGAAAATTGATGAGTTCCATTTTGACATGTTACACCTACTAATATTTGGATAAATAGAAAGTTAGGTGTTTGTACCTTCACAAGAAAATAACAAATAGGGATGAATGTGAGATATTCAGATCAGTTTAACAAGTAAGCAATTCAAACATTAAGACCCTTAAAATTATGAAGTCTCTAACATTTAAAAAAAGTATACGTAGTTGAGTTTTTTTAACCTATGAGCTTTTTTTTTTTTTTTTTTCAGTTTGTGGGTTTTAAAGGGAATAAGAATACAATAAAAACCCTAAATAAAAAGCCATTCTTTCCTAGTATTCATGGAAAGTTTAAAGTTTATAAATCCATAAAAAAAACTTTTAATTTAATGTTGTCGGTCCCAAACCCGGATAAAAGGAGGATTAACGTAATCATTAGTGAACAGGCCCAAATTTTTATTCTGCTTGAGTTCTCAAAATGGTTCAATCGGCCATGGAGATATGTAGGGCTGTTCAAAAAGCTCGCGGCTTGAGGTTTGGCTCGAAGCTCGCTCGAAAAAAGCTCGAAAAAGCCCAGCTTAAAAAAAGCTCTTTAAAAACGAGCCGAGCCGGAGCCAGGGTTGGCTCGGCTCATGGCTCGACTCGTTGGCTCGGTTCGTAGCTCGGCTCGATTTTTAATATATATATATATATATATAATTATATACACACACATACATATTATATTACACACATACATATATATTATGCATTAATATATACAATATTTATACACATATTTATATAAATATACATATTATGTGTAATATATATGTATTTATTAGATTTTATATATAATTATATATATACATATATATTGGATTTTATATATATTAGATTTAATATATTAGATTATGTATATATATATATATAATATAAAGTGGAGGAAAAAAAACGAAAAAAACGAGCGAGCTCGTGAGCTGGCTCGTGGCTCGAGGTTTTTTACGAGCCGAGCTGAAGCCAGGATTTTTGGCTCGAAAAAAATTTCGGCTCGGCTCGAAAATTCACTAGCCGAGCTGGAGCCAGGCCGGGCTCGGCTCGGCTCGACTCGATTACAGCCCTAGAGATATGAGAGAGTAAAAAAGTATGAAAGCATAATTTTATTCGTCAAAGTGGTGGATCAACATCTGTAGGCTTCTAACCTAATAATTATCTACTAAAGTTTACTACAAGAGATATTTGGTTTGAATATGAGTCGAGTCATATTATTGAAGCAAGGTCAGAGAGTTTAACCATCTGTGAGGTTTCTCTTAGGATGAGCTTGAAGGTATACCCAATAGCATCAAGTATAAGGAGACGGTTGTAATTTTTATCTTAGGAGTTTGTGTTCCAAGCCTTTTAAACAAAAAATCAAATTTTATGATTTAACAATCTATGTTAGTTTGTTTAAAACTAAACAAAAATATGTGTGAAATGTGCAAGTAAAGAATATATAAAATAAGTATTTTTTTTAAAAACCATGGGACAACTTGGCCCCATCCAATACCCGACTAACCAGAGCGAACGAGTAAAGTGTGTTCTCAAGCAACCGGATCAACGGTTTCCAAGTATTTTTTTGTTTTTATAGCATCAATTCGAAAATAAATAATTATTTTACTATACTGACTATAACTCATGCGTTAAAAATTGTTCATCACTATCATTACATGTTATCAAACTCATCTTTGTTTATAGCATCATTTGTTTGTGTAATCCATTCCTCATCATATGATAGCTTAGTCTTGATTCACGCATGTTTATATCCCTTTTTATGGCAAATGGTTTTTTTTTATTTTATTATTATTAATATTATTTTAACGGCTTAGAGTTGAACTTGACATAATCATGATATCATCAAATTTTAATAATCCGAACTCGTTTTTGACTCCCTCAAAATCAAATCTGTGAAAAAAAAAATAAAATAAAAAATAACTACTACAATAACTTTTTAAAATTAAGTATTACAATTAGTTTTTTGTTGTTTTAAATTAGAAACTTATTTAAGTGAAACTTATAAATGTTCAAGTCTTTCTCGGACGGGGAAAGGCAAGGGTTGTTTTCCTCCTAAATTGGTGACATATGAGTGGGATATAAGTGATGTAGCTAATGTAAGAGCTTTTCTTTGAAGACGTGTCAATTAATTGAATTAATCAACTGTTGTTATTAAAAAAAATATATATATAAAGAAAATGATTGAATGTACTATCTCCATTGTGCTTGTGGAGAGGGCGCATGTCTCTGACGTGAAGGAGGCAAGTCGGACGGACGCATTGAGCCGGATGCAGGAGAGGCCGCAAATGAGGATTCAAGTGTCTTGGCGTTTGCGGCATGTAGAGAGGTTATGGGTCCGGTTGTGGGCCCACTTCTTTTAACATAGGTTGAAGAAACTGAGATATGAAAGAGAGAGGTTGTACGTAAGAAAGATGAGTCGGGGCTAAAAAAGAGATACTAAGGTAACACTAATGACTAAAATGTATGTGTTAAATTCACCATCTTTTATTATGGGTAGTCTAATTAGGGCAGAATAAAAATAAAATGTCTTTTAGTCAAAAGGAGACAGAATGAGCAGGGGAATGTTTATGGAGAGAATAACTAGGAAAGTATGACATAACATCACAAGAGCTATTACTGACCAGCATATCATTCTCTCTTTTTTCTTTTAAATTTTAGCATATCATTCTCTCTTTTTTCTTTTAAATTTTTAAAAATTTTAAATTTTATAAAATTTAAAGTTCTGTTTTGCATATCGTTCCTTTTTTTTCTTTTAAAACAAGACCAACGTGGACTAATCCACTTGATAAAATCATTGTCTCTTAAAAAAGAGGTTTTGAATTCAAACCCAAGAAAACAATGAATATTTGGAAGTAGATTCTTGTATAATTAAAATAGTATTGCTATTCAAATATATATATATATATATATAATCTTTTAATGAAGAGATTCAGGTCTCTACATTATGTTTAACAGGGTTGGATCCACTAAAAAATGATTTTTGCTTAAAAAGAGTAATCCAATATAAGTTTAATATGTGAAATGGTAAAAATATAAAACAAAAATACAGTACAAAAAAACAAAATCCTGTATAAAAAATAAAAAATCTTGTAAAAAAATCAGTACAAAAAAATAAAAATCTTATACAAAAAAATAAAAATACAGTACAAAAAATAAAAATAGAGTACAAAAAATAAAAATGTAGTATAAAAAACAAAAAAAACAGTACAAAGAACACAAAAATCAAGTACAAAAAACAGAACAAAAAAAAAGAATCTAGTAAAAAAATAAAGATATAATATAAAAATAAGATGTTATACCTAAATTATCATGACATATGTTAAACTTTTATTAATTCTTACTATTTTTAAGCAAAAATCTCCTTCTTATTTGAGATTTCCCCCATGTTTAACATGTACATTGTGTCTTCTTTTTATTAAGTTAACTTTCAATATCTTCTACATATAATAAACAAGTTCCTTAAATGACACTTGTCAAATTCATAAACCACTTAACGGCATTTGTCAAATTTTTAAACCACTTTTTATACATGTCACATTCTAAAAATGTTATTCAATTCTCTCTTATATTAAATGCTTATATATTCTTCTTTTATATTAAATAGTTAAATTAAATACAATAACTATTGATTTTAATTATACATTTTTATATTAATAATAATTTTTTAATAAGTTATAAATCAAATCTTTGTATTAAAAAATAGATTTTGGAAATAAAAATTATATAAAAACAATTTTTCTAAAAAAACAAAACCTAGAAGTTTAAACAACAAGATTTGTATATAAAAAATATATTTTAATATAATTTTAAAAATGAAAGTTTAATAAATAACTTAAATTCAATTATATTTTATATCAAAAATCATTTTTTAAATACTAATTTTTTATTAATTACAATGTAATATTTTTTATACAATCCGTGTAATACACGAGATATTAACCTAGTATTTTTATATACCAATAAGTTTGCATGATACAGTAACTGTTTCTTGCATAAAAAAATGATATGTACATCTTAAACGTATTAAAGATAGACAATGAAAAGAGGAAAAAACTCAATAAATCACATGAATATAAGAAGAAATAAGAAAATATATAAACCATATTTTTAGGTTAGTGGTTACCATTTTAACTTTTTTACGAAAGATCTTGAATTCGAATTTGAGCCATAATATATCTACTGAAACAAGGTAAAAATGTCAACTAGTTGTGGGTTCCTTCTTGAGTGAGTTTGAGCGTATGTTTCAGAATATTAAATACGAAGGTACCGTTGAAATCATGTTTTAGGTAACTCTGTTCCAAATCGTTGAAAATAATAAAAATCATGTGAAATCTTAAAAAAAAAAACAAAGAAAGAAAGAAAAGAAAAGAAAGCAAGCTTTTGTTGTAATGTTTTATTAAACTCTTTTATAAATAATTTATTAATAAAATAAGCCTCACTAGGGTTCATCATCATATTGGGATCAAAGAAAATCGTTAAAAACCCGAAGTGGCATTATTATATAATTAATTTTATTATCTTTACTTATTATATCAATAAGATTTCTTTGATTTTTTTGAACGACAAACTAAGGATATGTAGTGATCACGGTTAGTTACTAACTTTCTGGTCTCAAAGCCTAGGTGTTGGCAAGTGTTGTATAGGAGCAAATTCATATGTCTCTCAAAAGGAAACCTGCTATGTGTTAAAACTCTCTACTTGACCACTTTGATCACGATTTGAACCCATGACATGACATCATATAACATAAATCTTATAAGAATTATACAGCTACAATCTCTTTGACAAGATATCATGATATAATAATTGTTTTAAAATGAAAAAATGAAAAACAATTCTTGAATTGACATAAGATTCACAAGTAAAGAAGATGGGAAGATAGAAAATCAAATAAATACAAGAAAGAGACGAGAAACTATAAATCTTATATTAAATGTCAAAAAAATGCTGTTGCACTAACATATTTTTCTATATTTTTCTTTATCAAAACACATTAACATGTCTTATAAAGATACATCACTCTAACAGTTGTTTAATAGTCTACTAATTATTTTACTAAGATGTTATATATGAATCGGTCAGATGCTACAAATGTTTGTTTCGCTAAAAAATACTCTTAGTGAGACAACTTCTTAACCATAAAACTTTAAACAGAGTTCGAATAATTTAAATATCTTATTAACTTAATGCTTAATAAACTAAAAAAATTCTAACTCTAAATATCTTTATCATGACCATCAATTAACTATTAATAAAAGAAAAAGAAAAAAAAGTTCACTATGGTCATGATCATCATTAGATTAAAGATCACTAATGATAGCCCGAAGTGACATGTTTATTTAATTAAAATATATTTTACAAAGCACTCAAATACACTCACTAATCTACATTTATTTCACATTAGATCCCTCCTTTTCGGGTTCTTTACAGGTGCCACGAATTAATTTTAATCTATTGATCTTTTGAGACACTAAAATAAACTGCCGTTAGTTACAGAAAAAGGAGACTATTTTCTAAATAAAAAATTTAGATAATTTGTCAAAACATGATTACTATAGCAAAATATTTTATTTTTGTTATTTTTTATAAATGATGGTTATTTGCAATAAAATGTTAAAAGTAATTATACGAAAGGCTAAATTTGGAAGAAAAAGAATGGTATTTAACTTGACTATGAAACTTAATTGAAAGATCTGGCTTTTTTTCATTCATTACAAGTATATTAATCTTAAATAAAATAAAATTGTTCTTATCTATTTGTCTATAAGATGCATATTTCTTTTTATGTTACATGATGTGGCTACTTTTGATTTCATGTCGTCCTTAAAAGGCTTTTTTTAAAAAAAAATAAATAACGGTACGTTTTTTGAAAATAATTACTCTATTATACTTTTATTTATAAAATACATCAAAGTAAACCAACTCATGCCTGATTTTTAACTAGCAATACTAGTTGTTAATATTTTTAATAACCGTGGACCTTGAAGGAAAATCGTCCCAAGTGACAATTAAACTTAAGACTTTTAAGTTGTTTTCTTCTTCATTTTAACTATTTCTTGAAGGTTGAAATTTTCAATTTTAGTTTTAAGATAAATTGAGTTTCTATAATTTAACTTCAAAAAACCAATAAAAATTCATAATAATAATATGACTGATAACACTTAGGTATCAATTTTATTGATCATAACCATTCCAAGTCATATAATTATTATACATTTATACTTTAATTCAACTTAATTTCCGCTCAAATCAATGACTATGTGAAAAATATAGAATAAACCTTCCTTGTATGTAATGTTTTCATAAGTGCACCTATCAGTTAATTCAACTAGTTGGATCGGTCAGACCTATTAGACCATATTTAAAAACCAGTTAATATTATTAATATTATGAAAATTTATATATGTTTGATATAAAAAACTGAAATTCGGTTTAACCAATCCGATTCGTCGATTTGACTGGCTTGTTCACGACATCGACTTTGGTTCCACGATTCACCTAGAAAGGTTGAAATAAGCAAACAGAACAGTTCTATGTCCAACAGGCTTGGTTCGATCCATTTTATACACCGCTTATATATATATACATATATATATATATATACATACATATGATATTGAGTAGAAATACTAGAATCTAATTGTAAACCTATGTAATAACGTGACAGATTGCTCTTGGCAACAAAAATAAAATTTACTAGCATCATCAATTTTACTTTACTGTTAGTACAAATTATTATCAGTTAATAAATACTAGTTCAGATTATCAAAATCTTATTTGTTAGTAAGAGTGATATAATAATAATGATACACATGCTCACTCCAACTTGAAGTTATGTTAATAAAAGTTACAAATATATAAATATCTATGAGCTTAACAATTTTAATTAGAGAAATAACAAAGAGAAAGAGGGTTGATGATTTTAAGTTGTGTAGAAAATTAGAAGGGAATCTCAATGATGATACAAACTACCAAATACTAAAAGCCCATGTGTAGAAACTTCAAAAGTATTTGTCATTTGCCCCCACCATTTTTCTTTTGGAACCAATATTAAGAAGGCAAGTTTTTCAATGTCCACATGATCCTAACAACTCTCCATCCCTACACAAATCTTAGAGTTTTCAATATTAGATATCTTCAAAACATTATTAAGGCTGCAACAATTATTCTAGACTGATGTCATGATAGTTAATCATATGTTAAAATATAATCAATAATTTCAAGTTATTTTTTGTATCCTTAGAAGATCTTGATGGATTCTTCGTCCGTGCAAGGATGGATTAACAAAGTATTACATCCTAAATCAAAACACTCATTTCAAGAAAATGAATATAACTCTCTTGAATGTATAAACAATTAGGATTTACTTTCCTTGAAAGATTTCTTGTAAGATTAAATTATTTATATTTACTATATGTCTCTCATGATTATTTATCTAATTGATTAATTGCTTAAATATTATTATAAGATAGGTAATTATATGATGAACATACTCTTACGGTCTTACTATTCTAATTATGGTTTCCCTTTGCATGTATAGAAAAGAAATTAAGGCTCTCATTATTGACTAATGAAACATCACATACAAATTCCTTACCTATTAGAATTCGTAACCCTCATTAGCCTCTCCACTCAATTCCATCCTTACTCCACATCCTAAACGTGAACTCGGTCAGATCTACTATCCTAATTATGACTAATGAGCATAATTACACTTACGGCCTTACTATCCTAATTATGGTTTCCCCTTGTATGTATAGAAAGGAAATTAAGGCTCTCATTATTGACTAATGAAACATCACATACAATTTTCTTACCTATTAGAATTTGTAACCCTCATTAGCCTCTCCACTTAATTCCATCCTCACTCTACATCCTAAACGTGAACTCGATCAGATCTGCTATCCCAATTATGACTGATGAACATAATTACTCTTACGGCGTTACTATCGTAATTATGGTTTCTCCTTGTATGTATAGAAAGGAAATTAAGGCTCTCATTATTGACTAACGAAACATCACATACAAACTCCTTACCTATTAGAATTCGTAACCCTCATTAGCCTCTCAACTCAATTCCATCCTCACTCTACATCCTAAACGTGAACTCGGTTAGATCTACACTAAAGAATCATGTCAGGAATAAATGTCGCGCTTAATGAATTCACAGGTTTCATCTAATCCATATAATTATTGTTATTCGTATATATGCATGTTAAATAATCAAATAATAGGAATCGATCAACATGTCAGTCATTCAAAGCTTAAAACATAATGATTACCCTTTTGAGTTCCTCATAAGAGATTTTGGATTCGAATCCACGTCAAGCCATGTTAGTGATGTAAGCTAGAAGGTTTACTCTCCTAAAGTGGGCTTGAGCTTAGCCCTAGAGCATCAAATATTGTGTTCTTTTTCTTTGTTTTTCCCTTCTAATTGATTTTTCTTTAAACAGAATACGTTTAAGATTAAATTAGTATTTACTTTCCCTTGAAAGATTTCACTCCTTTGTTTTAAAACTATCAGATTCTAATCTAGTGGTTACTCTTTTAACTTTTATATGAAAGTTATTGGTTTAAATTCAAGTCGAAGCGTATTAGTAACATAAGGCCATGAGGTTTATACCCTCTTGAACTTGGCTAAAATGTAAAATAGGATGAATGATTTGAAATCATGTCTTGTATGTCTGTATCTCAAACCGTTTAAAAAAAATACCACTAAATGCATGGGAATAATAAGAGAGTTATGGGTTGTTGTGCTTTTTTTGGAAAGTGGGAGGTGGAAATTGAAAATAGAAAAAGCCATGTGATAAAAGAGGCTTTTCACTCTTCTAAAGCGACCACGCTCGTTTTGCAATCATGTGGTCTACTTTGTTATAATTTCTTCACACTTCCCTATACTTTTGTTTATTTGCTTTGTCCCCCCTTCGAACAATTTTGTTGCATGCCTCAATGTAAATTTCACTATTTTACCAAAATGCCCTCGGCTAACACCACGACACGTTTTATATACCTATTAAATAGTAATAAAACTACTAAATATAGTATTACATCGACGAGTTAATCACAAAAGCCATCCTATATCGCATTTCACACACCAATTATTTATTGCTCTAGTAGTAAAATGAAGGTATTAGAAAAGTAACAAGAGACCAAGGTCATGGTTTCGATCCTTGATCTCACCCGGTTTTACCAGTCTTTAGGCGGGTGCTTGGATCGGGTTTTCCCAGGGAATTAGTGTCGGGTGGGCTAGGGCTCCGTCTGGACTAGTCGCCAAGTAGGGCACCCTTTAGCCATTAAGGGCTGCGTACGAAGTACCCGACAGTTGATTAGTTGACCGTTAAAACAAATATCACAATTCACACATTTTCAGCCGTTCTAAAATAAATATATGTAACACATGTTGTAGAGATATCTAAATCGAAGCAAATTAACTGAATGAGGCAGTTCAACGGTTCGGTTTCATTAGTTTTAATTTTTGTTTGACCAGCAAGCAATTACTATAATACCCAAAAAAAAATAGCCATAGCTAGCAATATCCAAGATAAGGCCTATCCCAAATTATTTACAATAACGAACCCAAATTAAAATTACATCACTTTTCCAATCTAATGATCTAAATTTTCCTCTAATTTTCGTCCTGAAAGACCGTCTCTAAGGATCTATCTTTATCATTGAAACTTATATCATTTCTTCATTTTTATAACTGCCATAGTGTCAAGTAGATAATCGCCATCACTACTTTTTTTGAATATTTTCTCTCCTTGAATCGCCCCGAAGAAGCAAGTAGGAATTGAAGAAGGATATGAGATATAACATGGTTTGCCATACACGAAAGCAACACAGTAACACATAACAAATTTTTTAAGGCACAATTAGTAGGCCTATAATCTAACGAAAGTCAATACGTCTAAATAACTTGTTATGACCTAAAGTGACTTGTTATATGATAAGACAATGAATTAACATGACAAAGCACATTAAGACCCAATTGGTGGACTTATCATCTAAAACATGACTTGTTATGCTTCAACACATAACAAGTCCTATTAAGGCCTAATTAAAAAGTTATCATCATATGCCATTAACACCTAATTACTCACTTTGGCTTAACATGGTTAAATATATGGTACAAAAATCAGCCTAATACAACCTTTATATTTAAAAAAGGCTGCATTAGCTGAAATTGTATTAGATCTAATATAACTTTTTTGCAACATCGTGCAACTTTTTTTCCTAGTGTAACATTTTTAAATGCAACTCTTTAAAAAAATGCATTATGTAATAAAAAGGTTGCATTAGGCTAATGCAACTTCAGCTAATGTAACATATTTGCAACCTTTTGTGGCAAAAAATGTTACATTAAGCTGATTTTGTAGTTGACCTATCATAGTTTCCTATATGACAAAACAACATTTTAAAACATGACAATGTCATTAAACCCCAATTGGTGAACTTATGGTCTAACGTATGTTATTAAAACCTAATGATTTTTTTGATCTAACGTGGCTTATTGTATGATAAAAGAACACATTAACCACATGATAAAGCTTATTGAGGCCCAAATGATGCACTAATTATACGTCATATATCACACACACACATGATAAGACACATTATGGCATGCTACTTGGTAAGACACATTAACACATGATAAGATCCATTTAAGTACCAGTATGTGCACTATCATTAGGAGGAGGCACCAATCCATAGGAGTGACGGATTAATGTGGTACATGTATTGAGCTTGCACATTGATAAATTTTTGTTTAGTAGGTTTTTTTTTAACGATAAACAAGGATCAGCGACATGCTTTTTCATACCCCAAATGGATACTCGAACCCAACAACCCATGCACTACAATCACAGTTCGCTACCAACTCCCCGTTATTTAATGCCTAGGTGTTGGAGAGTGCTGAACCAAGCAAATCCACATGCCCTTCAGGAGAAAACTCACTATGTGGTAAAACCTCCAATTAACCGCATGGCCATGATTTGAACCCATGACCTCACAAACTGCAAGTCTTATGATAATCATTAAGTACCAGTTGAGCTACAAGCTCTTTGGTTTTTGTTTAGTAGAAGTAACATCATTACTCAAATTCAATTCCCTTTCTTAGACCCAGGGGCGTATGCACTATTATTGTATGTGGTTCGACCGACTACCATGAACTTTTGATTTTTAATATTATATATATAATCCAATCTTGACTGACCCTCAACAAATTTTATCCTCGACCCCCAAAAAAATTTGACGAATTAGATAAAGCTCTATTTAAAATCATTTTAAAGCCAAAAAAAAATAAAACAATATGCATTACATGTGTTGAAACCCATTTTCTAATATACATCATTATCCTCCTCATCACAACAACTTCAATTTAAAAACTGAGCGTTTATTGTATAATTTTAAAAGTTGAAACTTATAAGCATGATAAAAAACTTAGTTGATTGTGTATATTAATTTATTTAGGTCATATAAAACAATTTTTTAAAAGAAATTTTAACTTCACCTTCTTTAATCTCGAATTTATTGATTTGTATAGTATTCTTTCGAATCATGTTGAAAGAAAACAAATTTTATCATATTGTCCTAGTTAATGAGATGATAATTTGACGTAGTTTTATTATGTATGTGTGATTTAATTTAGTTTAATCATTTTTTTTGGATGATTTGACCTGACCCTATTTGCATTGGTCAAAAAAATAAAATATTTAACAACAAATAATTATCCAAAAAAAATTCCCCACCCTCATAAAAGAAATTTCTAGGTCCGCCACTGATTAGACCCACCTCACTCCCTTGTTTCTCTATCTCAGCTGCCACCCGAGCTAACTACTACACAACCATTCTCAACTAATTCACCCCTCGACCACCATTGGCTAATATATACTTGTCACAACAAGTATGCAACACCTAGTTATCACTGTCGATGTCACATATCTTGTTGCCCTTAATAAGTACTTTTGTTTTCTCAATTTTAATTTTTGGGATAATGTATGCTAATATTTGAGAATGTATGTATATATATTTATGTATGTGTGAGTATAGTTAAAGAAATTTAGTTCAATTCTTGCTTGGTCTAATGTCACTGCCTTTTTCTATGTTATTACTTAGAAGCATTTCGAATTTAGTCATCGTAGCTTTACAACAGAAGTCTAAAAAGTCACGTATTAGATTGTGCATAGACAACTTTACTCCAGAATAGTTCAAATTAAATTTGTGTTCATTAAGACGAGCCTATAATTTACCTCTTTAGATTTTTATGCACGCCTTTAAATGTTGATTCTCAAAACGAGATTCCTACATTCTCTCAGATTTAATGCTTTGAGACGTACGTCCAAGCTCACCCAGGAGGAACATCACAACTGGGTAAGTCCTCTTACTTTGTCTCAGTAATTAAGTCTCAGTCCAGATTGAATGATTCATATGTTTTTGCTGCTTTAATCTTTCCTAGTAAATAAAGCATCCAACAAAAATTGAACATATTTATTAAACCTTTTATAGACGATTTTAAATATGGCATTCTTGCATTTGTTGCTTAATTTCACGATGATAGCAAATACTTGGAGTTTTCTTCAATATTGCAATATGGATGCACATAGAGTTTCTTTCATCACATGTATCTTTTCTTTGTTGAGATTTTCGTTTGGTAAATGAATGTTGTTTCAATTTAGTTGAATTAAACTCATCTATTCTTTAGTTATATTAATGTGGTTTATTAAATCAGACGAATTATTGAAACGTAATATAAACTAATAATAAAGGTTAATTTGCTGTGTTTCTAGTAGGATTGCACTTGGAGAATTTTTTTTTGTTTTGATTTTATGTATATGTAACAATGTTGTAAAAAATCGTTAGATTCTGAGCTGTGAGATTTAGACTAAATGGCTTCTAGTCTAGCGATAGTCTCTTGACTTATCGTATAGCAGATTTTAGGTTGAAGTCTCGCCTAAAGGAAGATATTGCTCTGTATTGAGACAGTAGATTTTCCTAATTGTAAGTATCCTTCTGGTCAGGATAGTCAAGTCATCATGCTCTGGTCTTGGGGTGAACGAGTGCTCTATTTTCAAGTGTGATCCGGGGTGACCGGGCACTCGCGGTTCGAAAAATAAATGTAATTTTCCAAAATTATGTATATATAACCAAATTTTGTATATAATTTTTACAAAAATGTTCAATTTTATCCATACGTTTGCTGGTCTTTGAAGATTTCGCCTTAAATCTTGCTTGATTTTCAAGATTTCACCCAAAATATTGTCGGGAGTTAAAGGTCGCTGGAAAAAGTCACCATAATTTCAAAATTCACTGGAATTTTTGCCAAATCAAGCCAATTTTTATAGATATACGACCATCGAGTCTTGATTTTGATTAATTTTTGTTCAGGCCGATTAGCTAAAATCAAAGAAGGCGGATCTTTGCCTAGCGCTATGGTGCTGATTTATCAATCGCTTGGCTGATTTCTATAATATTGATATGCATACATGGTTGTGTAAATTTTAATATATGGTTGGTTGCCTTTTTAAACTTTGAAAGTGACGATATAATAAATATTGACTCGTGTCATGTATGCCATTATCTATAACTATAGACTTAATTTGATAAACAAAATAAGTATATAACATTAGTCAATTTAAAATTAAAAACAATATATAAATATTTAGGATTAAATAACTAATTAAGGTTACAACGGGAAACTATAAAGATCTGATACAATGCCTTTGGAAAAGGACCCGCTCGTGCGGACAGACCACTTAGGCTAAATTATTATACAACTTGAAATAATTAGACCCAATTAAAGTATTAAACTAATCAAAAGGTTTAACTTAAAACTTATGTTCGAAAGAGTATACGACCCCTTTACTTTTCTGGAATGTCATAAAAAAGCCCTTAAATATTTGAAGTTTTATTCGTTCGGTCCTTGTTATTTCTTCTAGTAACCTTTTAACCTCTTAAACAAGATATGAGAGTATTATAATATATTCTTTATGCAAATAGTTAAATTCAACTTGTTATTAATTTTCAAATTAATCATTAATATATGAGACTTGATAGAAAAGGCATGAAACTAGGGGTTTTTAGTATGGTGTTATCATCTTAACTTTCTTATATGAAATTTTGGATTTAAATCCAGACAGAGACATATTTGTTGTGACAATGTAAATAATTATCCAATTGTGAAGTTTCCGCTAGGTGGACTCGGTATGGCTTGGGGCATCAAATCCAATGAGACGATTTTAATCTCATATCGAGTGTTTTTATTCAAAACAGTTAAAAAAATAAATAAAAATAAAGATAGATAAAAAAACTAGAAAAGCCAAGAAGTTTAGACTGTCATTTTTGCATTAAACTGAGTCATAATTTCTAAAATTTAAGCTTTTTTATTACTATTTTAAGCTACCATACTTAAATAGAAAATTGGTTCTTGTTGGTTGTTATGTTTTGTATTTAACCCAATTGAGAGATGATAAGATTGATGTAGTAATGGTGGCATTTGTGGAGCAAAGAACATAAAATTAAAGTTCCAAATTCTATATGTACAAATATAAATAATTATCCGGTTGTTTAAAATCATCTTTGTGAGAACACATTTATCATTCTTGAAGTTACTTGGTGGATACAAGACTTTTCCATGAGAGGTGAGAAGAAACAAAAAACTAAGTTCTGCAACCGGATACCCAAACTGAAACCGGAACATATTTAACCCAAACTGATGGTTACAGATGATTTAAGATAGTTACAGACGATTTAAGTTTCTCAGAGAAATTATAACCGGAACAGGAATCGGAATTACCAGAACTGGTTTGGCCTTTACCCAATCCAAAACGGAACCAGAACCGGCCAAAAACCGATAAAAACCAGCCAAAAACCAATACTTAACTAGAATCAGTTTTTGACTTTGTTGACCAAAACTAGAACCGATTCAAATTCAAAAAAAAAGGTTATGCACCTCTACTTTTCCTTATATATGTAAAAGTTTTATTTGATAACACATATTATAGTCACACTAGGTGTAACAACTCTAATCAAGTATCCTCGTCGTAGAATCTTATAGGATGAGGTAAATATAATAATTTTAATTTTAACATTTTCTTTAATCCTTGTAGGTTTTGCCACTTAAAAATTGTAGCATAAATAATAAGAATATGTTTGATTGAATGTTTGTCTAAGTAGATTCCTTTATTATAGGATCAGAGAATTATTTTATCTTCTAGGCACAATTACACTCAAACTCTTATCACATTCAAATTCGAATAAATATATGAATATATACGGCTAGTCTAATTGACCCCTGTGGTATGAAAGAGAGAGCAATAGTCATGGGCTTGTGGTTTCTCACGCTTAAAAAATTTAATGTTATGTTTTTATATGCATTTCATATTGAAGAAGGATACTAAGACATACAACTATGAATTGCAGGTACTAACAAGTTAAAGGTATGTCTGGATGCTTGATTTGAATAAACATGTTAACAGACTGAACATGAATTAGCCGGGAAGAACCTATAATTAAAATGACATATCTTGAGCCAGGAATAGGTTATGGGAGCTATATATATGAAAATAAAGTTTCTCGAACATCCGGAAGTGAAACATCATATAAAATGGTAATTCTGGCGCATTCTACGACATATATGCGTAGTCTACGCCCGGACGTAGGATACGCCTAAAATTCCAGTGTTGACAGAAAAATAGCAGCGTAGCTCAGAGTGGCCAGCATAGGCTACGCCTAAATGTGAAAAACTGGGTTTTTATATTGATATTTTCCAGATTTATGGGATACTTAAGTTCTTCAAAAATCATAAGGTAATTTTTAAACACTTCCAACCTTCCCAATCACATCAAAACTTGTGAAATAAATCCCAATCCAATTCAAGTTTCGTTTTCTGTTTATTTACTTTAGTTAAATAATTAGTTGGCATATCACCAACCACGAAAACTTTTCGTTGTCAAACCGTATTTACCGTGCTAGTTAGGGTAGCTAGAAAGACATATCTTAAACTCGTATTTGACTGTTACTTCGATGTCGCTTAAATAGATGTTGAGGCTGGACCAAAAATATTCAAATAGCTTATGTGGCTAGGGGTGTTCATGGTCCGGTTTCAAACCACGAAACCGCCCAAACCGGTCATCGATTCGATTTTGCGGTTGTTTTTTCTTAAACATTTGGTTGGTTAGTTTTAAAAGTTTGAAACCATAGTGATGGTTTGGTTTACGATTTTCATTGATAACTACTCTTAAAAACGAGACCAAACGTGTGTGTCTATATGTGTGTGTAAGGTTGATGATTTATTTATCATTCACTAAAAATATTGCATTTGGGATTGGAGTGTGATTTGCCTGTCTCAAATGACAAAATAGTTAATTTAGTTTGATTTTTATTTTTAACATGGTCAAAAAGCTCAAACCCGAATAACCAAAACCTAAAAACTCAAATCATAAAACCAAAGCGGAACCAAACTGTTGACAACGGTTTGGTTTTTATTTTTAACGGTTTGGTTTTGGTTTTCATTATTTAAAAACTATTTTTAATGATTTGGTTTACGGTTTTACCTAAAAATCGTAAAACCGGATCGTGAACACCGCTATGTGTGGCGGTCCTTAGAGAAGATATATGTGACTTGGTAACAAGAAGTAATACGATATAACTGAATTTTTCCTTTATGAACCTTCTCATGAACAAAATGTATGTGTAGTTATATGTATTTTGTACGTTGATGCTGAATTGTATTGGTTGTCAAGTAAATAATGTTAATAATGTCATAATAAACAAAAGAAATATGAGATAGGTGCAAACCATAAGTTTCTTTGAAGAATATTAGAAGTTGCTTTGGAGACTGAGATACCGAGAAAATAGTCGAGTTGTCTAAAGTCTTTCATGATGAAAGGAGTCTGTCGATGTAGGGAGAATACTATCAACAACATAACATAGTTATAAGTTGTCTTTCCAGTGGTGGTAGATAAACAGTGAATTGTTTGACATACAATTTGTAAGTCCCATGCAACAACAACCAGTGACGAATTCAGGAATTTTTTTGCAGTGGGTTCACCATTTTTCGACGTTTTAATTAAATAGAACCGAACATAAAAATGTTTGGGTCGGGTTGACGGTTTGGGTCTTGTAATGTTCTTCACGTAATAATAAGGTGATATATTAAGTCAATGATTAATATGAGGATTTAATTCATAGATTACCTAATCTCCTAAATTGAGGATATATATATATATACACACACGTACAAATACAAATGAAAGGACATAAGTTACAACATTAAATAAATCTAGAATAATCCTATCTAATATCCCCCCCGCAAGCGAGAGGGAGGCGGACCAAGATTCAGCTGATTACGAAAGAATTCAAATTGATCTCGAGGAAGACTCTTGGTGAAAATGTCCACCACTTGAAGCTTGGTGGTAACATACTTGGTGTGTAATTTACCAGAAGCAACAAGTTCACGAATAAAATGATGATCAAGCTCAATATGTTTGGCACGTTTATGGGATACATGATTCTGTGTAAGAAAAAGAGCACTCTTGTTATCACAGAGAATTATCGGATGTTAATAGGTGGTAAAGCATGAAGTTCTTGCAGGAGGTGAGTAATCCATATAAGTTCAGCAGTAGCATTGGCCATGGCTCGGTATTCAGATTCGCAGCTTGAACGTGCAATGGTAGCTTGTTTCTTTGCACTCCACGAAACAATATTTCCACCTAAGAATATTGAATACCCATACGTAGACAGTCTAGTGTCCAGACATCAAGCCCAATCAGCATCTGAATATCCAAGAAGAGTGGTACAAGAAGGGTGCTTGAAGTGAAGACCAAAAGACAAAGTCCCTTTTAAATAACGAAGAATCCTTTTGACCTCTTGATAGTGTAGGACAGTGGGAGCTTGAAGAAACTGGCTAACTTGATTTACGACATGAGATATATCTGGTCTACTAATTGTCAGGTACTGAAGCGATCCAACCAGAGAATGATAGCGTGTCAGAACCGAATACAAGTCACCTGTAGAAACAAAAGAAACATTTGTGCTTAAAGGTGTTGGAGCCGGTTTGGCATCCAACATCTTTGCACGAGTTAGAATATCATGAGCATATTTGGATTGATTTAAAAATAGTCTAGTAGAAGTGTAAGTAACCTAGAGTCCCAGAAAGTAGTTGAATTCCCCTAAATCTTTGGTGGCAAATTCATTATTAAAACGAGTGATAAAGGAAGAGATAATGGGAGGTTGGTTACCCGTGAGAATAAGATCATCGACATAAACCAATAAATACATGATACATGATCCTTGTTTGAAGAAAAATAGAGATGTGTTGGCACGACTACACACAAAGCCATAGGTAAGGAGAAACATGCTAAGACGTTGAAACCATGCACGAGGAGCATGTTTGAAACCATAAATAGCTTTGTTCAACTTGCACACATGATCAGGAAAATTGGGATCAACTGTCACACCCCATGCGTCGCGTGCGGAATCCATGGCGCGGTGACGATCTATGGTTGAA
This sequence comes from Mikania micrantha, assembly GCA_009363875.1. Taxonomy (NCBI): domain Eukaryota; kingdom Viridiplantae; phylum Streptophyta; class Magnoliopsida; order Asterales; family Asteraceae; genus Mikania; species Mikania micrantha. Next base: position 32,221,103 of record CM018689.1, on the reverse strand, counting down.
TCATGCACAAGTATTGAAAGAAGAACAACCACAATGCATTACTAAGATTCATAATGTTAGACAATTGTTTAGTCACAGGCATTCTAACTATCTACCAAAAGAATGATAACTACAGACCCAAAAATATTGTTTACAAAAATAAGACTCAAACAAGACAATTAAACACTCAGGATTAAGTGAGTTTCTAATCTATCCTAGCCTGTTTCTTCATCTTGTTCTAGCTTAACTATGGTCTCCTTAGTTGTCCTTGTGATGCTCTAAATATGATTACCTGAAACACATGAAAAGTAACTGTCAACTACAAAAGTAGTTGGTAAGAACAATAGGTTTAACATTTGTAAATATGAATCTGCATTGTAAAACATATGTATAAAGCATTGAATAAAATGGCATGGATAATTGCAACACAAACTATCATCAAGTAAGAATAACGTGTGCAAACAGTCGAATGACTGTCTACTAGAAAAGCCAACATATAATCAAGTCCCAAATTACATTTGGAGTCATAAAATGTAGTCTGCAAACACATTCAACACGAGAAGTGCTAACGAGTTTACTCGAAAGACAATCTCCGTGTTGACGTACCCGGTCAATATGACATATGCTGGTAAAGTTAATTAGCAGCAAATCCATATTACCGTAACGCATCCAATCTGCAGTTAGGGTTTAAAACGTATTTAAACACTAACCACTGCCTTGGCGTAACCAAAACGTGTCCCGCGTTCCCTTGTTGTGATCACGCAGTACTAACATTATAAGAAATATAATAATATTAAATGAACAAGTGTCTTGATGTGTATAAGTTTGTTTACAATGATGAACACAATGCTTTTGAATACTTTGATTTAAAACCTTTGGTTGAATACCTTTGATTGATTACCATGATTTGAAAACCTTGCTTGAATACCATGATTTGAAATCTTTTTATTGTATACCACCATGAAAACTCTTGATTGAATACCTTGTTCAAAACCCTTGATTTGTATACCAATGATACTGTCCTTGTATAATAACAAGGTTTATAAATAATATTTTATCGAAAACACACGTTTATAGTAAAAGAGTTTATAAAACTTATTCTTTAAAAGTGTTTAACATTTAATAAACCATTTTGTGTAAAACAGTTGTAAAACAGTTTAGAGAACCTTTTATAGAACCTTTTAGTAGAAAATGTTTAATAGTTGATAAAACTTTTAAATCAGTTGATAAATCCTTTTGAATACTTGATAACTCATTTCAAAATAGTTGAAAAATCCCTTGAATTTGTAAAGTGAACCTGTAATTGTTGAAAAGTAATATGAATCCTGTATATGAAATATGACTGTATAAAGAGAGTTTGGTCACGTGTTTCACCCCAAAACAATTGTAAAACAGTAAAAAAGGGGCTAATGTTCTCACATGACAGCAGTAGACTCTGAACCTGAACAAGTAGCAAGCAACAAGACTTCTAACTGATTTCTATATCATTGTAATCATACATTTAATATAAGATTTATGATTTTATAGACTTTGATTGATTGATTGACTTATGTGACTTGGTTGACTTATGTTAACTTGTTAATGATTTCGTCTTGAATAACTCGTTCTCATGTTTAAAGATGTCGCATGAACTTAAAAGACATGATTTGATTCCTTAGAATAATGATTTATTCATGAAAAGCATGTGTCATGTTATTTTATACATACACTTGTTATGCGTAATAAATAACATGTAGTTATGACATTTGAAACCCTTGTTCACATGTTTAATTGAGAATGTGTACATGTTTTAAGCCCTTGTGATTATGACATAATCTTATTCCTAAATTAAGTTGACTTAATTATAATAAGACTAATACACAATCACCAAGATCAATCTAAGTTTAGAATACCCTAAATGATCTTTTAGGCTTACATGATCCTTTGAGTTCACTAGTGCGTATCTTAGGAAATCCTTAGGTTTAGAATCATGTATGGACCAACCAACTAATATCGACATCCCTTAGTGATGTGAGAGTGTCGAACTTAGCAATATCGACTATCTAAGGTAAAAGAGAGGCCCAACGATATTAAGAATATCGATGGCTTATCCTCCCTTCGATATTAGTTTTATTACATTTCCAATGACCATGCTTTTGTTATTCTAAACCCTTTGTTCATCCTGTTAAAGATTATGCTACTGAATTAAGATAGTTTGACATGGTTGTACAGCCGTTAATATCGAAAATCAGCCCAGATGGCAATGGGGCCTAGATCTTGCTAGCAGCCTTCGATATTGTTCAAACTTGATGAGGATTTCACTTGGTTACACTTCGATTGAGCCTACTAAGGTCCTACTGACATGGTTCACTGATTAGCCGGCCTCCTAGGTGTTTAAGTTCGGTGGTGTTCTTAGTTTGAAGAGGATGTAGCCCATCGATATTAACAATATCGATGGGGGTTTAAAATCGGCCAATTTTTCTTCGATTCAGGGTAATATCGACATGAGTTGGGATGGCCATCCTTGGACCTATCAACTTTAACAGTGTCAATACTTCTTGGCCCTCCATCATCACTATCGAACTTAGCATTATCGACACAAGATCAGCTCATGCTGTTCTTGTGTCGTAACTAACTGCCCCAGGTTGTACTCCTTCGATACTAAATCTGATGATAGAAGCGGACATGTCAACCCTTAATAGCTTTAATCCAAGTTCATCCAAGTGCTCTCAAGTCGGTTTTAGGCCCATTCCTCCGGTGGTGAGGGCTGGAACCGGGTTTTCAAGTTGAAGAAGACAATGAATAGTATAAACCCTACAGTACCGTACCTTCTCACTAAGATTCCGGTCAAAATACTTCGAATCCGCCCGATCCTTTGTGCTACCAGCTTCCTCTCGTCGAGACGATCGTTTCGATATATTATATTCGCGATTTGACGAAGATTTGAGCGAGTTATGGACGAATTTGTGGTGATGTTCTAGTGTGAGAAAGCTTAGACGAAATTTTTAGAGAGAGATGAAGATAGGGCTGCAATAAATGTGATTAAATGAAAGAAATAAGGGCTTTTATGCCCCGGTTGTTTCCCCGCGTATTCGGTCTTGCTCGGTGTCGTTTTCGCGTATTTTTATGTGCGCGTTGTTACGATTAAGAAATTGTTTATTTTGAATTGTAAAATAGTTTTATTGAATTGCTTTTGATGAGTTTCAAAATTGTAAAACGTAAAATAAAATTTTTACTTATTTTTACTTTTCATTCGTAATCAGACCATTAAACTAATATAATTACGTGTATACCCGTAATCACATACGTTTTTGGTCGTTTTTTGCGTATTTATTGATGTTTCCTCGTAATTATAAGCTCGACATTAATATAATTACGAATCGTCACCCATAATGATACTCAGTTTTGCTTACGCATTACGATTTGTTTAAATTGATTTGTTTCTCATACTATTCGTCATAACACTACGCACTAACACTATCCTATTACACCGAACACAGTATATGTATAGGGCATACGTAGAATCCAGCTACCTGCCTTATCAGCTGCCAGCCCACCACTGTTTCGATATAATAAAATATTGTTCTTGCCTAGCGTAATTGACTGTAAATAGATAATATATACTTGTTCCTAATTAATAAGATCCTATAACACACAAACATGAACATGAACATATGAATCACATAGGCACATTGACACATTGAACAAGAATCACACTGATATAAAGACTAATACGTACGCATTGTTCTATCCTGATCTATTGTAACATCAGTGCCGGAAACGTCACCGGAACAGTGATCTGAACAGTAACGTGAACAGTAATCAGGTACAAACAATACTAAATTCATTTCATGGCATGTTCATATCATACATTGTTATCATTTTGTGTTATCAAACAGCAAGTTTAGAAACAGTTAACAGAAACAAAGTTCAGAACTATGGTTCATCAGTCAGATAAATATCTGACATTTCAGAACCATCATGTGATTATTTGTTAGGATTCTATTAAGTATAAACGTAGGTGAGGCTTTACAGAACAAAACAACGTTGATGTCGTTACGTGAATGCTAAATTGACGGGTTATTAGTATAGGTGACGATCTGTACGATATATCTGAAAGTTTAACATTCTGAATGATATCCGATAATTAGAAAACCATATTGAAAAGTATAGTTATCGTCGTGTTCGTACGGGTGACGATTCGAACGAATACGCGCGACGAATGTACGATTCGATTTTAAACCGTAAATTAATTATTTCTGAAAATTTAAAATAAACAAGAGATATTTAGTTAATTTACTAGGAATAACCACCTAGAATAATTTTATAAATTCTATTTTATAACCGAGTCGTTTCGATACGAAAACGACGAGAAAACCGACATTTTACGCGAAATCACGCGAAACCGAACGAACCCGAACGAAACAGGGTATTTTCATCTCATTTAATGAGGCATTCAAAGCCTCATCTACCACCAACAACCAGCCTCTCTCTCTAGAAAATTCGGAGCTCTCTCTCTAGAACTTCCCACTCTCTCTCTAAGATTTCTCCCTCAATTCTTCATGAAATTGAATCATTTTGGTGTCTAAACGACCACCATAACTTGTAGATCACTAAAGTACAACGGATCTGAGCTTTTATCCAACCGATTCGAGGTAAAGATCAAGTTTCAGTTCGGCTTTTAGGGTTTTTGGAACCCTCATGATCGGTCACCCTTAGAACCGATTTTAGACCTCTTCAACCTCTAGGTTTCACACTAAATACACCTAGAATGATGTAGAAACAAGTTTTGTTTAAATGTCTGGCTGATTTCATCGAAATGGAGGGCTGCCTTGGTCAAATAGTCGATGGCCGAATGGGTTTTTCTTCTCAGCTCATCGAATGAGCCTGCACCCACATTCGGCCGAATGGATTGGGTTAGCCGACTAGGCCCATTCGCAGAACCAGCCTCATTCGACCAAGAATCCCTTTTGCTCGACTTTCCTCCGCCTAGACCTCATTCGGTCGGTTTTGTTTCGGTCGGCCCTCCTACGGCCAAGGCTCTTTCGTCCGACACAGCACCGAAGCAACCTCAGTCGGTCGGCCTAATCATTTGGTCGGCCCAGAAGATCTCTTTCTGCCCATTAGTCATTCGGTCGGTCCAGCCATTCTATCGGCCCACTCAGTCGGCCCAGCCTCTTTCGGCAAGGCCTCATACGGCAATCTTCATCCGGCCATAGTGGTTCGCCCGACCCATTCTTACATTCGATCGCAGGATGATTCGGCCAAGGCTGTTTATGTCGGGTGATGAATTGCATGGGGGTTAGCAAGTATGTGTGTGCATGGGAATGTGCATTAGGGTTTTGTATCCATGCAAACTCAACTTTGAGGTTTAATATAGAAATTCTTTCAAGAGAACATGGGGTAGGGTTCTTTAAAACATGAAATCTCATAACCAAAGGAAATTATATAAACATTGGAGAAATCAGAAGGGATCTAAATGATAACCTAAGGTGTTGGGTGTTGATTCAATTCTTAACACCTAGCCTTAGAAAAAGCTATAAAGACATACAACTAACCTAAATGGTTTTCATAAACTATCAAGGTTTAGTTAATCAAGGAACTAACACGAAATCGTTTAAAGATTCAAAGTCGAGTAATGGGGCCGAGGTTGGCCCAATGGGCTTAACCTAAGCTCACCAGGTTACTTAAATCCATCTTTTAAATAACTATATTTTAGTAAATGAAATGATTTATAAACTTTGTTAAACTACAATAAATTATGTTTTTCTAAACCTTTAATATAAAATGAAATAACTTAAGGATGTTTTAAATAAAGACTGTAAATTTAAAATCACGGGATAAGGGTTATTAATGGGTAATAAGTTAGAATAAGTTAGATGAAGTCTTCGAAACACGTTAGCAATCTAGGACACTTAGTTGCATACCGAGACCAAATCCTAGATACGACGACTACCGTATATACTTATTGTAATTGAATCTCTTAAAACAACTCAGGTACTGAAGATACTTAGGTTACAACAACGAGCGCGCATTTTGTGGTAATTCATTACAAAGCAACACTGGTGAGTTCATTGCCCCTTTTCTAAACATTTTTGTTTTAAAACGTGGGGCTGAGAAGCATGCGTAAACTATTTTTATTTAAATTGTTTTACGTAAATGCTTTTACTTATTATTGTTTTATATATATGCTTGTTTATAATCCTAGACTCCTGTCTAGGTAATCGTTATGCCAAATTAACTAACAAGTTAATTAAATTACTCTTGTGAGTAATATTTAAATTCTAAAACTCTAAGCAAACCTTTAGTCCATCGAGTTCAAATTCCAGAATCTAAATTCAAAGTGAAATCAAAAGAACCAAAGCTAAAGATCAAATGCAATGGGATCTAATCCAGTGTGTGATCAGAAAACTAAGGATCCTAATCAAAACCTATACTCATTGTGAAATCATGGAATTCTACAGATCAGAAATCAAGTGAATCATGGAAATCATAACCGTGTGTGAATCATTGAAATAATGAAATCATTATGATCTAATGCAATCATTAATACCTAAAGTAAGGTGAGTTGTCAGTTGTATGTAAATCGAGACAATGTGCAACACAGGAAAGTCTCTTCACAGTAGTAGACTCTTGAAGTCCAGCTACATGGGGAATAACCTAAACTATTTAAAGAAATCAAGGAAATCAAGAAGATCATAAAGCAAAGGATATCCTAAAGTCCCGACGCATACAGTAGACCGGTAGGTCAAGCTGATATGGGCATATCGTTAAAATCCCGGCACAACAGGTAGACTCCTTGTGGGTCATGCCTGATATGGGTCACGTGTGAGAGGGTACAACTTGGACAACCACCAACAACTAAGTCTAATTGATTGAGTCCAATAAGGCCCAATCATCATGTCTTAGTTGTAATTAAATGATTAATTATTAATTTAATTAACCATTTAATGTTAAGTTTCTACAACCGTTTTTGGGAAATCATGAAACATGGTGAACCCAGGAAATCAGAGTATTTCAAATTGTGGAAATCAAGCTTTTAACATAGAAGTGGGTGTAGGTAAGAATTCTTAATTATCGTTAATATCAATGTCCTATGTGGCTTAGTATGTGGTGGGATGGCGTCTGGGCGGGTCGTAGGCTCGACTCAGGGGTATGCCCTATACATAAGCATACCGAGCTGGATGATACAGGTGATGTTAATGAGGTTAAGGTTGTTACCGAAGAGGTTATCAATGTTATCATGTGTGTTTTAAACTGTTAAACAGAGTGCTTTAAATCTCGGATGATCATAGAAGGGAATGGTAGGTAAAATGCTTAATTATCATTAACACCAATGTCCTATGTGGCTTAGTATGTGGTGGGATGGCGTCTGGGCGGGTCGTAGGCTCGACTCAGGGGTATGCCCTATACATAAACATACCGACTGAATGATACAGGTGATGTTAATGAGGTTAAGGTTTTGCCTAAAATGTTCACAAATCTATTTTTCAATAACTAAAATACATGAACTCACCAACCATGTGTTGACTTGATCTTTTTGCATGACTTCTCAGGTGACGAACAGGTCAATTAAGAAGTCACTACTTTTGGACTAGGACTTCAGATAGAAGACTTTGTATGTTGGACCTGCATATTTTTGGAACATCAATACATAATATATTTTGTATATCTTGTGTAAATACAAGATAGAGATTTATGATATTGATGGTAGATTTACATTGTTAAATTATAAGCAATACTGATGTAATTTAACTTTGTAATTCTATTCTATTTAGCATTTCTCATTTATATATCATGTGCAATGTAAACAATCTGATCATCACGATTATCACTCACGATATCGCGCCCCGGGAACCTTCCGCCCGACGGGGGCGCCGATCCAACCCCGCCGGCTCGGGGTGTGACATCTATGACTATTATGATTACTATACAGATGTTACATCAACAAACCCCTGTGGTTGCTTCATGTACACACCTTCAGTGAGGTGACCATGTAGGAAGGCATTATTGACATCCAATTGATGGAGTTTCCATTGGTTAATCACTATTAGAGAAAAAACAATTCGGACAGTGGATGTTTTAACCACCGGACTAAAAGTATGTGAGAAATCAAGTCTAGAGATTTGACTAAAGCCTTGAGAAACCAAATGGGCTTTGTAACGCTCAACAGTGCCATCTGAATGATATTTTGTACGATAGAGCCACTTCGATCCCACAATGTTACCATTATCAGGACGAGGAACTAAAGTCCAAGTGTGATTTTGATTTAGTACATGAATTTCTTGTTGCATGGCATTTGATCATTTGGCATCTTTAATAGCATTTGTATAGGTCTTAGGATCAGATGAGGCAAATGGAGCATGATACAATGGGAGAGTTATGGTATGAGAAAGATCGGCTTGATGACGAGGCTTGAAGATACCGGCTTTAGACCGGGTAATCATAGGATGAGATGATAGTGGTGGTGGTGGGGGAGGTGGTGTTGGTATTGATGGTGATGGTGGATTGGAAGGTGGTGTTGGTTTTGAGGGTGATGGTGGATTGGAAGAAGAAGGGTCTGTTGTATATGAGGAGTTGGGGTTGGAAGGTGGTAAGAGTGTGGGTGAAATAGGGTTAGGTGTGGCTGTTGAGGAATCAGATGGGTTTGAGGAGAAGTCCATGCACAACGTGCATGGCAAGATATCAGGGGAATACTGTGGAGGAAAGGAATTAGAAGTGGGAGACAATGTAGAAGGATTTGCATGTGATGTATCAAGAAAAGTTAAAAGATCTAATACGGTTATGGGTGTAGTGGAAGAAGAGCTACCATATGGTAACAAATTTTCGTCAAACCGAGCATGTCGGGTTGCATAAACCCTAGAGTTTAATGGATCAAGACATTTGTAGCCTTTGTATTTTGAACTATACCCAATAAAGATGCATGGTAGGCTTCGCGGGGCACGTTTGTTTGGAGCATAGTCACAAAGTAACAGATATACGCGATGGCCAAATGTTCGAAAAGATGAGTAATCTGGTATTTTGTTATATAAAAGTTCAAATGGTGATTTGTTGTCAAGAGTTGTTGAAGAGCTACCATATGGTAACAAATTTTCGTCAAACCGAGCATGTCGGGTTACATAAACCCTAGAGTTTAATGGATCAAGACATTTGTAGCCTTTGTATTTTGCACTATACCCAATAAAGATGCATGGTAGGCTTCGCGGGGCAAGTTTGTTTGGAGCATAGTCATGAAGTAACAGATATACGCGATGGCCAAATGTTCGAAAAGATGAGTAATCTGGTATTTTGTTATATAAAAGTTCAAATGGTGATTTGTTGTCAAGAGTTGTTGAAGGTATACGATTGATGATGTAAAATGCCAAAGAAAATGCATCAACCCAGTAAGTTGGTGGTAATTTTGCATTGAACAACATAGCCAACCCGGTTTCAACAATGTGTTGATGTTTCCTTTCCACACGACCATTTTGTTGCGGTGTATAAGGACATGATAAGCGATGTAATGTCCCATTTTGTTCAAAAAGTGTTTGAACCCAGTTGTTTACAAATTCCTTCCCACCGTCACTTTGAAATATTTTAATTTTTCTTGAAAACTGTGTTTGGACAAACGCCATGAATATGGAAAAAGCTTCATAAAATTACGATTTTGCATGTAATGGATATAGCCAAGAAAACCGAGAAAAATCATCAATGAAAATCGCATAATACGAATAATTTGCAATGGATTTAACTGGTGCCAGTCCCCATAGATCACAATGAATTAAGTCTAATGGTTGTAAAGCACGTTTATCATTTTATCAAACGATAGTCTTTTGGCTTTAGTTAATTGACACGGAGAACATAACCCCGGTTTAGGCAAAATAGATGTAAATGATAAATATCCAAGTCAATTTAATAACATTATAATATCAAAAGAAACATGGCCCAATCTTGAATGCCAAACTTCATACGATGCTTTAGGACAAGAAGACGAGGCAACCAAGGTATCATGATTATTGTGCAATACATAGAAACCATCTTCACGGCATCCCCGAGCTAGAACTTGCTTGCTTTGGCGATCCTAAATGTAAAAATAATACATCCACATTATTATCTTCAGTTAATTTGCCAACGGATAATAAACTTTTAGTAAGATGTGGTACCACCAACACATTTTGTAATTTAAGAGAACCACAAAGTTGAGTGTTACCTATGTTAGTAATAGAAAGGGGTTGCCCATTACCAAAGAAGACCCGTTTGTTACCTGTGATTTTTGTAGGATGCAAAATTGTATCAGGAGAATTTGTCATGTGATCTGAGACACGAATCGACAAACCAGTCAGGTCCATTGATGTTGCATTGGGCTTAAGAAATGCACTCGCAATGTTGTGTCAGTCGGAGAAGCTGCTTTGGCATATGAAGCAAGGCTAGGACATCCATTTGCATAGTGTCCTTGAGTACGACATAATTGACAGTGGGGTGTTCTTCAGGTTCGGTTAGTATTGAAGCCATAATATTGAGTTGGTGATCTAGATTGACCACGGGTTTTAATGCCACTACGAGTAGCAACCATGGGTTTCTGGTGTGATGTTTGAGCAATGAAAGCGATTGATGTAGAGGAAGCAGAGCCTTGGAAACTTTTAACAAACATTTCATGGCCTTCTGCCATGGCAATTACATCAGTAAAGGAAGGGATAGGACGTACCATACGCACTGAAGCAGAGAAACCTTCAAAGGGAAGGCCTAAACCACCTAAAAACAGATGAAGTTGTTCTGTGGGATCCATGGCATGGTTGATAGCATGAAGTTGGTCACAGATTGCTTTGAAGGATCTTCCAAATTACAGATTTTTCTCCTTTGGTAATTAGTCTAATATGATCTTTTAGATTTTGTGCCCGTTCTGTGGATGGATTGCAAAACGCGGCTTCGAGAGCCACCCAAATATCACGAGCTGATCTCAGACCAATAGAAATGGAGACTGCCTCCTCAGACAGAGATGCATTTAGCAGTATGATAGCACGTTGATCAGCTGAGAACCAAGTTAGGTAAGCCAGATTGGTAACATCCTTTTCTCCCTAAGAGATGATTGATGGGGGGGGGGGGACTGATTTCGTGCCATCTACATGATCGAGTAGATTCTGATATCTTAGAAAGGGAAGCATTTGGTTCTTCCAGGAAAGGCAATTGTTTGAGGAAAGTTTGATAGCAAGCATATGAGCTAAATGGAGGGAATCGATAGTGGCAGCCATGGGAGAAGAGGGAAGCAGGTTCTAGAGATGAAAGAGATGGAGAGAAGGGGATGTGATTTTTGGAAGAGAGAGAAAGAAGAATGGGAAAGGTAGGAGATGAATTAGGGAAGCTCAATCACTTGGCTGATACCATATGAGGATTTAATTCATAGAATACCTAATCTCCTAAATTGAGGAGATATATATACACACACACACGCACACACACACACACGTATAAATACAAATGAAAGAACATAAGTTACAACATTAAATAAATCTAGAATAATCCTATCTAATAATTAAAATTAAAAAACATCGTCATTAAAGAGTTCGAAGGTACAGAGTGCATTTTTGTTTAAAATTTCTGAGCTTCACACCAAGCGGGAGTCAAGGGGGTCACACACCCTTGTGGGGTCCAAGGTGATAGTCCGGCTGGCCATTCAGTAGGCATGGGTCATGGGGGCAACGGCCGTTGTAGGGTTCGGTGCAACGCCCCGAAACCTAAACGATGCTAAGTTTGTATGACCAAAATTAACTTGATCCGAGGGTTTAACCACTAATAACTACCATTTTGCTTGCTAAGTTTATATGATCGAAAAGTGATTTTAACACGATCATATAGAAATATAATCATTGATTATCGAGACTTCTCTAACAAAGATCACTTGACTCAATTAAGTTGACAAATTGCTGTGAAAGTTACATTAAGAATTCACTCTTAAAAATTTTAATGGGTTCATCTCATGATTCTCCCTTAAAATATTAATGGGTTCACCCTATTGTTTAACTCTTTCGTAAATTTATTTTTCTGCTAACGAGTAGAAGCGCGATGAGTTTTTGTGAACCCATTTCCCTCTACCTACATCTGCCCATGACAACAACACGTACCCAGTGTAATCCCACATTGTGGGGTATGGGAGGGAGAGATGAATACATACCTTACCCCTACCCTAATGTGGTAGAATCTGCTTCGTGGGAGACCCCTTGCTCAAAAAAAAGTTTTCAAAAAATGCATAGTACAAGCATAAGCTGTGACAATTGCAGTTGAGAATTACGTCATCAATGACGTGAGCACATTTGGTTGTTCTAGAAATCCACGTCAATTTGATGATTGTAATTATTACAGGTTGATAGTATGCGAAAAATGATGAACGTAGGCGAAAACCGTGCGCGAAACGGAGTTACGGATTGTACGGAATCGCGAAACGAAGGATATCAAAAAAAATTGAGGAATTGGGGGCTGGGGCGGTATGCCCCGGGCCACACGCCCACCTGGGGCGGTGCGCCCGGCGAGTCTGGAGTTGGTGGATGAGGTTAAAAGGATCAGAACGCATGGGGAACATCACATTCTTCTTCCTCTCGACTTTGTTCAACATCCAGACAAAAAATCAGCCTTCTAACACATCGAATCTCCATTTCAAAGGTTTCTAAACATCCCGATCGCGCTAGGGAACGTTTCTGCAAGCCTTGATCGTCGTTTTACGCCCAGAAATCCGTCAGATCAGGTAATGGTTCATTTTAACCTTCTAGTTTGATAATGATTGATTAGATCTTGATTTTGAATGTAATGAGATAGTTAGGATTGTTGATTATTTCCTAGATGATGGCTAGGATTGATTATAAACGAAGAACTCGATGTTTTAACGGGTAAATCCTTCTTTTGATCCGTTGTAATGCCCGGTTTGCATGAAATTATAACTATGATTATAATGGTTTAAACCATTTGATTGTGACAATGTAGGTGATTAGTTTGATTAATCTTTGAAATGCAAGGTTAAATCCAAGTGTTTCAAACTAATCACAATCATTAACATACTCATTGGAACGATTATCTGATGTTTATGATAACAGTCAGATTAGTATGTTAAACATGGTTATTAAACTTATTCTAATGCTACATTGTGATATTTCATGATATTTGGGTAGTCAATAACAAGGATTGATCATTCCTAAGCCATTAATATGTCTAGAAACTGTTTTAGCATTATAATCAACAACATTAACTATTTGGTTAACCCGAGATTATTCTGGTTAATCAAGTGTGTCATCAACCTTATATTAGGAACTTAATTCAATGTAGGTTCCTACATTATCATACATTGTATGATATAACATTAAATTAACTAATTAAAAACCTAATATCGGTTTGATGACTTTCAAGGCAATGTCTTTGACAGTGAACGTTCAGAAAGATCTAATCAGTAAGTTAAAACATAAATAACTCATAAAACATAATCAGCTACTTCTGAGTTATTAGGTGAATTTCGTACAACCCCTTTTCTTTTTAATCTTTTACAAACATAGGGGTATCACTGTGGAACTTTTCAGAACTATATGATATGTGTCACTGTTATATACGTGATTTCATGTGATTCGTTGAGAACTTGTGAATTTCATGGGATTTTGCCTGTAGAACAGAACCCTATCACAGAACTTATAAGTCCTCATTTTCGAACTGTATCTAGTGAACCCGTGTGGGGCCGAACAGAAAACAATGATAGTACTATCGGCTGACAACCCATTTGCCGGGATCTTGCAACTCCCCTTGGTGTAAATGTTTGTTATCTGTTTCCAGAACTTCTTAATGTAGTGATAGACATTAAGACAATGAGGCACTAAGATATGTACAGACGGGTAGTATCTTTATAGAACGAGAACAGAACGTCTGAAAGGAACTAGATACGGGTCCCATGGTTATCTTGAACTGAACATTGTGAGAACTTGTATTGCATATCATATTGTTGAACATGAACTTTACGAACTCACCAGCTTTGTGCTGACGTTTTAAATCTAAACATTTTGCAGGAAGACAGTGACCATCGGGTGAGGATGCACTTCATACGTTTGTAATTAAATAAATTAGATAATGTAATTAACTTAGTTATATACTGTGATGTTGGTTTTGATTACGAAATCCTTGTAATATAATTACTTTAAATTAATCTGTGTGCTATGATATTGGATCAAGTAAGTCACACCTCATCTCTAAGACATCACCACTATGCTTCTGCAATCTTCTCAGTGACATCATCAACAGGTGACGAGAGGTGGGGGTGTGACATAAGTATACACAAGCAAGCAAAAATGGTGCATAAAGATGCATAGTAGATCATACTACATAATGCATGGTATACTGTTATTATTCGTAAGTCCCATAGTGAGATCAAAATTAGTAAACTATTGGTATCATGCCTTGGGTGCCTGTTTTATATTGCTGAGATATCACCTAAGATGGTGTGCGTGGTATGGAAATCTAGCTCATGAAAACTAGCCTGTTTATAGATAAAGATGGTTTCAGATTAGTGACTATAAAGGATAACATTTTTGACGTCAAGGTGATAAATTGACCAAGAGTTAGAAACACCAACATGTATAGTTGTTCTCATGGTTGTTAGTTTAACCACCAAGCTAAATGTCTCTCCCTGTTTAATCCCCACTTGTTGAGGCCTACCATCACAAACAAGACAAGTATTATAATGTTAAGGGACCCATCTGTAGGAGTTGGGCTCACATTTTTTATTATAAAACGGTAATAAAATATACATAATAACGATATGCTCGTTATTAGTAGGAAATAATCTAGTACAATACCAGTTACACTATTAAAATAAAAGAATATAAATTACTAATTTATATACCAAACTTATTTTGATCTATGTCTTCATTGGGTACTCTAAATAGCCTCCTTGATTAGAGAATGATTAATGCTGAGTCTTCAATCAAGCATCTAGACGAGTCGGCAACAAATGATTCAATACGCTTATGTCTTCCACCTATTCTTCATTGACATAGAATAAACATGCTGATGATTATGGTTGAGGCACGTATTCAATACGCTTCCCTTAAAACAGATTTCACGCCTCTTCTCAAGACGAACGCGTCTGTCTCCCAGGGTACAACAAAGGAAATAATATGGGTACTGTCGAAGATGGTTCTCACACTCGAGGCAGCTCTAGGTATAGTTGTGTGTAATATATGTAGAAAAAGAATAAGTTATTGATAGAAGTCGTGAGTAATCCTCTCAAGATTTGTCATGTGAATGTGTGTATTGTTGAATTCCTTCTCATACAAAATGAACTACTAAATTTCACATATATATACACACAAAGATGAAACTTATTCAACCCAATTTAGTATTGTCATAAACATTATAATAATATGTCATAAACATGACAATTAACATGTCATAAACAAGATAATAACATGTCATAAACATGACAATTAACATGTCATAAACAAGATAATAATATGTCATAAACATGACAAATTACTTGTCATAATTCTCACATTCCAACTATACAACTTTAAGCATCGATATCTCATTCATCTTAGCTATATTTTGGACATGGTTTGGTTCATTTTGATACTCTCATATGAACACAAACCCATAGATAAATACTTATATAACACATATATAAATATAATTATTTTGGTCCAAAGTCAGTGAAAATACATTTCACAAATAATTTTTCCAACACCATCATCATTAGCTAATGAAGTTTAATAAGTTTCATCCAAGAGGTGTATTGGTTACTCTCCATCTAAAGTCTAAATGGGATGAAATTTTGGTAAATCAAAGAGATACCCTAATACCATAATAGAATTTGGTTGATAGAATGATTTCCCTTTATCAATCAATCCCTACGTAAATATATCTTGAAAAAGGATCCCTATTTGGGTGTCGTCATACCAAGCCGTTGAAAAATTTTAGGATTTGATAATCACTCTATTTTATAAGATTGTTTTGAATGTTCAAAACCTGTCTTGAGGAAGATGTTTTAAAGATCATTTAACAATTTTATTCTTTCTTTGACGCGTGATAAAACTTCGCGTTAGTTTATACAAAGTGTGTTTAAAAAGCTTTAAAAAGATATAGTCTTATAAGTCATCTTAAGCGCAATCTAAACAAGCATTTACATCTAACATAATTTATATTGTATACACAAGAACATTTAGCAAGTTGTTGACTTGAAAAATCAAAGCCAACTTGTTTGATTTGCAGATACATGGTACAATGATTCCTAATCAAGCCATAGTCGATCATGATTCATTTATTGCCCAGATCTTCGTATTTTAAACAAGTCTTGACATGGTTTGTAGTCAGATCGTCATCAACTGTATTTCTTCAGCTTTTAGCTTTGTTTGAGTTGGCCAATCTTTGTACCCTTATTTAACAACAAAGGTTGATTCCGCTCATCAATCTCAATATAACTAGTATGTTACTAAATCTTGCATTGACTATGTAACTTTCGCCCATTATTTCTTAATTGTCCCAAAATGTGAAATCCATGTTATGGTTAACATATTGGTAAACTATGATCTAAAATGCTTATGTAAGTATTTGTGTTAAAAAATGCATTTATTTAAGGATTCATTAAATTTGCTTTCATTTTTTAATTTAAAAGGTTCCTAAATCATGATTAGTATTGTGTGCTTATTTTCATATATGCCTTTAATTGCTACATGTATCATGTGGCCGGTGACATGCACACTTGTGAAGCTCGTTGCTAATGGATGTGTTGGGTCTCTAATTAGAGGATTAATTAATAAGAATTGATGGAAACATATCAGAGTAGAGATCTCTAATTAGAGGATTAATTAATAAGAATTGATGGAAACATATCAGAGTAGAGACTGTTGAATACTCAGTGGATCTAAACACAATATAAAATCTTGTAATTCTAAATTGTCATTAATCGAAGAACTCGAACTATAACTTTCTTTCAGTGAAAATCGGAACAAAATGTATTTGAGAACGCACTTGAATATAAGTAAGTTTTTTTTGATCGGCGAATGTCTCAATCGTGTGAACCCACTATTTCCAGGCCATATCACCAAGGTCTAGTTACCTAAACCTTCCATGAGCCACCACAACCACCTAGGAGGAAACCCCACTGGGAAAGTAAGTAGAGACTAAATATTCTACTATGTAAAACCTAAAAAGTATCAAGATAATATATACTAATAAATAAGTAATTATAAACATAAGAGGAATTACATATTTCCTTATTTAAATTTGTAAAATTGTATATTTTTTCAAAAACACGAGTTTTTAATTGTATTGTATAAAATATTTTTAAACATAATAATTTAGAAAATTATACAGGTTTAAGTTTGTATATGTTATATATAACTTCAAAGGTTTCAAATGTGAAAAGCGTAGCCAATGTGATTTGCTTGTTTAATGAAACTAGTTTGCACTTTCTTATTGTATTAGCCTAGTTACTACTCGATTAAAAACATTTTTTAAAATCTTTAAGTTTATTCACAAAACATTAGAAAACCAATAAATATCTATTTCAACAAGTTTTTTTTAGAAGAAATCAAGCAATTGACAAACAAAATAATTGACTCCACTAACTCGTACTAAGAAAAAACGTTAGTTTATTTAAAGTGTAAAATGCCGAGATGATGTATGTGGTTTGCTAGTATATCACTCTTAATTCTTAGGTTTGATAAATTACTTATATGATATCAAACTTTAAACATTTGAAGCACATATAATTTTTATTTGAGAGTAATTTTGTCAAGTATGTGTGGTAAGTTGATAACGTAATGGTTGTATGTTTTACAAATTTCTAAAGTTTGAAATCATATGTGTAATTTATGAAACTTAAAGAATAAAAATAAAATAATAAAAAACCACAAAAATCATATCAGTACTCTTATTTAAAAGTAAAAGAATTTTTACATATATCGTCCCAGCTTCATCCTGTTAGCTAATAATATCTTAAATTTATTTGTTATTTTCCTTCTCTTTGTTTCTTTATTATAATCATTACTGTATACTGATAGCATTACATGTTCCCACAAATTCCTTCATGCGTTTTGTCCTTTTTCGAGAGAAAAAAATAGAAAATTGCAATATTAAAATACATAAATAATTAAATATGCAAATATTTGTATCCATCTTTCGTATTACGGCTGTTCAATGCTTCAACTGGTCATTCGGGGTCAACATGCATTATTATATTCGAACCAGTACTTATACGGACCCATTTAGCCCGACTCCATAAATCCCAATGAAACAGAGACCGTATTCAACTCGTCTTCGGCTTAAACCGACTCATCACTAGAAAAATATTTTCCTTACATTGAATAATTTTATAACATTTTTTTATAAAAAAAACTCAAATAACATGTTAATATTAATAACAAATTGTGCAAGTATGAAGTAATATTGTACTAAACTTAGATTGGTGGCAAAGATGAACACTGTCCCTGGCCTATGTTAGGGCTGTAAAAAGTGGCAGATCCGGTAAATTATTCAGTTGATTCACTTACCATTACATTTTTTTTTGAACAGCTAAACAAGTCCTCGGATCCAACAACCCACGCGCTGGGACCACAGACCGCTACCAACCTCCGGAAACAATTATAGCCGGACGTTGGCGAGTGCCGAATCGAGGAACCGCCACACCATCTAGGAAGAAACTCACACTGAGAAAACCCCCTAGCTCACCCAGAACATTTTTTGCTCTAGGCGAGACTTGAACCCAAGACCTACCATTACTTGTGGTCAAGAAGTACCACTAGGCTATAAGCCCAATGATACTTACCATTACATAACACATGTTTAATGAATGTGAATTTAACCGTAAACACCTCATACGTGACACATACGTCATAACACTTTTGCTCCCATTTAAGTGACTCATAACATATAGCTGGTATACCAAAATAATAATAATAATAATAATAATAATAATAATAATAATAATAATTTATAAATTATTTACGAATATAATTGAAAAGCATAAATTGTAGAGATTGGACACTTTGTTGAATCATGGAAAGAATAAATCTTGGTATAAAGTATTCCAAACATCCAACATGTAGACATATAGTTACAGGTCCTCTTTTATGTCTCTCTTGATCTATAAATACACACAAACATTAACCCACCATCTCTACAATGTTTCATTAAACTCAAATAAATTATATACATTTTTTCTAGAGAGAGAGAGAGAAAGTAGAGAGAGAGAGTAAGAACCGCCATGGATGAAGGCCATGAGAAGGTGGTGGAGACTGTTCTTGCAGGAAACTATGTTGAAATGGAGGTTGAAGGGAAACCTAAAGACGTTAAATCCACCATATCCAACTTCTTTTGGCATGGTGGTTCTGCATATGATGCTTGGTTTAGCTGTTCATCAAACCAGGTATATATATATATATATTATTTTTATAAAACCCGTTCGATACATATATGATTTATTATCGTATCAAAACACCATAAGCACAGATGATGGTTATTAGTTTATGTGATTCATCGTATGCGAATCACATAAACGTATTTAACAACACAACTAGAAGCATTGATGCGTAACTTGACAACAAATTTGTCATCCATAAAATTAAAAAAAAATCAATTTTTGTCACCAAACTAGTCTTTAGTAAGGGCAAAGTTGTCATAAAAAGGCAACTTTCAGCATTATCTTTTATTAAATTGGGTTTATTTATAAAAAAAATGTATGTTTTTGAACGACTTGGACACAAACACTCTAGACGAAATTTAAACCGTTCTCATAAATTTGTTGTTTCCGAACCCACACTAGGAGGAACCCTACAAACGAGTTTGTTCACTTAAATCATGAGATGTATGTGTGATGTGTCTATGACTTTATACGGGTTTGATGACGTGTCACGATCTTATTCGTACAGGTGGCACAAGTGTTACTGACACTACCATACTCATTTTCACAACTAGGAATGCTCTCAGGGGTTTTGTTTCAAATCTTCTATGGTTTGATGGGCAGTTGGACTGCTTATCTCATAAGCATTCTCTATGTTGAATACAGAACTAGAAAGGAAAGAGAGAAGGTTGATTTCAGAAACCATGTCATCCAGGTACAACCTCTCAATGCATGTCTATGCATCTACCACTTGTACATCCAACCTCATGTTATAAGGGCTTGTACCTCGTGCTATATAACTTGTACCTTATGTTGGATGTGTTTGACCTTTCATGTTGACTACTTGTAGTGGTTTGAAGTTCTTGATGGGTTGCTTGGAAAGCATTGGAGAAATGTTGGTTTGGGGTTTAATTGCACATTTCTTCTCTTTGGATCTGTGATTCAACTCATAGCTTGTGCAAGGTACAACTCTTTAAACGTAATGTACAAGTCAATAAGCTATTAGAACAATTTGTTCGTCTTCTAAATGTGTTAGTTATTCGTCAAATGGAAGATGTTGCTTTAACCGTGAACCGCGGTTGCAAAGCCATATGACTTATAATTATTTAGTTCGATGAAACAAGATGTTGATTAAGACATATAACGATTGCGATGCAATGTAATGTGAATAATGAAAACGAGACGTGACACATTAGTGTCACAAGTATAGTCATAATGGCCCATATGCACATGTTGTTTGTACTTGATATGTTGTTTTTTGTACATTTCATCAATACTTTATAACAAATTAATGATTCATGCAGCAATATATATTACATAAATGACAACTTAGACAAGAGGACATGGACTTACATATTCGGTGCATGTTGCGCGACAACAGTATTTATCCCATCGTTTCACAACTACCGGATTTGGTCGTTTCTAGGATTGATTATGACTACTTACACTGCGTGGTACCTAACTATCGCATCACTCGTCCATGGGCAGGTTTTTATTTATTTATTTTTTTGCTATTAATTTATGTTTAACGACTTATACGTCATGCATTAGTTTTGGTTAAAGCACACCAACATGTCGAATCAAATATCAAAATGTTACAATAATTAGTTTATCGATCAACCCTTAGCTTTCTAAATTTAATACAACTTTTATAACTCTTTGGTAATAATATTTTACACAAACTTTACTTAGGTCCGTATATTATTAACTACAATAATAGGGAATGCTCACTTTTGTAATACACGTTGTAAAACATAGAGATGTTGAAGATGTTTGTTTAAATTAAACTATAGGGGGTTAAATTGTTAATTTTGTAGGTAGAAGGGGTGAAACATACAGGTCCTGCAAAGATGGTTTTATACTTCACGGGGGCTACAAACATTCTCTACACGTTCGGGGGACATGCTGTCACAGTGTAAGACAACCCCCCTGTTCTTTACCTTAATTCCAAAAGTTACCCCCATATTTATATTCGATTTAAATGTTTATGACTGTCGTCTATCATGACTCGTGCTTTGTATGTGGGCGTTATCAGCATGTTGATAACAACATGAGCATGTTTGCTTTTAACTTTTTTTTTTTCTTTTCTCTTTTCATCCTTTCACTTGTTAAAAGAATCTTTTTTCATGATGAACTTGAAAAAATTTACAAAAAAGTACTCATTTTAAATATAGTAAAACATTTTACTTCAAATTATATTTAACCAAGTGAGGAGCCGATTAAGCCTGGCAAAATGTGTTGCCTGGGTTGGGTTGGATAACAGGTCAGTTAGGATGGGCTTAACCAAAATTGTTTTGGGTCTAGGTCACTTGTTTTTAAAAAAATCATTTAATTTAAGTTAAAATGAGTTATAACGAAACAAATAGTTTATTTATAATTTTATCATCAAATATATTATTTATAATTTTTATCTGTTTGAATATATATATATATATATATTCTATTCTCTTAGTTTAGGTTACCCGTATTGTGTTAAGGTGTTACTCATTTCAACACTTTCTATGTTATAATGTTATCATTTTAACCTAAAATAAAATTATTGCTCACCCATCACAACTTATTTATCTTGTTTTGAGTCAACATTGTCAGGTCTTGAGCACCGGTTAACATTTTACGTGAAAGTAAACTTTATTTGAGATTTCCAAATATGGGTTAACCTATTTTTTTAAGTATTTTTATGGATGAACATAATTATACTTAGGCTGGGTAACATGAGACTTGTTGAAGGCTTGATCGTAAGCAAAGAGTTGGTTAAGGTAAAAAGAAAAAGAGAAAAATGTGACTAGTTGGAGTTTTGTGTTTAGCCGACGATGGTCACTTGCACCCCATCACTCAATGATCACTCCCATGTTTATTGGATGCGGGCGCTACATGAGAGTGACAAGGGACATCATGCTTAAGTCATCCTCTTATTACATATAGTTTTACGGGGACCTAATTATGTGATAAAATAATTAGAATAATTAGCTTGAAAAATCATAACTATTTTTTAAGAACGGTTAAAGAGAGATTCACTATTTCACTATCTTGCATAAACGAAGTCTTATAATACATTAATGTTCAAACTAATATTGATAAATTTATAAATTTGTGTTCAAGTCAAACAAGCTTCTATCTTTATAACCATTAAAGTGCTGATGACAAGTTCATAAAATACCATATTTTATAATTATAAAGTTAAATATACAAACCTTGTAGTAATATCATGAAAAACAGTTACCTTCTTTAAATATATATATTTTTTAAATTTTAATATATATATATTTTTATTTTATTGTGAAAACGACTTGGGCTTTTGTTTGTTTCAAAGACATGTTCTGACCCAATGAATATCAATACTACTATAAGATTCCCAATATTTTGCCTAGTCTCTATCTTAATCACTGTGCACTCGCCCACACTTGTGCATAACTCTTCTCTGAATCAATGACAGTTTAAACATGTTCAATTACATCAATACCCCTTTTATCAAGCATGGGCGACATAAAGTCATTCTTTTCTGGGACACCCTTTTCTGTCTTTCACTTGGTGGCATCATTTTAAAGCATCATACATGCTACATTTTTTTTTCTTTACTTATATTTAAAGAAACTTTAGTTTGTTTTACATGTGAAGCATAAATAATTGTCATTCAAGTATAAATGATAATTATGCTAACTAAGTATGTTTTGAACATGTATGATTATCACTTACACTTGTGTGATAATTCTCACGCAAATGTTATAGAAAACATAGGATAATCACACAAATACTACATTCGCACGTGAAACAAAATTTGTATACGAACTGACACATATACACACACAAATATATACACACATATATACATGTATAGGGATTTAATTTGTATCACGTGTTTTTATTAGTTTAAAATTAAAGTAGAAAAAGTTACGTTTATGATTTTTAAATTATATGGTTATTTTGTTTTTTGTTATCAACGACTTATTTGTTTTCATTTAAATGTGTGCGTATGTATATATTGCTGGCTTTTAAACAAATTAAAGCTTGAATTCGATATCCATTATGTTTTAATTGGAACAAACAAACAAAAAAATGTGAGCCCATGAGTGCATTTGATAAGTACAAATGAGCCCAAAGTTTTGGAACAATAAAATTTAAGCCCATTTGCTAATGAGGATTATGGATTATATGAAATTAACGAGTATAAATTAATGGAGATTATTCTTGTGTTAACAGGGAAATAATGCATGCGATGTGGAAACCGCAAAAATTTAAGGCGATATACTTATGGGCTACCGCGTACGTGCTAACGCTTACGATTCCATCTGCTGCCGCGGTTTATTGGGCCTTTGGCGACTCGTTACTCAATCACTCGAACGCTTTTGCCCTTCTCCCTCGATCTCCTTGGAGGAACATGGCCGTAATCCTTATGCTTATTCACCAAGTATGCTATTATTCAAAAAACCGTTCGTGAATCATATGATGGAAAGTTTGCTTATGCTTGTTTATTTTTTAACCGCACTTAAACGAATTTTTTTAAACATGTCTAAGTGGGTTTCTTTGATATTTAAACTTAACTTACACACATGAACAAGCCTAAATTTTGTATAAGTTTTTAATTCATTTACAACTCTAATATCAGATTTTGTGTTTAAGCAATCACTCATTTTCTTTTTCGAAAATGTTCACATTTGTTGGTCTTTTAGTTCCATAAAGTTGTTGAACTAGAAATGTGATGTGAATTTGATTTTATTGCAGTTTATAACGTTCGGGTTTGCTTGCACCCCGTTGTATTTTGTGTGGGAGAAAGCAATCGGGATGCACGAGTGCAAGAGCATGTGTAAACGGGCTGCAGCGCGATTGCCTGTGGTCATCCCCATATGGTTTCTCGCGATCATCTTTCCGTTCTTTGGACCCATCAATTCGACCGTTGGATCGCTTCTTGTTAGTTTTACTGTCTACATCATCCCTGCTCTTGCTCACATGTTCACTTTTCGATCGGCTGCTGCTCGAGAGGTATCAATTCAATTTCTTCCCACAAATCTTATAGTGTATAACGGTTGCAAGACATTGCAGATTGGGTAACTCGTTAAAACTGATCATTTGTTTGTATGAGTCAATACAAGCCCAATTGATTTAGGTTGGGCCACAATTTTTTTAATTTTTTTTATTTATGATTACAAATAATGTGCCTAGTTAAAAAAATTGCTTAGCAACTTTTAACCTGTTTGTCCATTTGACCTGCTCTGCTTTCAGTTGAACACTTCTAAGTTTCCTTTGACCATTTAACACGTCTAACCGATTCAAACTGGTGATGCAGAACGCAGTGGAGCTACCTCCAAAGTTTCTTGGACGATGGGTCGGAGCATACACGATCAACGTCTTCGTAGTCGTGTGGGTATTCATTATCGGATTCGGGTTTGGAGGTTGGGCAAGCATGACCAATTTCATACACCAAATCGACACATTCGGACTATTTACCAAGTGCTATCAATGTCCACCTCAACTGCCTCCTCCGCCGCCACTGCTCAATGCAACCGCTCCTACATCTTCTCAGGCGAACACTACTCACCTCCAACTACTCTTTCACTACCCTTGAACAATCAAACTTGAATTCCACCAAGAAGCTTTTGTGTGATCAGCTTTTATTGTAGCATAGAAAATATTTGGAATTAATTTATGAGAAATTAAATATTGTTTTGATATTCCTTGTAATATTTGTTGTGGTTTTGGTTTTGTAGCACATCATACTACACCATATGCAATGGCATAGAGAGTTCTCATATTAGATGCATGTCATTGCGATCTTATGATCATAACACATCCCCAAATCCAAAAACACACTTTACCCGGGTAATATCTTTTTATTTGAAAATCAACTGTAGATAACTAGTTTCAATAGCAAAATTACACAATATCATGTATAATGTCACATATTAAAACAATTAATATACAATTTCAATAATAAATTACCAAAAAAAGTGTACCTTTGGATCAAAAGAGTAGGGGTGTTCAAAAAAATCCGTATCCGAATCCGAAATATCCGCAAAATCCAAATCCGAAATATCCGAAAAAATCCGATATCCGGAAGTTCGGATATCCGAAACTTCGGATTCGGATACCTATTTTGAAAATTTTCGGATAGTTCGGATATCTGATATCCGAAGCATATTTTTCGGATATTTTTTCGGATATTCGGATACTTTTTTCGGATAATTTTTCGGATATCCGAATATTTTTCGGATATTTTGGATAATTTTCGGATATCCGGTTAATTTTCGGATATCCGAAATATATATTTTTTTAATTTTTTATTATTTTTTTCTGATTTCGGATATCCGAAAATGAACACCCCTACAAAAGAGTAAGTATATCTGCACATAGATTTAGAGCATTAAAATATTAAGGAAATGCACAGATGTGACCTAATCGAGTAATCAAATGATAAAAAGAAAAAAAAAAGATTAGAACATAGAGAGATATTAATTAAGAGAGAAGAAAAACAAACTAAAATAGTTCAACAACAGTTTTATAAAAATAACAACACATGAGAATAGGGGCATTTCTACTAATTCCCTTTATTTTCCATCATATGCCAAATTAAAATCTTACTTCTCTAATAAATCAAGGTTTTCTAAGGACACATGGCGCATCCATAGAGCACCTTGCACTTATTTTCCCGCCTAAAACATTTTATCTTACTTCTTACTTAACTGATAAATAAATGTTTCTAAGGACACTTGGCACATTCGTAGAACACCTTGATATTTTTTTCTCGCCTCTCTCTCCTATAAATATAGTATATATTAAATATTAAATATACTTTTAACACATTTTAAAATTAAAAATAAGACCTTTTCAAAATAATAAAAATATTTTAATATTAAAAACACGCACTTTTTTAATAAAAAAATTATTATGAAATATAGAATTTTTAAAGATAGTTTTGCAAAATGAAATATTTAAAAAACAAACTTTGAAAAAATTAATGTTTAAAAAAATAATATAATTATTTTATTTTCTAATCTATGAAATTATATTTAATCATATTTTATATTAAAAATTCTTCTTATATAATTTAAATTTTTATTAGTAGTTAATAATATTTTTTATTCATCTCGTGTAATACACGGGATGCTAACCTAGTATATAAATAAATAAAAGACATAACCCATTTTCATGCATGGTGTTAAGAACATGCATGGCTCCACCCACCCACCCACATGCATGATTCACTTCATTTGGCTAAAGGATATGCGCCCATAACAATCCACCCTAATCAAACTCATCATATCCACTAGGTCCAAGGAGAAAGTTAGGATAGGTCCGAAATTATAACAACCTAGTATAAATAATTATCAGTGGTTAGATTTACAGGCGAGCAGATCCGCTTTTTGTTGCCGCTAATGAGGTGTCTCTGCTAATAGTGTATCCGCTAATGATTTTTTTCTTGTAGTAGGAGCTTTACCAACACACTTTCTTAAAAGACTCACGTGAAATAAGTACATATGATCTGTAAGCAATTGGACTAACCTTGTTAAAAAAAAACTTGAATGGACCAAAAAATCGAGTGGTATGTAGACTTGGCCAAGAAGATACTCGCCATACTTGGACTGCAGATATGGTTATTTTAGATAAACCAAGTCTACATCCAAGGACGGCTCACGATAATTAAAAAAAAACCCTATCTTAGGACTTCAAAAATCCAAGAGCCTCAAATTTTCTAGAGATAGCATACCCTACTTGTTCACCTGTGTCGGTTTGGGGTATGGTCAGTTCACCGGGAGGATCGCCCTCCCAATTCGAAGTTTTTTCCTGGAAGTTTCAACCATGTTGACTATGACAACAGTCACAACTATAAACAGACTCACGACTATGGCAGGGTGGTACTATGTACTCTCTCGCAACCCCTACTCTAATCAAAAGACTAAAGGCACCTACTTAAGATTTTAAAGGGCAAGCACTGAAATGAGAAAGGCTTGTAGACTCGTGGTGCTGAACAAGACATTCGAAAACTAAAGCACACACTAGAAAGTGCTTCGAAAGGTGTAGCAGGTGCGCGGAGCCGGAGCCCGGCATGTTCGCCCACTTCCGAGCTTGCGCCTTAAGATAACAAAAAATGTCTGCCCCTTGGGTCGCCAAACTACGACAAGAGTTTCGCCTTTTGAAGCGCCAGTCGCAGATAGGTCTTCATTAGAAAGCATTTTCAATCTATTTGCTGCAGATTTTGCAGACCCAACAATTTGACTGGCATTTTGATATCATATCAACTCTCTGCTTCATACCTGAAGGTCTCTGCACAACTTTCCAGTCAATAGCAGCCCTTAAGTGGTATTACCAACCATTCTGGAGGAGCAGTTGATTCAACAATTTCTAGTCCTCATCTATCTCGCATTTCATCCGTTTTAGGTTCTATCAATTTTATAACAACTATCTCCAACATACGTGGACCTGGAATGACTATGCATAGACCACCCCTATTTGTGTTGTCCGTTCTAGTGACAACATTCCCACTTTTATTATCACTTCCGGTACTATCAGGGGTAATTACCGTGTTATTAACCGATCGAAACTTTAATACAACCTTTTCTGATCCCGCTGGAGGGAGAGACCCCATATTATACCATCATCTCTTTCGGTTTTTCGGTTATCCAGAGGACAATTTGCTTGTGTAGAGGGAGATCTGGTATTTTCAGAATCCTTATCTAAGGATTTACGAAAAAAATTCTTTCAACAAAGATGTTAATTGGGAGGGATTGGTCGACGAAATATGAATCGGAGACTAAACCTTGATCTACCCCAGAGCAATACATTATTATTACCGCGAGATATATTGCATCCACGGATCGTTTGATTTGAATCAAATTTGGAATGGTTACACTTGACAGTACTGTTTTTAGAGAATGTTAATAAATTCCAAAATCCATTTCGTCGTCCAGTAGCGACAACCGTATTTTTGATTGGTACTGCAATGGCCCTTCGGTAGGGTATTAGTGCAATGTTACCTATTGATAAATCCCAAACTTTAGGTCTCTTTTAAATTGATTCAATTGTGAAATAAAATATCAAGACGTATGTATCTAGGGAACAGTCGCTTCAAAGTGAATTCTTTCTAGACACATCTATTCAATTAAATTATGAATCTATGCTGATTCCGAATATATGAATTGTCCTAAAGACTCAAAACCTGTTTTCGGCCCTTTTCTAAAAAAAGATGAAAAAAATACAATCGATTTCAAACTTATTTTTTCACTTTTTTAGTTGTAACAGATTCTGATTGCAGTAAAATTTTTGGTTGTTTTAATATTTGTAATTTATTTTCCTAGCAAAATAGGTTGGCTGGGTCGGGTTGGGAAACCGTTTGGAATGAGTGTGGGTCAGAATAAGTTTTAAGCAAAAATTACTTTGGGCCTAAATAGGTCATTTTTAAAAAGTTTCAATTTATTTTAACTTAAAATAGTCTATTTTAATACTTTTTTGTGATTTCTCATCAAACATATTATAGATATTTTTACCTGTATAAATTCATTCTATTAACATAGTTTTTATGTTAGTTGTCTTGACGCATATTGTGCTAATGTGTTACCCATCTCAACTCGTTCTATGTTTTGGTGTCAAGCATTTCAACCCAAAATATAATAATTGTTCATCAAAAATAACCAATTTATGTTGTTTTGTGTCAAGCATGTCAAGCTAGTAATTAATGTACTCATTTTTTTTGTGATTTATACTTTTTGTAGACAAATGGACCAAAGTATTATAATAATATTTCGTCCATGTAGGGTGGACCTGAGAATTTGAGTGCCCAGGACGAGCCGGAGAAAAAAGACCACTAACTTATTCAAGTATATAAAAATTTTCCTAAGGGACGACTAATTATACTAATAAATTATAAACATAAATTATAGTGTCAAGCTTAGTGAAATACATATAACAATAATCGACCTATAATTCATGAAGCTCGAGAAGGGGTCATTTGAGCGTATCTAAATGGCACTCTTTCTCTTATGGCGCTCTTTCCTTCCCTTCGAGTTAGCTGGAACATACATACATACATACATACATACATACATACATACATACATACATACATACATACATACATACATACATACATACACACACACACACACACACATACATACATACATACATACATACATACATACATACATACATACATACATACATACATACATACATCTAGCATTCTTCATAGCAAATTCCTTAATTATAAAATTAGGGATGCAAATTAAGTAAATTAAACACATATGACCCTAATTCAACAACTTATGCCCTAAATCCCTAATCAGAAAAAAAAGAAACACACAAAATCACAAATTCACAAATTCACAAAATTTGACCCTAAATTAGAAAATCCTAATTCAATAGAGTAACTTAAATCCTAATTAAAAACACACAAAATTTGGCCCGAAATCCTAATTCAACAAGACAACAACACAACATTTGGCTTTAAATCCTAATTTAACAACTACAACACATAATATTAGAATGTGTAATCAACTAACACAATAACACTAATAGGAGATTTTGAGTGTTCATTCTTACTTAGTGAAGGTCACAACTCCCAAGACGGTCCACGACGGTCCACAGTCTATGGTCGTGCACTCGTAACTCGTGTCTCGTGTGACTTCATGGGGTCGAGAATAAGGCGCCGTGAAAGGCTGAAGGCCGGAAAAAGGGGCGGTCGCCGGTGTAACTCGGGCGGAGGTCGAGGGCCCTAATTTGGGAAATTTGAGTGGGAATTCAAAAAAATAAATGTGGGGACTTGGGGTGTGGAGTATTTTATATTTAGACTTTAGTTTCTCATTTTAAAAATAAAAAAATAAAAAATAATAAAAATAAAAAATTTTAAAATGGGCTTAAAAATGAGTTGGGTATACAAAAAATTGAAAATGGACCCATTCTAATACAAATTGCGCCCCACTCTGAAATGGGTTTACAAACTTGTGTTTATTTATTTATTTTTTAATATATATATTGTTTTGGGTAAAAATTAACAAGTACAAATTTTAGCAAAACTGAATTAGTTAAGTGGGGCATTATGTTTTATAATTAGAAAAACAGTTTATATGTAAGTTTTGATAAAATTATCCCCAGGGATCCCTAGGGATATTAAGAATACGAAAGAAAACAAACAGCTAAACACACGATATTTATACGAGAAAAAGCCCTTAATCCCGTAGGATTGCAGGCATGAAAACCTCTGAAGGTAACAATTGTCACTCTGCCTTGTTTATTACAAATCAATAAACTCGAATACAAATGAATGAGCGCAATATGATCGATACTAATAGTGAAAGCTAATATCTAAGATGCTGATGAATGTCATGTGTCCTTATTATCGATCATTGCCTCAATATATAGTACAAAATTACAACAACGGTCACATTTATTCCTATTATTTCGCTATTATTCCGCACTTGACCAAGACTTAGTCATTTAAACGGTCCTCGTCGATCATTCAATCTACGATCTCATTTTAACAACTTTGACATGTCTGGACTTGTTTGAGAATCAGCTATGAGCTTGTTTGACCTGCAATCTCAATTCAAATATGAAAAGGAAACCATATACATGTAAATATACACATTAGGTTAGATGCATAATTGTATTCCTAAATATTCTTAAAT
Source organism: Mikania micrantha (assembly GCA_009363875.1). Classification (NCBI taxonomy): domain Eukaryota; kingdom Viridiplantae; phylum Streptophyta; class Magnoliopsida; order Asterales; family Asteraceae; genus Mikania; species Mikania micrantha. Next base: position 32,190,188 of record CM018689.1, on the reverse strand, counting down.
ATCCTCGATCCCAAAATATTTCGGGTAATCTAAATTTGACATCAAACAATTGCCCCCAAATTTTTAGTGCTAGTGTAAAACAACTGTAAAAGTTTGAATTTTGAATTTAATTTGTTTGGTTGAACGGTTACAAGTTGATGGAGGTTATCGAGGATAGCAGTGTTCACAGAATATAATCATCATTTTCCTTTCATTTCAAATCACTTCCTTTCTCCGATCGTCTGGTAAGTTTCCATTTTCTCTCTAAGTTTTCGTTTTTACACTGGGAAAAAAATGTCCAATTCTTCTTCTTCCAAATCAAATGAGTTTCAAAATCAAAATATCATTCCATACACTGAGCAGAATATCTGCATATTTGATGATGAACACATCGATTCCATGCAGTTATCAAAAGATTTTTCTGATGAAACCATTTTTCATCGTTTTGATAACCGTCTTAAGGCAGACCATAGTTCCTCCTCTTGGGTATGCTTTCTTTAATATCCTTTCTCTTTGGGTCTACCATATCCTTTTCCCTATTTGACCACCAACTTTTTCCGCATCACCCAACTCTGTTACCCCCAATTGATGCCTATGGGTTGGCGTTTACTCGCTACTCTCCATAATTTAAACCAACGGTTTGGTTTAAAAATAGACATACCCAAAGTTTCCGTTGTTTTCTAACTCCAAACTCATGGATATTCTCGTTTTCTTCTTCAAAGAAGAAGCAATGCTCTTGTCTTAGTTTATGGAATACCATGAACGAAAAAGAATGGAGAAAAAAAGTTCTTTGTTGTTAAAAGAAGTTCTATACCGGATGAAAAATTTCTTCCTCTAAATTGGTTGAAAAAGGGTAGGAATAGTTAGGTTAATTTTGATTTTTTTTATTGATTTTTATATTACTTGTATTTTTTCTTTTGTTCTATTACAGCTCCAAAATTTGAATCTTTGATTGTCGAGAACAAGGATAACGAGAGAAAAATTCAGTCCTTCCTGCTTATCGAAGAGAGAGATAGGAAATTCGGAGTTGCTTTGAAAGCAAATATCCTCAATTTGTCACCAAGTCTCAGTGTATCATTTAAGCACTCTCACACCCAAGTGACTTTAGGTATTTATGCATTATTCGATTGCTATATTTAGTTACATCTTTTAATATATTGATTTAATTTATACAGAATCCACCTTTGACCTTGAGGATCACAAAAATTGTTTGACTGTGAAAAAGGAGAAATCCAACCCTATCGCTCCCAGAGTGAGAATAATGCACACTCGGTCTTCTAAAGCCACATGTCACACCCCAAGCCGGCAGGCTGGATCGAGTTTCCCGTCGGGCGGAAGGTTCCCGGGGCGCGATATCGTTGTGATAATCGAAATGATCAGATTGTTTGCATAGCACATGATATATAATTGAGAAATGTTAACATGACAATGACATAGAATTACAAAGTTAAATTACAATGTATCGTTCATAATTTAACCAAGTAAATCTATCCAAAAGAATCAATGTGTTTATATCTTGTAGCTGTACAATATCTACAAAAGATGATTCATTGTTTTGTCATTTCCAAAAGTATGATGACACAAAATGTAGCTAGGTCTTCTACAAGTCCACTAGCTATCTCCTTGATGTCTGATGACTAAACCTGTTCGTCACCTGTGTAAACATGCATTTAAACAAAGTCAACACTAGGTGGGTGAGTTCATAAGTTTGATATTTGAAAGCCTTGAAATGTTCACATGCACAATCACAATGTCAGACTTGTTGTTTGTAAGTTGTTTGATTTACCCGTCACACAATGGCCTCTCCATAGTTATATTTACAAGTGATATCTCATCCTATTAGATATGCTTATATATAGGGCATATGTAAGGGAACTAAGCCCTAGCCAACATCCCACCACATATCTAATAGAACTTAACGCCACTTGTAATACAACTATGGATACCCATTTCATTTCACCCGTCCGTTTGTGTTCATCATCCGTGGTATCATATGTAGAATAATATGATAAGAGTAACTTAGTTATCAAACCGAAGTATTGATAAACTCTCAATGTGTTAAGGACATTAGATTAATTTAACCTGATCCTTGTTATTATTCTAATATTGTGAGGTTAACTGTTAATCACTGTTAATAATAATAAAAGTGTTAGTTAACCATTTGATATTTGTTCTCAACTTGTAGTGCATAGAGCCTAAAAGGAATCCATTGCAATCCTCACGTAATCAGATTACAATGCATCCGATTTACCTCTATCACCATGTGTAACCATAGACCTCATCGAAACTGTTACTAGAACCTGACTTGAGTCGCCCTATCACCGGACCGCATCCGATTTACCTCTATCACCATGTGTAACCATAGAATAATTCCTCAGTCTACTAGTCAACAGGTAACGATGGATTAATTACAACTATAACTGTAGATTTATATCACCATGTGTCGCTTACCAGAACCTGACTTGAGTCGCCCTGTCACCGGACATATGTTACCGGCCAATGTATCAATACGATCAACATACTAGCCCTACAAGCTAAAGGTTTGTCAAACCTATGGTACCACTATGCTATCGTCGGTTTAGTCACATCAAACTAACTGGTCATCGATTTGTGAAAGGGACTTACAATGATCATCTTGAGTACATGGCACATGATTGGCATGATATAATGCAAACAGTTCAATAGTAATCAATTGTATTGTGTTCTTTTTTCTCCATATTATATGTTCTCATTGTTGTTAACAAGGTTAAATAAGATCTTGTCTTATTATGTTATGTTAGTTGTTGTGTGAATGATGTTGTTACCATGAAGTTACATTATCATGATTATCATTCCTTGTTGTTCCATATAGTCACCATGTTGTCACTAAGCTGTGGTAAGAACTAGTCTTACTACACTTAGTCATCTCAGGTGGTGGATGATACTTGTTCAAAGTTATCTTGTAATATGTATCGAGTTGTAAGCTAAGTGTTATGAGAACTTGTCTTATGACACTTACTTAACTCTTGTGTTAAATGATATTAAGAAGATGTGTTATCTTAGTATCATTCATGTGTTTTGTTCTTGTCATCATGTTTACTTGTGATTATCTCAATGCTTGTTCTTGTAAGAATAAATAAGTGTTGTAAGATATAATCTTTCAACTATATTATTCTATTGTGTTGATGAGTTATGAAATTATATTATCATAATCATCTAATTGTTCCTGTCATATCATGATCACACAAGCATGCATACATTGATAAACGATAATAAACAATTCAATATTATCTAAATCAAAGTATAAGCAATATGTTAAGCAAAACTTTTAAATAATTAAAAGTAAGCATGTTTCTCAGCCCCGAGAGTTTAAAATCAGTTAAGATTAAAGAAAAAGGGGCATATGAACTCACCTTGTAGTTGTTGGGGTTGACTTAGCTTAAACGAGAATGCACGCGCTCTTGTTTGTACTGGAGTTTGTTTTCACGATCCTGTATTGATTTCACGTTGTTTGTAATTTGTAAGTATAAGTTTGTAGGGAGTCATGTGGGTGTGTATGTGTTAGCCATAAGCTTTAGCTAACACTCGTAAGTCTCGGTCGTGGTCTTCATTCGGCCCTTGTTTCAATTGTCCTAGATGGTTATTACTATGTGTCTTTATGTTGTGTTTTTATTTTTTAGTCTTAGTTCACCCTTGAAATTTATAAACCTTGTCATTATGTATTAATCATTTGTGTTGATATAAGGTTTAGTAATTAATTCCAAGAATGAACTTAGGAAGTAACCATTGTATAAACTTGATGTTTTTAGATGGTCAAGTTCCTTAGATCAAAGCCATAATTACCGTTGTAATATGTTAATTTAACATTCGTGCATGATTGCCCATAAAACTTTGGTTTAACAATGTTTTTATATCTTTTGTTATGTGGTCCAAACAATTAAATGTGGTCCGAATTGATATCATGGGCTAATGAAATTTGGGCTAATTGAAACACCATGGGCCGAACCAATCACTATGGGCCTAACAGATGGGCTAAGGGAATAGGTTTGGGCCGGAACATGTGGGCCCTGTTAGATGTGGGCCAAAAGGAAGTGCTGCTGGGCCAAGAGATGCTGTTGGGCCTGCTTAATGTTATTGGGCCTGAAACAGCCTCCTGGGCCGCAACAGGGTAGTGGGCCGCATGTGTTGTGTGGCTAAGTTGCTGGGCCTAATGAACTGAGTTTGGCCACAACAGGCCTTGGGCCAAATCAGTGTAGAATAGTGTTGGGCCAAGCAGTCACCTAAGCCCATCGGTTGAATTGGGTTGTTGGGTGATGGCCGAAAGAACAGGTGTCCGAAAGGGTGGCTGTGGCCGGATGATGGTGGTCGAGAGAATGGCTAGGCCGAATCAAATCTCATGCCTTAACGTGTTGGACCGAATGACAAATTTCGACCGAATGGCATCCGATTGTGGTTAGGCCTAACGAACCAGGTGACTCTCGAATGAGGACCCCATTCGACCAGTGTCCTTCAGTCGGGTGATCTCCTTCGGCAGCTAGGCCATTCGCCCCATCTCTTCGGCTCTTGGCCATTCGGCCGAGCTGTAGGGCTCCCTTCGGCTAGCCGCCCAAGTGGGTTTCCAATGTCGAGTGATGCTTAATGACCAGGTCCCACGATGGTGGCATACGCTAAGGGTGTTTCTTGCGGTCATTGGAGAGAGATATGAGAGTGGTTTAGCCGGCTAAGGTGGGTAATCGACCTAGGGTTCCAAAAACCCTAATTTTCGGAACATTGGGGCTAGTTTTACCTCGGATTTGGCTGGTTTTGAAACAGATCCTTTGTACTTTCGTGTAGAGGGTGATGAGAGCTTCGATTTGGCGCAAGAATGAGGTGATTTGGTTGAGTTTTGAGTGAGTTATGGTAGAGAGAAGTTAGAGAGAGAGTGATGGCCGGATTAGGGTTTCTAGAGAGAGAAAACTCCGGTGGTTTGATTTTAGAGAGAGAGTAAGAAGAGGGAAATGAGGGGAATTACCCTCATTTAGGGTATTTATACCCCGGGTGCGTCCAGGTTCGTTTTCGTAGCTCGGTTCGCGTTTTCGTCGCGTTTCCGGAACGTAACGCGCGTTATTTACGTGTTTTAAATAAAAGGATTTATTTTAATTATTTTGATGAGTTTCAAAATTGTAAAACGTAAAATATTATATTTCCTTATATTTATTATCGTTCGTGTCGTTTTCGTTTTGCGTTTCGTCGGAACGCGTCACTTTCGCGCGTATTCGTTCGAATCGTCATTCGAACGAACACGTCGATGGTTTGGTTTTCTGATTTTTGTTTTCTACTTCCCAGTCATCATTTCAGAACATTAAACTCACAGATATGTTTGTGTGAATCGTCACCCACGCAAACACACTGTCAGTTCGTTATTCTGAAACAACACTGAAATTGTGTTTGAATTGTGTTTCTTCACTGACAGACTCAACTAAATTTCCTGTTTTCACATTGTTTTTGTACTGATTTTTCGGCCATCTGATTCCTGTCATCTATGGATATCAGATCGCAACCGACTTGTTCTTGTTATTTACTTGAACACTGTTGTTTCTCTTGATTCGTTGTTTTAACTGTACTTAGGTTTTCACCTAAACACAACAACTATTGATTATCATGAGTGTTGTACTTATAGTATTTTGAATTCTTGTTATCACAAACACTGTTCATATACTTGTATTTACACATAGTAAATAGTGAAAGTACACATACCGTACGGACTTGCCGGACGATCTGGTACTGGATGTCACACCACCAAAAAGCGTAAGGGCCCCGAGACAGTTAACTTGGATGACATCGGTGATTTCTCTGATGCCGATCTTCTTCGAAAGGTTGTAATATTCTTCTTTTGTTATTACTTCCTTTCACATATTCTACTTATCCTTATTTTACAGGCTATCCTCAAACTTTCCTCTAAGAAAGAAGCCAATGATAAACAATTTGAGGATATTGAGGATCAAAAGAAGATCGCCATAAAGCCAGCCATTTCGAGGAGTTGAACAAGCTGAAAAAGCAAATAAAAGATCTCGAAGCCGCTCATAAGTCAAAAATCAAGGAAACTGTTGAATGAGCTAAGAAATCTACTACAAGTGCCATCACCTAAGCGAAAATTTAAATGGCTGATATAGCCTAAAAAGATGGTGCAGATATTTGGTCAAATTATCTCACAGACTGGACGAAGATCTTGACAAATCTCACTAGAGATACCATAGAGGCGTCTGATGCACCAGCGGCGAAGACAACAAGTGTGGCTGTGACGAGCAAGGTGGGTGAGGCCGAAGATACTGGTGTAGGTGCTAGTGCTGGGAGGTTGCGATGGACGATGAAGATAGAGATGCTAAGGTCTGAGCACATCATGTGTGTTTCTTTTAATCAATAATCTTAGTGTATAAACAATGTTTTAGTGAAAGTTCCCAAATAAAGGGGCAAAAAATCTTAATTATTTTAGAATATTAAGATGGAGGGACCATGAGTTTCATGGCGAAGCCTTAATTATTCTTGGTATGTATGCTTAACAATGTTAATATGCTAGGTGGATGGACCATAGTTCATGGAGAAACCCAACATATTAAACTTTATATGCTTTTAATTTCTAATATAATAGTTAATATTTTTGTGTTTTGTCCTGGTGTTTCATATTTTCAAATGTTGTTGTTTGTTTTTAAGATATTCTTGAATATTTCAAAATATTCTCGACAAAATTTCAAATATTTCCTAATTCATATAAGAAGTTATATCTTTTTATAACTTTCATAAGGATTAGTTTTAAATATAGTTTGACTAGGTATATATTAATTATAGTTAATAATATGTTGAATGCATATGCCTTAAGTTTTCTAAATATTCTCATTATTTCTCTAAAAGAATTTTAGAATATTTCTTCAGAAATATAACTCTTTTCAGGTATAACTAGGGATAACTAGGAAAAGTTTTAGCTATATTTAGTCTAATTTGACCAGATTCTTAGTTATAGTAGTGATTATAATTATCTTAGACGTAATTTCAAGTACATTAATATTGTGTCATTATGTGGTTGAAGTACTTTTTTAGAAAAAGAGATATTCAATTGATTAATTCAACATATGTGTATTAGTTGTGTAAAATATTATTAAAAGGATTAAATATTCCTAAGTATAAATATGTATAAGGCATATGATCTAATTTTAGAATAACATATTCCTAATAAGAAATAAAGACCACATAGAATATTTAAAAGGTTAAGAAATAAATACCAACTCCTTGAATCAACAGATTTAATTATGATGTCACCTTTGTTTCTGTTAAAATATTAAAATAGTTCCATACCTTTAATGTGACACGCGGCAATTCCAGGTAAATTGCAACCTTTACGCTCCTGTATTTCACATTCATACTTGTTGCATTTGATTTAATAATGAGTTAAACACAAACAACTGCGAAACGATAGTTCGAGGAACTATCGAATCGTACATTGCATATTGGTTTTGGAAACCAAGTGTGGCAAACACAAAAGATTAAAAATAATTCGAGAAATTATCGAAACACACACAAGTCTCACGAACGTTAATGAACAAACAGTAAACAAATAATCATACGTGTCATTATGTGACTACGTGCTAAACATGATCTAGACGTTTAGGATAAACGTTAAGAATCGAACACGAACAAAATCGAAACAAAGAAATCGAAAAAAAACTAAAAAATTGAACCTTCGCGGTAAGCGAAGGAGAAGTGGGATTTTTGAATCCCGAAATCCTTGGCGGTACGCCAAGGCCATGCATCATCGGCTTTGGCGGTACGTGAAGAGTCCCAGAAGACAAAATTTTATAAAAAACAACCCCATTCTATTTCCACTCGGTTCCTTTATATTTTCTCCGAGTTCCTATATTCTCTCTCGACCAAAACCCACTGGAACCAACACCGAAACCCGCTGGAAACTCTCGTGAAGCCATTTCCTGGTGATCGGAAGGCATTGGAGCTCTAAGGAAGCTTTAAGGATCTATCAAAAAGCAAGATCCACACCATCAGCCATTCGCAGGACCTTGTAGCTGCTGTCCAGCTTAGATTTGATCATCAAACCCCTTCTATGGTAGTTTTATATATTTATCTATGGTTACATCGTACATGCAAAGTGTAAAAACACACATGCAACTCTTTGTGGCTCACATGCACTAATTTTTTGGTGTTCTTGTGTGATTTTTGATGTAATGTTACTGATTTAGAATGTACAAGTGTTCTAGGAGGAGTTTTGATTAATTAGATAATGATTTTGTGAGACCTGCCATAAGAGGAAACTTTTATGGTGCATGTTGTAGATTTGAAATGATCTAGACATGTTAGACATGTTAGACATGTCTAGATGGTGTGAAATGTGTTTTGAAGTGTTTAGAAACACATTTGGATAGTTGGATTTTTGAAAAATATGGTTTTGTAACAACTTACTATTTATGGAAACTTTTGTAAATCAAAAGAGGGATTTTGATGTTTTATCATGTTTTGGTGATTTGTGATTATTGAAATATGTTTAAGAACGATTTCTAAACACATTTGGAACTTTGATTTGTGAAAACGAGCACTTTACAAATGAGGAAGCTTTATTTGGGCAAAATGCCATAAACGGTGATTTAGGCATAAATTACTTGTTATAAGTGTTTAAACGTTTTTTTCGAAATATACTTGAAGTATTAGTTCTATGAGATGGGATTTCATAACTTCACTTTCCTAAAATATAAACTTTCTAAACATAGAAAGTTTCCTAAAATAGAAGCTTTTCAAAAATAGTAACTTTCCAAAAATGGAAACTTTTACGATTTCATACGTAACTTATAATTAGAGTCGTAGGATGCATGATAATTTCCTACATTGCGTTAAAGATTTACATAGCTCATAAACGAACTAAACACAACAAACGTGTCACCAACGATTCGTCGAGTCAACACAAGTCAACACACACACACTCGGTTGAGCACACCGACACTTGGAGTTGTATGGGATACAACACACCACAAAACACATACTCACGACCTATATGATTATAGGTGGTCACTAGCAGGTTGCTAGCAGCACGTAAACCAGATCTACATTACCAGGTGAGTTCACGGCCCCTTTTTATATTTTCTACCTTTGGGGGAGAAAACATTGCATATCAACTGTTTTTGAATAACTTATTTTGGTTACATATGGACATGCTTTATCACTATATGTATATGTGCGGCACACATCACAGCTCAAAGTCCTCACAAACACACCTCGGACCGTTAGTAGCGCGGGGCGACTAGCGTGGTAATCTTGGATAGTACTCTTTGGGCCTGATAAGCTGCACCCATCGCGCCTGGGAGGCCAACTCGACTAGAGGTCGGAATGGGTGCAGAATTGACCAAACACCTTGCCATTGTCTTGTGTGATGGACGTGGCGGGAGCCATGCAGTCAGCTTCGGTTTTGAGCCCACATATAATATATTTGTATTGACTAGCTATCAATCGGTATTGCATTGTAATGATATGTAGTCCAGCAACACTCACTTTAAACATTTGATGTTTATTGCTTATGAAACACCTGTGCTCTCACCAACCATTGTGTTGACCTTTTTCTCGCATGTTTTCTCAGGTAACTAATGCATGCGCACAAGGATTAGGATGCTAGGATGAAGTCACATGCATCAGCTTTAGTGTCTTAGGTAATTTGAAAACATTTAATATTTGTCTTGTTATGTATTCATAAATGACTTAAATCGCTTCTGCAATAGTTACTTTTTATTGTTTTGAAAACTGGTTTAACTTAGCTTCCGCAACTTATGATTTCAAAACTGTTCTCATAACTCATATATTAACTTCCGCAACTCTGATTTTACAAAATTGTTTCATCCAAGTTATTGGATGTACGTATGCAACCAGACATGTAGGTCTCACAACTTTAACTGGAGACTGCGATCCTGCAGAGACGGTGTATGACCGGTCTCACGTCATGCCCTCGAAAAGGTCGGGGTGCGACAGATTGGTAATAAAGACTTCGGTTACTGCGAATTAGGTTTGCATTAGTGAACTTAGTCTATAATCATTAGTCTCCACACAACACATAGTGGTTAGTATTATTATTACTTGTATACATGATCGTACATATACTTATACACACATTATAGATATGACGTCACCATCATCACCATATATGTTTTCATCTGACGAGGAGGAGCCGATAGCGCCAGCACTACCCGCATCATCTCTACCAGTGACCGCAACGTCACCTGACCAGCATCCCCTACCATCGAATTATCCTATGGAGGATTTAGACGAGGATCCTGAGGAGAATCCAGATGAGGAGCCCGACAAGGCTCCTGAGGAGGATCCCGTGGAGGAGTCACCCGACAATAAATCACCCATACTAGACCCACCCGAGCCTAAGAGGCAGTGTCTTGAGTCGAATGTTATCGACAGAATGACTCGGGACCTCGCCTGTGCAGATGGTCGAATTGAGTGTCTCGCAGAGGAACTGAGATATACAAATACTCGACACGCAAAGCTCTGTAACGTAGTCAACAAGATGGATGGGGATATGACCCAGTTGATTGCACTATTACAGGCATCCAAAGACTGAGCTGCCATTGCTGAGGCCAGAATTGTAGTGCTAGAGGGCATGATCGTTTCCCCAGACCCAGAAGAGCCTGACACTGAGGAAGAGGAACCGGTGGAGGATGTTGATTCCAATTTCACTATCGACAATGCATTTGATTAACTTAGCATAGACCTAGCAGGGACAGGTAGTGTCTCTATACTAGAACCCACTTGCGTGGCAACCCCCCCCCCCAATACCTGACTAACTGGGGGGAACGGGTAAACCACGGGCGCAAGCACCCGGTCGGTGGCTTTGTGGAGAAATTGTCACTCCCATGACTAGTACCCATGACCTCAAGCTTCAAGCCTCAACACTTTTACCACTAGGCTATCTCCACAAGGTTAAGGGATCTTAATGTTTCGATAGTATAAGTGAATTGTAACCAGTAGAACTTATTATATATCAAGACTATTGTTGTTATTGAAAATCTTGTCTATGCAAATCAATACATGTTTTCTTTTCATACCAACTACACAAACTACAATATTCCATAGAAATACACTTACGCTTATTCTCCCTATGAAGATCATGGCCGGAAGACGCGGAGGAGATGAAACGTGGTAGGACGTGGAAACATCAACCTCACCGCAGCTGAACTAAACATACTCATCAACGAGCGAGTTGAGGAGGCACTAGCTGCACAGGAAAATACCCGCAACCAAAATCAACTGAACCAAGGTGACGAAACTTGTTTCACATTCACCTTGCACAATGATCACTCATTCCCATTTCAACGCATTTACCGGATATTGAATCAAACTTTTTTCTTTGCATATCTTAGGAACAAACCTTAACCCACCTCTTTGTACATTCAAATCGTTTCTGGATTGCAAACCCACTCTTTCAACGGTACTGAGGTTGCCGTCGGACTGTTGCGCTGGATGGAAAAGGTGGAGTCGGCCTTTGCCATGATCAACTGCAGGAATGAGGATCGAGTAAAGTCTGCTGCTGGATTTCTTGAGGGAGCTGCCCTCACTTGGTGGAATGCAAACGTTCAAAACTTAGGGCTGGATGCAGCCAACGCCCTACCTTGGGAAGAATTCAAGAGAATGATGACATGCGAATATTGTCCTCGCGGCGAAGTACAGAAACTTGAGACAAAATTTTAGAACCACAAGACTATTGGTTCTGAGGTCGAGGCATACACTGCTCGATAGTATGAGCTGGCACACCTGTGCCGGGATATGGTAACACTGGCCTACAAACATATTGAGAAGCACATCGAAGGACTACCCCCTCAAATCCCAGGAATGATACTGTCTGCTGACCCCATCACCCTACATTAGGCGGTGCGATTAGCTCACAAGCTTACTGATTCAGCTGTGGCGCAAGGACTTCTACCACCCCGTGGTGCAGTGGCCAAAACCCTAGACAACAAACGCAAATGGGATAACACCCTGAGCAAACCTTCCACTCTCCAACCACCACCACAACAACGTAAGTTTGGGTCACCTCAAGCTTACACTCCACCCATCCCAGCCACTCAGAACTCAGGAGCCTATGCAGGAAAGCACCCCAAGTGCAACAAATGCAATCTACATATTGCCTTGGGACAATGTGGCACTATCCGATGCCAACGAAGTGGCAAAGGAGGACATATCGCCAAAGATGGCAGAGGCAAGGTACTGGTAAAAACCCCACAGCCACAACAGCAGCAGCATGAAGCACCGAAGGACTGCTTCGAATGTGGAAATCCAGGGCATTTCAAGAAAGACTGCCCACACCCAAAGAACAACAACAGCAACGGAAACAACAAGGTCCGAAGGGACGAGCCTTCGTGATCGGGGCAAAAGAAGCTACTAGGGATCCCAACCTTGCAACAGGTACGTATCTCCGAAATAATATTACACTTCTTTATTGTTTGATACTGGAGCTGAGAAAAGCTTTATATCTAAGGATTTTAGTGAGGTACTTACCATAACCCCAACACCTTTAGCAGTTGAATACACGGTAGAGCTAGCTGATGGTAAGTTAATTATAACTAAGAACATTCTAAAAGAGTGCACCCTAGAGATAGCAATCCATGAGTTTAAGATTGACCTCATGCCATTTACACTAGGCAATTTTGATGTCGTAGTAAGCATGGATTGGTTGTCTAAAAACCAAGCTGAAATAGTTTGACATGATAAGGTTGTACGTATACCTCTCCCTAGTGGAGAAACCTTAAACATGAATGACGAAAGGAGCTACACTCCTCTGAACATCATCTCATGTATGAAAGCTCACAAATGCCTATGAAAGGGATACACAGCCATACTGGCGCTTATCACCGACAAGATTGAAGAGGAGAAGAAACTAGAAGACATCCCCGTCGTATACGAGTATCCCGACGTATTGCCTGAGGATCTACCAGGACTACCACCATCTCGCCAAGTGGATTTCCGCATAGACCTAGCATCGGGAACAGTACCTATCGCACGAGCACCCTATCGACTTGCACCTTCAGAGATGCAGGAACTGTCCAATCAACTGCAAGAGCTGTTGGACAAACGTTTTATCAGACCGAGCTTCTCACCGTGGGGAGCTCCTGTCTTGTTCGTGAAGAAGAAGGATGACACGTTTCATATGTGCATCGACTACCGTGAATTGAACAAAGTGACAATCAAGATCGTTACCCCTAACCTCGCATTGATGATCTGTTCGATCAACTACAAGCAATTGTAGCACTTAGACTCGATCATCGAAGCTCCAACACTTTCTTTTGATCGGTTTGTTGAATATAAGCAAGGCAGATTGACAATTGTCACCTCCCGAGGTTTTTATGCTGGCAATCCTAAGGGATTGAGGGTTTTTTCTCGTATAAATCTCGTGTGTTAAGCTGTTTATCTTATTTTATATTCTCAATATCCCTAGGGATACCTAGGGATAATTTTATTGAATTTTACTTATAAACTGATTTTATGATTATAAATCACAAAACCTCACTTTACTAATTCGGTCTTAAGTAAAAATTATGCTTGTTAATTTTTACCCGAAACAGCTACAAAACACTAAGACCTTGGTGAATGTGGGCGTTAGGAATCCTGATGCCCCTCTGATGATTAAGTCAGTTGTATAATAATTAAGGATATTTTAAAATATGATAGAATAAATGTATAGGAATATTAAGAAATAAAAGTTTAAGGCTAAAGTAAATAGCTTTTGTAGTTTAAAACAACTTTTTCTTGAGATTGTTAATATGATCTTATTGCTTGATTCTTCTTAACCATTGGCTTGAGGATGGACAAGTGTAGAAGTAATCATTTTTATGCCCCAGCTTTCGCAAAAGTTTGTAGTTCTCTTCCCAATAAACTAGGATCCATTAAGTGATTTCTGCTGGTATCCCAAATCTGGTTAGGATATTTCTCTTTATGAATGAAATTACTTCTTTCTCTTGTACGCTAAACTCTCCAAATGTGACTTATGGACCAGAGAAGTCCAATTCTTGGGGCATGTGGTTAACAAAAAAGGAATACATGTGGATAAATCCAAGATAGAGGCCATCAAGAACTGGGAAACACCAAAGACCCCAACTAAGGTGCGATAATTCTTAGGCTTGGCAGGCTGTTATCAACGTTTCATTGAAGGCTTTTCCAAAATAGCCCAACCACTCACGGCCCTAACTCACAAGGACAAGAAATATCACTGTAGCGATAAACAAGAAGTCGCATCTGAGTTTCTTAAGTAGAAACTTTGTAGTGCACCTATTTTATCCCTTCCAGAGGGAACAGACGATTTCGTAGTATACTGCGATACTTCGATACAGGGACTAGGTTGCGTGTTGATGCAACGAGAGAAGGTGATCACATAAGCCTCTCGACGACTGAAATCCACCAGAAGAACTACACCACCCACAACTTGGAACTAGGAGCCATAGTGTTCGCACTCAAAATTTGGAGGCACTACTTGTATGGTACAAAGTGTACTAGATACACTGATCATAAGAGTCTCCAACACATATTCAAGTAGAAAGAACTAAACATGGCTGACTGAAACTCCTGAATGACTATGAGTGAGCTATCAAGTATCACCCGGGGAAGGCTAACGTAGGGGCCGACACCCTAAGCAAAATGAACACCTCAAAACCCAAAAGAATACGAGCGTTACAACTCACAATCCACCCAAACCTCCTTGAATAAATACGTAATGCTCAAGTCAAAGCACTGAAGGAGGAAAACTTAGTATCCGAATCATTGAGGGGAATGGAAAAACAACTCGAGATGAAAACCGATAGTTTACACTATTTCATGGAACGCGTATGGGTTCCACATCATGGGAACTTACGAGACCTTCTGATGGAAAAGGCTCATAAGTCTAAGTATTCCATTCATCCTGGATCAGATAAAATGTATCATGATCTTAAGATACTTTATTGGTGGCCAAACTTAAAGGCCGTCATTGCCACCTATGTAAGTAAATGCTTGACTTGTGCCAAAGTCAAGGTTGAGTACCAGAAACCATCTTGGTTATTGTAACAACCGGAAATCCCATGTGGAAATGGGAGCAAATCTCCATGGATTTCATGGCCAAATTACCCCGTACCCCTAGTGGATGCGACATTATCTAGGTAATTGTGGATCTGTTAACCAAATCAGCACATTTCCTTGCGATAAAAAAAAATGGTGAACGCCACCATTAGGCGCCCCTCACCAACCGGTCCCATGGCCAACATGAGGGAGGTAAATCGCGTGACCCAGGGAAAATTGGGTGGTGCCGGGCTCTACGTTAAGGAAGTAGTCTCGTGACATGGAGTGCCAATCTCCGTAATCTCTGATCGAGATGCTCGATTTACTTTGAACTTCTAGAGAACATTACAAAAATCGCATGGTACATTATTGGACATGAGTACAAAATACCACCCACAAACTGATGGTCAGAGCGAACGTACAATACAAACTCTTGAAGACATGATACGAGCTTGTGTAGCAGACTTCGGCAACAGTTGAGAAACTCACCTACTATTGGTAGAGTTTTCCTACAACAGCAGCTACCACACAAGCATCAAGGCAGCGCCTTTTGAGGCACTTTATGGCAGGAAGTGTCGATCACCTAATTACTGGACAGAAGTGGGCGACGATCAACTCACTGGCCCAAAACTTATACACAAAACTACAGAGAAAATTGTGCAAATTAAAAACCGCATGACAACAGCGCGTGATCGTAAGAAGAGGTATGCCGACAAGCGTCATAAACCTTTGGAATTTCAGGTAGCAGATAAAGTCCTTTTGAAAATTTCACCGTGGAAAGGCGTGATTCGCTTCGGAAAATGAGGTAAACTAAAACCACGGTATATTGGACCATTTGAAATCCTAAAGAGGATTGGTCTAGTGGCATACCAACTCAGCATGAACGATGAACTCGACAGAGTTCACAACGTATTCCATGTCTCGAACTTGAAAAAATGCTTATCTGACGAGACACTTGTAATTCTACCGGATAGAATCCAGTTGGATGAACAGCTACAATTTGAGGAAGAACCAGTATAGATCATGGATCGTGAAGTCAAACAAATCAAGCAGAGTCGGATTCTAATTGTCAGAGTCCGATGGAACTCCAAACGTGGACCTGTGTTCACGTGTGTGACACCTCGCAATTTCCAGGTCAGCATTTATATTTTTTTAATAATAATATGTATTATTATTGCATACGTGGCACTAGAATTATGAATATTTAGTATAACACGTGGCACAACAGACCGAACACACCGATGATTCGAGGAATTATTGCACAACACTCGCACGTGTCTTGAATGACGAACGTTGGTGAACGGATCAGGCCACAGTACACTTTCATGCACTTAGGTCCTAGGAAGCCTAAAGTAGTTGGAACAATGCTTACATGTCAAGAAACGATGATCGTAATCGAGAAATATGCGAAAATCGGTTCGAAACAATGAAAGTGGGCTTATTGGACTCCTCCGAGATCCATCGCGGTACGCGAAGGCCCACGAGAAGGAGCATCGCGATACGCGATGGATGGGCGGGCAATTTGAATCCCGAAATCCATCGCGGTACGCGGAGCCTTTCGGAGACCCCTGTCGCGGTACGCGATGACTCCAGCACGCAAGATCTTTGATTAAACCAAGACTAATCATCACTTTAACCATCCTACTCTTATCCTAACCGTCCTAGACCCTAAAACTCGTCATTATAACCTGCCACTCTCCTCTTGTACACTGTTGGAAGCCATTAACACCATTGGAGAGCTCCTATTTGAAGAAGTTGAAATCTAGGAGCTCAAAGAAGCCATTGGAGGAGCATACCATCTTCATTAACACCTTCAAGCTGTTCATAAACCATTTTCAGGGGATCTACAACCTGTTGCAGGCCGCATCTCTTTGATTTAGAGCTCCAAGAAGGTAGATCTATGATCCAAGTAGCTTGAAATCACTTCTAAACCCACATGCAATGGGAAATACCCACATGCAATCACTAACACTTCACATGCACGGATTTTTTCTTTGTTTGGATCTGGGTTTGTTGATGATCTTGTGTTATTTGATGATCTAGATTGATTAAATGAGTTTCTATGACAATCCATGATGATGTTAACACATAGGTTGATGATTTGGTCACAAATGGGTGTTTCTAGTAACATGCATGTATGATCTAGGCCCATTGGCATGATATTTAATATTGAAATGTTATTAGAAATGATATTGATGATGTTCTACATGGTTTAGAAGGATCGATTAGGTCAAATATGGTCGTTTGGGAGTTATTACTAATTATAGTAACTTTAATATGGTAAAATTGTGATTTTTGACAAAATGGCTACATGCATGTGAATAAACCCATGATTTATGCTTAGAAGGATGTTTTATGATGTTATTGGGTGCATTGAAATTACTAGAATCGTTAAAAGGTATGATTTTTGTGATTATTTCTATAAATGGAAACTTTTGGTCACAAGGTTGCTAGTAGTTGATGAGTTTGATAATGTTAAGAGTCTAACATGCTCATTTGATGTTAATATGATGATATGATGAGATTGAAGCTTTTGAAAGAATGATCCATGTGTATTTTACACGAGTTACTATAAATAGTAACTTTATTATTCAAATTGGTAAATAGGAGCATGCTAGTCATAACGGTTATGATTAAATGGTGATATAGGACTAAGATAATGATATTTAGATGATATTGGTTGTTAAACTTGATGAAATATGCTTAATTTAGTGACTTTCTAATTATAGTAACTTTTACGTGCAAAACATGCTAAACCGGCTAAGTGTTACTGGGTGCTATGTGATAACATGCTCACTTAGGATGAATATGCATGTTAAAATAATCGGAATATAATTTCTTACATGACATTCCTAATTTGGAAACTTTCCTAAAATAGAAACTTACTATAAATAGTAAGTTTCCTCACGAAAGTGACCTTGGTATCCGTACACATCACTCGACACTAAACCGCACGTTACACACACACACTTGATCCATAACCGTCACCAACGGGTCGTAAGGTCAACACGGTCAAACACGGTCAACTCGACCCTCATAACAACTTGGAGTTGTTAAACACGAACACGGTCCTGTGAGACCCACGTATGTAAACATAAACTTACAACACCTATGTGATATAGGTAATCTCTAGCCGGCGAGCTACTCCGTTCTGATACGAACGCACATCACTCAAACTCAGGTGAGTTTACGGCCCCACTTTTACGTTTTACTTAACTTTGGGGTGAGAATATTATGCAACTATTTTAGATGTATGACTGGTATGTTGTGAAAACCATTTTCGAGTGTAACTTTTATCGCATAAAGTCCTCACTTATCCTTACCGTCAATTGTATGACAAACGAATCGTTATTACGTAGTACTACTGGGTTTGACTACCCCACTCGGCAACAACGTTGACTGGAGGTCATAACGAGTGTAATATCTATGTAGATGTCGGGTTCGGCGATGACCCGCGAAGACAAACGGAAACAGTCGAGTTTCGGTAAGATGACATGACACACTCCACGGATCGTAGTATCCAACAACTAAACTTAACATGCCCAGTATATATCTGTTTACTTTTCAGTTTGTCTAAACCTGTGAACTCACCAACTTTTTAGTTGACACTTTTCGCATGTATTCTCAGGTAACTAATGGAGCACACGCTAGGACGCACTCAAGGAAGCCTTAAGGAGTCTGAATGGCATATAGACTCATGTCCTAAGCTTTGTGTGCATTTGTCTGTTTTAAACACAGTTTAACTATGTAGTGTCTTGAACAATTTACCTTCTGCTGCAACTTTATTTACTTATGATATTAAAACTTTTCCGCTGCTTTTGTTATAAACATTTCGCTGCTTTATCTGAAAACTTGTTTGCTTTATAAAACTGCGTGATTGTATAACCCATATAGAGTCGTTCTGTATGACCATGAGCTGTGATCCTGGCCACGTCACACCCACGTGGACTGACACCACGAGTGGGAATTTGGGGGTGTGACAACGTGGGAAAGAGAGGATCAAATGATGCGTAAATATCCTCATTTGTTCAAATAGACAACATCAAACACCGATAACAACGAATAAATTTTGGGATGAAATTTCTTTTCAACAAGGGGATGATGTGACAACTGGAAAATTTTGTTTCCAAACACTACTGAAAACAACCAAATTTTGGGACGAAATTTCTTTCAACAAAGGGATAATATGACACCCGGCAATTTCAGGTAAATTGCAACACTTACAATTTACTTTAATACATTCATATTCTCTGCATTGCAGTTAATTAGGACTTAACTAAGTGAGTCAAACATAAACAATTGCGAAACGATATTTCGAGGAATTATAAAATCTTACATTACACATTGATTATGATAATCAAGTGTGTCGAACACAAACGCAATTGTAAAACGATAGTTCGGGGTATTATCGAGTTGAACATTACACATTGATTATGATTAATCAAGTGTGGAAACGTTTCACAAAGTCGATCACAGACAATCGTGAATCGGTAATTCGAGGAAATACCGAATCACATACGAGTCTTGTTACACGAACGTTGGTGAAGAAACGAAACAATGAATTGAACAAATGAGTGTGTTTATATGTGATTATGGGTTAACACATATTAAACATTTAGAATAAACGATACGAATTGAACACGAAATAAGCCGGATAAACAAAATTGAAAAACTGGAAACCAATCCCTTCGCGTTATGCTAAGGAGCTCGGCGAAATTCTTCGCGGTAGGCGACGCGTGGGCAAGAATTTTGAATTCATCCAAAACATGCGGCGGTACGCGATGACCGATCATTTTCCACCTTGGCGATATACGGTGTCTCCTAGTGGAGAACCTGGCTATTTTGTCCTTGGCGGTACAGGACGAGCCCCAGAGCTCAAAACGTCTATAAAAGTAACCCCTTTTCCTAACAACACTTTTCTTTGCCCAAAATCGAACCTCTAGCAAACCATCCGACCAAAACTCTCGATACCCAGCTCTTGAGCCACCTGCCAATATTCTCCAAGCCATCTCTTTGCAAGCCATCAACAAGCAAGAAGATCACCATCAGTCATTCTCAGAGCTTTGTAGCATCTGTCCAGCTTGAATCTAATCATCTAAGAGCTTCTAAGGTAGTTTATATGGCTCCTTTACATTTAGATTGCACATCCAAGCTTAGAAACCGACATGCATGTGTGTATAACCACATGCAACTCCAAATGGCTCACATGCATGAAATTTGTGGATGATATTGATGATTGTTTATGGGTTTTGACTGATTATGGAGTGTAGGAATGTTTTGAATTGATTTTTGATTGATTATTGTGAAGTTTGGTAACACTAACTATATTTAGAAACTTTGAACATGCATGTTGTTGATATGTGATCATCTAGACATGCTAGATGATATTAAATGATGACAAATGTCTATTAGGGTGTATAGAAAAATATTGGGATATTTGGACTTGTGAAAATACGGTTTTTTTGTTAAAGACTTACTATTAATATAAACTTTTATAATCAAACGTGTTGATTTGGATATTTTGGCATGAATCAACGATTTGATGTTGTTAAAATATGTTTATAAGTGTTAAATAAATGTATTTGGAACATTGATTTGTGAAAACAGATTTTAAACAAGTACTTACTAAATATAGAAACTTTAAATTGGAGAAAATGGTAGATTTGCTGATTTGCACATAGATGGCATATTATGATACTTGTATACGTGTTAAATGTGTTTTAGAAACATGCTAGAAGTATTATTTTGATGAAATGGGACTTCGTAACTAAACTTTCCAAAAATAGAAACCTACGTGATTATCATACGTGACTTACTTGAACGGTTTGTTTTAAGTAAAATCGTAGGGTGTATGATAATGTCCTACTTGCGTGTTATGATTAATACGACGTACAAGCAAACTATAGCAAAATAACCGTATCACCAACGATTCGTCGAGTCAACACAAATACTTGGTTGAGCACACCGACACTTGGAGTTGTGTGGGATACAACAAACCACAAAACACATACTCATGACCTATATAAATATAGGTGACACTAGTAGGTGCTAGCACACGTGAATTGCAAACAAACAGGAATTGCACTATCAGGTGCCTTCACGGCCCCTTTTCACCATTTTCGACCCTTAGGGGATGAAACATGTATATAAACTGTTTTATTACAACAAACACCTTTTTGGATACAGATGGACATGATATTATCCATTATATATATGTGTGGCGGTGCACCGCGGGGAAATTTTGGATAGTACTATTTGGGCCTAACAAGCCCCATCCATCATGCCTGGGAGGCCAACCCGAATGGAGGTTGGAATGGATGCAAAATTTGACAAACATTTAGTCATTGTCTTGCAATGGACATGGCAGGAGGCATGCAGTCAGCTTTGGTTTCGAACCTACATTCGATATAAACTATATTGACTAGCTATCAATCGATATTACATTGTAATGATATGTAGTCCTACACACTTACTATAAACATTTACTGTCTACTGCTATTATAAAACTTGTGCTCTCACTAACCATTGTGTTGACGTTGCTCGCATGCTTTCTCAGGTAACTAAGGCATGCACTTAGGAATAGGATGCTAGGACGAGGTCGCGTGCATCTAAATTGTGTCTTAGGCATTTAGAAATAATCTCTTATTTTGTTTAATATGTAATGATTTAACAACTTAAACCGCTTCCGCAACTTATATTCTGAAATGTTATGAAAACATTATTTAGTTCTCGCAACTCTGATTTACAAAAGTATTTTATCCAAGTCATTGGATGTACGTATATAAACAGGCGTATGTCTCGCAAGTGTGACCGGAGACTACGATCCTGCGCCGATCTGCGTCGTGCCCACGAGGGACGGGAACCCCGGGGTGCGACATAAGATATCCTGGATGATTGTGTATTTGGATACCTTAGTCTTAAAAGCTCTAGGTTTTACTTCCGCATCAAGTATTTTTCTGTTTGGAGATAATTCTTAATGGGGATAGTCTAGGATATTTCATTTGCTTCTGAATCCCGAACCTCAATATTCTTGGGTTCAAGAATCTGATTTGTAGTATAAGGATATTGATACCATCAGGAATTTTTAAGGATGGAGCAAGGTTCACTAATGTGTCTGCTTCGGTGTTTTCTTCCCTAGGTACCTGTGTGATATCAAAGATTGAAAAATATCCTGCTATATCCTTGACTATCTCCAAGTATTTTGCCAATTTATCTCCTTTAGTTGTATAGGAGCCATTAAATTGATTGGCTATCAGTAAGGAATTGACAAACACATGGAGATTTCTGATATTCATATTCTGCTTCATTGTTAGTTGCTTGAAATTTACAACTAAATGATTAAGGTATTATGTCCCCCTGTGGTGATTTTAGTATGATCCATAATCCTAATCCTCTTATCTGTAAATAGAGTCCATTCACTAGTATCTTCATCCAAAAGTTTAATTTCTAAGTCTACTTCTGGTTGTAGATCACTACTAAAATTTGCCACAAAGTCTGCTAATGCTTGAGACTTAATTGTTGTTCTTGGTTCGTAGATTAAATTATAAGTGCTAAGTTTCACTAAACATTTTTCCATCCTTCATGATAGCTCAGGTTTTTTAACACAGATTTAATACGATAATTTGTCTTAATATGTATTCTATGTGTCTCATAGTAGTGCCTAAGTTTTGTTGAGGCCATGATTAAAGCTAGAATTTGCTTTTCAAGATGAGAATATCGGGTCTCAGCATCTAATAGGCTCTTACTTACACAGTATACCTGAAGTGGTGATCCTTGATGATCCTTAACTAACACAAAACTTACAGTAGTTCTGTATACTGCTAAGTACAATGATAGTGGTTCACCATCTTCTAGCTTCATGAGAAATGGCGGTGAGGATAAGTATTCTTTCAAATCCTGGGGTGCCTTGTCATGCTCTTCAATCAATTGAAACTTCTTATTTTTCTTAAGGATATCATAGAATCCTTTGGATTTTTCAGAAGATCTCGAAATGAATCTGTTGAGTGCATCTATCTTTCCAGCCAATCTCTGCACTTCCTTCATATTTGTTGGGATCGATTTAAGGTTTAAAATAGCTTGGATCCGTTCTGGGTTGGCCTCTATTCCTCTCTTGGTGACCATATATCCCAAGAACTTTCCTAATCTTAAATGACACTTAGAAGGGTTGAGTTTCATATTGTAACGATCTAGTATGTCAAATAATTTCTGAAGATCCGTAAGATGATTTTCAGTAATTTTTGATTTGACTAACATATCGTCAATATATACTTCCATAGTGTCCCCCAGCTTCTCCTTGAACATCATGTAGACAAGTCTCTGGTATGTAGCTTCAGCATTCTTCAAGCCGAATGGCATTGCTGTATAGCAATATATCCTTGTGGGTGTCATGAAAGCAGTATCGTCTTGATCTGAAGGTTCCATCTGAATTTTTTAAAAGCTTGCTGATGCATCCATGAAAGTTAAGAGTTCATGTCCTTATGTGGTAATGGAAAGGGGTCCTTAGGACAAGCTTTGTTAAGATCTGTGTAATCTACACAAACTCTCCACTTATCATTCTTCTTTTGAATTACAACTACATTGGCTAGCCATCTTGGGAATTTTAATTCCCTAATCTTCTTTGCCTTGAGGAGTTTCTCAACTTCCTCTTGGATGATTATATTCCTCTTAGGAGCAAATTTCCTTCTTTTCTGGTGGACACACTTAAAACTTCTATATATTCTTAATTTATGTGTAATTACATCTGAGGATATCCTGCCATATTCTCATGCTTCCATGCGAACGTGGAAATTATTGATTTCAGGAAAGAAATCAGTTTTCCTTCAATATCCCCAGGAATATTAGTACCTATGAGAACCTTAATTTTCGGGATCATCAGTATTTAGGAGTACTTCTTTTACTTCCTTTTCCCTAGACTCCTGAATATCCCTAGGGTTGCATTTTAATTGCTATGCTGAACTTGGTTTCGTGGTCTCCTTCATTGAAGATGAGTAACACTCCTTGGCTTCTTGTTGGTCACCACCACTCCTCAAGGTGTGGGCAGTTTGACACATTGTTGATATGTCGAGGGGAAATCTTGCATGTCATGTATCCATGGTCTACCTAGTATAATATTGTAAAAAAATAAAGAATCTATAAGACAAAAGTGTTGAATAAAGTTTACCTCATCGATGTATACTGGTAGTTTGATTTCTCCAATAGTAGCTTTATCTTATCTGCTGAATCCAACTAGAATAAGAGATTTTGCAGTTATCTCTGATTCAGGAATATTCATCCTCTTGAGTGTCTCCAATTTGATGATATTCACGGAACTACCTCCGTCTATGAGTATCCTCCGAACATAATGGTTAGCTTTTTATAAGGTTATATGTCACACCCCGGGCCCTCGGCGACCCAGGCGCTACGACTCGATTGGTTTCAATGATAAATAAAGTCTCAATCAGAGCTTATTATTCTTTTTTCATATGTTTTAGCGGAAGCGTTGTTTTATAAATTTCATAATTTTTCAAATGATTCACATGCACATATGTGACGCCTATTTTCATCATTTATAAATAGTTCATACGCATAGGTATGAAAAACCACATTTTATCGTTTGTAAATAATTCATCAAAATAATTTTTCCGGATTTCATATAGTTTCATACGCATAGGTATGAAAACCATTATTTCGTATTATAGTAAACCGGATTTTCACAAATACATAATTACAAATCATTTTATAATATTCGGTTTATACATGACTTGGAGGCATAGCTCCAATAGCTCCATGGTCTCACCACAAGATCTTATTCAAGGCATCATAGGCCAAGAATCTCTAATCTTTCTTCTCTTTTACATTTCATTATTACCTAAATTTTTTTGAAAATAATACGTCAACATTGTTTCGGGTAAAAATTAACAAGTTTAAATTTTAGCAAAACCGAATTAGTTAAGTGGGGTTTTGTGTTTTATAATGAAGAAAACGGTTAATATGTAAGATTCTATAAAGTTATCCCTAAGGATACCTAGGGATATTATGAATATAAAATGAAATAAATAGCTCAACACACGAGATTTATGCGAGGAAAAACCCTCAATCCTTTAGGATTGTTGGCATATAAAGTTATCCCTAGCAATTTAGTAAAAAATTGTAGGCTCAACATACATAATGTTGGTGAATACAAATAAATGACTCGGTTTGTAAGCATAGCATGTTCAGTCCTTTAACCATAATTAATTGTCACACCCTGGCCTTTACGTGGGCACGAGAAATGATCGGTGCAGGATCGCGGTCTCCAGTTATACAGTTGCTAGACCTACATTTATGGTTGCATTCGTACATCCATTAATTTGGATAAAATAGTTTTGTAAAATCAGATTTACAGAAATTAATGTATAAGTTCTCAAAAACAGTTTAAGTTCTTAAGTTGCGGAAGCGTTCTTAAAACAGTTTTCAAAATAACATAAAGTATTAGTTTGCGGAAGCGGTTTAAGTTGTTTAGCAATACATAACATAACAAAATGATATTGAATGATCAATAGCCTAAGACACTTAAGTAGGTGCATGGACTTCATCCTAGCATCCTAGATTCCTCGTGGGCGTGCCTGAGACAACATGTGAGTAAAATGTTCCCGCCTGGTAATTTCGGAGAGTTCAAATGTTCCAGCCCAAACCTCGCGTACCGCCAAGGCCCAAACCTTGGCCCTTGGCGCACCACCTAGCCAGCTGGATGAGCCCAATTGGCCCAATTTAATGGTTTCAACTTGTTTTTCGATTATTTTACGTTTATACTCATCGTTTATCATTTGTTTGAACTTTAATTATCGTTCAATGGTTTGTTCACCAACGTTCGTGAGACTCGTGTTTGTTTCGATAATTCCTCGAATTATTGGTGATAGTTTGTGTTTGTGTTTTAAGGAATGATTGCATGTTTGATTAATGATAATCAACGTGTAATGCACAATCCAATAATTCCACGAATTATTGTTTTGCGTGTGTGTTTGTGTTTGCCACACTTGGTTTCCAAAACCAATGTGCAATGTACGGTTCGATAATTCCACGAACTATCGTATCGCAGTTGTTTGTGTTTATCTCATTTAATTAATCATAATTAAATGAAATGCAACAAGTATGAATGTGAACTGCAAATTGTAAGAGTTGCAATTTACCTGAAATTGACGGGTGTCACATCATCCCCTTGTTGAAAGAAATTTCGTCCCGAAATTTGGTTGTTGGTAGTGTTTGAGAAAAATTTTTCTGGTTGTCACGTCATTTCCTTGTTGATAGAAAATTTCGTCTCGAAATTTATTCGTTGTTGTCAGCGTTCGATGTTGTCTGTTTGAAAAGGTGGGGATATCTACGCATCATCTGATCATCATGCTCCCACGTGAATTCAGGTCCGCGTTTCGAGTTCCATCGGACTCTGAAAATCGGAATACGACTCTGCTTGAGTTGTTTGACCTCTCGGTCCATGATCTCTATCTGCTCTTCCACGAACCGTAGCTGTTCATCCACCTGGATCTCATCCAGTGGAATCACAAGTGTCTCGTCGGATAAACACTTTTTAAGGTTTGAGACATGAAATACGTTATGAACTCCATCGAGTTCGGCTGGTAGGTTGAGTTGGTATGCCACTGGACCAATCCGCTTCAGGATCTCGAATGATCCAATATACTGTGGGTTCAGTTTTCCTCGTTTCCCAAAACGAATAACGCCTTTCCACTACGAAGCTTTTAGAAGGACCATATCTCCTACCTGAAATTCTAGAGGCTTTCTGCGTTTGTCGGCATAGCTCTTTTGACGATCGCGAGCTGCTGCCATGAGGTTTCTAATTTGTACAATCTTTTTCGTAGTTTCGTGTACCAGTTCAGGGCCAGTGAGCTGACTGTCACCCACTTCCACCCAACAGATGGGTGATCGGCATTTCCTGCCATAGAGGGCCTCAAAAGGCGCTGCCTTTATGCTCTTGTGGTAGCTGTTGTTGTATGAGAACTCCACCAACGGTAGGTGAGTTTCCCAGCTATTGCCGAAGTCTACTGCGCACGCTCGTAGTATGTCTTTGAGAGTTTGTATCACGCGTTCGCTCTGGCTGTTGTTGTACCTAGAGACTTTTGCAATGATTTCCAGAAGTTAGAAGTGAATCTAGCATCTCGATCTGAAATGATGGAGATTGGCGCAATCCATGTTGCGAGACTACTTCCTTGACGTAAATTCTGGCTAATTTTTCCATTTTGTCGTTTTCCTTGATCGCAATGAAATGTGCGGACTTGGTCAGTCGGTCCACAATTACCTAGATAGTGTCACATCCACTAGGAGTATGGGGTAATTTGGTAATGAAGTTCATGGAGATCTGTTCCCACTTCCACATGGGGATATGTGGTTGTGTGAGTAATCTAGATGGTTTCTGGTACTCAACTTTGACTTTGGCGCAAGTCAAGCATTTGCTAACGTATGTGGCGATATCGGCTTTCATGTTTGGCCACCAATAGAGGACCTTCAGATCAAGATACATCTTATCTGATCCCTAGTGAATGGAATACCAAGACTTATGATCCTCGTCCATCACAAGGTCTCGTAAGTGTCCGTGGTGTGGAACCCAGATGCGTTCCATGAAATATTGTAAGCCATCGGCTTTTACTTCAAGTTGTTTATCCATTTCCCTTAATGATTCGGCCACTAGGTTTCCTTCTTTCAGTGCCTCAACTTGGGCACTATGTTCTGTTCAGGGAGATTGGGATATATTGTGAGTTGTAAGGATCGTATCCTCTTGGGTTTTGATGTATTCTTCCAGCTTAGGCTGTCAACCACAATGTTGGCTTTCCCTGGGTGATACTTGATAGCACACTCGTAGTCATTCAGTAGTTCGAGCCAGCGACGCTGTCGCATGTTCAGTTCCTTTTGCTCGAATATGTGTTGGAGACTCT
The DNA here is from genome assembly GCA_009363875.1 of Mikania micrantha. Classification (NCBI taxonomy): domain Eukaryota; kingdom Viridiplantae; phylum Streptophyta; class Magnoliopsida; order Asterales; family Asteraceae; genus Mikania; species Mikania micrantha. The sequence continues at coordinate 32,162,271 of CM018689.1, read as the reverse complement.
TGTGATCAATGTATATCGTACACTTTGTACCATACAGGTAGTGTCTCCAGATTTTGAGTGCAAATACGACGGCTCCAAGTTCCAAGACGTGGGTGGTGTAATTCTTCTCGTGGACTTTCAGTTATCGAGAAGCATATGCGATCACCATCTCTCGTTGCATCAACACATAGCTGAGTCCTTGTATCGAGGCATCACAATATACTACAAAATCGTCAGTTCCATAAGGAAGTGATAAGATAGGTGTACTACAAAGCTTCTGCTTGAACAGTTCGAATGCAGTTTCTTGTTTGTCAGTCCAGAGATATTTCTTGTCTTTATGGGTGAGAGCTGTGAGTGGTTGCGCTAACTTGGAAAATCATTCGATGAATCATTGATAATATCCTGCCAAGCCTAGGAATTATCGCACCTCAGTTGGGGTTTTCGGTGCTTCCCAGTTCTTGATAGCCACTATCTTGGATTTATTCACCTGTATTCCTTGTTTGTTAACAATATGTCCCAAAAATTGGACTTCTTGGATCCAGAAACCGCACTTGGAGAGTTTAGCATACAGCTTCTCCTGCCGTAAGATTTCAAGATCCAATTGAAGATGCTTTTTGTGTTCTTCCTAAGTGTTCGAGTAGATGAGAATATCATCAATGAAAACAATGATAAACTTGTCGAGGTAGGGTTTGCACACTCTATTCATGAGGTCCTTGAATACTGCAGGTGCATTAGTTAACCCAAATAGCATGACCAAAAACTCGTAATGGTCATATCGTGTATGAAAGGCTGTCTTGGGGATATCTTCTCTTGAATCCTCAATTGATGGTACCCAGATCTCAAATCGATCTTGGAGTAGTAACTTGATCCTTGTAGTTGATTGAACTGATCGTCAATGCGAGGTAAGGGGTAAAGGTTCTTGATTGTCACTTTGTCCAATTCACGGTAGCCAATGCACATTCGAAACGTGCCATCCTTCTTCTTCACGAACAAGACAAGAGCTCCCCACGGTGAGAAGCTTGGTCTAATGAAACCCTTGTCCGAAAGCTCTTGTAGTTGATTGAACAGTTCCTGCATCTCCGAAGGTGCAAGTCGATAGGGAGCTCGAGCGATAGGTGCTGCTCCCGGCACGAGATCTATGCGGAACTCCACTTTTCGAGGTGGTGGTAGTCCTGGTAGATCCTCAAGAAATATGTCGGGATAGTCGCATACGACGGGGATGTCTTCTAGTTTATTCTCTTCTTCAGTCTTGTCGGTGATCAGTGTTAGTATGGCAGTGTACCCTTTTCGTAGGCATTTGTGAGCTTTCATGCATGAGATGATGTTTAGAGGAGTGTCTCTCCTTTCGCCATTGATGTTTAAGTTTCTCCACTAGGAAGAGGTATGCACACAATCTTATCAAGGCAAACTATCTCAGCTTGGCTCTTAGACAACCAATCCATGCCCACTACAACATCTAAACTGCCTTAGTGTGACTGTATATTCAACCTCTAAGGGTGTTGGAGTTATGGCAAGTATCCTACTAAAATCCTTAGATATAAAACTTTTCTCAGCTAAAGTATCAAACAATACATAAGCATAATGATCGTTTAGGATATACGTACCTGCTGCAAGGTTGGGATCCCTTCTAGCCTCCTTAGCCCCAATCACGAAGGCTCGTCCCTTCGGACCGTTGTTGTTTCCATTGTTGTTGTTGTTGTTCAAATGTGGGCAATCCTGCTATAAGTGCCCTGGTTTTCCACATTCATAGCACCCCTTTGGTGCTCCTTGTGGCTGTGGCGGTTGTGGGGTTTTGACCAGTAGTTCGCCCCTGTAGTCTTTAGCTGCATGTCCCATCTTTCCGCCGCGCTGCCATTGAAGGATGCCACATTGACCCTGTGCATGACGAAAATTGCACTAATGGAATTTGGGATGTTTTTCGGGATAGGCCCCTTGGTCTGGGTGGTTGGGATGGGTGGGGTGTAAGCTTGAGTTGATCCAAACTTACGCTGTTGTGGTGGTGGTTGTTGAGTGGAAGGTTTGCTCATGGATTGATCCAATTTGTGTTTGTTGTCTAGGGTCTTGGCTACTGCACCACGAGGTGGTAGAAGTCCTTGTGCCACAGCTGAATTAGTGAGCTTGTGGGCAAATTGCACCGCCTGTTGTAGAGTGATGGGGCTGAATTTGAGGTGGTAGCCCCTCGATGTATTTCTCGATGTGTTTATAGGTCGGTGTTACCATCTCCGGGCACAGGTGTTCCAGCTCATACGATAGAGCATTATATGTCTCGATCTCGGAACCGACCATCTTGTGGTTCCAGAATTCAGTCTCTAGCTTCTGTACTTCACAGCGAGGACATTATCCGCGGTTCAACATCCTATTGAACTCATCCCATGGTAAGGCGTTGGCTGCATCCAGCCCTAGATTGTGAACGTTCGCATTCCACCAAGTGAGGACAGCTCCCTCAATAGTTCCCGCCGCATATTTGACCCAATCCTTTGTCCTACAGTTGCTCATGGCGAAGGCCGACTCTGCCCAGCGTAATAGTCCAACTGCACCCTCAGTACCGTTGAAACAGTGGGGTTTGCAATCCAGAAAAAATTTGAACGTGCAGAGAGCTGGGGTGAGGTTTGCTCCTGAGATATGCAAGGAAAAGAAGTTGGAAATGAGTGATCATTGTACATGGTGAATATGAAATGTAATATGTCACCTTGGTTCGGTTGGTCTTGGTTACGGGCAGTGTCCCATGTAGCAAGTGCCTCCACAACTCGCTCGTTGATGAGTGCGTTCAGTTCAGCCATGGTGAGGTTAATGTTTCCACATCCTCCCGCATTTCGTCATCCTCCGCGTCTTCCATCCATGATCTTCATAGCGAGAATAAGCGTTAGAGTGTTTCCAAGGGTTAAAGTAGTGTGTGCGGTTGGTGCGTAAAGGAATCATGTATAAACAAGATTCTCAATAATGACAATAGTCTTGATATATAATAAGTTGTACTGATTACAATTCATTAAATAACAAAACATTAAGATTCCCAAAATATGCAGTACAGAGACACAACCCGTCCCTACTAGGTCTATGCTAAGTTAATCAAACGCGTTATCGATAGTGGAATCAGAATCAGCATCCTTTGCTGGCTCCTCCTCCTCAGGGTCAGGCTCTTCTGGATCTGGAATGACAACCCTGTTTTCTAGCTCTTCGAGCCTAGCTTTAGCGATGGCAGCTCAGTCTTCTGCCGCTTGGAATAGTGCAATCAATTGGGTCATATTTTGATCCATCTTGTTGACGACACTACAGAGCTCTGCATGTCCGGTATTTGTATACCTCAGCTCCTCTGCGAGACACTCAATTCGATCATCTTCCCAGGCCAGGTCCCGAGTCACTCTATCGACAACATCTGATTCAAGACACTGCCTCTTAGGCTAGGGTGGTTCTAGTATGGGTGATGCATTGTCGGGTGACTCCTACACGGGGTCCTCCTCAGGATCCTCCATGGGATACTCGTCAAACCCTCCACGAAATCCTTCGTCTCGCTCCCCTCAAATGGTAGGGGACGCTAGTCAGGTGACTCTACAGTCACCGGTAGTGGTGATGCAGGTAGTCCTGGAGCTATCGGTTCATCCTCGTCATGTGCAAACACATGCGGTGATGATGGTGATTCCATATCTAGAATGCTCGTAATAAGTGTATGTACGATCGTGCATGCAAGTAGTAAATGATCATGTATGCTAGTACTGTTTCTACTAACACTATGTGTGTGGAGACTAATGGTTATACACTAAGTCCACTAAATGCAAACCTAATTCGCATTAACCGAAGGCTCCGATAACAATCGGTCGCACCCCGGCCTTTCCGTGGGCGTGAGCAATGATCGGTGCAGGATCGCAGTATTCAAAAACAGTTTGAGTTACGGAAATTATTTTATAAGTTCTCAAAAACAGTTTGAGTTCTTAAGTTGCGGAAGCGTTCTTAAAACAGTATTCAAAATAACATAAACTAATAGTTTGCGGAAGCGGTTTAAGTTGTTTAGCAATACATAACATAACAAAATGATATTGAATGATCAATAGCCTAAGACACTAAAGTAGGTGCATGGACTCCATTCTAGCACCCTAGATTCCTCATGTGCGTGCCTTAGTTACCTTAGAAAACATGCGAGTAAAAGGTCAACACAATGGTTGGTGAGAGCACATGTTTTATAATAGCAATAAAAATCAAATGTTTAAAGTAAGAGTTTGCAGGTTTACATATCATTACAATGAAATATTCAGTGATAGCTAGTCAATATGTGTTATACGGTTATACCATATCGGGTTCGCAACCGAAGCTAGCATGCTGCCTCCCACCATGTCCATCCAACTAGACATGACAATGTTGTTAAGTCAATTTTGCATTGTTCCAACCTCTAGTCGGGGTGGCCATACGGCGCGCAACAGTGGGGCTTGTCAGGCCCAAATAGTACTATTCAGAATTACCACGCTATGCGCCACGCGCTATTAACGGTTCGAGATGTGTTTGTGAGGACTTATCTGTTTTGTGGATGAATGCCACACATATGAATATACGCAATATTATCATGTCCATATGTAACCAAAAGTATGTTTGTTGTTCAAAAACAGTTTGAATGCAATGTTTTCTCCCCCAAAGGTAGAAAAGATAAAAAGGGGTCGTGAACTCACCCGATAAAGCAGTTCCGGTTATGTGTTCGATACTACGAGTGCTAGAAACCTGCTAGGGAGCACCTATAATCATATAGGTCGTGAGTATGTGCTTTGTGGTGTGTTGTGTGTTGTGTTGTATCTCATACAACTCCAAGTGTCGGTGTGCTCAACCGAGTGTTTGTGTGTTGACTCGACGAATAGTTGGTGATACGTTTGTTGTGTTTAGTTTGTTGTGTGTCATATTATTTTTAACACGCACATAGGATATCATCATACATCCTACGACTCTAACCACACAAGGTTCACACAAGTCATGTACGAAAATCATAAAGTTTCCATTTCTAGAAAGTTACCATTTTTGGAAAGTTTCTATTTGAGGAAGGTGTAGTTATGAAATCCCATTTCATAAAACTAATACATATAGTATGTTTGTAAAAATGCGTTTAGACACGTATAACAAGTTATTTATGCTTAAATCACCGTTTATGGCATTTTGGCCAAATAAAGTTTCCTTATTTGGAAAGTGCTCATTTAAAAAACTTGTTTTCATAAGTCAAAGTTCCCAATATGTTTACAAATCATTTTTAAACAAATTTTAATAATCACAAATCACCAAAACATCTTAATCAAAAGTTGTCACCAAAAATCGTATTTTCACATAATCAAATACCCAAATGTGTTTCTAAACACTTCAATATGCATTTGACAACATCTAGGCATGTCTAACATGTCTACATCATCACAAATCTACAAAATGCAACATAAAAGTTTCCTTTCATTGTAAATTCCACAAAATCAACATAATAACTTATCAAAACTCAATCCTAACACTCCTATGCTCTAAAATCAGTAGATATACATTAAGATCACATAAAATCACCAACAAATTCGTGCACAATAGCTACACGGAGTTGCATGTGGGTGGATGTTCATACATGTGGTTTTCACCCCTTGCATGTTCGATCTAAGTATACATAAGCTCATAAAACTACCTTAGAAGTTAGAATCCACTGAGAATGAGCTACAACAGCTCCTAATGATGAAGATACAGTGATTTGGTGGTTGTTCTTAGCTTTCTTGTTCCTTCTCCAATCTCCAAGAACTTCAAGGACACCAAGTTTTCAACAAGCACCATTAATCTTCCAAAGATGGCTTCTGGTGGTTTGGGTTAGTGATAGCAGAGTGTTTTTGCTCGTGGATGAGAGTTTTGGCCGAGAAAAATGGTAAGAAGTGTTGAATACGAGTCTGATTGGGTTTTGTAATATTTTTGCCATATGTGACTCCCCCGCGTATCGCCTAGCGGGACTCAATGGGGCTAGGCGTACCGCCTGGATTATTTTAATCCGATGGCTCCTTAGAAACTCACACGTACCGCCCAGAGTGGCTGCGTGGTCTCGGGCGTATCGCCTGGTGATTTCAGAGAGTTCAAATGTTCCCACCCAAGCCTCGCGTACCGCCAAGGCCCAAACCTTGGCCCTTTGTGTACCGCCTAGCCAGCTGGATGAGCCCAATTGGCACAATTTAATGGTTTCAACTTGTTTTTCGATTATTTTACGTTTATACTCATCTTTTATCATTTGTTTGAACTTTAATTATCGTTCAATAGTTTGTTCACCAACGTTCGTGAGACTTGTGTGTGTTTCGATAATTCCTCGAATTATCGGTGATAGTTTGTGTTTGTGTTTTACGAAATGATTGCATGTTTGATTAATCATAATCAACGTGTAATGCTCAATCCAATAATTACACAAATTATTCCTTTGCTTTTGTGTTTGTGTTTGCCACACTTGGTTTCCAAAACCAATGTACGATTCGATAGTTCCACGAACTATTGTTTTGCAGTTTTTTGTGTTTACCTCATCTAATTAAGCATAATTAAATAAAATGCAACAAGTATGAATGTGAAATTCAAGTTGTAAGAGTTGCAATTTACCTGAAATTGTCGGGTGTCACATTAATAATGGCAATACTACACATTTAGCAGCTTATTTCACTGATCGATACAACCACTGCATACCCTGGTTTGTATAGTCACTGGTTAGGAACAATAGTGGAGTGCGTCTTACAATTGTTCCCTCCAGCCAACAGCCCATCACTGGTTAGGTTTCTACGAAGTGTGTCTTACGTATAACCTTCCAGCCCACGCTACCAGCCACGTATGGGAATTTCACCCATATGCGGATACAATTTGCAAATCGTACGTATACAAATAGCCTAAATGCTGATCACATAGTATTTCTTTATGCGTCAAAGTTTAAAAATACCATGCTCGTAAAAATTCATTTATAATTTAAAAAAAAAAAGTTAAATGTATTTATTAGATTTTTGGTTGGCTGGGTGACATCTTAGATCTTCTTAATATAAATTTGGGCAGCGTTTCTACTTAATCTATCTTTATAACTATTTGCAAGGATTATTCCTGATGCGTTTATTTTCTGTTCCTAAAATAAATCATAATCAACATACTATTTGTGTGTGTGTGTATGGTCGGATGTTACAAATAACCACATAAGTTAATTGTAACACCCCGACCGACGGCGGAATCATCGGGATGCCACGAGGGATGTGTAGATTGTTCAAAAGCTCATGGGCATCTAAATCATATCATCATATATCATTTAATCAACCACAATAATTACACAAAAAAATCATGTTCATCATGAATCAAGTATGTCAAATACACAAAAGATTTAGTTAAATTAACTAAACTCTAATCGCCAGAAATTTAGTTAATTAACTAAGTCCAAGATCCTATATGATGATGATGTCCAAAATAGAAGAGATCCTCTCTTCATTCCTACTTGTCTCCATCACCTGAAACATGTAAGAAAATCAAGTGTCAACTACAAAAGTAGTTGGTGAGTAATCATAAGTTTTTATATTTAAAAATGTTTTAGTAAAAATGAGTTTGAAAGTTTATGCTTAAAAGGGTTTTATAAAATGCTTTGTTTAAAACGAGTATAAAACTTATGATCTTCTTGAGAAAATCCATATGAATACCTGTATGAGATAATCCAACACACATCCATCAATTCAACAACCAAACACATACACAATCACATAACCACATAACCAAATCAATCATAGTCAATCACAAATAATCATAATCAAATATAGATAATCAATCCACAAACTAATCAACCAATCTCATCAACCATATTCTCAAATAATGTTCGTGACTATACATGATCATTATGTAAATAACATAAGTTAAATACATGATTCATGGAGTGGTCGCTAACCACGTGACAATACATGAAGTCAAAGCATTTAACCGAAGTCAAAGGCAATGCTTCACAGATGTGGAAACCATCCACGTGACAATACACGATGTCAAAGCAATTAACCGAAGTTAAGAGCGATGATTCTCGGGATTTGTGACAATACTTGTAATCTTTGTTATTGACCTAGGTCAATAACAATATTTACATGGATATAAAATAATAAGAGATAATCCCATAATAATGATAATTTCAAATGTGAATATCATATTGATAAACAGGTATTATCCTTGTGTTATCAAAATAATATTTAATTTGGTATACATGTTTCACCTCCGAGTTTTAAAACAAAAATAGTTTAAAGAAAGGGAGGTTATGAGAACTCACCTGAAGTCCTTAGTATATGTGTTCTCGTATTGTGCGCGCTCGCGTATGTAACTCAAATCAATTCAGGGATCTGTAATTAGTGTGATTTCCACTTTTATAAGCATAAGTGCTTCATATTCAATTAATGTCTATGTTAGTTTACTTTAACCCGTTTGCATTTTATTAACCTAGTTCATTTGTTTAAGTTAACCAAAACGCCAACGATTTCCTTACAAGGTCATTATTTACATGCCTCCTAAAGTAATCACCCTCCTGTTACTCATACAAACACACCCATACATCTATAAAGGTGTGTGTATATATATATATATATCTATATACTCGCATGCATGCCTTAGATAAATCCAACCACCATTCCATCTAAGTTGTCAATATATAGTTTAGGTTTAAGAAATCAATTTAACTTGTTCATCCATCATATTCAATGTATGAAATTTCTCAATTTACAATTTATGTTTATTAAAATAAAGGTGGCACTAGAAATTCCTTGCATACATGCATGAGTATTCATATATATGGGTGTATATGTATTTTCATGTTCCCTTTTTACCCTTAACCTATAATTTTTTGACGGATTTAGGTTCGGTCTCCCAAGAGGACAGCGAACCTTTTGGCTAGAAGCCAAAGGTTCGGCTTCAAGTTGACCTAGGGTTCGTCTGGGTTGGGTGAAAGGGTTCGGCACATGTGGGTTCGCCGCATAGCCAAGATAGGTTCGTAGCACCTAAGGTTCGTGGCTCATGGGCTCAGGGTTCGTTGCAGAGTTAGCCAGGGTTCGGGAGAATAGAGGGTTCGTGACCACCAGCTTCAATAGGGTTCGTCTGGCTGCGCCTAGGCTTGTTACCTAAGGTTCGGCAGTGGCTAAGGGTTCGGCCAGAATTCCCATAAGGTTCGCCCGACCTAACCAGCCCCCAAAAGGTTCGGCCAGTCCCATTTGCAGCGAACCTGTATCATCATCATCATCATCTCCCTTGCGTTTTCTGTAACAACTTCGAACCAAGTAACCCTAACCTCTCATACTAACTCGTTTAACAATTAAAACAAACCTAATCTCGATTTAAATGGCTATCCATAATGAAATAGGTTTTTTTCACTCAAAACCGAAAATAAAAGGATAGATCTACCTCAAACCGTCGGTTCAACGTGTGATTTCTTCGTATCCTCTTGTAGCTCTCGATCTCACGAACGCGTAGGCGCCGGAATCTCGTGAATCCGTCGGGTAACGAGCGAGATAACGTAGAGAGAAGTTTGTGTGTGTGTTTTTAGGTGAAATAGAGAGAGAAAGAGAGTTGGGAAAATGAGAGGAAATGGTGGAGTCTTCCACCATTTAATCCCATCCCGTTCCCGCGCGTTCGGTCTCGTCTTTATCGCGACAATCAAAGAAATGGTTCGGTTTTACTCATTAAAACATATTTAAACATAAATTGTTTAAATAATAGGGTTTCATTAATTTAATTGATTTATTTAAATAATCCTTGTCTCGTAAAGTGATCTTGTTAATACACGTGAAATGTAATAACATGCTTAATTTTCCCGTGTTTATATTTTAAACATAATGCGTTAATTAAATAAATTTCGTTTTTAATAAAAATAGTTTTCTCAAAATAAAATAAAAAAAATCGTTTAAATAATAGTTCTTCGTTTATTTTCGTTAATCAATTATTTTAACAATTTAATTTATTCGAACTCAATTTAGGTTGTGATTCCTAATAAACGTTTTAAGTTTTATTTATTAATTTAATATCGTGAGATATTATTTAATTATCTCGTCGAAACGCGTTACTCGCGTACGTATTCGTAAAGATCGTCACCTTTTCGAATCCAACGCTCGTATCGTATTTCGATTTGATTTATTATTTATGGAATATCGTTTCAGTATATTATTCTTAATAATTATATTCTTGTGAATCGTCACCCACGCGAATACATTATTAAGTTAATATTTCTGAACCAACATTCGCGTTCAAGTAATGCTCGTAACCTCACATCGCGTAAATAAATTCTCATTATTTAATAACTTAATAATTATCATTTCCCAAACCAATACCCACTAAACCCTAGTCACTGACACATCCATGATAGACCGAAATATGCATATATATAGGGCATATGTAAGGGTCAGTCGCAACTGCCCTAGCCACCGTCCCACCGCTATTTCGATAAACCATGACCATGGGTCCTTGACTACGTTTAGTAACCAGACTCCAACAAACTCCCAGTTCCATCACAATCCATTCTCAGACCAATAATCCATCATTATCAGTGATAAGTAACCGCGATAAACACTACGGGTCTGTTTAGTTGAATTACAACTAAACTTCCCGTGGTTTACGCGTATAATAAATTTATAATCATGTATACCTGTAACAGTGATAATATCAGTAATGTCAATCAATAATTTCATAATCATTCATAATAAATAAATCTCCAGTCGTAACAGTACAATCGTACGGATGTACGGACGTACGGACAACTGAAAGTACAGTGATGTTACAGTCTCCCCTAGTTAAAGGAATTTCGTCCCGAAATTCAACTTGGAGTGACCGTAGTAAATAAATGTGGGTACTTAAGCTTCATCTGATCTTCCCGCTCCCATGTGAATTCTGGACCCCGCTTCGATTCCCAACGTACTTTGACAATTGGAATTCTACTGCGTTTGAGCTGTTTAATCTCGCGATCCATTATCTCCACTGGTTTTTCAACAAAGTGCATGGTATCATCAATGCAGATGTCATCGAGTGGTACCTGAAGATCCTGATCAGCTAAGCACTTTCTTAGATTGGACACGTGAAACGTCGGATGCACATTACTAAGTTCTGGAGGAAGTTCCAATTTGTAAGCAACCTTCCCGATCCGTTCAAGGATCTTAAAAGGGCCAACGTATCGTGGAGCAGGCTTCCCCTTCTTCCCAAATCGAACAACGTCCTTCCAAGGCGACACTTTAAGCAATACCATATCTCCCACTTCAAACTCCAAAGGTTTTCTTCGTTTATCCGCGTAGCTTTTCTGTCGACTGCGAGCAGCTAACAGATTGTCACGGATCTGGCGGATCTTGTCAGTCGTTTCCTGAATAATCTCAGGACCAGTGATCTGCGAATCGCCGACTTCGGTCCAACAAATAGGTGACCGACATTTCCTGCCATAAAGAGCTTCGAACGGCGCCATACCAATGCTCGCGTGATAACTGTTGTTATACGAGAACTCAACCAATGGTAGATGGCTATCCCAATTGCCACCAAAATCGATGACACAAGCTCTTAACATATCTTCCAATGTCTGAATCGTTCGCTCCGTTTGACCATCCGTTTGAGGATGATAAGCAGTGCTAAGATCCAGTCTTGTTCCAAATGCTTCATGAAGTGATTCCCAAAATCGTGCCGTGAAACGAGCATCACGGTCCGATATTATGCTTAAGGGAATACCATGTCGGCTAATGATCTCATCAATGTAGATACGAGCTAACTTCCGCACAGGGTAAGTTTCGCGTATCGGTAAGAAATGAGCCGACTTGGTCAATCTGTCAACAATTACCCAGATACTATCTTTACCGTTCGCGGTCCGTGGGAGTTTAGTAATGAAATCCATGGAGATATTCTCCCACTTCCACATCGGTATTTCTGGTTGTAGTAACAATCCCGAAGGTCGCTGATGTTCTGCCTTGACTTTGGCACAGTTAAGGCACTTTGACACATATTCAGCAATATCCTTCTTCATTCCAGGCCACCAGTACAAGCCCCTAAGGTCTTGATACATCTTATCAGAGCCCGGATGGACTGAGTAACGAGATTTGTGAGCTTCATCCATAATCAGCATCCTCAGATCACCCCTGTTCGGTATCCACAACCGATTCAAATAATACATTAATCCATCATCTTTAGTTTCCAATAAGATTTCAGCCCCGCAAGACATCTCATTTTTCAAATTATCTTGAGCTAATGAGTGTTGTTGGGCTGTGAGAACATCATTACGGAGATTAGTGTGCACTCGGACACTATGAATCTGAACTTGACTTTTGCGACTAAGCGCATCTGCTACTACATTCGCTTTACCAGGATGGTAGCGAATTTCACAGTCATAATCGTTCAACAGTTCAACCCATCTCCGTTGTCTCATATTGAGCTCTTTCTGATTTAGAATATGTTGCAAACTTTTATGATCAGTAAAGACTACACACTTGGTGCCATAAAGATAATGTCTCCATATCTTCAAAGCAAACACGACTGCACCAAGTTCCAAGTCGTGCGTAGTGTAGTTCTTCTCATGAATCTTCAATTGTCTTGATGCATAAGCCACAACCTTTCCCCGTTGCATGAGAACACAACCGAGACCTAAGTTGGATGCATCACAATAAACCACAAAATCATCATTTCCATCAGGCAGTGTCAGGACAGGAGCATCACAAAGTTTCTGCTTCAAGGTCTGAAATGCCTCTTCTTGCTTTGGTCCCCACTCATATGGCCTATTCTTCTGAGTCAAAGCAGTGAGAGGGACAGCAATCCTGGAGAAGTTCGATATGAACCGCCGATAATAACCGGCAAGTCCAAGAAACGATCGAATCTCCGTCGGTGTCTTCGGTGTACTCCAATTCTTCACAGCATCAATCTTTGCAGGATCTACGTGTACACCATACTCGTTGACTATGTGCCCCAAGAATTGAACTTCCTTAAGCCAAAATTCACATTTAGAGAATTTAGCATGCAGTCGCTCCTCTCTTAGGATCTCCAAAACCAACTTAAGGTGTTTCTCGTGTTCTTCCTTAGTCTTTGAGTAGATCAAAATATCATCAATGAATACTATCACAAATTTATCCAAGTATGGCCTGCAGACACGGTTCATGAGGTCCATGAAAACCGCAGGCGCATTTGTAAGGCCGAAAGGCATTACCAGAAATTCATAGTGGCCATATCTTGTTCTAAAAGCTGTCTTGGGAATATCATCATCATGTACGCGAAGCTGATGATACCCAGACCTAAGATCGATTTTTGAAAACCATGCCGAGCCTTGAAGCTGATCGAAGAGATCATCGATACGCGGCAGTGGATATCGATTCTTGATTGTGAGTTTGTTCAACTCGCGGTAGTCGATGCACATTCGGAATGACCCGTCCTTCTTCTTGACAAACAGGACCGGTGCACCCCATGGCGAATGGCTCGGGCGAATAAACCCTTTATCGGTAAGTTCTTGCAGCTGACTCGCCAATTCTTGCAACTCCGAAGGCGCAAGTCTGTAAGGAGCTTTGGCGACTGGGTTCGCACCAGGTACTAAGTCGATCCGAAACTCAACTTGACGTTCTGGTGGAAGACCCGGTAAATCGTCTGGAAAGACTTCTGGAAAATCTCGTATCACCGGAACATCTTCAATTCTCTTTTCTTTCTCTTTCTTCTCCACAATGTGTGCTAAGAAGGCTATACATTTTTTCCTAAGGTACTTATGTGCTTTTGTGCAAGACATCAGCTTAAGACCTCTACTAGCAGTTTCTCCAAATATTCTCAAAGTTTCACCCGAAGCTAAAGGAATACGAATATATTTCTCATGACAAACAATCTCCGCTCTGTGGGTGGCCAACCAATCCATGCCTATGATAACATCGAAGCTACCAAGATGCATAGGTATGAGATCAATTGGGAAAACGTGATCATTTAAGTTCACCGTACATCCAACGATAATAGTGTCAATATCAACAGTGTTTCCGTCAGCCACCTCCACATTGAACGGTTTATCTAAGTATGTACGTGTTCTACCAAGCAAGCATTCAAATTCATATGAAACAAAACTCCTATCGGCACCAGAATCAAATAAGACAGATGCATAAGAGTTGTTGATCAGAAATGTACCGTTGACCACATCCTGGTTGGCTTGAGCAGCTGGAGCATTCAGTTGAAAAGCCCGGCCTCTTGCCACCCCCTGATTATTTCCAGTCAACTTTGGGCACTGATTTCTGAAGTGACCCACTTCACCACATTCATAACAGGCTCTTGCCTGTGCTTGAGGTACCTGGCGAATGGGTACAGCTGGAATAGGTTGAGCATGAGGAGCTGGCAGTGCAAGCGGTGCATGTTGCATCCTTTGTGCTTGCAATGCACTCCTACAAACATTAGCATAGTGCCCAAACTTGCCACAGTTGTTGCAGACGCGACATGGCAAATTTGGTGCGTGATGATAACGGCAGGTGTTACATTGAGGAGTGTTCCCAGTGAAATTCCTGGCAGTTGAATTGTTTGATGATTGCTGCACAGACTTAGCAGCAGGAGCAGTGACCATGAAATTTCTGGTCTTTCTCTTCTTGTTGCTGCTTTTGGATGAACTAGCGGCTTCAGACTTGACTTCAGCTTTGACTTCCTTTGTAGCAGTCTTGGTGTCAGTCTTTTTGTGTCCCTTCCGGGTAAGTGTTCCATTCTTCACGTGATTATCAGTGAGAGTTGCAGATAGACGGATCGCAGCCTCCAGTGTTTTGGGATTGCTCCCATAGACTGTGTCCTGAATCTGTACCGGCAATCCGCCGATATACTTCTCGATCGCCCTATCCAAGGGTGTCACCATATGAGGCACCAGTAGACTATACTCATGGAACTGAGTATTATAGATAACGTTCTCCCCGCTATCCTGCTTGAGCTCCCAGAACTCAGTCTCCAGTTTCCTCGTCTCGCTTCGAGGACAGAATTCAGTGGTCATCAGAGTCTTGACCTCTGTCCATGTCAGTGCTAAGGCAGCATCTACTCCCCTAGTTCGCTTTTCCCCATTCCACCAAGTCAGTGCTCTCTTTTGGAAAACACTGGTGGCATAGCGAACTTTCAGATTCTCAGGGCATTCGCTGTTGATGAAGGTGTTCTCCATACTCTCAAACCACTGCAGCAGACCAGTGGCTGATTCAGCGCCCGTAAATTTCAGGGGATTGCAGGAATTGAAGTGTTTGAATGTGCAAGTTGTCTGGTTTGCACCACCTCGGTTCTGGTTCGCATTCTGGTTAGCCTGAGTCAGTTGGCTCACCAATCCAGAAATAAGTGTGGCTAACTCTTGTATGCCTGAGTTGGCATTACCGTTGTTAGCATCCCCATTGTTCGAGTCATCTTCGTTGTGACGGCGAGGCGGCATGTTTCTGAAGGAAATAGAAACATGTTACTACCGTTTACAACGTAAGTTATACAAACAATGGTCAAATGAGTTTATTTAAGCAGTTAGGATTTCATATAGGAACTATATTTATCTCCTATCTGTCATTAAACTCAGAATGTGTATAATTCCCTATTATTTTACTGAGTGTCCTAGTTGGTCATAACTAGTGCTAGCTAACTATTCCTAAGTCCTATACATTCCTCACTCAATACTAACACTGACAACCTCCCAATGCAATGCAACAAGCTTATATATAGGGCATATGCAGAGGTAGATCGCAATCTCCCCTACACCGTCCCACCACCGTTCCATTGCACCACGATTATGCCCTTGCTAGTGTGTAGAGTGTGTCATGTATTTCACCATAAATCTCACTTCACAAACCTTATCCTTAGTAGGATAATTTTGAGTGAAGTGATCTCTAGTTCCCTTGGACAGTTAGGTTTGCTTAATGTCTAAGTTCACCTGACATGTAGGCTTGCCTATTTCTAAGTTCACCTAATGTCTAAGTTCACCTGACATTAAGTTTCCCCCAACTGTCTAAGTTCACTAAAATCCATATCAATTCCAATGTCAATAATCATCATTAAGGGTTCATATCATCACGAAGTGCTCTTATTGTCACTAAGTGTTCATATCTTCCCTATAGTTTATTCTTGTTAAGTGTCCATACCATCACTAAGTGTTAGTATCATCACTATGCGTTTATATTATCATCAAGTGTCCATATTATCACCCAAGTCCATATTCCATCACTAATCGCTCATATCGTTCATTAATCCTATGCACCCTACGTGTCCAATCCGTATGTTTTTATAAGGGAATTTATAAGTGTTTATCAAGTGTGATCATCCAAAGTGTCAATCTAAACCAACCTTAACCAACAGACCATCAACATCCATCTCACAATAATTCCTAGTAATATCCTAAGTTCCTGACACTGACAGACCCCCAATATACTACAAATGGTATATGTATAGGGCATATGTAGGGGTCAGTCGCAACTGCCCCAGCCACCGTCCCACCACCTTTGTAGTATACCACGAGTGTGTCCTTGTCTGGAGTTTATAGATAAAACAAATAATTCCTAAAGCAGATAATTCCTAAGCATTTAATTTCTTAAGCAGGTAATTTTCCAAACGGGTAGTTCCCACATTCTTCAATATTGACATCCACCCAATGTACCGTAAATGGTATATATATAGGGCATATGTAAGGGTCAGTCGCAACTGCCCTAGCCAACATCCCACCACCTTTACGATACACCACGTGCATGTCCTTACCGAATCATTAGGGCACAAGTAGAACAAGTAAGCAGTATTTATAATTCAGTTGTATAACAAGAGTTCAATTAACATGTAATAAACACATAAGCATGAAATCCTGAATATACTAACTAGTGTATGAATTTATTCATACTAAGGTATCCTACGGTTATAGACTAGGTCAACCATTTCTAGTAACCTAATTCCCTATAACCCAGGCTCTGATACCAATCTGTAACACCCCGACCGACGGCGGAATCATCGGGATGCCACGAGGGATGTGTAGATTGTTCAAAAGCTCATGGGCATCTAAATCATATCATCATATATCATTTAATCAACCACAATAATTACACAAAAAAATCATGTTCATCATGAATCAAGTATGTCAAATACACAAAAGATTTAGTTAAATTAACTAAACTCTAATCGCCAGAAATTTAGTTAATTAACTAAGTCCAAGATCCTATATGATGATGATGTCCAAAATAGAAGAGATCCTCTCTTCATTCCTACTTGTCTCCATCACCTGAAACATGTAAGAAAATCAAGTGTCAACTACAAAAGTAGTTGGTGAGTAATCATAAGTTTTTATATTTAAAAATGTTTTAGTAAAAATGAGTTTGAAAGTTTATGCTTAAAAGGGTTTTATAAAATGCTTTGTTTAAAACGAGTATAAAACTTATGATCTTCTTGAGAAAATCCATATGAATACCTGTATGAGATAATCCAACACACATCCATCAATTCAACAACCAAACACATACACAATCACATAACCACATAACCAAATCAATCATAGTCAATCACAAATAATCATAATCAAATATAGATAATCAATCCACAAACTAATCAACCAATCTCATCAACCATATTCTCAAATAATGTTCGTGACTATACATGATCATTATGTAAATAACATAAGTTAAATACATGATTCATGGAGTGGTCGCTAACCACGTGACAATACATGAAGTCAAAGCATTTAACCGAAGTCAAAGGCAATGCTTCACAGATGTGGAAACCATCCACGTGACAATACACGATGTCAAAGCAATTAACCGAAGTTAAGAGCGATGATTCTCGGGATTTGTGACAATACTTGTAATCTTTGTTATTGACCTAGGTCAATAACAATATTTACATGGATATAAAATAATAAGAGATAATCCCATAATAATGATAATTTCAAATGTGAATATCATATTGATAAACAGGTATTATCCTTGTGTTATCAAAATAATATTTAATTTGGTATACATGTTTCACCTCCGAGTTTTAAAACAAAAATAGTTTAAAGAAAGGGAGGTTATGAGAACTCACCTGAAGTCCTTAGTATATGTGTTCTCGTATTGTGCGCGCTCGCGTATGTAACTCAAATCAATTCAGGGATCTGTAATTAGTGTGATTTCCACTTTTATAAGCATAAGTGCTTCATATTCAATTAATGTCTATGTTAGTTTACTTTAACCCGTTTGCATTTTATTAACCTAGTTCATTTGTTTAAGTTAACCAAAACGCCAACGATTTCCTTACAAGGTCATTATTTACATGCCTCCTAAAGTAATCACCCTCCTGTTACTCATACAAACACACCCATACATCTATAAAGGTGTGTGTATATATATATATATATCTATATACTCGCATGCATGCCTTAGATAAATCCAACCACCATGCCATCTAAGTTGTCAATATATAGTTTAGGTTTAAGAAATCAATTTAACTTGTTCATCCATCATATTCAATGTATGAAATTTCTCAATTTACAATTTATGTTTATTAAAATAAAGGTGGCACTAGAAATTCCTTGCATACATGCATGAGTATTCATATATATGGGTGTATATGTATTTTCATGTTCCCTTTTTACCCTTAACCTATAATTTTTTGACGGATTTAGGTTCGGTCTCCCAAGAGGACAGCGAACCTTTTGGCTAGAAGCCAAAGGTTCGGCTTCAAGTTGACCTAGGGTTCGTCTGGGTTGGGTGAAAGGGTTCGGCACATGTGGGTTCGCCGCATAGCCAAGATAGGTTCGTAGCACCTAAGGTTCGTGGCTCATGGGCTCAGGGTTCGTTGCAGAGTTAGCCAGGGTTCGGGAGAATAGAGGGTTCGTGACCACCAGCTTCAATAGGGTTCGTCTGGCTGCGCCTAGGCTTGTTACCTAAGGTTCGGCAGTGGCTAAGGGTTCGGCCAGAATTCCCATAAGGTTCGCCCGACCTAACCAGCCCCCAAAAGGTTCGGCCAGTCCCATTTGCAGCGAACCTGTATCATCATCATCATCTCCCTTGCGTTTTCTGTAACAACTTCGAACCAAGTAACCCTAACCTCTCATACTAACTCGTTTAACAATTAAAACAAACCTAATCTCGATTTAAATGGCTATCCATAATGAAATAGGTTTTTTTCACTCAAAACCGAAAATAAAAGGATAGATCTACCTCAAACCGTCGGTTCAACGTGTGATTTCTTCGTATCCTCTTGTAGCTCTCGATCTCACGAACGCGTAGGCGCCGGAATCTCGTGAATCCGTCGGGTAACGAGCGAGATAACGTATAGAGAAGTTTGTGTGTGTGTTTTTAGGTGAAATAGAGAGAGAAAGAGAGTTGGGAAAATGCGAGGAAATGGTGGAGTCTTCCACCATTTAATCCCATCCCGTTCCCGCGCGTTCGGTCTCGTCTTTATCGCGACAATCAAAGAAATGGTTCGGTTTTACTCATTAAAACATATTTAAACATAAATTGTTTAAATAATAGGGTTTCATTAATTTAATTGATTTATTTAAATAATCCTTGTCTCGTAAAGTGATCTTGTTAATACACGTGAAATGTAATAACATGCTTAATTTTCCCGTGTTTATATTTTAAACATAATGCGTTAATTAAATAAATTTCGTTTTTAATAAAAATAGTTTTCTCAAAATAAAATAAAAAAAATCGTTTAAATAATAGTTCTTCGTTTATTTTCGTTAATCAATTATTTTAACAATTTAATTTATTCGAACTCAATTTAGGTTGTGATTCCTAATAAACGTTTTAAGTTTTATTTATTAATTTAATATCGTGAGATATTATTTAATTATCTCGTCGAAACGCGTTACTCGCGTACGTATTCGTAAAGATCGTCACCTTTGCGAATCCAACGCTCGTATCGTATTTCGATTTGATTTATTATTTATGGAATATCGTTTCAGTATATTATTCTTAATAATTATATTCTTGTGAATCGTCACCACGCGAATACATTATTAAGTTAATATTTCTGAACCAACATTCGCGTTCAAGTAATGCTCGTAACCTCACATCGCGTAAATAAATTCTCATTATTTAATAACTTAATAATTATCATTTCCCAAACCAATACCCACTAAACCCTAGTCACTGACACATCCATGATAGACCGAAATATGCATATATATAGGGCATATGTAAGGGTCAGTCGCAACTGCCCTAGCCACCGTCCCACCGCTATTTCGATAAACCATGACCATGGGTCCTTGACTACGTTTAGTAACCAGACTCCAACAAACTCCCAGTTCCATCACAATCCATTCTCAGACCAATAATCCATCATTATCAGTGATAAGTAACCGCGATAAACACTACGGGTCTGTTTAGTTGAATTACAACTAAACTTCCCGTGGTTTACGCGTATAATAAATTTATAATCATGTATACCTGTAACAGTGATAATATCAGTAATGTCAATCAATAATTTCATAATCATTCATAATAAATAAATCTCCAGTCGTAACAGTACAATCGTACGAATGTACGGACGTACGGACAACTGAAAGTACAGTGATGTTACATTAATAATATACAAAAACTTAAATTTAAAAGTTAAACTAAGAGATCATAATACATACCTAATCACGTAAAGACTTCTTAGTCTTAAGAAACTTCCTACAAATTTGTGTGCTCAAAAATTCTGATTTACTCATCCTCTCCTTCTTCTTTATATATTTTTTTTGAAGTTCACTACGATTTTGTATCAAAAGTCTATATATATTATATGTAGCATCAAATAAGTATAGATAAGTGTTGGGTTATCCAAATTAAATATATGTTTTTTTAATCCTCGTCATCTCCGTACAAGATCACACATACACATAGTTTTTTTTATTATTATAATCAATTTAGCTCAACTTTTGTATTTCACTTATAACTTTTAATACATTATGTTTTAAAAACTGTCGAATATGTCGTTGGAATCTACTCATTTTTCTCTACGTTTCGACCTAAGTTTCGTTAAAAACGGATCAAGATCCAATATTATATATTTTAATATTATTATTATTATTATTTAACCGACTCTTAACTAAAGTTAACGATTGTTTAGACACCGGTTATTTCTAATAATTGTTTTATCCTACCTTTTCGTTTAAACGCACTCTAAAAATTTTGAACGCTCATTTCTACTCTTATACTCTTGAATAATCATATTTTTAAAATAAACTATTTTATATTATTAGACGAGACCTTACGTTTTAATTGATCGTTTTTATCATTATATTTTTGACTAATAATAATTTAATTATAAATGAGAGTAATATTATTAATATCTACAAAACGGGATGTTGCATTATAACTAACCCGTCATGGTGAGGATCCATAATGTTATCCCAATCTTGTTTTTCGAAGGATACCATAGTTTCGGTGGTCAGAGTTGATGTCGTTGTGGGTCTCTCTCCATTCTCCATTTTGGCTTCCTTGGCATGTTTCTTATCTGCAGAAGAAGAGGTACCACATATATCAGATCCTCCAGAAATGAAGTTTATCACCTTGGCATCTCTTGGTGGGGATGCAACTCTTTTTGGGAATCCGTCGATATCTTTCTTTCTTTCTTACTTTCTTCCAAGTAGTTCTTTGAGATAGCCCTTGCTGAGCAAGTAACTTATTTCCTTTCTCAAGCCGATACAATCATCTGTTATATGACCAAAATCTTCGTGAAAGACACACCACATGGATTTGTCTTTTGGACCAAACTTCTTGTATTTAGGAGGCCAACTGGATTTTTCGCTTAGATCATGCATGGCACACATTAGTTCAGAAATATCAACAGAAAAACAATAATTGGATATCCTGGGATATTCCTCTTCATCCTCATCATCGTCCACAAAATTGATTTTGTGATTGTTAGACTTATAATATGGTTTGGACTTGAAGGATTTGTTGGAGGGTGAGCCCAGCTTCCTTTTACCTTGGTCGTTGAGAGGTGTTGTAGTGATCCTCTTTTTGATTTCTCTATCATCCTACAATCTAATAAATCTTAGGGCACGATTCCGAACTTCATAGATGTTCCCTCAAGGATCCATCACCAACTCATCATAAAATGATGAGTTTCTTTGCAATCCCATCTTGAATGCCTGGACTGCTATGGTAATGTCGAGATTGGGGATATCCAGGGATTCTTTACCAAATTTATTGACATAGCTCCTGAGGGATTCCTCGGGTCCCTAGGTTATCCGGTATACGTCACTAGTCAGTCTCTCAAACGTTCTATTGCAAGAAAATTGATTGTCAAACAAGTTAATTAAATGGGCAAATGATGTAATGGAATAGGGAGGAACTTTAAGCAGCCATTTTAGGGCTGCCCCTGTCAATGCAGAACCGAATCCATTGTATAAGCAAGCTTCATTTAGATGTGGAGGTATGGGATGGGTCTCCATTCTCTCCCTATATTGCGTGACATGCTCTTCAGGATCTGTAGTCCCATCCTATAACTTCATGGTGGGATTTTGGAATCTTTTCAGGATCTCAGCATCACATATGGGTGGAGCAAATGTGGAGATCCTATGAGTAATCGCAGGAATTTCTGGGGTAGTCTTCACCACTCTTGGAACACTCGAGATCATATCCCTGAGTTTCTATATTTCCTTAGCCACTTGGGGGGTTATTCATGTTTCCTGTGAAGAACCAAGGTTAGTAATGTCAATAGCAGAATAACTGTAAGTGTTACAAGTAACATGAGTTAGGTATGAGGTTCCTGGGATATAGGTATTATCCCGAGGTATCCTCAGTTCTTGGGATCCAGAAGGATTTCTGAGACAGGGTCACATGGGAATAAAGTCTCTGGAATGATTCCCAGACATCTCTGATGTCTAGAATCGAGGATCCTTGATGTCAGTGGAGTAGAGGCTTCGATTTGCTTATTCTTCTCAGCCTTCAAAGTTTCCATTTCAATGAGAATCCTTTAATCCATCCTTTGTAGATGCATCATTTGTTACTGAACCTGTTGAAACATATTCAAAATCTCATTTTTAGGAACAAGTACAGGGGTAGAAGTAGTCATCCTTGTTGATGGAGCGCTCTCGGCTACTAATGTCTCCTTTTTTACCAGAACTTGCAGGCTTCTTTTGGGTGAAAACAAGAATCTACGAGGATAAGTTAGTAGTATTAGCAGCAGAAACTATAAGAAGTGCAGAAGTTGATCTCGGTTGTGAAGCCATTTTTTCACTGTAGTTATGAGGAAAACATTTTTAAGCAAGGTTTTGTTAGGAAAAACACAATATTGCCCCAAGGTGGGCGCCAAATTGTTTCGGGTAAAAATTAACAAGTATAATTTTTAGCAAAACTGAATTAGTTAAGTGGGGTATTATGTTTTATAATTAGAAAAACAGTTTATATGTATGTTTTGATAAAATTATCCCCATGGATCCCTAGGGATATTAAGAATACGAAAGAAAACAAACAGCTAAACACACGAGATTTATACGAGGAAAAACCCTTAACCTCTTAGGATTGCTGGCATGAAAACCTCGGGAGGTGGCAATTGTCACTCTGCCATGGTTATTACAAATCAATAAACTCAAATACAAATGAATGAGCGCAATATGATCGATACTAATAGTGAAAACTAATATCTAAGATGTTGATGAATGTCATGTGTCCCTATTATCGATCATTGCCTCAATATATAGTACAAAATTACAACAACGATCACATTAGTTGTTCCTATTATTTCGCTATCCATCCGTACCGGGCCAAGACTTAGTCATTTGAACGGTCCTCGTTGTTCATTCGGTCCACGATCCCATTTTAACAACTTTGACATGTTTGGACTTATAGGAGAATCGGTTATGAACCTATTGGATCTACAATCTCAATTCTAATATCAAAAGGAAACCGTTTACTTGTAAATATACGCATTAGGTTAGATACATAATTATATTCCTAAATATCCTTAAATATCCTCGATCCCAAAATATTTCGGTAATCTAAATTTATCACACAACATATGTATAGGACTATAGGGTAATGTTCAAATAATAATCACTCTTAAAGCATTAACCCAGATAAATTTGCCAAGACAAAGCCAAATCTAGGATTTTTTTTTAACATCATTGTAAGACATCTACAACACTTTCTTCTTTTATGAGTTTGCGAAAATTCAACACCGTTTAAGACGTAACATCGTTGTAAGTTTTTATTACAACACTGTAACTATTTTAGGCCTAAAACTTACAACATTGTTACGTCTTAAACAGTGATGAATTTTTCGCAAACTCAGAAAAGAAGAAAGTGTTTTAGATGTCGTACAATAATTTTTAAAAAAAAATCCAAGATTTGACTTCATCTTGGCAAATTTATCTGGTTTAATGATTTAAAAGTGGGTTACTATTTGTTCATGAGCATATATATATATATGCATATATATATATATATATATATATATATATATATATATATATATATATATAATTGTGCCCCTCTAAAAAATGGGTCCGAGACGGAGATCGGGTTTGCTCCTCCCCAGCCACCCTTGTGTCCATGCATGGGAGCTAGCCACTTGACCTTTGGTTTATCTCCAACAAAAAATGCAAATCTTGCTCTTGATTTCGATTAACCACCTTTGTTTCCCCATTCGTTAATATATGATAACTTGAGCTCATACAACAAACCCTACCCTAATGTTTTATATACTTAAACCACATTAATTTCATTGATGTATTACATGTAATGAATTTCGTAAGCACGTTGCATCGCGTGATTTTCCTTTTGAGTTTTTATATTTTTTGAATTAAATTGTTTTTTAATTCTTTTACCATAACTACAGGGTGTGATAGTGCTTTCTGATTGTGTTTCAATTTCTATAATTAATACGTTGCGAGTTCATATGTCTCTTTTAATCATATCACAACATATAATTGTAATAACTCTCTTTTCTGAATAATAATCTCGAATATACACCATACTTGGATAACTCACTTTTATAAACAATTATATCTTGAACAAATACCAATGATCGTAAGTGACTATTCATTTAAGTGTTGGTATATATTTGAGTTGATTTACGTTCCGATGTAAACACTTTTCATGAACAAATCGGATCAAATATAATATATTCCATGCTTATTTTATATTCTTTCTTAGTAAATTTATGTACAACGTAAGTTTTGTTATGAAACGAGTTGATGTCAAATACAATATGCTTTCATTTGACAATTTAAATTCAAATTATCTTTTCGACCTATCGCAACGCGTAACGGGTAAATTAATAGTTTAGAGTAATAATAATAGGGATCGAAAACAATTATCGACGTATCGTGCTTTAACTTTTATGAACAAACTAGGAATGACGATCCGCGCGCTGCGGCGGTTGTATAGATATAAAGGTTGCATATGCTATTTAGTAGAGGTGACAATTTTTACCCATGTTAAAAGAAATGTGTTGGTTTGGGTAAACAATTGTAGTATAATGAGTTGAAATGGATAACATCATAATAGTGAACGGGTTGAGATGGGTAGCACTTGAACACAATGTGGGTTAAGGAAGGTAACCAAAAAAGAATGTAAATGCAATAGATTCAAACATTTAATAATTATTAATAACATATTTGATAAGAAAATCACTAAAAAATATTCAAATGGATTATTTGTTTACTTATAACACATCTAAAGTTAAATTAAATTTATGTTTTTAAAGAACAATTCATTTAGACCCAAACTAATTCCTGAACTAATTTTGCTTAAAACTCATTATGACCCGCACCCATCCTGACCCGAAGAATGAAAGGAATGGTTAATATCGAAGACAAAAACACAGCGGTAAAAATGCCCAGAAGAAGATAAAAACAATCTTGAATGAAAATAATCTTGAAAAAAAAAGAGGGGTGAAGGAGATGACATGTTCTTTAGTCTTTGCATGTGGCCACCAACATCCAAGATTAGTATATTAAAGAAATACAAAAAGAATAATGATGCTTAAAATAGTTCTACCATATGTTAAGTAATATGTAAACAATTGAACAGTAAAACACCCTCACAACAAAATTTTATTTTTTAATATATATAATAATTAAAACAGCTAGCATGTCCCTTTTCTTTAAACAGGAGTAATCAATTGGTTGGCACGTTCTTTACGATAAGTTATAAAACAGTCACGTCATTTATGTCTCACTAACATAAGGGCAAATTCACCATTATGTAAAACGTTCCAAAATCAAGATTAAAACATGGAATGTCAAGAAATTCCAAACTCAATCACTCATTTTCTACATCATTAAACCATGATACTATTAACAGCTAACATTTACAAATCTAGCTTCCTAGAATGCTATAAATAGACTCAAAAAAGATAAAATACTAATAAAAACGATAAAAGTTGAATAATGTGGTTGTCCCATGTAGCCCTTCGTCCCCTATAGTTGGTATATATACATCTAGAAGTTAATCGAATATATTAATAACGACTTTTATATTTAATTATTTTTCTAGATATTATCATTATAAATACAACAGGTGAGTTTGATTATTATTTTGAAATTAATGAAATAATAATAATAATAATAAATTTTTACTTGATTATTTTCCAAGATAATACCATTATGGGTGCAGCATGCGAGTACGTTTTATTATTTTAATATATAATATTAATTTTTGGTAAAGTTTCTACTAATTGTTTATTTTATTATTTCGAATTTCAGATGAGTTTTTACCTTTTATTGGTTACTTTATTCTACAATTTAATAATTTTATATTATTCGTGAGGTTTTTTTATTAGTTATAGACTTATATTTTTATTAGTAAAGCTAATACATAACAAAGTTCTTGCAAATTTTTTTAAATTCTTTTTATTGGTTTTGATTCGATTTTGCTACGAATTTTTCAATACTATTTTAGTCATACTATATAACATAAGTGTGTATATATATATATATATATGTTTAAAATTTAAATGCAAACAAAATCTAAATTGATAAGACCTAAAACAAGTACAATATCAGCTCTTTCACATTTACTAACATAATGACATAAGCTAATAATGAAAGGCTACTAGTTACAACAATTGAATATAGGTTCATTCACATTTGTCTTTTATAGTAACCAAAGTTATTATGCAAAGACCACTAGTTACATATATTATCGGCTCTTTCACCTTTGCAATATATAATAACCTAAGTTATATTGGAAGGATACTAGTTACAATGACTATACCACTAGTAGAAATATTAATATTAGCCACGGTTATAATGGTTATTAGACGCGGTTATGGACCGCGTCAAAAGCCACCGACGCTAAAATAAGTTAGTTTTTTGGCGCGGTTTTAGATAAAGATTTTTAGCAGTGGTCTTATTTTTTAGTCGTGGTTTTACTTGATTGGGAAAATTAGGTAGATTAACTTTTTGTCGCGGTTCCATAAGATTTAGTCGCGGTTTATTATTATTTTTTTTTTGATTTTTTGTCGCGTTAATGCTATATTTAGGGAGGTTTTCTTTGATTTTTAGAGGCGGTTTGGGTATATTTTAGTGGCGGTTGGATTATGAATTTATGTGGTTTCCAATTTGAATTTTTTTCACAGGGTTTCTGTATTATTGACCTGCTTGATTCAAGCTCAAATCCAAATAATATACTAGAATACATCTACAGCTAATGAAATATTACATAAATATTACATATATCCAGAATCTTTTTAACTTACAAGTCAAAGAAACAAAAATCACATAATAAACGATAATTACCAAATTATATATACACTAAAGGTTACGCGATTAACTCATCAAAAATTGAGCACACTTTCAGGCCTTCGATTATCTTCTTTAGGATTGATTGATCAAAGATTTTGGTAATCCAATCAAGATCCAAAGTGATACCAAATTCAACGAATACCTCTTTCAAAAAGTGGTGGTACTATGCTCTTGAGCAACTTGTCAATGTATGCTTCTGTAGCAACGCCTGCATCTCCCCACATCTAAAAAACCAAATAAGAAAGTTAATTTTTAAGAAAATCAAACACTTAGTAAATATAAATAATTACAAGGTCAGGAAATTTCTCTTGATAAGTATAGACAAAATCAAACATATATTTTATCACCATGTAGCCACATTTCCAGTCAGATGCTTATTGTTTACACTGTAATAAATAATCAATTAAATTTTAATAACAAATGACATAACATCAAAATTAGAGATAGCTACTAATTTAAGTGAAGTGATTAACTATAAAAGTAATACGAAAGTTTGCTAAGGTAAGAGTCAAATTTATATATAAGATACTTAAAGCATACTGGAATCATTGTCCACGTGAAATTTACTTCACTAAAAGCAGACTCAATTACTTGTGAAAGAAGATAACACGTTTAATCTTTCTCCCCCATTGTCCTTAAAGAATCTAAAATATACACTTGTTCTTTTCTGGGAGCAATAATAAACAGAGTCCAATGACCACTATACAAAAAAATTTATAGAATAATTAAGTAAAACTATAGTAATGAAATAAATAAAATAATTAAATTAAAGTAGACAAAAAGGATGGCTAAATATGATGCAAGGAAGTATTCTTTATCTGAATGATAGCTATATAAACTGGATATATGTTCTTCAGCTTCAGCACGATGAGATTTCAACCAATCACCTGCAATTGTGTTTGTATTTAAAAATGCACATGGGTTGGGTTTTTCACTTGACGCCTCATAAAAGTACCTTTAATCAAGAAAAATATATGATAAAGTTAATAAAATCACTTAATATAAAGTTTTAAATAAACAAAAAAACATAATATCTTACGATGTAAAAAAGAACACAATGGTGAGATCAACCCATTCGTTGACAAATAGTTGTAGCAACGCCTCCGGTTCCAAGACGCTACTATGCTCGGTAGGAAACATCCCAAAAATTGTCAAATAGTGCAATTGAGTAGCCCAATCATCCCCGATATGATTTTGTAAACGATTAACCATTTTTTGATACCATTCAGGTCTGTTTTTGATTTTTTTCAAAGCTATCTTCATTTTTTCAACCTGTTATTCATGATCTTTTGCTTTACCCTCGACCTGTTTTCCTTTACCCTTGACCTGTTTTCCTTTACCGTTAGCCTTACTTTGTTTCACCCTAGCTTGCTTCGACTTTGGTTGTCGAATTTTAGCCTTATGAATAGCATTCATAAATAAACAATATGTTATCTTAATATTACTATATTTTATATACAAATGTATACATACAATATATATACACGCATATGTAACTTGTTAGAATGAACTGATTATTACCTTTTGTTGTTGAATAAGATGAGTTTGAGGTTCCTCAAATGCAGTTAATCCAATACCGACAAAAGCATCATTATCAATCTCGTCCAGAAAAGCAGTATCGGCTAGAAAATCATCATTAGTTTCTAACTGATGACAAACTTCAGATGAATACTGCATATAAAATAACAAATAATTTGTTATAATACAAATAAACAAAATAAAGTAATATGAACTACCTCTGGTACATAGGCCTCATCATGTGTTTGGGATGGACTTTTGAATTATTGAGATGCATTGTTTGTTGAGGCGTTCAAAATCTGACAATTATCGAAAATAAATATTATAATGTATACTAGTATAATAAAAGATAGACTAACTTATTTAACAACCAAATATACCTTTATTGTTCTTCTTGGCCACTGAATAAACATATTTAGTGTGTCTTTCATTAACGTTATTTCTTCTCTTTTGCACTCTTTAGGGACCGGAATATACTTAAATTCTTGATGTACATAATCAACGTGCACCTTAACGCAATGTTTGTGCACGATAATATCATCAAGATATCTATCACAAGTGGGATATGTGTGTCCATTTGCTAAAACTAATTCAGCAGTACTGGAACTAAATGACCACAATAGTTTATATCGGCATACATTCTGCAAAACCACACAACGTTGTTATAATAAACAAATATATGTATATCATTTTCTAACATTTATATTTTTAGAGCTATACATCTATATATTACCTCGTTATCCGGATATAAAATATGTGATTCACTTGAAACGTGACTAGACCTATGAAAGCCTGAGCTCGCATTTACAGTTTGTCTTTCTTGATTCAAGTTCACTTGCGAGCACGCGTCTATCGTTTCCCTATCACCTTTAAGATAATCTCCTCGAACTTGTGTTCTACCTACAAACTCAAAATCAAATAATACAATAATATATATAGAAACTTTTAAAAAAACTTACACACACACACACATATATATACACATATATGATGCCATTACCTATTACGCTTGAAACATCACGTGTTCGGCCTTCGTGCTCATGCCCAAAAAGTTGAGTTAAAGGATTTGATCGTTTATCATCATAACTTTTATCACGTTTCATATTTTTTTCAACATCAATCTATATAAAAAATAAGTATATATTTAAACTATAAATCTTAAAGAATTTGAAAATTTTTATATATACAAAATTAAAGATAAATATATATTTTTACTTACCATTTTACTTATTGTTTCATCATAATATCTAATGTCATATTCACCGGTTTGTCGATCTTTTTTTCTTCTAGCAGCGACCCACAACTGAGAACTTTTATAGTTCATATCTTTAAGATCTGGGTTACTTTTTACAAGTTGAGGCCATATTTTGTCAAATTTCTTATTCAAACCCTTATATCCTGACCGGGCGGGGTTTTGGTTCGCTTGTGCACTTAACCTTTCTTTTTCACTTTTCGCCTACAAATAAATCAACAAAGTATATTATTAGTAGATGCAAAAATATGACAATAGTAATAATATTGACAACAATTAACATATACCAAAGCTTTATCGGTGGATCTTGATGCAACAAATTCTTCCCATTTTGATAAATCAAAATATTTATATTTCCTACAAGGATTTTCTCCTGTTTGGATGTAATTTCTATATAGCTTACTTAAAAAATCAGTTCGCATTTTTTTTACTATTGTCATTGTCCATTTATCTGCATCATCATTAGGAATATGCCAAGCCTCCTAATTATTCAAAAAACAACAGTTATTCGTATATAATAACTTAAATATATTTCTTATTTTCAAATAATTGCAATACATAAAACACAATACCTTAATTCGCAACCATAAGTCTTTTCATTTTTCTTTTTCAATATTTTTCTTTGCAACCCAATACGGATTTGTGATCTTACTGCTAGTCCAAGCCTTGAATCAAACTCATTTGCATTTGGACCAACAGGGAGTTGATTTTCATCAAATTCAATGTATAATTGATCATCTCTCAATTTTATTTTACAAGATGCAACACCACGTTTACCTCGTTTAGACATACTTGTAGTTTCCTATTAAACAAGAAAATGACATAACGAGAGTTTTGTAATATATATCATAAACTTATTATCACAAATTTTTTAATTGTCAAAGTATGATTTTGAAGTTGTCTTATTGAGGATGTTGATATGCCCCCTTTGCCGGAGTATAAAAAACAGAAGTTGTCTTGGGCCTTAATATGGATTATGTGATAGAAGATGTGGATGAGGAGCAAAATGGTATGGCTGCCCTCCTAAGGGGCAAGTCTAATACCAGATGACTGTTGGTCCTGTGTGTTCCTGCAGGGTGTTTTTTGTTTCCTCCTTTTTGCTGTTTATGGATTGTTTGGTTCCTATTTTTTGTTTTGGGTTCTGTATGCTGCTTTGGGGTTCTTTTGTTGGGTTGTTAGTAATATTTTTGGTTCTTAGGCAGATTTGGAGTCTCTTAAGACCCACAAACACCATGTTCTTTTGGTCTCTAGGCTTTTTAGTTCTGCTGGTTGGGTTGGCAAGTTGCTACTGTGGATGTTTTCTCGGTTATATAGAGGTTGGGTTCATCTAGGGAGGATTGGTAATGCCTTGGCTACTTGGGTTTGGAAGCGGTTTGAGAATGTTGGCCATTATGATATTGAAGGGAAGAGGGTGAATATGCTGTCTTATCTGGCCTGGATGGCTGGTTTATCAGGCCTTCAGTTTGGTCAGGCAATTGGTCTTTGGGTTGCTGGTTGGTGGCTTATAGGTGGGCTATCGATGTGGGATGATTTGCCCCTGCAGTTTGTTGTTATGCCCAAGCAGCCTGGTGATTTGCCACTTCAGCATGCTGTCATGGTTCTGTGGCATTCAGTCAAGGCCATGCGGCCTGCGGGCATTGCTTGGCGACCTGGCATCATGGTGGGGGTTGGCTACTACATGGTTTTTGCACACTTGGAACCTTGAAGAAGCTCCATTGAAGGCTTGGGGAGTTAGAAGAGAAGCTAGGAAGCATCAACCACCTCCATAACCTCCTTGTAGCTGCTCTGGAGGAGACCTCAGGACTTCTTGAGGATATCTAGATCTGTTCCAGCTTCATCTCAATCTTCTTGAACCCTCTAAGGTAGTATTCTAACACCATTTGACACTTTTAGCACTTGTACACCCACATGCAAGCCTCTAAGGCCACATGCACGCACTAGACTCACATGCACCAAATTCTAGCACTTTGAATCTGGGTTTGTTGATTTACACATGAATATTGATGATCTAGGATGATTGGATGATGTATTTTTACATTCCATGATGATGTATGTATACATGATGCATGACTTGTTCTTGAATGATTAAAATATCAACATGCATGTATGATCTAAGCCTATTAACATGATTATTGATATTAATAGGTTGTTAGTTATGATATTTGATATGATCTACAAGATTTAGAAGTGTTATTGATGTCAAGAAATGATAAAATGTGATAGTTACTATAAATAGTAACTTTATTGTTACAAAATGTGAATGATTGATGAAATGGCAACATGCATGAGTTTAGATCGATAAAGTATGTCTAAAATGATGATATGGAACCAACATGATGATTATTAATGCATACGAGTTGTTAGAATTGTCAAAAGACGTGAATTGCACGATTATTTCTATAAATAGAAACTTTTTGTCATAAGTTTGCTAAAAGAATGATGAGTTTGATAATGTTGTATATTTAACATGCTTATTTGATGTTAACATGATGATATTAAGTGAATTGATTTCTTTGAATGAATGAAATATGAGCATTTGTCATAAGTTAACATACCCAGTATATGTCTGTTTACTGATTTCTGTCTGTCTAAACTTGTGAACTCACCAACTTTATAGTTGACACTTTTTTTTTCGCATGTATTCTTAGGTAACTGATGGAATCCAAGCTAGGATGCACTAAGATGGACACACAAGAGAGTCTCATGCATTTGGACTCCAGTCCTAGGCTTGCTTTTGATTCATGTCTTTTAAAACAATACTGTTTATGTAATGTCTAGCATATTTCATATTTCCGCTGTGTACTTTAACAATTCTTCTGCAACTTTCATTTAGTTATGTTATTCTAAACATTTTCCGCTGCGTATTATTGAAACCTGTGTTATTTTACAAAACTGTATGTTTGCGTAACTCATAAAGAGTCGTTCTATATGACTATGAGCTGTGATCCTGGCCACGTCACACCCGCGTGGTCTGACACTGCACATGGGAATTTAGGGGTGTGACAGATTGGTATCAGAGCCTTGGTTATAGAGAACTAGGTTTGCATGTAGTAAACTTAGACTATAGCCACTACTCTACATTAGACACTACACTAGACATTGCACAATGATGTGTTTATTATTATTTGTTACTTACTGATTTAAGATTACAGGATGGCCGACAACAATGACGATAGGAGAGACCCAGGGAAACGCCTCGCAAAGTATGAGCTGACGGAGGAGGGTCGTTAGCGGGTTATGGACATCGTGTCCCAAGTTGACGTCGAAGAAGCATAGAGGGCGCGCATAGCGAAGCGCGCCAGGTCATGGAGCTGGTACCCGTACACCGTATGGGATTGGATCATTGAGGAGAGAGTACCTCTCCCCCGACTGCGGACTGATGATGCGCAAGCACATTGATTACCAGCACTAGGAGTGCCACTGGAGCGGGCTTTTGCGGCCCATGTTGCTCGGACAGCTCGTGAGGCCAGTAGGTCGCATGAGCGTGATGAGGAGGTTAGGGCCCTCCGAGAGGAGAACCAGTACCTCCGAGGACAGCTAGACCATCTGCGGGAGCAGGTGGTAGACGAGATTGCCGCGCTCCAGAACTGGACATCGCAATTAGAGGATTGACAGGGAGAAGTCGCTGCCGTGGTCCAGGACCAGGGCGAACGACTAGCTGTGGTAGATGACGTGACTGAGGAGAACCAGGCGGTACTCCAGAATGCATGGGCTGAGCACCTTATCATAAAGTCGGAGCAAGAACCCGAGCAGGACCCGTAGTTCGAGGCCGAGGATCTCGAGGAGGGTGATTTTGATGAGGATCTCGATGAAGATCCCGAGGAAGACCAGGACGACGGTCCTGCGGAAAGTGGAGATTCACACTCCACGGTTGCATCGCACTAGTTAGATTTTCCTATTTCAGTTATTTTACTTTTTGTACTCCTAGATGAGCTGGATGTGCTCATATGAACTATGATAGTTGTACTTCTATTTTGAAAATCATTGTACTCAAAAGCTTTTATCAATAATGAAATGATGTTTTATTTATCACGTATCTTGATCATATC
Organism: Mikania micrantha; assembly: GCA_009363875.1. Lineage (NCBI taxonomy): Eukaryota > Viridiplantae > Streptophyta > Magnoliopsida > Asterales > Asteraceae > Mikania > Mikania micrantha. The sequence continues at coordinate 32,127,884 of CM018689.1, read as the reverse complement.
TATCACTAACATGGCATCTAACATGATACATTGATTGACCCTCTAACACATGATGACTAACACACTAACTCTTCCATATAGAAACTAAGCATGGCGGGAAGAGGAACACACAACAGACCACCCAGACGGACTCTCGGTTCGGCAACCATCAAGATGATGGTTGACCGATGGGTGAACAAGGCCATAGCTGACTATGAGGCAAGCAGGCAACATAGTGAGACTAGCGGGACGAACAACGTATCCCACGGGAGCATTGCCAAGGGATGCTCGTTCAAAGCCTTTCTAAGCTGTCACCCACATAACCTCAAGGGCACTGAAGGAGTAGTGGGACTGCTCCGCTAGATCGAGAAGCTCGAGTTGGTGTTCTCAATGTCTGAATGCTCGGAGGAGAACGAGTCAAATTCGCCGCCGGGACTCTGGAGGGACCAGCCCTCACCTGGTGGAATACACATGTCCAGACATTAGGGCTTGAGACTGCGGATTCTATATTGTGGGAAGAGTTTACCAAAATGCTCCGCGAGGAATATTGTCCTCGAGATGAGATCGGGAAGCTAGAGGCGGAATTTTGGGTACACAAGATGGTGGGATCCGAGATCGAGCAGTACTACACTCGATTTCACGAGCTATGCAAATTGTGTCCAGAAATGGTGACGCTGGAGTACAAGAAGATTGAGCAGTTCATCAGCGGACTACCCGAACAGATACAGAGCATGGTGACTGCCTCTGACCTCACCACCATCCAGCCAATGATCCGACTGGCCCACAAATTGACTAACCAGGCAGTAGCCCAGGATAAGCTGCCAAAGAGGGGTGAACATATAAAACCCAGGAACCCAAGAGAAAGTGGGAGCCCAGCAACAACCGCACCTTCTCTCCTCAATAGCTGACCCAGCACCGCCCAGCACCTGCAAAAGCTTTCACTGCCACAAAATCCAACAATCAAGGCAAGGGGGGATATCAGGGAAACAACCCAAAATGCAACAACTGCAACTACCATCATTTCGGCCCGTGCAAAAGGGTCAAGTGCACAAACTGTGGAAGAAATGGGCACATGGCTAAGGAGTGCCGATCAAACCCCAACCCCAATATAAACAAGAATGATACCTTGAAGGGGTGCTTCACTTGCGGGAAGCCGGGACATATGCGCCGAGATTGCCCGCAGAACAAGAACGCCGGCGGCAATCCAGCAAGGGGCAGGGTGTTTGTGATCGGATCAGGTGAAGCAAAAGATGACCCCAATGTCGTTACCGGTACGTTTCTTTTAAATAATGTCTACGCTAGCATATTATTTGATAGGGGTTTTATCTCTAGTGACTTTAGTAAACTGCTTAATATGACCCCAACACCACTAGACTATAAGTATACCGTAAAGTTAGCTGATGGCAAGCTGATCGAGACGCAACACATCTTCAAGAGTTGCATCTTAACGCTAGCGGATCACAGACTGGAGATCGATCTGAAGCCGGTAAATCTCAGGAGTTTCGACGTGGTGGTTGGAATGGATTGGTTTTCTGATAACCATGCCGAGATTGTGTGCAACGAGAAGATGGTACGAGTTACGTTGCAAAGCGGAGAGCAGATCTCAATCCAAGGAGAACGGCGTGGAATACCGTTGAACATTATGTCTTGCATGAAAGCCAACAAGTACCTACAAAAGGGCTACACCGCTATTCTAGCACTCATTACGGAGCAACCCAAGAAGGAGAGAAAGGTCGAGGACATTGTTGTAGTCCGCGACTTTCCAGAAGTCTTTCCTGACGATCTGCCTGGACTACCACCAAAACGACAAGTGGAGTTCCAGATAGACCTAACACCGGGAGCCGCACCGATAGCCAAGGTGCCGTATCGATTGGCTCCTACTGAAATGCAAGAACTATCTAATCAGCTGCAAGAGTTGTTAGATAGAGGATTTATTAGACCAAGCTTCTCACCTTGCGGAGCGCCGGTCTTGTTTGTGAAGAAAAAGGACGGATCATTCCATATGTGCATCGACTACCAGGACCTGAACAAGGTAAAGATCAAGAACCGATACCCATTACCGTGAATAGACGATTTGTTTGACCAACTGCAAGGGTCAAGCTACTATTCGAAGATCCATTTAAGATCTGGTTACCACCAACTAAAGATACAGGAAAAGGACATTCTGAAGACAGCCTTCAGGACGCGATACAGGCATTACGAATTTTTGGTCATGCCTTTCGGACTGACCAACCCACCGGCTGTATTCATGGATTTCATGAATCGGGTGTGCAAACCGTACCTAGACAAATTCGTAATCGTATTCATAGATGACATCCTAATCTACTCCAAGACTCAGGAAGAACATGCTGAACATTTAAGACTCGTTTTGGAACTGCTAAAGACGGAACAGTTGTACATGAAATTTTCCAAATGCGATTTTTGGATTCGCGAAGTCCAGTTCCTTGCACATGTAGTGAACGAGAAGGGAATACATGTAGACCCAGCCAAGATCGAGGCCATTAAAAACTGGGAAGCACCTAAGACTCCAACTGAGGTGCGACAATTCCTAGGATTGACAGGGTACTACAGGCGGTTTATCGAGGGATTCTCGAAGATCACACAATCATTGACATCCCTTACGCATAAAGACAAGAAGTTTGAATGGGGAGAAAAACAAGAAGCTTCTTTCAATTTATTAAAGCAGTAGTTGAGCAGTGCACCAATCCTATCCCTACCTGAGGGGTGCGAAGACTTCGTAGTCTACTGTGATGCATCAAAACAAGGACTAGGTTGTGTGTTGATTCAACGCGAGAAAGTCATACTTATGTGTCTCGACAACTAAAGGTGCATGAGAAGAACTACACGACTCACGATTTGGAGTCAGGAGCCGTAGTGTTCGCACTAAAGATTTGGCGACACTACCTGTACGGTACCAAGTGTACCATATTTACGGATCATAAGAGCCTACAACACATCTTCGACCAGAAGGAACTGAACATGAGGCAACGCAGATGGGTCGAGCTGATAGGCGATTATGATTTTGCTATTAAATATCATCCAAAAAAAGCAAACGCAGTAGCCGACGTGTTAAGTAGGAAGGAAACCACGAAACGCGTACGAGCACTACAGCTTACAATACATTCGGAGCTACCTAATCAGATCCGAATCGTACAACAAGAAGCTCTGAAAACCGAAAACCTCACTCTCGAAGCCATGCGAGGTATGGATAAGCAACTAGAGGAGAAGGAAGATGGAGCTTACTATTTGATGGATCGAATTTGGATTCCACGATATGGGGGATTGAGGGACGTGGTGATGGATGAAGCTCACAAGAGCCGGTATTCGGTACATCCAGGCTCTGACAAGATGTACCACTATCTGAAAACAACTTACTGGTGGCCTAACATGAAGTCGGATATCGCGACTTATGTGAGTAAGTGTCTGACTTGCTCCAAGGTAAAAGTCTAATATCAAAAACTGTCAGGTTTACTCCAACAGCCGGAAATCCCAGTATAGAAATGGGAACAAATTTCAATGGATTTCATCACAAAATTGCCAAAGACGGCAAGTGGTTGCGATACTATTTGGGTGATCGTGGACCGACTTACGAAATATGCGCATTTCCTACCGATTAAGGAAACTGGCAAGTTAGATAGGTTGACTCGACTATATCTGAAGGAAGTGGTTTCCAGACATGGAGTTCCAATCTCCATAATATCCGATCGAGATAGCCGATTTACGGCACATTTTTGGAAGTCCTTGCATAAGGCACTAGGGACAAGATTGGATATGAGCACTGCCTATCACCCACAAATGGATGGGCAAAGCGAACGAACCATCCAAACGCTGGAAGATATGCTTCGAGCATGTGTGATAGACTTCGGTAGCAGCTGGGAGACTCATCTTCCTTTGGTTGAGTTCTCGTATAATAACAGCTATCACACCAGCATTAAGGCTGCACCATTTGAAGCACTTTATGGGCGTAAGTGCAGATCACCTCTTTGTTGGGCAGAAGTTGGTGAAAGCCAACTGACTGGACCCGAGCTTATGCACGAGACGACTGAGAAGATCGTGCAGATACGAAACAGAATGGCAGCAGCTCGGGATCGACAGAAGAGTTATGCCGACAAAATGCGCAAGCCTTTAGAATTCCAAGTGGGAGATCGTGTACTTCTTAAAGTCTCGCCTTGGAAGGGAGTGATCCGATTCGGGAAGCGGGGGAAGTTGAATCCTCGTTACATCGGACCATTCAAAATCACGAAACGTATAGGCCCCGTGGCCTACAAGCTACAGCTACCACAAGAATTGAGTAGCGTACATAACGTATTCCATGTATCAAACCTCAAGAAGTGCTTATCAGACGTAACGCTCGTTATTCCTTTGGAGGAAATACAAATTGATGAGCAACTTCACTTCGTTGAAGAACCAGTGGAAATAATGGACCGAGAAATCAAAAAGCTCAAACTTAGTCGCATACCGATAGTTAAGTTGCGATGGAACTCGCGACGTGGACCTGAATACACTTGGGAACGAGAGGACCAGATGAAAAAGAAATACCCTCACCTGTTCACCGACCAGACTAACACCAGCAACACGAATTGAATTTTGGGACGATCCTATTAACCAGGGGATGATGTGACACCTCGCAAAATCCAGGTCAGCAATTATTATAATTTAATAATAATGTGTAGTATTATTACTTACGTGGCACTACAATTATGAATATTTAGTGTGACACGTGGCACCACAGTCCAAACACACCGATAATTAATTTAATAATAATGTGTATTATTATTACTTACGTGGCACCATAGTCCAAACACACCGATAATTCGAGGAATTATCGTAAAACGCTCGCACGTGTCTTGAATAACGAACGTTGGTGAACTAATCGAACCACAGTACACTTTCACTGCACTTAGGTTCTAGGGAACCTAAATTAGGTAGAACATTGCTTACATGTCGAGAAACAATTATCATAATTGTGAAATACGCGAAAATCGGTTCGAAACAACAAAATTGGGCCTATTGGGCTCCTCAAGAACCCATTGCGGTACGCTAAGGCCTCCTGAATGGCGCTTAGCGGTACACGAAGGATGGGCGGGGGATTTGAATTCCGAAAACCATCACGGTACTCCGAGCATTTAATTTTGTTCCTGTGGCGGTACGCGATGAGTCCAACACGCAAAAATCTTCATTAAATCAAGACGAATCATTTCATAACCACTCTACATCTTAATCCTCGAGCTCCAGACCTCCCTGTTCGTAATTATCACCTGCAAAACCTCACTAAGCATCTCTGGAAGCCATTGTTGCACACTCGGAACCTTGAAGAAGCTCCATTGAAGGCTTAGGGAGTTAGAATAGAAGCTAGGAAGCATAAACCACCTCAATAACCTCCTTGTAGCTGCTGTGGAGGAGACCTCAGGACTTCTTGAGGATATCTAGATCTGTTCCAGCTTCATCTCAATCTTCTTGAACCCTCTAAGGTAGTATTCTAACACCATTTGACACTTTTAGCACTTGTACACCCACATGCAAGCCTCTAAGGCCACATGCACGCACTAGACTCACACATGCACGAAATTCTAGCACTTTGAATCTGGGTTTGTTGATTTGCGCATGAATATTGATGATCTATGATGATTGGATGATGTATTTTTACATTCCATGATGATGTATGTATACATGATGCATGACTTGTTCTTGAATGATCAAAATATCAACATGCATGTATGATCTAAGCCTATTAACATGATTATTGATATTAATAGGTTGTTAGTTATGATATTTGATATGATCTACAAGATTTAGAAGTGTTATTGATGTCAAGAAATGATAAAATGTGATAGTTACTATAAATAGTAACTTTATTGTTACAAAATGTGAATGATTGATGAAATGGCGACATGCATGAGTTTAGATCGATAAAGTATATCTAAAATGATGATATGGAACCAACATGATGATTATTGATGCATACGAGTTGTTAGAATTGTCGAAAGACGTGAATTGCACGATTATTTCTATAAATAGAAACTTTTTGTCATAAGTTTGCTAAAAGAATGATGATTTTGATAATGTTGTATATTTAACATGCTTATTTGATGTTAACATGATGATATTAAGTGAATTGATTTCTTTGAATGAATGAAATATGAGCATTTGTCATAAGTTACTATAAATAGTAAATTTACTTTACAAATCGGTAAATGGCAATGCGTTAGTCGTAACGAATATGATCAAATGGTTATTTAAAACTAGGATATTGATATTTAGATGATATTGGTTATTAAACTTGGTAAAATATGATCAATTCTACAACTTTCTAAAAATAGTAACTTTTATGCGCGAAACGTGCTTAACCGGCTAAGTGTGACTATGTGCTATGTGATAACATGCTCATTTAAGTTTATTATGCATATTAGAATAATCAGAAAGCGATATCTTGTATGATTTGCCTTAAATGGGAACCTTCCCTAAATAGAAACTTACTATTCCTCACGGATGTGACTTTGGTATCCGCACACATCACACGACACTGAATCGCACGTTACACGATCACTTGAACTAAAACCGTCACCAACGTGTCGTTAGGTCAAACACGGTCAGCACGACCCACATAACAACTTGGAGTTGTTTGGACACGAACACGGTCCTGTGAGACCCACATGTATGTGAACACAAACTCATAACACCTATGTGATATAGGTAACTGTTAGCCGGTGTGCTACTCCGTTCTCGTAGGAACGCACTCAACTAGACTCAGGTGAGTTTACGGCCCCACTTTTACTCTTTAACTGTTTTTACTAAACTCTTGGGGTGAGAATACAATGCAACTGTTTTAGATATATGACTGGTATGTTGTAAAACCATTTTTGAGTATAACTATTATCGCATTAAGCCCTCACATATCCTTACCGTTAGTTGTGTAACAAACGAGTCGATTATTACGGAGTACCACTGGGTTTGACTAGCCCGACTCGGCAACAATGTTGACTAGAGGTCATAACGAGTGTAATATCGATGTTGATGCCGGGTTCAGTGATGACCCGGGGAGGCAAACGAAAACAGTCGAGTTTCGGTAAGATGAACTGACACACTCACGGATTGTAGAATCCAACAAACAACTTAACATACCCAGTATATGTCTGTTTACTGATTTATGTCTGTCTAAACCTGTGAACTCACCAACTTAATAGTTGACACTTTTTTTTCGCATGTATTCTCAGGTAACAGATGGAATTCAAGCTAGGATGCACTAAGATGGACACACAAGAGAGTCTCATGCATTTAGACTCCAGTCCTAGGCTTGCTTTTGATTCATGTCTTTTAAAACAATAATGTTTATGTAATGTCTAGCATATTTCATATTTCCGCTGTGTACTTTAACTATTCCGCAGCAACTTTCATTTAGTTATGCTATTCTAAACATTTTCCGCTGCGTATTATTGAAACATGTGTTATTTTACAAAAATGTATGTTTGCGTAACTCATATAGAGTCGTTCTATATGACCATGAGCTATGATCCTGGCCACATCACACCGGCGTGGTCTGACACCGCACATGGGAATTTGGGGGTGTGACAATATCCCACTTTGGTTTGCTCGGATCGTTGACAAAAAAAACACTGGTGTTGCTTGTTTTGCAAGAATGAATGGTTCAGACGCATAGCCATTTGTGTTAAGGTCGACAAGTGTAAAACCGTACTCATCAACTTTAACTCTCGTACGATTATTCTCCCACTTACATTTAAACATAGGTATGGTGAAAGAAGCATGATCCAATTCCCATATTTCATGTATGACACCATAGTAAGAGTCTTTGGCAATTTTTAACCTTGTATCATATTTCATCCTGTCGATCTGGGTTGATGTGACTATTATTGTAACTCCACTATTTTGCATTGTACTTTTTTCATCTTGATCTTTGGTATAAAACGTATAACCGTTAATGTCATACCCTTGGTAAGACGTTACTGTAATACTAGAATCACGCCGCAACCTTTCCACTATTATATCAATCTTTGATTGCTGATTTGTTGTCACCTTAGTTTTCATCCAACTAGAAAAGTCTTCGTTATGTTTCTTTTCATACCATAATGTTGTCCTACCTGGATACGTCAACAGTAATATTTCCATATGTTCTTTAATGTAAAGAGCAATACAGGTCATGTGCTTTAAGACAACAAAATATGCAAGTTGTAAAACATCATAACTTGTAATGAATGTTTTCATACCAACACCTCCAACCCCTTCAAGTCTACCTAAGTGACGAGATTCAGGAATGCCAATACTTTTAACGCCATCCATATAACCTATTAAAAAAATCAAGTATTACATTGTAAACTATATATACCAAAACTAATCTAGTATTTAATATGTTATAAAAACTATGATATCATTATCTATGCAGAACTCAGTCACTTCTTCTGAAGTATATCCTTCAACAATACTACCCTCATGTCGGTTACGGTTTCTTACATAAGCTTTTAGAAAACCCATAAATTTTTCAAAAGGATACATGTAACGTAGAAATACAGGACCACAAGCCTTGATTTCTCCTACGATGTGGATGACCAAATGAACAATCACATCAAAAAAAGAAGGCAGAAAATACATCTCACGTTCACATAGCGTGATGATTATTTCTTTTTGCAAATTATCCAATGATTGTGGATCAATAACTTTTGAATGGATTGTGTTAAAAAAAGACAAACTTTCGTAATTGTATGTCGGATTTTCTCTGGTAACAATCCACGAACTGTAATAGGAATCATATGTGTCATTAAAACATGACAATCATGAGACTTCATACCAAGCAATTTACAATCTGTTATTGACACCAATCTTTTAATGTTTGCAGAATAGTTGGATGGAACTTTAATACTATGTAAACATTCACAAGACATTCTCTTCTCTTCTTTTGACATTGTATAGCATGCCGGTGGCAAATAAAAACCCTTGTGCATTTCAACAGGAGCAAGCCTTTCACGTATTCCCATTTCTTGCATGTCCTTACGAACATTAAAACCATCTTTAGTCTTCCCAGGAATGTTTAATAACAAGCCAAGCAAGCTATCACAAACGTTTTGCTCGATATGCATAACATCTAGGCATGTCGAACTTGTAAATGCTTCCAGTAAGGAAAATCCCAAAATATTGACTTTTTTCCAAATGCTTCCTTTCCCAGCACGAGTTCTTTTTCCTAACACAACATTCAGATTTTTAACTCGTGAATATGCATCAAATTGTTTCCTTACCTTTCGGTGCTCAGTATTTCCGTCAAACTCCTCCTTTTTTATTCCGGTAATCGTGAGTATGTGGAACGAATCTTCGATGTCCCATATATACTGTTTTTTTGCTATTATTTAATTACATTGAACTCATCTCATCTTTACAAACAGGACATGCTAACTTACCTTTCGTACTGTACCCGGACAAATTACCATATGCCGGAAAATCACTTATGGTGCAAAAAATCATGGCACGTAATTCAAAATTTTCCTTCTTACAAGAATCATACACATTTATTCCTGGACTCCATAAAGTTTTAAGGTCATCTATTAGTGGAGACAAATAAACACCAATATCATTACCAGGTTGTTTTGGACCATGAATCAACAACGACATCATGATGTATTTTTTTTTTCATACATGACCATGGTGGAAGATTGTATATGCACAAAAGAACTAGCCACGTACTATGTCGACTACTCATGTTTCCAAAAGGGTTGATCCCATCTGAACTAAGTCCAAATCGTATGTTTCTTATCTCACTACCAAACTCTGGATACATATTATCACTGTTTCTCCATTAAGGTGAATCCGCAACATATCTTAATTTTCCGTCTTTTATACGATCATCTAAATGCCAACGTAATAATTTTGCATCTTTTTTATTTCCAAATAATCGTTTCAACCTTGGTATAATAGGCAAATACCATAATAACTTAGCTGGTGGTCCATTTTTTGTCACATCATCGTAAAGTTTATCTATTTCGTTTTTACCCTTATACCTAGATGTGCCACAGTTATAACATTTATGATCATTTTTGAACTCCTTTCTAATATAACATACAATCATTTGGACATGCATGTATTCTTTCAACTTCTAATCCCATCGGACGCATCATTTTTTTGCTTGGTATAACGAAACTGGTAACTCGTTATCATCCTGTAGTATATCGTGTAACAAAACTAATAAATCTGTGAAACTTTTATCACTCCATCCGTGTCTTGACTTTAGAGTAAACACCCTCAACACAGCACTAAGTTTAGAAAATTTCTTACAACTGGTATATAGTGGTTTTTCTGAATATTCCATAAGGTGTTTTAGTTTTTTCATGTTCATTATCACCAACATTAGTCTCTAAATCATTATACATATCATTCAAATTGTCATTATTGTCATCCAAAACATCGCCTTCATGATCCGTATATTGGTAGTTGTTCTGTGTATTATCATTCTCTAAATTGATCGACGATGTGCTACGGTTATCAAGTGATTCCCCATGCATTAACCAACAAGTATATCTAGGCATAAAACCATGTCTCAACAAATGAAATTGAACTTCTTTGACATCATGTTTTTGGAAATTTTTACTTTAAGAAAACTTTGAGCACCAATCATATATATTGCATTAGTACGACTTCTTTTGTACATCCATTCGTTACGATCCATCTAAAATTTTTAATAAACAAATAAAAAATACGAGTGTATGCATACAAGTTATGTAAACCATTGCTATAAGGTGTTGGATCCTAACCCACTTTTTGAGTATTCCATCTCACATGGACAATCTAAAATTTATCTCGATTATATAAATTTTAGACGGATATGTATTCTAAAAGGTTACCTAAAATATATAGCCACATGCATATATGTAAATATATGTTACATTTATATATGTTTAATATAAAAAATTATTAAAAAATCAATTTTTAACCTAAAATAGATAATAGCAAATTTAAAATTACATTACCACCATTTATAAGACTAAATAAAATTGCTCTCTTTAGCAAAATAACTATCAAGATGTTGGCCAGACAAGCTTCTGATTGCTATAGAGTAATTGAGAAAGATGAATGAAAGACTGAAAATGTAAAGTTTTAGGTGTGAAACTCGATGGATTATGTTTCTGAGTTTTAAATTTGTTAAAATGAGTGAGAAAGATTTACTCCGGTTTTTTCTTCGAATCACAAACCAAAATTTCAATTTCAAAGGGTTTCCGACCGCGTCAAAAAACTCTACTATCCCAAAAATCCGTCAAAAAATTCGTTCAATGCAACAAATCAAAAATATCATCCATAACTGCGTCAAAAAAAGAAACATAACCGCAACTAAAAATAACTAAAAACACAAAACCGCGTCAAAAAATTCTTAACTGCGTCTAAAAATATTTGATGTTATAAGTTTAACAATATTAAAGTTTTGAGAGGTTTTTAGACGCGGTTTAATTAATAAACGCGGCAAATAATCGTTTTTCTACTAGTGTACATAGCATATAAATAAGTAGTCATACTATAGCACATAAGTCAAATAACTTAGACTATTAGTTTGTATCTAATTTGATTTCTGACTCTAGAATAACATGGTTTTGTATGACATGTGTAACATCCCTAAATACAAAAGTAAAAGAGGGAGTATGAGTGGAACTCAGATGATTGTTTGCTTAGTGGTAGAAGACTCACCTTTCAATGTGGAGATTAAGGGTTCTACTCACACTTGAGATACTTTGATGGATACCAGGTGAGGGGAGTAATCTTGAGCTTAATCTCGGGTTCTGAACCAATGGGGGCGCAGTTTTTACAGCAAAAATAAGCTGGTTTCTGCGCATCAGGTGCAGCTCTTCCGAAGGTGGCACCCGGTAAAACGGGCTATCGCTCCCTTGAGGAAGGGGTCTTCCGAGGCCTGCTGGCGTTGTGCATATGCCACGACTTTACGCTCGGTTGTTATTGTTCAGAAAAAAAAAAAGTTAAGTGATAAAGGATGTAGTTGTAGATAGTGCTTCAACCTAGAGTTACGAGGCATAGCAGTCTTAGATTTATTTAAAGTTCAAGTCTTGATATCCTAAAATCTATAGCATCTTAATAAAAGTCGTATAATGAAATGTCTAAGTTTAAATGTATCATTTTAATACATAGTATTTGAATAACATGTTTCATCCATTTATTTCTAGTTGCCATTGCTATTGTCGTTTGAAAAATAAAATTTATTATTATTGTGCAAGATTAACCATTTAAGAATTTTTAATCATTTTAAAAAAATTTAAGATTTACTTTATGAATGTTTAAATTACTATATAAAACAATCATATTATGTTAAGGATAATTATACAAAATTATTCTATATTTTTATAAAACTTTGGTCATTTAATGATTCTGAATTCAAAATATTATTTATAGATTTTTATTTAAATTTCAAACAATACCAAGTTGTGTGTGTGTAAAGATATTAGAAATGATTTTTTTTAAGTTTACATATTTTCTTAACCATTTTATTACATCTAAAAATCTTGTTAAATAGTAAAATAATTAGATTATTTTCTGAACTTGATAAAAAAAAAATTTACCAGATTGTGTAAAATTGTAATTTATGATTTTTAAAAATTTTAGTATAATTTTTCTGTAAAGAATATGCGCTGGAAAGGTGGAGGAACCCAAAGACCAGTTTGACCTACACTCTAGGTTTCGAACCCACGCCGTTCATCCCTAGCCGTAGTCTTACCGTTAGGCTAGGACACGGCTCACTGATTGAAAACGGATTCCATTTATATTTTTATTGATCTTTAAATTGCCCCCCAATACCGAAGAACCCTAATACACAATAGTTTCCAATTCGATCAGATTATTGAATGTGAACCCTTGGAATGATACTTCCTATTGTAAAAACGAGTAGAATACATTTAAAACTTACTGGATTGGTTACAAATCAAAGGAGTTCGAGTAGAGGATCTGTGTCGAACGTTCTTGTCTTCAAATCGTACTCAAAATGATTTGTGAAAGTGTTTGATTGGCACAGACACGCCGGAAATGTTCAAACGAAGAGAACTATTCGATTTAATTTGGATTTTATATCGTTCTAACTCGAGTTCATGTTTTTTGGTCAAACGTGTATTTTTGAAATTTATTTTACGCGTGTTTAATGTTTAATCGAATTAATTGTGGATTGGAAATGACTCATGTGTTCAAATCCTTGCCTAAACTACTTGATTCGAGCTGTATACGCGTAAAGATGAGCTGTGACGATTTTGGGTTGATTTCGGGTCGTGGGTCGGGTTTTGAGCTTCAGCCGGGTAAGGAAGGAAGAAAGTACTTTGGGGGGTGGCAGCTTTAGCCCTTTCCTCTTTTGTTTTTTTACCATTTCAGCCATAACTTTATTACAACTAGAAATAGGTTTGAAATGTTACACTTTTAATCCTTCTAGTTTGTTTGGTTAACATTTTATGTAATTAATGTGTACTTGCTAATACTTTATAACCTATTGATTTTCTTTTCACATATTATCGTTTGAAATATGTTTTAACATCATAATAATATTGTTATTATTATTCTTATTATTGATTATTATTTTTTTTAATAAAATTTCATAGTTGAATTTAACTTTAAGGTTTATAACTTATTATTATACATCCTTTTACATATATAGCCATTATAAGCTCTGCCTAATATTTAATAAATTTATTTTATGAACATTAAATTTAAATATTGTATACTAATTATGTTTGTATATATGTATACATCTTTTGTTATGAATTTGTGTATGAATACAATCATCATTGAAGTCTTTATGAGTTTTATCACAATTGAATACTTCTACCTTTCAAACTCGAAACTAAAACCTGTAGGGATTACAGTGCTTTTCAGGTCTTTTTAAATAACCTATCATATGAACCGAAAGTGTTAAATGACCAAATGCCTACAACAAAACGTGGTTGTCTAATCTTTTGGCTCACCACAACTAGAGGTTAGAGTGTCATTTACGTTTTTTAAATCGTTCTTGGTCTCTTGTTAAAAAGTAAAACGTATGTGGTAACACATTTTTTTTGAATGGCGAAGGTCTCAATCGTGTGAACCCCTGACCCCTTCAGACCTCTTTTTCGCTGCGGGAGGGATTTGAACCAAGGCCTTCCATTTAAAAGAATCTTGGGATACCATTGTGGCAATGGCTCATTGGTGTATGTGGTAACACATGGTTACCTAGTTTAGTTATTCACTTATTTATCGATTGTTAGACTACCCACAGTGGGTGAGCCGCGGAACCCGCGGGGACGACGTGGCCAGCGGCTCCCGGCGGGAACACCGCTACACCACCCCAGCGGCAACGAGATTTCAGGTTACACGGCTCCCGCTCCCCGCTCCCACTCCTCTCATTTCATTGGTGAAACATATTTTTAGGGCCCACATGTTGAAGCTACTTCTCGTTCGCCGGAGAAGAAGACCGGAAGTGGTCGCCGGAGAAGAAGAAAAGGTCGCCGGAGAAGAAGACCGGAATCTTGTTGGCGTCGGATGGCGAAACAGACACCACCGATGGAATCCTCGTGACGAGAGGAGAAAGATGGTGTAGAGATTGGTGGAAGGCGCCGCCATGGTTCGCCGGAAACGAACCGGCAAGGTGGTGGTGGTGGTGTTTCTCTCTCTTCACCATCGCATCTCTCTTCTTGTACCGTTCAAAAAAAACAAAACCAAGATATATATATATATATAAACAAAATTATAATTAAAAATATTTTATGATGTGGAATAGTGGGGAACGGTTTTCAGTGGGGTGACCATTGTGGGTGTTTAAGGTTTTCAGTGGGGTGATGACGTGGCATGAAATTTCAGTGGGAAAGAGTTTTCAGTGGGGTGACCGCTGTGGATAGTCTTAGAACCCGACCCTACCCGGCCAACTCATTTAGTATTAAATCATTATCTTATATAGCATTAGAATTCTCCCCAAAGATTTGTGCTCCCTATAAACATGGTTTATTGATAGCTATTTTTGGCAACCCAAAATGCTCTCTCCGACACTTTCTTCATCAATAACTTTTCCGACCTCACCACCGTCCTCCACATAACCACCGTAAAACAAATAACGCATACAAATTTTCTCATTTCTCCGACCACCGTCAACGGTGGCAATGTCCGACATCGTGAAACAGATCATTGCAAAGCCGATACAGTTAGCAGACCAAGTCATAAAATCATCAGAATATGTTTGTTCATTCAAACAGGATTGCGCCGATATCAAAACCAAAACCGAAAAGCTGGCTAGCCTTCTCCGACAGGTGGCTCGAGTGAGTAACGATCTGTATGAACGACCCACACGTCGGATCATCAACGAGACCGAACAGACTCTTGAGAAAGCATTGCATCTTGTCTACAAATGTAGCCGAAACGGGCTACGTCGTGTGTTCAAAATCATCCCCAATGCGGTCATACGTAGAACCCAACAACAGCTCGAGAATTCAATTGGGGACGTCTCATGGCTCGTTCGTGTGTCGACCCCTTCGGATGATCGGGATGATGAGTATCTCGGATTGCCCCCAATCGCGGCTAACGAGCCTACATTGTGTCTAATTTGGGAACAAATCGCTATCTTATGCTCAGGGACGATGGAGGAGAGAGCCGAGGGCGCGATATCACTTGTTTCGTTAGCACGCGATAATGAGAGGTATGGGAAGTTAATTATCGAGGAAGGTGGTGTGCCTGCACTTCTAAGGGTCGCGAAGGAAGGGAACGAGGACGGGCAAGAAAATGCAGCCCGAGCTATCGGGCTGCTAGGTCGGAATCCCGACAGTGTCGAGCATATTATAAATGCAGGTGCCTGTGCAATATTCGCGAAGATCTTGAAGTATTCACACATGAAGGTGCAACTAGTCGTGGCATGGGCCGTCTCAGAGCTAGCCGCGAACTATCCGAAGTGTCAAGAACATTTCTTGCAAAACAACGTGATTCGGTTGCTTGTTGGTCATCTAGCATTTGAAACGATTCAAGAACATAGTCGATACGCGATTGCTAGCAAGTCGATTCATAACATCGTAATGGACTCGAACACTAACAGAAATAGTAAAACTGGGAACAAAGAACACGAAAAGGACCAAGTTACACACCCGGGAGATATCAAAACAAGCGATATGCATAATGTAGTGTCGAACACGATGGTTCAGAAATCAGGAAAGAGTCGTAACGATAGGTCGCATAACAGTAAAAACAATAGAAGACAAGTTACATTAGTCGGGGCGAGCATTCGATCGAGGGAACTAGAAGACCCGACGACGAAAAGCCAAATGAAGGCGATGGCAGCTCGAGCCTTGTGGTACCTTTGTGTAGGGAATGTAACGATATGCAAGAGCATTACGGAGTCACGGGCACTTTTGTGCTTTGCTGTACTTTTAGAAAAGGGACAGTATGAAATACAGTATAATTCGGCCATGGCGCTGACAGAAATAACCGCCGTGGCCGAACAACACGTCGAGTTAAGACACTCTGGATTTAAGCCAACATCTCCCGCTGCTCGAGCGGTTGTTGATCAGTTCTTAAAAATCATAAAAGATGCAAACTCAGACTTTCTCGTCCCAAGTATCCAAGCAATTGGACACTTGGCGAGAACGTTTCGTGCAACCGAAGCAAGAATCATTCCCTCTTTAGTACCGCTCCTCGACAACACGGAAACCGATGTTTCGACCGAAACAATCATCACGCTCATCAAATTCGCGTGCCCGGATAATTTCCTACACGTGAACCATTGCAAGACAATAATAGATGTAGGAGGGTCTAAGCACTTGATTCAACTCACCTATTTTGGTGAACACGCGGTTCAAGCTCTCGCGCTTATCCTTCTATGCTACCTTGCAATGCATGTGCCCGAAAGCGAGACACTCGCTCAAGACGAAGTGCTTGTCGTGCTCGAGTGGGCGTTGAAACAGGGTCATATTACACATGACACGTCTCTAGCAACACTGGTTGTTGAAGCAAAACAAAGATTGGAGATATATCAGTCAAGAAATACAAGAGGGTCGTTCATTCGATGACACCTATGTAACATGTTAAAATGAAAGATTCTTATCGTCAATTTATGCTAGAAAATAGCTTTTAATTTGTTATCTTGTGTAGAAAGTAGTGTAATTAAACTAGCAAGTTTGAAATTGTATTTATTTGTAGATGTAGAATGAACATACATAAATTTTGACAGTTTACTCTACTAATCAAAACTATAATTATAAATGTATATTAAATTAGTAATTAAAATAATAAATTAAATATTTAAACAATAAATGAGCCGAACCGAGCTCGAGCCCAAAAATTTTTTAACGAGCCAAGATCGAGTTTTTTAAAAATAAAGCTCTTATGAACAAGAGCTCGGCTCATGATCGAATTGGATGGCTCGGCTTGTTTACACACCTAATAGACATTAAAAAAGTTCATGTGCAAATATACCTACAGAGGTGACTAGCAAATTTTAAAACAACTTTTTACACAACATAGATTATATAAACCTCATGCATTATGTTTGACGTTTGTTATACTTATACACAGCTGCTACTAACTTATCTTGGTATTAATCTTATGTGAAATTTCCTCGTAGCATATTGTAAAATACACTCCTTATGATAGAAATAATATAAATATTCATATGTTAGATGACACAAATAGAAGCGTTCATTTTCAGAAACTTCATTAATCTATTAACAGTTAAAAACAACGCCATTCGTACTCATATCTGTTCAAGTATAAGCTTTCGGTCAACCAGTGAAGAAGTCAATATTATAGTTAGTTAAAAGTAGTTATTATGTTAACTGTCATTAGCGGTTATTTAACTAACCTCAATGGATGTATATATATATGTGTACGTACTGAACATACTCACGTTGTTGAAATTTACGATAATCTCATATAGAGATTTTCAATTATATACACAGTTAGTATCAATTTGTTTCCAACAAATTGGCATCAGAGCGAGGGAATTTTTTTTCCTGGAAAAATCAAGAAATCGATCACGATGGCACTCAATAACATCAATACTGGAGCATCAGCACAATTGCCAAAATTAAAGGGGACAAAACTACAATCACTGGAGCATTCAGATGCGTGTTTTGTTTGAATCACAGGATCTATGGTCTTTGGTCGAAGAAGGCTATAGGGAACCATTGGAAGGGACTCCGGCACAAGTGAACGAAAAAGGATAAAAAGGCGTTATTTTTACTATATCAGGCAGTAAACGATTTGGTGTTCGAAAGAATTTCTACTGCATCATCTGCAAAAGAGGCGTGGGATCTCCAAAACAAAGCATATAGGGGAGAAGAAAGAGTTAAAACGGTACGTCTACAAACCTTAAGGTGTGAATTCGATTCTTTAAGAATGAAGGAATCCGAATCTGTAGAAGATTTTTACAATAGGGTCATAACTCTATTGAATCAATTAAGAATAAATGGTGAAATTATTCCTGATCAAAGGATTGTTCAAAAGATTCTCAGAAGTTTAACAAGAAAGTTTGAATACATTGTGGTTACGATCGAAGAATCAAAGGATATTGCATCTCTTTCTCTAGAAAGTTTATTAGGGATACTTCAATCTCACGAATTAAGAATAAAACAATTTGATACACCACTCATGGAAAATGTATTTCAAAATATTTCTCAAAATAGACAACGAGAAATTCGAGGCAAAGAAGAACAACAGGATTTAAATTTTAAATTGGTCTCAAATGAAATGTTTTAATTGCAATAAGATTGGGAATACTAGCAGATTTTGTAAAAAGAAACAAAATGATGAAAAGGGTAGTTCTTCTTTTATACATAAGGAAGAAGGAAGTACTTCTGGATCATATAAAGAGGATGATTTTGAATCAGATTCTATGTTCATGATTTTTAATATGCAAGAAGATGTAAATAAAGATTTGTGGTATCTAGACAGTGGTTGTAGCAACCACATGACAGGATTCAAAAGTTTATTTGATTCCCTTGATGAAATTACTAAAAGAGTAGTGAGAACCGGAGATGACAAGATTTTGTTTGTACTTGGAAATGGAGATGTGTCCATAAACTTTAAAGATAAGAAGAAAAGGATATATGATGTGTATTATGTCTCTGGCCTGAAACATAATCTGCTAAGTATTGGTCAGGTGACTCAAAAAGGCTATGACATTCATTTCAAAAGTAATGGGGTATGTTTGATAAGGGATGCACAAGGAACGCTGGTTGGCAAAATTCCAATGACAGAAAATAGAATGTTTCCAATTAGGTTTAATGAAAACATGTATTCTTTGAATACAACTGAAATTGGGAATTCTAAGCTATGGCATTTGAGATTTGGACATATAAACTATGACTCCTTGGTTACCATGAGGAAAAACGGCCTAGTTAAAGGGTTCCCTATCATTAGAAAAGTTGAGGGAATATGTGATGGATGTGTTTTGGGTAAACATGCTAGGAAACCTTTTACTCAAATCAAAACTTGGAGATCAGATAAACAACTAGAGCTGATTCACAGTGATATATGTGGACCAATGAAGACATCCACTATTAATGGGAATAGGTATGCAATTACCTTCATTGATGACTTCAGTAGAAAATTTTGGTTATACTTCATCAAAGAAAAAGCAGAAGCATTTAACTGCTTTAAAATCTTTAAGGCATTTGTTGAAAATCAAAGTGGTATGAAAATAAAAGTCTTTAGGACAGACAGAGGGGGAGAATTGTGTGGTAATGATTTTCAGTCTTTCTTAAAAGAAAATGGCATCTCACATCAATTAACAACTAGTTATTCCCCACAACAAAATGGGGTAGCAGAAAGGAAGAACATAAGTTTATTAGAATTGGCTAGAAGTATGATAAAAAATAAGAACATGCCTCATGAATTCTGGGGAGAAGCTGTGGCTTGTGCGGCCTATATTTTGAATAGATCATTCATAAAGATCCTTCATAATAAAACTCCTAAAGAAGCTTGGACTGGTTTTAAACCAAGTGTAGCACACTTTAAGGTATTTGGCAGTATTGCATATGCTCATTTCCCTGATCAAAAAAGAAGCAAGTTGGATGATAAGTCAGAAAGATGTATCTTTATGGGATATAGTGAGCATAGTAAAGCTTATAAATTATTTAACCCAAAAACTCATAAAGTTATCATAAGTAGGGATGTCTTCTTTGATGAGAATAAGAGTTGGTTTGAGGAAGAATGTTCTGTAAAAGAAATCAGTGAAAAAGGAAACTCTCTTATGGAGAATTCTATACCAGATGAACCTCAGAACTTGGAAAATCATGTCGGTCAAAGTACAAGGCAAGAGGATGAAACACCTCGTGAAAATCAAAATGAATCAAATGAGACTTCTGACTCTGAAGATTTGGAGCCTCAAGAAAATAGAAGAGTAAACAAAGAAAGAACCTTGGGTGATTTATATGCAAAAACTCGTAGACTTGATCCTCAACCTCAATTTGATTTTGCTATGTTTGATGATGCTGACCCAGTCACTTTTGATGAAGCATTTAAAGATAAAAAAATGGAAGGAGGCTATGGATAGAGAGATGGAAGCAATTAAAAAAATGAAACTTGGGAATTAGTGAAAAGACCTGTAAACCAGAACCTATTGGAGTCAAATGGGTTTTTAAAACAAAGTTAAATGAAAGAGGAGAAGTTGACAGGTTCAAAGCCAGATTAGTAGTCAAAGGATATAAGCAAAAACATGGAATAGATTATCAAGAGGTGTTTGTAGCTGTGATTAGACTGGAAACTGTGAGATTGATATTAGCTGTGGCTGCACAATTTAATTGGCATATTCACCAAATGGATGTCAAGTCTGCTTTTCTAAATGGATACTTAAAAGAGAAGGTCTTTATTGAACAACCTCCTGGATACATCAAGAAGGGTGAATAAAACAAAGTTTGTTTCTTAAAGAAAGCCCTTTATGGCCTCAAGCAGACACCAAGGGCATGGTACAGCAGGATTGAGGATTATTTCTTTAAGAACAATTTCAAAAAATGTGTTTTTGAGCATACTCTATTTTTTAAAAAAATGGAAGAATACATATTGGTTATCTGTGACAATCCGACATTTCGAATTAACCCCGTTAACCAAAAGTTAACAAAATCATACGAAATTGAATAAAATTAAACAAAAAGGACCAAAATTGAACAAAATGGGTATAGAAACATTAGAACTACAAGGATTGTACTTGTAATATCATCAAATTAAGGAATTTGACTTTTGGAAGTCAAAATTCGTGAATAATCTTGATGGAAACCGAAATTCACATTAATTCACTGAAATTAATCGAATTAAATCTTCCAATAACTCATAGTAATGATCAATAACGGTTATCATGCATTATTAAGACATTAATCATCGAATTTAACAAGAAATAACTCCATAAGTCGAAACGTCCTTAATCATTATTAGATCCGTATAACTAAATCATAACACACCAAATTAGAACTCCAGAACCCTTAGTCGACATCTTTAGGGAGTGCTGCACACAACAAATTCGATCCAAGAAGCTTTGAAAGAATATTGGGATTAAAGCTTGGCCAAACTTCACCTTGTTGTCGATTTCCTTGAATTGAACATCAAAACAGGTAACATTTGATCCCTACACATCCTAAAAGTGCCGAATAAGCATAACCCTATGGTAATTCGGAGTTCTAGTATCGAATTGTAAGAGCTCGGTAGCTAGGGTTCTTCATGTTGAGCAAATTGGGGGTTTTCAATAAAACGAACTCAATAATCAAATTAAATTAAATAGAAAGCTTCTAATCAATGTGTTTAATGAGAACCCTAAGAGAAGTTGAACAAACAATAACGAATTCTATGATTTCTAATATTAGGGTTCTTGAGGAAAAACGTTTTGGGGCTTTTGATGTAAACATGTTTAAAAACAAATAAAATCACACAGGATTTCGAAATCATGTGTGTAATGAATCCCTAAGTCAATTGTATCAAACAATATCGAATTTCATGATTTCAAGATTTAGGGTTCTTGATATAAACGAATTTGGGGGTTTCTTAACAAACGAACTTAAAAATCGAATCAAATCACATCATTAGTTTCTGAAAGACTTGATTAATAAAAACCCTAAGCTAATTTAATCAAATCACAATGAATTTTACGAATTTGAATGTTAGGGTTCATGAAATAAAAGCGTTTTCGGGTTTTTATGCAAATGGACATGAAAATCAAATTAAATCTTACTGAAGGTTTCGAAATACCTTGCATAATGAGAACCCTATGAATCCAGAACATGCTGATCATCAATTCGATTGATTTGAATTGGGATTAAACGAACTTGAGTTCGAATGTGAGTGGGGACGATTAAAACATTAAAACTAAACTAAAATTCAAATTGAAACCACCCTTAAACTCGTTTAGATCTCTGGAATCATAGCCCCATGATGATAGACTTGATTGGATTCGAATCGGGCCCAATTGGAACCAAGGTTGGATCGGTTAAAGATAACAAAGGGAACCCGACTTGGTTATGCTTAAAACTATTTGCAATCGAAACTTAACAGAAAACCACAACCAGATCAGATGGTTGGGTGCTTGTGTTATGTGTAGTAGCTCGCGGGTTCGAATCTGATGGCCTACGGTTTTTCACAAAAACACTATTTTGATGTTTTGATCATATCTCATTCGTTTTAACTCCGTTTTAACCCATTCCAGTTGCGTTGGAACCAGATTTGAATCCCGAACAAAATGAAACGATAAAATTCATTTTTTTAACCAAAATCACGATCGCGTATAATTACGCGTGTTTAAAAGGAATCGTATATACTTATACAGTTTAAACAACCGAATACAAAGTCACGCATACTTTTGCATGTACATTTCAAACGTTCTAACATACGTGTGTTGACACGTATGTGATTTCAAACACGATTTGACATTCCGAATAACACAACGTATTATTATAACACAGATTCTTCGTAGAAGATTTGTCTACGCGATTTCACTTGTAGTGATCATTCTTTTGCATTCTAAGGAGCGTACACGGCGCCTTTTCTTATTTTAACTGTTTTGGGGGAGAAAACATGTGCAAACAAATATTTTAGATACATATCACTTGCATGAGTTAGCTATTGACGATAAGTGCGAACATAGCATTACAAGTCCTTACATATCGAACCGTTTAGTTTGCCGTAGTGCAAAGCGTGGTAGTTGGAAATAGATCTATTGGGTTTGACAAACCTCACTTGGTAGATTGTAGGTCTACACAAGTGTTTGACTAGCCAATTCAAACATTATTATTGTTTGTGCTAGACAATAGTGGAAAGGCAATCAACATTCTAACAGTCAGCTTCGGTGTCGAACGCTTATGTAAATAGTACAAATGACTAGCTATCATAACTATGCATGTGTGATTATGTTACCTGCAAACATTGCTTTTCAAACAGTTGTTCAAACATTGTGATTATTCAAACCTGTGTATGCACCAACCTTTGTGTTGACTTGATTTACATATTTTCTCAGGACACTAAAGCACAAGTAAGGACAAGCATGGACTAGGATGTGGAGTCTCATGCATACATTTTAATTCATGTGTTTTGAATTTGAATATTTAAGACTTTGACTTGTAATTTACATTTTACAAACCGTTAGGTTTTGTTATTTGTTTTAAAACACTTCCGCAAACTTTGAAACTCTGATTTTACAGTTTAGACCAAAATTATGTTTGAAAATCATATAGAGGTCTTTCGCTGTGTCTAATGACTGAGATCCTGGTTTGTCACGCCCTAAACAGTATGATTCCATTAGTTGAAATTTGGGGGTGTGACAGATTGGTATAAGAGCCATTGGTTATAGCGAACTAGGTTTGCATTGGTAGACTTAGACTATAACCGTTGGACATTAGACACACTTGCTTACACGATAGTTTGCATAGTAATTACATATGGTATTATGTAATAAACATGGCATCACCATCCACACCTACTAGTGACAAGGAACATCAAGTTGTATCATCACCAGCATCCAAGAAGAGGCGACTTAAACCAATGGATGACACGATTCACTACGATGAGGAGATACACATACGACAGAGGTAGAACGGCCGGTGTTGGCAGTGGATCCCTGATCTAATTCGCAGCTGGGTGCGTGAGGAGCGAGTACTTCCGACACCTACTCCTGACACTACTACCAGTAGTTGGACATTACCTACTCTGAGATACTCACCAGAGCAAGCATTTGCAGCTTTTGTTGCACGTATGAATCGGGAGATTCACAACATGCGATAGGCAGCTGGATAGATCTCTGGATTACTAGAGGGATGAAATAGGCTCTATGATTCACAAAAACAAGTGAAAGGATGAAATAGATCCTATGGCTCACTCGAACAAGTCAGGGGATGAAATAGGCCCTATGGCTCACTCAACGAGTCAGCGGATGAAATATGTGACACCTCGCAAATTCCAGGTCAGCATTTATATTATTTTAATAATAATGTGTATTATTCTTTCATACGTGGCACTAGAATAATTGTATTTAGTGTGACACGTGGCACAACAGACCAAACCCATCGATAATTTGAGGAATTATCGCACAAAACTCGCACGTATCTTGAATGACGAACGTTGGTGAACGGATCAAATCACAATACACTTTCACTACACATTAGGTACATTAGGTACCAAGGAACCTAATTTAGTTAGAACAACGCTTATGTGTCGAGAAACAATGTTCGTAGTCGATAAATTCGAGAAATTCGCTTCAAAGCAATGAAATTGGGCTTAGTGGGCTCAACCGAGACCCATCGCGGTACGCAATGGGCACCCAATTGGGCTTTCGCGGTACGCGAAGCCTGGGCGGGAGAAATTTGAATTCTCCGAAAACCGTCGCGATACGCGACGACCGATCATCTTCCACCACCGCGGTACGCGACGTGTTTCGGGAACCAGATGATTATTTTAATCATCACGCTACGCGGAGCTACTTTTTGACAGATGTCGCGGTACGCGACGACCCTTACACGCATAAAATCTTTATATAACCAATGTTAATCATTTCTGTCGCTCCTCTCACCCATTTTCCGAACAACAAGCGATCACACTCCGCCATTAACGCCTGTAACCCATCTTCTAACACCTTAGAAGCCATTTCCATCACAAAGGAAGCACCATTGAAGCTATTGAAGACTCGAAGCAAGCTAGGGAGCATCATCTTGTACCTTGAACGACTTGGGGCTACTGTGGAGACCATTCCAGAGCTGCTCAAGCCTATCTCAGTTATTTAAGAACCTTGGAAGGTAGTATCTACATTCAATCTAGTCTAAAATCATCACTAGGCACACATGCAAGCCATATTGACCACATGCATCACCATCACCACTTTGATCTCGAATTTTTGATGTTGTAAATATGTTATTAGATGTTATTATCACTGATTTGAAGTATTGATAATGATCTATGGTGATATTGGTATGATTGTTTGGTCATTTGTTGATTTTATCATAAAATGGGTACTTTTGAGTACATGCACGGATGATCTAAGTATGTTGGCATGATATTTGATGATGAAATGTTGTTATAAGTGTTATTGATGATGTCCTACATGATTAGAATGGTTGATTATGGTCAAGAGATGTCAAAGATGTGAATGTTACTAAAAATAGTAACTTTAATGTTACTAAGTATGTGTTTTTGATGAAATAACCATATTCGTATGTTTAGGTCCATATGCTATGCTTGAAAATAATGTTTAGAAGTTAAATGGTGAATATTTGGTGCATAGGAATGTTTAGAATTGTCAAAAGTAGGATTTTTCATGAATGTTACTATAAATAGTAACTTTTTATCACAAGTTTGCAAATTGATGATATGTATGATAATGTCTTGGGTCTAACATGCTTATTTGTTGATAATATGATGATATTGAATGATTGATGCTGTTGAAAGAATGGATTTTGTGTAATTTCTATAAGTTACTAAATATAGTAACTTTATTTTGCAAAGTCAATGATTTGTTACATGCTAGTCATAACGGTTATGATTAAATGGCTATTTAGGACTAAGATAACGATGTATGATGATATTGGTTGTTAAACTTGATGAAATATGCTTATTTGTGCAAACTTTCTAATTATAGAAACTTTTACGCGCAAACTATGCTAAACCGGCTATGTGTAACTATGTGCTATATGATAACATGCTCATTTAGGATAATTATGCATGTTAGAATAATTGGAATATAGCTTAATGCATGACTTGCCAAATGTGGAAACTTTCCTAAAATAGAAACTTACTATAAATAGTAAGTTTCCTCACGAAAGTGATTTTTGGTATCCGCACACATCACACGACACTAAACCGCACGTTACACGAGCACTTGATCCAAAACCTTCACCAACGGGTTGTTAGGTCAAACACGGTCAACACGACCCACATAAGAACTTGGAGGTGTTAGACACGAACACGGTTCTGTGAGACCCACATATGTGAACACGAACTCATAACACATATGTGATATAGGTAACTGCTAGCCGGTGAGCTACTCTATTCCGTGCAAACGCTCTACATAAACTCAGGTGAGTTTACGGCCCCATTTTTACTTAACAACTGTTTTACTTAACTTTGGGGTGAGAATACTATGCAATTACTTTAGATATATGACTGGTATGTTGTGAAAACCATTTTCGAGTGTAATTATTATCGCTTAAAGTCCTCACTTATCCTTACCATTAGTTGTGTATCAAACGAGTCGTAATTACGTAGTACTACTGGGTTTGACTAACCCCACTCGGCACCAATGTTGACTGGAGGTCATAACGAGTGTAATTTCGATGGGAATGCGGGTTCAGCGATGACCTGCGGAGGCAAACGGGAACAGTCTAGTTTCGGTAAGATGAACTGACACACTCCACGGATCGTAGATCCAACAACTAAACTTAACATACCCAGTATATGTCTGTTTACTTTTCAGTCTGTCTAAACCTGTGAACTCACCAACTTTTTAGTTGACACTTTTCGCATGTATTCTCAGGTAACTAATGGAGCACACGCTAGGACGCGCACAAGGAAGCAATAGGGAATCTCACTGGCATATAGATTCGTGTCCTAGGCTGTTGTGTGCATTTGTTTGATTTAAAAACAATTTAAACTATGTAGTGTCTTGAACATTTTACTTTCCGCTGCAACCTTATTTTCTTATGATATCAGAACTTTTCCGCTGCTTTTGTCAACTTATATTTCCGCTGCGTATTATTGAAGTTTGCATTATTTTACAAATCTGTATGATTGTGTAACTAATATAGAGTCGTTCTATATGACCATGAGCTGTGATCCTGGCCACGTCACACCCACGTGGACTGACACCACGAGTGGGAATTTTGGGGTGTGACAAAATAAAAACCCAATGACTCAAACAAAGCCATTCCTTAGTTCGGGACTATATCTACTAGTTCCACTAAACTTCTAATTTTGACAAATGATCCATCACTCTTTACAACACTGACATCGGTTAATAAGGTTGTGGTTTCAGCCTTGATAAGAAAACATCAATTTTCTTTTTAACTCCTCAACAACATTCTTGTAGTTTTTTGTACTTCCACATGTATGGTTTACAAGGACCACTTTATGAACTCATCAACTGTAAGATGAGAATTCAAACCTAACGTCTTGTCACACTTGAAGTGCCACCAAACGGACATTGTCACTCGAGTTAAGAAGAACTAGAGTGATCGTGCGGGAAAGATTTCCATTACCGGTGCATACGTAAAGGCAAATTACATTATTTGAAAACCTTGGTGACCTCTATTGTGAGTCAACTATCAACTTGGGAACTTATGGGAGATACATTGGCTAGAAGGTGGTCAACTCCAAACAGCTACACTAACACTCACACAATGAGTGTCTCGACACCAGGTTACATAAGAAAAATACACCCAAGCAAAATAGTTATCCTTGTAGGATCTACACTAGACCCTATAGTAGCATTCAACTCGAGTAACTATCCCTAAGTATTTCTTTCGATAGGCTATCCAATCATACATCATGTGACTATTGTCTGAATCTTGATGTCCTGAAAAAAAACCTGAATCCCGCAAAACCAAATAGCTCAAGGTAAGAGGAACTAGAATTCTTATGTAAGGTAAATTGACGATCATGGTGCGCAACATAATCCTGAATTTACAAGTACGCATAAATTCTGGAAAATTCTATTGTGAGCCTATTTTCGAAACACATGCATAAAATATTCGCCTATCCTTCATTCTGGCGGTTGTAACGAATTCAGTTAACATATCGGGATTGCAGCATAACACTTATCAAATTTTCAGCCGTAGTTCTGGTTACTCTGTGTTCATAAAACCCTCATGTGCGACTTTGCACTTAACCTAGATAATTTCATGTGTATGTCAAAACACCTGCTTGTGAACATCTATTAGGCAAAGAACGAAGTCTGATTTCATGCGTCTACCGAGAAGAGTTCTCAATGATCACAACAACAAGAAGAAACATCCAAAGGATGCTTCGGATGCAAAAAGTCAGGGCACTTCAATTGAAGCGCGCTGGTAGTAACAACATAAGGAACGAAAACAATGGTATGAGGGGGACAAGCCTTCATGATCATAAGAAGCATGGAGAAAATCTAAACCTCGCCACAAGTACATATATGCTAAACAAATTTTATGCTCTTGAGTTGTTTGATACTGGAACTGAAAAGAGCTTTAGATCAAATGAAATTAGTGAAATATTTGCCATAACCCCAACACCATTAGAGGTTGAATATAATGTAGAACTAGCTGATGGTAAGTTAGTTGCAGTAGAACATATTCTCAAATGATGTATTTTTGACTTGATGGGTCAGACACTTGACGTTGACTTTATGCCTATCGCCTTAGGCAGTTTTGATGGAGTCATTAACATGGACTGGTTGTAGAAACACCAGGCCGAAATAATGTCATGAGAAGATTGTCCGTATTCCTCTTCCACATGGAGAGACACTCTATGTACAAGGAGAGAAGAGCAGTACGCCACTGCGACTCATATCTTGTATGAAGGCACACAAATGTCTGCGTAAAGGTTATACAACAATTATAGCACTTATAACTGAGAAGCCGGTAGTTGAGAAGAAGATCGAAGATATTCCAGTGGTACGTGATTTTCCTGAAGTATTCCAGAAGACCTACCGGGATTACCTCCTACTAGATAGGTGGAATTTCGAATTGACCTTACACCAGACACAACACCGATTGCTAGAGCGTCTTATCGACTTGCACCATCTGAAATGCAAGAGTTATCCACACAATTGCAAGAACTATTGGATAAAGATTTTATATGTCCTAGTTTTTCACTGTGGGGAGTCCCAGTATTATTTGTTAAGAAAAAGGACGGGACTTTCCGTATGTGTATCGATTACCGGGAACTTAACAAAGTTACCATCAAAAACCGGTATCCGTTACCTCGAATTGATGATCTGTTTCATCAATTGCAAGGTTCGAATTACTACTCGAAGATTGATCTCAAATTTGGTTATCATCAACTCAGAGTACAAGAGGAAGACATTCTAAAAATAGCATTCAGAACGCGTTATGGCCATTACGAATTCTTGGTAATGCCATTTGGGTTGACAAACGCTCCAGCAGTATTCATGGATCTCATGAATCGGGTTTGCAAACCTTATCTTGATAAGTTTGTCATTGTTTTCATTGATGACATTCTCATCTATTCTCAGACTGAGGAAGAGCATGCTGAACATCTTCGATTGATGTTAGAATTACTTAAGCAAGAACAATTGTACGCAAAGTTCTCGAAATGTGACTTCTGGATGCGAGAAGTTCAATTCTTGGGTCATATAGTCAATGAAAAGGGCATACATGTTGATCCAGCAAAAATTGAGGCAATTAAGAATTGGGAAGCACCAAAAACCCCTACCAAGGTATGACAATTCCTAGGTTTGGCGGGTTATTACTGACGATTCATTGAGAGTTTCTCAAAAATCGCTCAACCACTCACGGCTCTCACTCACAAAGGGACGAAGTATGATTGGACGGATAAACAGGAAGCTGCATTCCAGCTACTGAAACAAAAACTCTGCAGTGCACCGATTCTGTCCTTACCAGAAGGAACAGAAGACTTTGTGGTGTACTTGTGATGCATCTGCCCAAGGTTTGGGATGTGTGCTGATGCAACGTGATAAAGTGATTGCTTACGCTTCATGACAACTGAGACCACATGAAAAGAATTACACCACTCATGACTTGGAGTTAGGAGCAGTGGTATTTGCTTTGAAGATGGGGAGACACTACTTATATGAAACCAGGTGTACCATTTACACTGATCATAAGAGTTTGCAACATATCTTTGATCAGAAGGAGCTCAATATGAGACAGCGACGGTGGGTTGAGTTGTTGAACGATTATGAATGCGTGATCAAGTATCATTTGGGAAAAGCTAATGTGGTAGCTGATGCTTTAAGCAGAAAAGATACAACAATAAGACGGGTTCGCGCACTTATATTAACAATACATACTGACTTACCTAACAAGTACGCAGTGCTCAGCTTGAAGCCTTAGAAAAGGATAACTTGGAACGGGAATCCATACGAGGAATGGAAAAAAAATTGGAAGTCATGACTGATGGAACTCGTTGTTTCATGAACCGACTTTGGATACCTTTGCATGGTGGTCTAAGGGAACTCGTGATGGATGAAGCGCACAAATCTAGATATTCAGTCCATCCGGGGTCAGACAAGATGTATCATGATTTAAAGGCACTTTATTGGTGGCCTCACATCAAAGCCGACATTGCTAAGTACGTTAGCAAATGTTTGACTTGTTCTAAAGTCAAAGTTGAATATCAGAAATCATCTAGTTTACTGCAACATCCAGAAATACCTATGTGGAAATGAAAACAGATTTCGATGGATTTCACTACTAAGTTACCCCGTACACCAAGTGGTTGTGATACGATATGGGTAATTGTCGATCGATTACCGAAATCTGCATAATTCTTGGCAATTAAAGAAATTGACAAAATGGAGAAGTTGACTCGTATTTAGATCAAGGAAATGGAATCGCGACATGGCGTACCAATTTCCATCATATCAGATCGGGAGGCTCGATTTACTTCAAACTTTTGGTAATCTCTCCATAAGTCTCCGGGGATTCGTTTAGACTTGAGTACCACATATCATCCACAAACAGACGGTCAAAGTGAAGGTACGATTCAAACACTTGAGGATATGTTAAGAACTTGTGTCATTGACTTTGGTGATAGCTGGGAAACTCACTTACCGTTAGTAAAATTCTCTTACAACAACAGTTATCATACAAGCATTCAAGCGGCACCATTTGAAGCTTTATACGGCCGCAAATGTCGTTCACCAGTTTGTTGGGCTGAAATAAGTGACAGTCAGATAACAGGACCTGAATTGGTACATGAGACTACAGAGAAGATAGTCCAAATCCGGAGCCGTATGGCAGTGGCTCGGGATCGACAAAAGAGTTACACTGACAAACGTCGTAAACCATTGGAATTTCAAGTAGGAGACCGGGTTCTTCTAAAAGTATCACCTTTGAAAGGCGTGACAAAATTCGGTAAGAGCGGGAAGCTTAGCCCACGTTATGTAGGACCTTTCGAAATACTGGAAAGGATTGCTCCGGTGGCGTATCAACTCAAATTACCGGATGAACTCAACGGAGTTCATGACGTATTTCATGTTTCAAACTCGAAGAAATGTCTTTCTGATGAGACTTTGGTAGTACCACTTGAGGAAATACAGGTGGACGAACAGTTACGGTTCATTGAGGAACCAGTAGAAATCATGGACCGAGAGGTCAAACGGCTCAACCTAAGCAAAATTCCAATAGTCAAGGTCCGTTGGAATTCGAAACGTAGACCTGAATTCACATGGGAAAGGGAGGATCAAATGATGATCAAGTATCCTCACCTGTTCAAAACAACAACAACAAACACTGAGAAGGCACGTTAAATTTCGGGACGAAATTTACTTCAACAAGGGGATGACGTGATATTTCACACTTCAACACTGTCGAATTTCAAACTGTAAGCACAAACATTTTATACAATTGGTTTTGTTACAAACATTTGTGCTACATTACATTTTATATGCTACATTTCATATGTTACATGGTATGGTAGTACAAACATGATTAGTTTCAAACATTTGCTATGTGCGGGGTTACATAGTACAAACAGTTGCGAACATACACTATGTGCAAGGTCACATAGTACAAACTGTACACACAAGCACACAGAATGATCAAGTATTGCACTAACATGCACACTCTGAACTAACAAGTAGTGTACTAACTACTTCTAACTTTTAACAATCTTCGGGACGAAAATTCCTTCAACAAGGGGATGATGTGACAATCCGACATTTTGGATTAACCCCGTTAACCGAAAGTTAACAAAATCATACGAAATTGAATAAAGTCAAACAAAAAGGACCAAAATTGAACAAAATGGGTATAGAAACATTAGAACTACAAGGATTGTACTAGTAATATCATCAAATTAAGGAATTTGACTTTTGGAAGTCAAAATTCGTGTATAATCTAGATGAAAACAGAAATTCACATTAATTCACTGAAATTAATCTAATTAAATCTTCCAATAACTCATACTAATGATCATTAACGGTTATCATGCATTATTAAGACATTAATCATCGAATTTAACAAGAAATAACTCCATAAGTCGAAACGTCCTTAATCATTATTAGATCCGTATAACTAAATCATAACACACCAAATTAGAACTCCAGAACCCTTAGTCGACATCTTTAGGGAGTGCTGCACACAACAAATTCGATCCAAGAAGCTTTGAAAGAATATTGGGATTAAAGCTTGGCCGAACTTCACCTTGTTGTCGATTTCCTTGAATTGAACATCAAAACAGGTAACATTTGATCCCTACACATCCTAAAAGTGCCGAATAAGCATAACCCTATGGTAATTCGGAGTTCTAGTATCGAATTCTAAGAGTTCGGTAGTTAGGGTTCTTCATGTTGAGCAAATTGGGGGTTTTCAATAAAACGAACTCAATAATCAAATTAAATTATATAGAAAGCTTCTAATCAATGTGTTTAATGAGAACCCTAAGAGAATTTGAACAAACAATAACGAATTCTATGATTTCTAATATTAGGGTTCTTGAGGAAAAACGTTTTGGGGGTTTTGATGTAAACATGTTTAAAAACCAAATTAAATCACATAGAGAATTTCGAAATCATGTGTGTAATGAAATCCCTAAGTCAATTGTATCAAACAATATCGAATTTGATGATTTCAAGATTTAGGGTTCTTGATATAAACGAATTTGGAGGTTTCTTAACAAACGAACTTAAAAATCGAATCAAATCACATCATTAGTTTCTGAAAGACTCGATTAATAAAAACCCTAAGCTAATTTGATCAAATCACAATGAATTTTGCGAATTTGAATGTTAGGGTTCACAAAATAAAAACGTTTTCGGGTTTTTATGCAAATGGACATGAAAATCAAATTAAATCTTACTGAAGGTTTCGAAATACCTTGCATAATGAGAACCCTATGAATCCAGAACATGTTGATCATCAATTCGATTGATTTGAATTGGGATTAAACAATCTTGAGTTCGAATGTGAGTGGGGACGATTAAAACATTAAAACTAAACTAAAATTCAAGTTGAAACCACCCTTAAACTCGTTTAGATCTCTGGAATCATAGCCCCATGATGATCGACTTGATTGGATTCGAATCGGGCCCAATTGGAACCAAGGTTGGATCGGTTAAAAATAACGAAGGGAACCCGACTTGGTTATGCTTAAAACTATTTGCAATCGAAACTTAACACAAAACCACAACCAGATCAGATGGTTGGGTGCTTGTGTTATGTGTAGTAGGTTGAGGGTTCGAATCTGATGGCCTATGGTTTTTCACAAAAACACTATTTTGATGTTTTGATCATATCTCATTCTTTTTAACTCCGTTTTAACCCATTCCAGTTGCGTTGGAACCAGATTTGAATCCCGAACAAAATAAAATGATAAAATTCATATTTTTAACCAAAATCACGATCGCATATAATTACGCTTGTTTAAAAGGAATCGTATATACTTGTACAGTTTAAACAACCGAATACAAAGTCACGTATACTTTTGTATGTACATTTCAAACGTTCTAACATACGTGTGTTGACACATATGTGATTTCGAACACGATTTGATATTCCGAATAACACAACGTATTATTATAACACAAATTCTTCGTAGAAGATTTGTCTACGCGATTTCACTTGTAGTGATCATTCTTTTGCATTCTAAGGTGCGTACACGGCCCCTTTTCTTATTTTAATTGTTTTGGGGGAGAAAACATGTGCAAACAAACATTTTAGATACATATCACTTGCATGAATTAGCTATTTACGATAAGTGCGAACATAGCATTACAAATCCTTACATATCGAACCGTTTAGTTTGTCGTAGTGCAAAGCGTGGTAGTTGGAAATAGATCTATTGGATTTGACAAACCTCACTTGGTAGATTGTAGGTCTACGCAAGTGTTTGACTAGCCAATTCAAACATTACTATTGTTTTTGCTAGACAATAGTTGAAAGGCAATCAACATTCTAACAGTCAGCTTCGGTATCGACCGCTTATGTAAATAGTACAAATGACTAGCTATCATAACTATGCATGTGTGATTATGTTATCTGCAAACATTGCTTTTCAAACAGTTGTTCAAACATTGTGATTATTCAAACCTGTGTATGCACCAACCTTTGTGTTGACTTGATTTACATGTTTTCTCAGGATACTAAAGCACAAGTAAGGACAAGCATGGACTAGGATGTGGAGTCTCATGCATACATTTTAATTCATATGTTTTGAATTTGAATATTTAAGACTTTGACTTGTAATTTACATTTTACAAACCGTTAGGTTTTGTTATTTGTTTTAAAACGTTTCCGCAAACTTTGAAACTCTGATATTACAATTTAGACCAAAATTATGTTTGAAAATCATATAGAGGTCTTTCGCTGTGTCTAATGACTGAGATCCTGGTTTGTCACGCCCTAAACGGTATGATTCCGTTAGTTGAAATTTGGGTGTGTGACATTATCTGCCTATACGTTGATGACCTGGTTATTACCAGTAGCAGCCAAGCTTTGGTAATGGAATTTAAAGATTCGATGAAAAGAGAATTTGAAATGACAGATGTGGGTTTATTACATTTCTTCTTAGGCATAGAGGTTAAACAAAGTCAAAACATGATATTTATCTCTCAACAAAGGTATGCCAAAAACTTGTTAAAAAGATTTAATATGGAGAATTGTTCGGTCATGTCAACACCTATGGAATATGGGTGAAAGCTAAACAAAAGCAGTGGTGATAAAGACTTTGACAACAGCAAATTTCGCAGCCTTATAGGAAGTCTCATGTACTTGACAGGGACACGTCCAGACATTGCTTTTTCAGTGTCCTTGTTGAGTAGGTTTATGGAACAACCTAAAATATGTCACTGGGAAGCAGGGAAAAGAATTTTAAAATATATCAAAGGTACTATAGATAATGGTATTCTATATACAAGATGTGATAAGCCTACTTTAACCGGGTTTAGTGATAGTGATTATGGGGGGAAATGTGGATGATAGCAAGAGCACATCTGGGTTTATATTTCATTTTGGGACTGGAGCAATTTCTTGGCAATCTAGAAAACAGAAGGTAGTTGCTCTTTCCTCTGCAGAAGCAGAATATATAGCAGTCTCTATGGCAGGTTGTCAAACTCTATGGCTCAGAGGAATCTTAGAGGAATTGCAGTTGGGATCACAAGATGCAACTACAATCTATTTTGACAACAAATCTGCTATTGCCTTAGTCAAAAATCCTGTATTTCATAGAAAAGCAAGCACATCAGGATTAAGTACCATTTTATCAGAGAGTTGGTAAGCAAAAATGAGATAACTGTTGAATTTTGTGGAAGCAAAGACCAGACTGCAGACATATTTACAAAAGCCTTACAAGTTGGAGACTTTAACAGATTAAAGATCAAGCTAGGTGTTTGTTCCCTCTAGCTTATGGGGGAATGTTCGAATATAAGCTTTTGGTCAACTAGTGAAGAAGTCAATATTATAGTTGGTTAAAAGTAGTTATTATGTTAACTGTCTTTAGCGGTTATTTAACTAACCTCAATGGATGTATATATGTGTGTGTACGTACTGAACATACTCACGTTGTTGAAATTTACGGTAATCTCATATAGAGAGTTTCAATTATATACACAGTTAGTATCAATTTGTTTCCAACAATATCTTACCCCTTGATCATATGGCATGCCCATTGGCTAGCTTATGACGATAGAGTTCGTGTGTTAGGCTTTGAATCATTTTCGGACTTAACATGACGATAGCGTTCGAGTTCTTGCCTCGATAATTTGTTCTGAAATCTCCCGACTTATGCTTGATTATCCAGATTACTTGAATTAGGGTTTCGGGTATTGGAGATTCCGTTAAATTTTGTTGAATTTACAGTTCTTTAACAATGTATTTGGTTATTCTGTGTGTTTACTTTATTGCAACCTATGTTTGATCTAGTAATTGCAAAAAAAAGGTACCGTTTTGCAGCTTTAGGGATGGGTGAAGAAATTATGCTATATTCACAAGTTTATTTAAGGACAGAACAAAAGTAAAAAATAATGAAAGATAAATGAAAGATAAAGGGAAAAGAAAACTAAAGAATTTTGGCTAGTTTTTCTTTCATTTCCTTCGTTAAGTGAAACTCAAGAACAAAATATCTTTCATTTTTCGTTCTTTTCCTTCGTTAAATGAAATCCATGAACACAAACATTTTTTCCTTTTCTTCAAGTTACTTTCTTTTCTCTCCTTAAACATACTAGAAAACACAACGTTAAATAAACTAACTCTCATGGAATTTAAAGCTATCATTAGGGCTGACAATAGGTCGGGTTTGAGACCAGTTTAAGTAATTTCAACCCCAGACCTGATTATAACAGTTTGTCTCATATCCAACCCAAAACTCATCGTATATTTACCCATTATGTATTGGTATACCCTGGGTTTCGGGTATTACTGTTAGTTTAACTAAATTACACGTTGAGAATAACTGGCTTAACCCGTCGTGTATGTATTGGGTAACTATTAATAAATTTATTTTTTTAGTAACCAATATATATACATATATATATATATATATATGATCGATTGTTAACCCATCCTCATTGGGTTAACCGAATAACTACATCTTATTACTTTGGGGCACACATTAAAGTAAATCTAAAGGTGTAAGGTCTTTTTTCCAACTAATGTAATTAATGTAGGTCCCACTTACATTAATAAAAAAGAAGAAAAAACCTACACCTTTAAATTTTCTTTAATGTTGGCCCCAAAAGTAATAAGATTTAGTGATTCGGTTAACACAATAAACATGGTTTAACAAAAGAACCACACCCTATATATATAGGATTAGGTTCAAGTAAAAGGATTATGTTAGTAAGAAGTAATATTGACCATTAGATTAAAATGTGATTAATTTTTTAAGGGAGGGTATATTTGGAAGAAATTTTTACTGTGCATGTTTGTTTATCTTCCAATGCCGCGTCTAAATTTTGTTGTTGATTTACACAGTGAGCACATTTCCCTCGCCTCAACTTTCGTCTAAAGTTCGATGAAAAAAACAATTGATCATCAAAGATTTTACTGGACAACACAAAAAATAAGTAACCAATTAATTAGTTAATTAACTGTTTTATATATAAATTCACGTTTGAAACTAAGACCATTTCTATATTGTATCATGTTTATCATTTTTTATTTCTTATTGTGTTTTATGCATGTGTTTCGTTATATATATGTTATTTGTTTCCAATTTGTGTATAATGCATGATTTTTGTGTCTATTGATTATAACGACTAATGAGATAATTCACAACAAACATGATTGTTGTGTATTACAACATTATTGTGTCTATTATGTTATGTTCAACATTGTGTATTATTGTATATTGTGTTTTTATGAGTTTTACTGATAACCATTGGGCAATACATGCATCACAGATGACAACATATATGACACAATAGACACTATGTTTAGACACAATGACGCAAAACACAGTGATGTCTATAACCATTGTTTCTAAAATTTTTTACATAACCTAACCATTGCGCAATACGTGCATCACAAATGACAACGGATATGACACAATAAACACTATGTTTAGACATAGTGACCCAAAACACAGTGATGTCTATAACCATTGTTTTAAAAATTTTGACCTAACCTAACCATTGTGTAATACGTGTATCATGTCACACCCTGACTGAAGGCAGAATACGTCGGCGTACGAGTTTGACTGTTCATTATCTCATGGTGCTATTATGACGTTTCAATAT
The DNA here is from genome assembly GCA_009363875.1 of Mikania micrantha. Taxonomy (NCBI): domain Eukaryota; kingdom Viridiplantae; phylum Streptophyta; class Magnoliopsida; order Asterales; family Asteraceae; genus Mikania; species Mikania micrantha. Next base: position 32,089,600 of record CM018689.1, on the reverse strand, counting down.
TTAATGCATCATTATTACAAAATAAATACAACATTCATGAAATAATAAACAAACATTACATAACTTGAATAATCAAAGTATTACAATTGAAAAGTCTATACATTTGTTTCAAAGTTTAAACTAGGTCACTAAGCCTATCTTATGTCTTCTTCATGCTTCATTATCCTTTTACACATGTAAAATAAGAGTTTGTCAACTATTTGCATAGTTGGTGAGTCCACACACTAAGTTTAAATAATAAGTATAAAAATGATGCAAATTATAGCCTAACTAGAATATGTAACTTAAGCATAGCATGAATACAAGTTTGAATAAATTGAATGAATGAATGAATAATAATAGCTTCTGTCCAAACAAGTATTCTTACAACATGTTAATTCAAGTAGGGCCATACTATAAATTAACAGTTATAATTCAACAAGTTTGCTAGGTGTATTTTTCACCTTTTTCACACAATAACGAAATCCAATGCGAAGATGGTATCTAACACATCTTAGACTACTAAGTACTAGCTTGCTTGACTGGAAACACACATAGAATCAACACATTGTATAAGCTTATCATCTAACACATAAAGCTAACTAGGTGTAAGGCTTGCATCATAGATTAAATGAATAATAGAATGAATAAAGTTTGAATAAGACATGTGTAACATCCCAAAACAAAAATGTAAAAGAGAGTGTGAAGAAACTCACATGTTTGAATGCCTAGCTAGTTCCAAAGTCTTTGAATAGAGATTGAGAAGCTAAAGCTATCTACTCACCCTAAAGTTTAAAGTTCAGGATCTTAGAACTACGGCATTCTCATGGAATACCTAGTTGAATGATTCTAAGTTTGAATGGATAGCTTGAAATAAATATTTTCACAATGTTGAATAATAAATAAAATAGAATATAAAATATTCTCTTTATTTATTTATCAACATTTTTGTTTTGAATAAACTAGAATAAATGTTTTAAGGATATTTAATAATATTCCTTACAAGTTTGTATAATAAATAAAATCAAATAGAATATTAAATATTATGTTTGAATATATTATTTTGTTTTGGAAATTTTTAAGAATAATGTTTGAATATATTCCATCCATTTGTCTACAATTATTCATTATTTGCAGCTAGGGTTAATTTATTTAAAAAAATTAAGAAATTAACCTATATTGATATAACTTATGAGATTTGAATTAATCTTTGAGTGTGTGTGTATATATATATATATATATATATATATTGTATGAATATCTCAATTATTTACTTAAGAATTATAATTATTTACTAAAGGATTAACCTTTGAAATTATGTTTGTATGAATAACTTAGTTATTTACTAAAGAATTATAAATATTTATTTCTAAAAGAGAATATTAAACTTATTTGCTTCTGTCGAAAGAATTTCATATTAAATGCAAATAATAATAATGTTAATATTTTTGAACAAAAATATTAAAATAGTACTGAAATATTTTTAGACATATTACCTGGTAGCTTATTGATTCGATCGAGTTTGATAATGCACGAAGTCACGTGTGTTCTTGTGATGGATCTTCAGAATTAGGGAGCACCAGTAGTTGTTTTTCGTTTGAGTGATTTCGAGGGAATTCGCCTACGATTTGGAATGTGTAATCTTGTTTAATTGGGTCTCTTTGTGTTAATTAGAATTCCACTTTTGGTCGAGCTCCTTTACAGCTCATAACCGTGTAATTAGTCAAATATTTTTGGAAATTGTTAGTATGATTTGATCGTGATTGATTCGCAAAGCGCGTTTGAATTCGAATTTTGAACTTTGAAGCACTATGTGGTCGATTTGAGACAGGCTCGGTCGAGCGGGGCTCGAACCCTCGACTGGTAATGCGAAGGGGGTTAAAGATTCGGATTTGACGGATTTAGTCCCCCGATTTTAGTGTCTTATCCCCTTTTTTCCTAACTCCTCTACATAAGTTTTAAGTTCGGATTATTACAACATGACCTCTTTAATTTCTATATTTATCATTTTATGTGATAGAGATTTTATAAAAATTTTTTATGGCTTTTACTAAAAGTTTATAAACTTTTATAACTTTTAATCATGTATCTTATTATTATTATTATTATTATTATTATTATTATTATTATTATTATTATTATTATTATTATTATTATTATTATTATTATTATTATTATTCTTATATATACATACTATCTATAATCTATAACTTATAATAAATAAGTAACTCAAATGCCACTTGTCAAGTTCTTAAACCACTCATGCCACTTGTCAAAATTTTAAATCACTTTTGACATGTGTCACATTCTTATTATCATATCCAATTCTCTTTCCTATTAAATGCACATATATTCTCTTTATTAAATATTAAATAATTAAATTAAATGTTATATACCAATGATTTTAGTTATACATTTTTATATTAATAAAAAATAGATTTTGAAAAAAAATTATATAAAACAATTTTTCTAAAAGTAAACAAAAACCAGAAGTTTAAACAACAAGATTTCTGTATATAAAATTATATTTTTTAAACAATTTCAAAAATGAAATGTTTAAAAATAAATTTTCAAAAACACAAAAAGTGAAAAAAATGGTATTATTGTTTTGTTCTTTAAAATATGTATATATAATAAATTCAATCATATATATATATCTTTTATATCAAAAATTGTTTTTTAAATCCTATATAATTATTAGTTACTATATACTATTTTTCTTACATAATCCGTGTAATACACGGCTTATTAACCTAGTATATGTATATATATATATATATATATTTTATAACTTTAACAATAGGTTATTTTTGTTAATAAAATCTTTTTTATTTTATTATAACATATTATAACATTCTTAAAGTTTAAAAGAATTTTAACTTCTATAATGATAAAATTTATAAAAAGCTTCGATTATGTCGCGTGTTATTATTATTAGTATTGTTTTATTAATAAAATAAACCTTTATATATAATTATATAAATTTTTGAATGCAAGTGTTTTAAAGAGCGACTTTTATTTAATTCGAATTAAACTCAATTACAATATTAGAATTCATAACGGAAAATCCCGGGGATTACACATCACAGATGACAACATATATGACAAAACGACACTATGTTTAAACAACAGTCATTTTGTAATATATTCATCATTATATTTTATCTTCAAAACATTATGTAATTAATATACAATCATTGTATCTTACGTTCAGGCCATTGTGTAATATACCCATAGTTGTGTTTTACGTTCAGATTTGACACAACGATGAACAAATAAAATAATCACAAACAAAAAGACACAATGACGCATTATAAATATAAAAGGTAGAGGAAAACATACATGTTTTTAATTTTTTATATAACAATAGTATACTCGTTTTAAAGATTAAAAATGCTCATTTTTTTGGTGTAGCTTTTTTTAAAAAATAATATCGTATATAAATGTTATGACCGTTTAAAAAATGTGGGGAATATGATAAAAAGTCAACAAAAGTGTCTATTACTAAAATACCATTTCACTAAATTTTTAATACAACTTTGATCTCAACAATTAAATTATATATCTAATGGTCAACAATCCTTCGCACACTTCTCGTCAATTTAAGCCTTTTTACTATAACCCCACCCTACATATACACACACACACACTAAGTTAGTACCCCGTTTATTACGCGAATTGAATAAAAAAATATAATAAATAGTCACTAATGAAAATTTAGAGAATATAAAACGATTTTGTAATATAAAATATGATTAATATTTCGTATAATTAAATAAATAAAATAATATTATTATTTATTGAGTAAACTGTCATTTTAGTCCTTATGGTTTGTCAACTTTTGCCATTTTAGTTCAAATAGTTCAAATTTTGTTATTTTGGTCATTATGGTTTCATTTTATTGCCATTTTGGTCCTAGTGGTTTGGTAATTTTTGCCAATTTCATCCAAAAGGTTAAATTTAATTGGACTAAAATTGCAATAAAATGAAAACCATAATGGCCAAAATCGCAATAAAATGAAACCATAATGACCAAAATAACAAAATTTAAACTATTTGGACTAAAATGACAAAAGTTGACAAACCATAGGGAGTAAAATAGCAGTTTGCTCTTATTTATTTAAATACGAATTTCTTCAACGTTTTGTTTGTTTAAACATTTTATTTCAAAAAATTGTTTTACTAATTTTATTTTTTCTAATAAATTGGTTTTTGTAAAAAGTGTTTTTTAATATTAATATATTTTTACTGTATTAAAATATCTTTTTAATTTAAAAATATATAAAAAGTATATTTAATATTTAATATTTAATATTTAATATTATTATTTAATATTAAATGCATTTAAAATGATAGAGAGGCGAGACCGCGGGAAATTAAAGATGTGGTGCTATAAAAACATGTCATGTAACACCCCGACCGACGGCGTAATACGTCGGGGCGCGATGTCGACTGTTCATTAGCTCATAGTGCTATTAATATGTTTGAATAATTAAAGCATTCAGTATTAACAATACGAACATTTCATTCATTACACTCAAGTTACATTACAAGAATTGAATAAACAAACAATTACAAATGAAATTCTAAACATTGTTTTAAGGAATTAACTAGGTCTACTAACATGAAACATATCATATGTCTTCGCCAAAGCATCCACTTAACCTGTTACATATGCAAAATAAAGATTGGGTCAACTATTTGCATATTTGGTGAGTAACCCATGCAGTTTATATAGTTTATGTAACATCACTGTACTTTCGGATTGTCCGTACATCCGTACATCCGTACGATTGTACTGTACGACCGGAGATTTATGAATATTATTGATTATAATATTATTGTTTGACTTTGCTGATATTGTCACTGTCACTGGTATGCATGATTTTATAATATATTATACGCGTAAACCTTGGGAAGTTTAGTTGAAATTTAACTGAACAGACCCATAGAGTTTATCGTAGTGTTATTACTGATGATTATGGATTAATGGTTTGAGAATGGTTTTAGGATGGAATTGGGAGTTGTTATGTTATGGTTGCTAAACGTAGTCAAGGACACATGGTCATGGTTTATCGAAATAGCGGTGGGACGGTGTAGGGGAGGTTGCGATCTACCTCTGCATATGCCCTATACATATGCATATTTCGGTCTATCATGGATGTGTCAGTGACTTGGTTTAGTGGGTTTTGGTTTGGGAATATAATATTTAAGTTAATAAATAATGAGAATAATAAATACGCGATGTGAGGTTACGGTCATTACTTAAAACGCGAATGTCGATTTAGAAATATTTACTTAATAATGTATTCGCGTGAGTGACGATTCACACGAATATAATTATTGAGAATAATGTTCTAAAACGATATTCCATAAATCATTAAATCAACTCGAAATACGATACGAGCGTCGGATTCGCAAAGGTGACGATCTTTACGAATACGTACGCGAGTAACGTGTTTCGACGAGATAATTAAATAATATTTAACGTTGGTAAATTAATAGATGTTGTATAAAAATGTTTATTAGGAATCACAACTTAAAAAGAAATTCAAATAAATTTATTTATTTTATTAAACAATTAAATTGATGAAAATAATCGGTGACGATTTATTTAAACGATTTTATTAAAAATCATTTTATTGTAACAAAATACAATTATTTAAACGTGTTATATTTTAAATATGTTTTATGAACTAAACCGAGCATTTATCATACTGTATCGCGATAAAAACGAGACCGAGCACGCGGGGAGAACCCGGGTTATAAAAGCCCATATTTCCTTTTTCTTCTTCATTTGCAAGACACACTTTCTCTCTCTAGTCCACCAAAAACGTCCACACTTTCTCTCTCTACCTTCTCTCTAGCTTTTCTCCTTCGTTTCTCAACGGAATCGCGAGATCTTGGTGGCCACGCGTTCGTGTGATCGAGAGGAACAAGTAGATACAAAGAAATCCCACTTTTGATCGACGGTTCGAGGTAAATCTAATGTTTACTTTTCGGTTTTGTTGTAGATCACGAACACATAGTTTATCATTGTTAAAATCGATCTCAATTAGTCATAAAACCCTGATATGAGTTCTAGGAAATGTAGGATACCATGTGTAGTTATGAAATCGCAGGAACTTGATGAGGATTGGGGATGAACCGCCATGGTTGTTGAGTTCGATGTGCAGGTGAACGAACCTGTTCCCACAGAAGGGGTGGCGAACCTTCAGCCATCACATAGCCTCGGCCGAACCCTCCTACTTGATCAGCGAACCCTAGGGTGGCGAACCCTAGGGACCCCGAACCTTTGGTGGCCTAGCCGAACCATGCACCTCTTCACGAACCCTACCCCTTTCTCTTAAACCGAGCCATAGGCTAACTAACTGGTTGTCACGAACCTAGGGGAAACGAACCTTGAACATGGGCACCTGCGAACCTATTGAAGCCTGGAACGAACCTAGGGTTCGCCTGGCTGGGACGAACCTTCATTCCCTCTATTTGGCCGAACCTTCTTTCTTGTTCTAGCCGAATCTAACTCTTTGGCCTATGAAGGTTCGCTGCCCCATGGGTTACAAAGACCTAGATGACGAGCTAAGACCAATGGAAGATTAAGAATCACGGGAATATATATGGGGATAGCAATGCATGCATGAAAGACTCTAACCACCACCTTTTCTCTTTCTAAATTGGGTTATAATGAAAGTAGAAAACACAATTCTATTGTAATTTGAATAAGGGTTAAAGGTAGTTAAGACCGGCATTATGGGGTATGAACAAAGCATGCATTAAAATGCCATCTTTATATCATGATAGTAATTTTAGATTTTGAGAATTTATTATAAAGTGGAATTAAGTTAAAAACGAGTCTTTTACAATTTGACTTTTGATTATAATGACTTGGATAAAGGTGGCCGATTGGATGATCATGCATGTGGGTGAAGGATGTGAATAAATAGAATTAGCATCCTTATATCTATACCTATATATATATATATATATACACATATATGTGAGTGTGTATATAGGAGCTATAAACCTATTATTCTTAGGTAATAATGAAGAAAACGCTATGGATTAATTAATTTGATTAAGGCGCGTATACTCATAATCACAAATACCCATTAAATTCAGATTTGTTGAGTTGGTCTTGAGTTTATCTACGCGAGCGCGCATTATACGAGAACCCGAAATCTAAGGACTTCAGGTGAGTTCTCATAACCTCCCTTTCTTTAAACTGTTTTTGGTTTTAAAACCGGAGGTGAAACATGTATACCAAATTAAATATTATTTTGATAACACAAGGTTAATACCTGTTTATCAATATGATATTCACATTTGAAATTATCATTATTATGGGATTATCTCTTATTATTTTATATCCATGTAAACATTGTTATTGACCTAGGTCAATAACAAGGATTACAAGTATTGTCACAAATCCCGAGAGTCATCGCTCTTAACTTCGGTTAATTGCTTTGACATCGTGTATTGTCACGTGGATGGTTTCCACATCTGTGAAGCATTGCCTTTAACTTCGGTTATTTGCTTTGGTTTCATGTATTGTCACGTGGTTAGCGACCACTCCATGATTCATGTATCTAACCTATGTTAAATACATAAGGAATCATGTATAGTCACGAACATTGATTGAGAATATGATTGATTGAGTTTGGTTGATTTGTTGTGGATTGATTGCTTATATTTGATTATGATTATTTGTGATTGGCTATGATTGATTTGGTTATGTGGTTATGTGATTGTGTATGTGTTTGGCTGTTGAATTGATGGATGTGTGTTGGATTATCTCATACAGGTATTTATATGGATTTTCTCAAGAAGATCATAAGTTTTATACCCGTTTTAAACAAAGCATTTTACAAAACCATTTTAAACATAAACTTTCAAATGTATTTTACTAAAACAATTTTAAATATAAAAACTTATGATTACTCACCAACTACTTTTGTAGTTGACACTTGATTTCTTACATGTTTCAGGTGATGGAGACAAGTAGGATGAAGAGGATGATCTCTTCTATTTTGGACATCATCATCATATAGGATTCTTGGACTTAGTTAATTAACTAAATTTCTGGCGATTAGAGTTTAGTTAGTTTAACTAAATCTTTTGTGTATTTGATGAATTTGATTCATGATGAACATGATTTTTGTGTAATTATTGTGGTTGATTAAATGATATATGATGACTTGATTTAGATGCCCATGAGCTTTTGAACAATCTACACATCCCTCGTGGCATCCCGATGATTCCGCCGTCGGTCGGGGTGTTACAGATTGGTATCAGAGCCTGGGTTATAGGGAATTAGGTTACTAGAAATGGTTGACCTAGTCTATAACCGTAGGATACCCTAGTATGAATTAATTTCATACACTAGTTAGTATATTCAGGATTTCATGCTTATGTGCTTACTACATGTTAACTGAACTCCTGTTATACATCTGAATTATAAATACTGCTTACTTGTTCTACTTGTGCCCTAATGATTCGATAAGGACATACACGTGGTGTATCGTAAAGGTGGTGGGACGGTGGTTTGGGCGGTTGCGACCGACCCTTATCATATGCCCTATATATATACCATTTACGGTACATTAGGTGGATGTCAGTATTGAAAAATGTGGGAACTACCCGTTTGGGAAATTATTTGTTTAGGAAAAATTAATTGCTTAGGAATTTAATTGCTTTAGGAATTATCTGTTAGATCTATTGATCACCAGACAAGGACACACTCGTGGTATACTACAAAGGTGGTGGGACGGTGTAAGGGAGGTTGCGACCTACTCTTGCATATGCCCTATACATATACCATTTGAAGTATATCGGGGGTCTGTCAGTGTCAGGAACTTAGGATATTATTAAGACTTTACTAGGAATGGTTGAGAGGATATGATTGTGGACTGTTGATGATATGTTTGATGGATTGATTGGGATTGACTCTTGAATGATCACACTTGATAAATACTTATAAATTCACTTATGAAACACACTGATTGGACACGTAGGGTGCATAGGATTAATAAACGATATGAGCGATTAGTGATGGAATATGGACTTGGGTGATGATATAGACACTTGATGATAATATAAACGCACAGTGATAATACTAACACTTAGTGGTAGTATGGACACTTGACAAGAATAAACTATAGGGAGGATATGAACACTTAGTGACAATACGAGCACTTTGTGATGATATGGACCCTTAATGACGATTATTGACATTGGGATTGATATGGATTTTAGTGAACTTAGACAATTAGGGGAACTTAATGTCAGGTGAACTTAGACATTAGGTGAGCTTAGAAATAGGCAAGCCTACATGTCAGGTGAACTTAGACATTAGGCAAACCTAAAAGTCCAAAGGGAACTAGAGATCACTTCACTCAAAATTATCCTACTAAGGATAAGGTTTGTGAAGTGAGATTTATGATGAAGTACATGACACGCTCTACACACTAGCAAGGGCATAATCGTGGTGCAATGGAACGGTGGTGGGACGGTGTAGGGGAGATTGCGATCTACCCCTGCATATGCCCTATATATAAGCTTGTTGCATTGCATTGGGAGGTTGTCAGTGTTAGTATGGAGTGAGGAATGTATAGTACCTAGGAAATAGTTAGTTGACACTAGTTATGACCAACTAGGACACTTAGAATAATAATAGGAAATTATACACAATTTGAGTTTAAATGACAGATAGGAGATAAATATAGTTCCTATATGTAATCCTAATTGTCTGAAGAACTCATTTAAACATTGTTTGTATGATTTACGTTGTAAACGGTAGTAACATGTTTCTAATTTCTCAGAAACATGCCGCCTCGCCGTCACAACGAAGATGACTCAAACAGTGGGGATGCTAACAACAGTAATGCCAACTCCGGCATACAAGAGTTAGCCACACTTATTTCTGGATTGGTGAGCCAACTGACTCAGGCTAACCAGAACATTAACCAGAATCGAGGTGGTGCAAACCAGACAACTTGCACGTTCAAACACTTCAATTCCTGCAATCCCCTGAAATTTACGGGTGCTGAATCAGCCACTGGTCTGCTGCAGTGGTTTGAGAGTATGGAGAACACCTTCATCAACAGCGAATGTCCCGAGAATCTGAAAGTTCGCTATGCCACCAGTGTTTTCCAAAAGAGAGCACTGACTTGGTGGAATGGGGAAAAACGAACTAGGGGAGTGGATACTGCACTTGCACTGACATGGACGGAGGTCAAAAATCTGATGACCACTGAATTCTGTCCTAGAAGCGAGATGAGGAAACTGGAGACTGAGTTCTGGGAACTCAAACAAGATAGTGGCGAGAACGTCATCTACAATACTCAATTCCATGAGTATAGTCTGCTAGTGCCTCATATGGTGACACCCTTGGAGAGGGCGATTGAGAAATATATCGGCGGGCTGCCGGTACAGATTCAGGATACGGTCTACGGGAGTAATCCCAAAACACTGGAGGCTGCTATCCGTCTATCTGCAACTCTTACTGATAACCATGTGAAGAATGGGACTCTTACTCGGAAGGGACACAAGAAGGCTGACACCAAGACTACTGCAAAAGAAGTCAAAACTGAAGTCAAGTCTGAAGCTGCTAGCTCATCCAAAAGCAGCAACAAGAAGAGAAAGAATAGGAATTTCATGGTAACTGTACCTGCTGCGAAGTTTGCGCAGCAATCATCAAACAATTCTGCTGCAAGAAGCTACACTGGGAACACTCCCCAATGTAACACTTGCAGATATCATCATGCCCCTAACTTGCCGTGTCGCGTTTGCAACAACTGTGGCAAGTTCGGGCACTATGCAAACGTTTGTCGGAGTGCACCGCAAGCACAAAGGATGCAACAAGCACCGCTTGCACTACCAGCTCCTCAAACACAACCTATTCCTGCTGTACCCATTCGCCAGGTACCTCAAGCACAGGCAAGAGCCTGTTATGAATGTGGTGAAGTGGGTCACTTCAGAAATCAGTGCCCAAAGTTGGCTGGAAATAATCAGAGGGTGGCAAGAGGTCGGGCTTTTCAACTGAATGCTCCAGCTGCTCAAGCCAACCAGGATGTGGTCAACGGTACATTTCTGATCAACAACTCTTATGCATCTGTTTTATTTGATTCTGGTGCCGATAGGAGTTTTGTTTCATATGATTTCGAATGCTTGCTTGGTAGAACACGTATATATTTAGATAAACCGTTTAACGTGGAAGTGGCTGACGGAAACACTATTGATATTGACACTATTATCATTGGATGTACTGTGAACTTAAATGATCACGTTTTCCCAATTGATCTTATACCTATGCATCTTGGTAGCTTTGATGTTATCATAGGCATGGATTGGTTAGCCAACCACAGAGCGGAGATTGTATGTCATGAGAAATATATTCGTATTCCATTACCTTCGGGTGAAACTTTGAGAATATTTGGAGAAACTGCTAGTAAAGGTCTTAAGCTAATGTCTTGCACTAAAGCACACAAGTACCTTAGGAAGAAATGTATAGCATTTTTAGCTCATATTGTGGAGAAGAAAGAGAAAGGAAAGAAGATAGAAGATGTTCCAGTGATAAGAGATTTCCCAGAAGTCTTTCCAGACGATTTGCCGGGTCTTCCACCAGAACGTCAAGTTGAGTTCCGAATCGACTTAGTACCTGGTGCGAACCCAGTCGCCAAAGCTCCTTACAGACTTGCACCATCGGAGTTGCAAGAATTGGCGAGTCAATTGCAAGAACTTACCGATAAAGGATTCATTCGCCCGAGCCATTCGCCATGGGGTGCACCGGTCCTATTTGTCAAGAAAAAGGACGGGTCATTCCGGATGTGCATCGACTATCGCGAATTGAACAAGTTGACTATCAAGAATCGATATCCACTGCCGCGCATCGATGATCTCTTCGATCAGCTTCAGGGCTCGGCATGGTTTTCAAAGATCGATCTTAGGTCTGGGTATCATCAGCTTCGCGTACATGATGATGATATTCCCAAGACTGCTTTCAGAACAAGATATGGCCATTATGAATTCCTGGTAATGCCCTTTGGCCTTACCAACGCACCTGCGGTTTTCATGGATCTCATGAACCGTGTCTGCAGGCCATACTTGGATAAATTTGTGATAGTATTCATTGATGATATTTTGATCTACTCAAAGACTAAGGAAGAACACGAGAAACACCTTAAGTTGGTTTTGGAGATCCTAAGAGAGGAGCGACTGTATGCCAAATTCTCTAAATGTGAATTTTGGCTTAAGGAAGTTCAGTTCTTGGGACACATAGTTAATGCAAATGGTGTTCACGTGGATCCTGCAAAGATTGATGCTGTGAAGAATTGGAGTACACCGAAGACACCGACGGAGATTCGATCGTTTCTTGGACTTGCTGGTTATTATCGGCGGTTCATATCGAACTTCTCCAGGATTGCTGTCCCTCTCACTGCTTTGACTCAGAAGAATAGGCCATATGAGTGGGGACCAAAGCAAGAAGAGGCATTTCAGACTTTGAAGCAGAAACTTTGTGATGCTCCTGTCTTGACACTGCCTGATGGAAATGATGATTTTGTAGTTTATTGTGATGCATCCAACCTAGGTCTCGGTTGTGTTCTCATGCAACGGGGAAAGGTCGTGGCTTATGCATCAAGACAATTGAAAATTCATGAGAAGAACTACACTACACACGACTTGGAACTTGGTGCAGTCGTGTTTGCTTTGAAGATATGGAGACATTATCTTTATGGCACCAAGTGTGTAGTCTTTACTGATCATAAAAGTTTGCAACATATTCTAAATCAGAAAGAGCTCAATATGAGACAACGGAGATGGGTTGAACTGTTGAACGATTATGACTGTGAAATTCGCTACCATCCTGGTAAAGCGAATGTAGTAGCAGATGCGCTTAGTCGCAAAAGTCAAGTTCAGATTCATAGTGTCCGAGTGCATACTAATCTCCGTAATGATGTTCTCACAGCCCAACAACACTCATTAGCTCAAGATAATTTGAAAAATGAGATGTCTTGCGGGGCTGAAATTTTATTGGAAACTAAGGATGACGGTTTGATGTATTACTTGAATCGGTTGTGGATACCGAACAGGGGTGATCTTAGGATGCTGATTATGGATGAAGCTCATAAGTCTCGTTATTCAATCCATCCAGGTGCTGATAAGATGTATCAAGACCTTAGGGGCTTGTACTGGTGGCCTGGAATGAAGAAGGATATTGCTGAATATGTGTCTAAGTGCCTTAACTGTGCTAAAGTCAAGGCAGAACATCAGCGACCTTCGGGATTGTTACTACAACCAGAAATACCGATGTGGAAGTGGGAGAATATCTCCATGGATTTTATTACTAAACTCCCACGAACCGCAAATGGTAAAGATAGCATTTGGGTGATAGTTGATAGATTAACCAAGTCGGCTCATTTCTTACCGATACGCGAAACTTACCCTGTGCGGAAGTTAGCTCGTATTTACATTGATGAGATCGTTAGTCGACATGGTATTCCCTTAAGCATAATATCGGACCGTGATGCTCGCTTCACGGCACGATTTTGGGAATCACTTCATGAAGCCTTTGGAACAAGACTGGATCTTAGCACTGCTTATCATCCTCAAACGGATGGTCAAACGGAGCGAACGATTCAAACATTGGAAGACATGTTGAGAGCTTGTGTCATCGATTTCGGTGGCAATTGGGATGGCCATCTACCATTGGTTGAGTTCTCGTATAACAACAGTTATCACGCGAGCATTGGTATGGCGCCGTTCGAAGCTCTTTATGGCAGGAAATGTCGGTCACCTATTTGTTGGACCGAAGTCGGCGATTCGCAGATCACTGGTCCTGAGATTATTCAGGAAACGACCGACAAGATCCGCCAGATCCGCGACAATCTGTTAGCTGCTCGCAGTCGACAGAAAAGCTACGCGGATAAAAGAAGAAAACCTTTGGAGTTTGAAGTGGGAGATATGGTATTACTTAAAGTGTCGCCTTGGAAGGGCGTCGTTCGATTCGGAAGGAAGGGGAAGCTTGCTCCACGTTATGTTGGCCCTTTTAAGATCCTTGAACGGATCGGGAAGGTTGCTTACAAATTGGAACTTCCTTCTGAACTTAGTAATGTGCACCCGACGTTTCACGTGTCCAATCTAAGAAAGTGCTTAGCTGATCAGGATCTTCAGGTACCACTCGATGACATCCGCATTGATGATACCATGCACTTTGTTGAAAAACCAGTGGAGATAATGGATCGGGAGGTTAAACAACTCAAACGCAGTAGAATTCCAATTGTCAAAGTACGTTGGGAATCGAAGCGGGGTCCAGAATTCACATGGGAGAGGGAAGATCAGATGAAGCTTAAGTACCCACATTTATTTACTACGGTCACTCCAAGTTGAATTTCGGGACGAAATTCCTTTAACTAGGGGAGACTGTAACATCACTGTACTTTCGGATTGTCCGTACATCCGTACATCCGTACGATTGTACTGTACGACCGGAGATTTATGAATATTATTGATTATAATATTATTGTTTGACTTTGCTGATATTGTCACTGTCACTGGTATGCATGATTTTATAATATATTATACGCGTAAACCTTGGGAAGTTTAGTTGAAATTTAACTGAACAGACCCATAGAGTTTATCGTAGTGTTATTACTGATGATTATGGATTAATGGTTTGAGAATGGTTTTAGGATGGAATTGGGAGTTGTTATGTTATGGTTGCTAAACGTAGTCAAGGACACATGGTCATGGTTTATCGAAATAGCGGTGGGACGGTGTAGGGGAGGTTGCGATCTACCTCTGCATATGCCCTATACATATGCATATTTCGGTCTATCATGGATGTGTCAGTGACTTGGTTTAGTGGGTTTTGGTTTGGGAATATAATATTTAAGTTAATAAATAATGAGAATAATAAATACGCGATGTGAGGTTACGGTCATTACTTAAAACGCGAATGTCGATTTAGAAATATTTACTTAATAATGTATTCGCGTGAGTGACGATTCACACGAATATAATTATTGAGAATAATGTTCTAAAACGATATTCCATAAATCATTAAATCAACTCGAAATACGATACGAGCGTCGGATTCGCAAAGGTGACGATCTTTACGAATACGTACGCGAGTAACGTGTTTCGACGAGATAATTAAATAATATTTAACGTTGGTAAATTAATAGATGTTGTATAAAAATGTTTATTAGGAATCACAACTTAAAAAGAAATTCAAATAAATTTATTTATTTTATTAAACAATTAAATTGATGAAAATAATCGGTGACGATTTATTTAAACGATTTTATTAAAAATCATTTTATTGTAACAAAATACAATTATTTAAACGTGTTATATTTTAAATATGTTTTATGAACTAAACCGAGCATTTATCATACTGTATCGCGATAAAAACGAGACCGAGCACGCGGGGAGAACCCGGGTTATAAAAGCCCATATTTCCTTTTTCTTCTTCATTTGCAAGACACACTTTCTCTCTCTAGTCCACCAAAAACGTCCACACTTTCTCTCTCTACCTTCTCTCTAGCTTTTCTCCTTCGTTTCTCAACGGAATCGCGAGATCTTGGTGGCCACGCGTTCGTGTGATCGAGAGGAACAAGTAGATACAAAGAAATCCCACTTTTGATCGACGGTTCGAGGTAAATCTAATGTTTACTTTTCGGTTTTGTTGTAGATCACGAACACATAGTTTATCATTGTTAAAATCGATCTCAATTAGTCATAAAACCCTGATATGAGTTCTAGGAAATGTAGGATACCATGTGTAGTTATGAAATCGCAGGAACTTGATGAGGATTGGGGATGAACCGCCATGGTTGTTGAGTTCGATGTGCAGGTGAACGAACCTGTTCCCACAGAAGGGGTGGCGAACCTTCAGCCATCACATAGCCTCGGCCGAACCCTCCTACTTGATCAGCGAACCCTAGGGTGGCGAACCCTAGGGACCCCGAACCTTTGGTGGCCTAGCCGAACCATGCACCTCTTCACGAACCCTACCCCTTTCTCTTAAACCGAGCCATAGGCTAACTAACTGGTTGTCACGAACCTAGGGGAAACGAACCTTGAACATGGGCACCTGCGAACCTATTGAAGCCTGGAACGAACCTAGGGTTCGCCTGGCTGGGACGAACCTTCATTCCCTCTATTTGGCCGAACCTTCTTTCTTGTTCTAGCCGAATCTAACTCTTTGGCCTATGAAGGTTCGCTGCCCCATGGGTTACAAAGACCTAGATGACGAGCTAAGACCAATGGAAGATTAAGAATCACGGGAATATATATGGGGATAGCAATGCATGCATGAAAGACTCTAACCACCACCTTTTCTCTTTCTAAATTGGGTTATAATGAAAGTAGAAAACACAATTCTATTGTAATTTGAATAAGGGTTAAAGGTAGTTAAGACCGGCATTATGGGGTATGAACAAAGCATGCATTAAAATGCCATCTTTATATCATGATAGTAATTTTAGATTTTGAGAATTTATTATAAAGTGGAATTAAGTTAAAAACGAGTCTTTTACAATTTGACTTTTGATTATAATGACTTGGATAAAGGTGGCCGATTGGATGATCATGCATGTGGGTGAAGGATGTGAATAAATAGAATTAGCATCCTTATATCTATACCTATATATATATATATATATATATATACACACATATATGTGAGTGTGTATATAGGAGCTATAAACCTATTATTCTTAGGTAATAATGAAGAAAACGCTATGGATTAATTAATTTGATTAAGGCGCGTATACTCATAATCACAAATACCCATTAAATTCAGATTTGTTGAGTTGGTCTTGAGTTTATCTACGCGAGCGCGCATTATACGAGAACCCGAAATCTAAGGACTTCAGGTGAGTTCTCATAACCTCCCTTTCTTTAAACTGTTTTTGGTTTTAAAACCGGAGGTGAAACATGTATACCAAATTAAATATTATTTTGATAACACAAGGTTAATACCTGTTTATCAATATGATATTCACATTTGAAATTATCATTATTATGGGATTATCTCTTATTATTTTATATCCATGTAAACATTGTTATTGACCTAGGTCAATAACAAGGATTACAAGTATTGTCACAAATCCCGAGAGTCATCGCTCTTAACTTCGGTTAATTGCTTTGACATCGTGTATTGTCACGTGGATGGTTTCCACATCTGTGAAGCATTGCCTTTAACTTCGGTTATTTGCTTTGGTTTCATGTATTGTCACGTGGTTAGCGACCACTCCATGATTCATGTATCTAACCTATGTTAAATACATAAGGAATCATGTATAGTCACGAACATTGATTGAGAATATGATTGATTGAGTTTGGTTGATTTGTTGTGGATTGATTGCTTATATTTGATTATGATTATTTGTGATTGGCTATGATTGATTTGGTTATGTGGTTATGTGATTGTGTATGTGTTTGGCTGTTGAATTGATGGATGTGTGTTGGATTATCTCATACAGGTATTTATATGGATTTTCTCAAGAAGATCATAAGTTTTATACCCGTTTTAAACAAAGCATTTTACAAAACCATTTTAAACATAAACTTTCAAATGTATTTTACTAAAACAATTTTAAATATAAAAACTTATGATTACTCACCAACTACTTTTGTAGTTGACACTTGATTTCTTACATGTTTCAGGTGATGGAGACAAGTAGGATGAAGAGGATGATCTCTTCTATTTTGGACATCATCATCATATAGGATTCTTGGACTTAGTTAATTAACTAAATTTCTGGCGATTAGAGTTTAGTTAGTTTAACTAAATCTTTTGTGTATTTGATGAATTTGATTCATGATGAACATGATTTTTGTGTAATTATTGTGGTTGATTAAATGATATATGATGACTTGATTTAGATGCCCATGAGCTTTTGAACAATCTACACATCCCTCGTGGCATCCCGATGATTCCGCCGTCGGTCGGGGTGTTACAGTTTACATAGAAAAACTGATGCAATTCAATTAGACTACAAAGTTTAAATTCTAGCATGCATATCCTACTAGTTTGCAATTAAGTTTATAGAATATCTCATCTCCAAACTTGTATCAATACTTAGCTAAAAAACTTAGTATATCTACAAGCCTGCAATGGTTTATATCGTCTCCAAACTCGTTCCAATATAAAGAACAAAGCTAAGTATTTTCACAAGTCTGCCCATAGCTGTATACTTTTCGTCCTTTTAACACATTTGACCTAAGTCAAAGCGAAGGTGGTATCTAACACACCTTAGGCTACTCGGTATCGAATAACATAGAATAACACAAAATCACAAAGCAAGTAGTATCACATAGCAAATAATCAAACAAAAATGGACTAAAGACATTGCATTTATAGAATCTGAATTTAGAATAACTTGGATTTTGAATATTGGCATATGTAACATCCCAAAAGTATAAAGATGTAAAAAGGGAGTATAGAATTACTCACATTAATGGTGCTCGAGGAAACTAGTATAATGAAGAAGAATCAAGATCAACAGTTGTATCAAACTGGATGCCCTGAGGATTGAATGTGCATGGCCAAACAGCGGCTCAAAGGATCAAGTATACGATCCGAACGCAAACGTGGTTCAACCTAGTCAAACGAATGCAACGAGAATGGGTAAACATTATGCTAGGCATAGCTAAATAAACGAACATCATAGGCCGGATTCGTTGGCTTAACGGGCCTCTACAAGACTACACCAATTCTAAAGGCGACCTAAACAAGGCAACCTAAACGAGCCTACTGCCGACAACTAATAAACTAAGCTCAACTGCTTAGACTAGGAAAAAAATAAATAAATGAATAATGAAAGGAAGAAAATGAAAAAGAAAATTATCTCAAAGAAACTTTACAGACGAGACGATCTCAAAGCGTAGCACCTCCTCACCAAGAGCAGAAAAAATAAATAAATAAAACTAATACGTTCAACATCCTAATGTGTGTTGCACTTGTAGAACCACCAAAATTTGGTTATTCTACTTGTTTATACTAAACTAGGAGTTGCAAAGAGTTAAGGGACCAAACAAGTATATTTATAGGTGTTTAAAGGGGAGAAATATTGGTTTCTTGGGCGATGTTGGATAGTTTTTAAAGGGATTTCACGTCTTGCAATCGTCAAGAAACATCAAACTTGTTTTCACGATTCCCGCTTCGTTATAACTCCGTTTTGCGCACGGTTTTCATCCACGTTCATCGTTTTCAGAGTACTATCATATGGAAGAGAAAATCCAATATTTATGGTGTCGATAATTAGGTTTAAACTTTGGATCTTGGTGTGAGTCAATGGTTACGTTCTCAAACTTTTGTTTGTGATTCTTGCTTCGTTTAGAGTTGGTTTTATGCACCGTTTGAACGTATTTTCTCATTAGTATACTAGTATATCTAGAATATTTGGGTGGTCCAAATTAAATGTTAGTTCGAGGATGAGGAAATGTTGGCTAAATAGCCACCCGAAAGCCATCTTATGTCAAAACTACGAATACAACTATCCAAAGCATGTTATAAACTTTGTTTTTATTATGTACGAATATAATTATAATTCAAATAGAAAATTGAAAAACCACGAGGATTACATGACATGTGTCCATAGAAACCTTTATTTATTAGTATAGGTAGATAGGTAAAGATAAAAATATAACCCACTAAAATGAACTAACTCATTAACTATCATCTAATGTTTAATTTAAAAAGTAAATGCATATGATAGTGACACGTGTCATTTTTCAATTTTTAAAGGGTATTTTGGACATTTTGTAATAACTCAAAAAACTAGATTTAATATAGTGGTGACAAATGTCACCATCTAATATATTTTAATAAATCTAATTTGTTATGTAAAGTTTACCATCTCTTTTTTTAAATATTAATAACTTTTTATATTATATTTTTTTAAAAAAATTGCACCATCATACTCGTCTTATTTTTCTCTTAATTCCGTTATAGTGTTGATTAGTTTTTTTTTTTATTTTTTTAGATGCTCCGTATTAAATCATTGTAACTATGTGTGTGCTCGGTTCAGTTCGGTTCAATTTTTGACAAAAAACAGAAATCGAAATCGACATAATCGGTTTTTAGTTATTATGAACCATTCGCTTTTCGGTTTTCATTTTTTCGGTTACAGTCAGTTTTTCTTTTGGTTTTTTTATTCTCTCTCATACTCAATATTAAAAATACAAACATGTTTAACAATAGATAATTCATAAATTAATTGATCGAACACAAACTATATATATTAATTTTTAAACAAGATTAAAAATCGATACGGTTTCGTTTATTTCGGTTCTTTTTTTTTGTTAATTCTGTTCCAGTTCGAGCTTTTCGGTTAATTTGGTTCCGGCTCGTTTTTTCGGTTAATTCGGGTACGGTTCTATTTTTTTGGCGTTTTGCTTGCCTTAATTGTAACGAGCCTTAATATAACAAATTAATTTGAAAATTTTCGAACAATACTAAATTTACATCACTGTATATTACGTCACTGTAATTATCATTGTTTGAAAAACAAATCAAATTAATGTGTTATTATAATGTGTTATGTTTCATTACTGTAATTTAAAATTATTAGAAAAAATTCAAAATAATGTGTTATTTTTATGCTTGTTACATCAATGTAAATAAAGGACATATGAGAAAAAAAATAAAAAAAAGCAGTCGAGATTATAACAGAATTAAATAGAAAATTACATTACATTAAATAATGTGTTACATCATCGTAAATTATATCATTGCATATTACTATATTTTTTATTACATTACTTTAATTTACCGATGTTATGAAAATATTAAAATAATATTTTATGTTTATGTACGTTACATCGATATAAAGCGAGATATTTGGGGAAAAAAATAAAAGTAGTCCAGATTAAAACGAAATTAAAGAGACAATACATCATTGTAAATAATAAGTTATATCTATGCAAATAATATGTTACATCATTGTAAAATACATTACTATAATTTACTATTGTTAGAAAAAATTTCAAATTAATGTGTTATATTTAAGGTTATTGCAATGATCTAAATACATGAAAAAATAAAAAAAAATCAACACTATAACGAACTAAAGAGAAAAATGAGACGAGTATAATGGTGCATTTTTTTTAAATAATATAGTATATAAAAGTTATGAATATTTAAAAAAAAGAGGGTGTAAACTTTATACAAAAAATTAGCTTTATTAAAATATATTATATTGTGACACTTGTCACCATCATATTAAATCTAGCTTTTTAACTGGTTACAAAATGTCCTAAATGCTCTCATATATTAAAAATTGAAAAATGACACATGTCACAATCATATGCACTTACATTTTAAATTAACCATTATATGATGGTTAATGAGTTAGTTTATTTTTAGTGAGTTATATATACAACCTTCCCCTATCTATTAATCTATTATCTATTAATACTAACTAGGTTAGTACCCCGTGTATTACACGGGTTGAATAAAAAATTATAATAAATAGTTTTCAATTAAAATTTAAACACTATAAGATGATATTTAAATATGACATATAATTAAAATTTTATATATTTAATACTTTAAGTAATAAAATAATTATATCATTTCTTTTAATACTAAGTTAAAGTTTGTTTATTTAAACATGTCATTTTAAAAAACAGTTTTTGAAATTTTGTATTTTATAATAATTTTTTTTTAATATTAATATATTTTTAATGTATTAAAAAAAATTTTAATATAAAATATTTAAAAAGTATATCTAATAATTAATATTATTATTTAATATAAGATGTATTTAATAGGATAAAGATGAGGGAAATTAATGTTGAAGTGCTACAGGAACATGATATGTATCCTTAGAAAACCTTTATTTATTATAATAGATAGATAAATCAAAATAATTTTGGACACTTGTCATAATTATAGGCCATCTAAATTTTGGTTTTCCCGATTCTCTCTCATTTTTAATTATTTATAATTATTATTTAGTTAGAAAAATAAAAATAATAATTAATATATTATTAGTTATATGCATTTAAAATGCAATTAATTATCAAGATTTTAAATAAAAGTATATTTTTATTTAATAGTTTCTATTTAATTTTTTTTAAAAAAATCAATTTATATTTCTTAAAATATTTAAAAATAAAACATTAATGATACTATTTGTTTTTTATTAATCATTTTAAAATTTTTTAAACATTTAATATGATTGGTTGATTTAAATGAAAAAAATACACTATATTGAAATAATAAAAAGTAAATAATTTAAAAAAACCAAGATATATGTATAGATTGTAAAAATAATTCATGGCTTTCAGCTTGTGAGACTAAATCACGAAAAACTGGTGGGGGTTTTGTGGCACGAATTGCAGTAGAGAAGGTCTCATATGAAGCCCTTAGACCACAAAGAAACCAATGTATCTTATCCGTATCCGCGACCGATTGCGGCCAACTGGTCACATATGGTTTTAAAACGTCTGCTAAAATCGATAACCGAAGAGGCACCTTTGGTCATTTGGCGAAGAGAGTCACATAGCGAATGAATTCGTTCAACAGACGCGTTACTATAGGCGGTCTCAAGTGCCAGCCAGATTTGTCTAGCACTCGTGAGACCTAGAACCTCCGTCGCGGCTTCTTCAGTAAGAGATGATTGCAAGAGAATGATGGCTCTTTGATCTGTTGCATTCCATGCGTCAAAGGCTGGATTTGGAAGAGTTTTTGTCTTCCACTGTTATGGTGGTTGATGGAGAGGAGTCTGAACCATCAATATGATTTAATAACTTCTGATAAGCAAAGATATGAAGCATAGTATTTCTCCAAAGAAGATAGTTTCTTCATCATGTCTAACAAGGTATTAATGGAAAAGGAAGCATCGTTTGAGGAAGTAGCTGCCATGGTGTAATCCCAGGAAAAAGAAAACGTAGAAGGTTAGAGAGGAAAGAGAAGTTGGAAGGGAATGGTTGATGCCATGTAAATAATATGATGAATCAACCTCATCAATGATAAAGGTTTAGACTCCTATGTATATAAAACTATCTTAGTACCCCATGTATTACACGAGATAAATAAAAAATATTTTTAATTAATAGTTACAAATAAAAATTTAAACTATATAAGATGATTTTTTAATATAAAATATAATTAAATACAATTTCAAAGATTAAATCATAAAATAATTATATTATTTTTTTAAACACTAATAGCTTCAAAAATTTGTGATGCAAGCGGTCAATATACTAAAAACAAGACTAGATTTAATCTATTTAACCTAAGCTAAAGACACGAAATCTAACCCTAGACCTATACTTAACCTAAACACCTAGTAATAATCGGAAAACCTAAACTAGACCACTCCTAAGGCAAGTGTACCTATCGGTGGCAGAATAGCTGATGGAAGTCCGGATATCGAACCAATGGACACTAGTATAACAAACTAACCCTAGACTGTGACTTAACAAAGGTAAAAGAGGGGGGTTTTGGTGCTAACTGATAACCTGATCAGACTAAAACTGACTAAGAACACTAAACTAACAACTACACTAAAACATCAAACTAAAACTGATAATGAACCTGGAATCTAACTGCAGTAAGGAAAACTGGTGTATCTGGGCTGGGAATCAAAAGTATGACAGATGCTGATCTGGACTGACTTATGAAGGATGAAGACTAGGATCTTTAAGGAACAGACTAAGGAATACCTAATGGGACCCAGATCAGATACCAGACAACTCCAAATGGAATCCTAAGGCTGTAATGTATGCACTAGTCTATCGAATCACCTTCCGGATTTCCCGATATGCAATTGCACTCTAACGGGTGAATCACCTCCCGGATTTCTCCATCCGTTTGTATCCTAAGACACTAGAGATGAGAGGCCCCGAATTCCCGGGAGTCCTCTCAGTTGGCAAATCATCAAACTCATAGTCATTAAACCGAATGTACATTACGATGGCAGCGGAATATCAGGTGATTACATAAAACATGGCACACATATTATACATATCCAAACAAACTTTCATACATAACACCCGTCTATATAATCCTATAACATAGCCAGTTCATGCCAGGGTAGTTCTCAGTGTATGCTTCGAGCTTTCCTGCTATGCCTTCACAAAACCATTTAACCTGATATACATGCTAAAACAAGTCAGCTTTCGCTGGTGAGTTCTAAGTTAACTTTTCATAAAAATCTTTACTCATTCATATAGGTATATAACATAACATAAGTCATATCATACATAGCATCATAACTCACTACCGACCGAAGTCAGTAGTCACAGTCATACTGTACCTAAAACATTTCATATACATAATATATATGACATCATAACATCAATCTTACGGCACATAAATGTAGCCTGTCCTGTTGACCGAAGTCAACATGCTTGCACAAGACTTCTTAAACTATCAACCCGAAGTCGATAACTTATACATGCATAAGATTTCCTCAACTGGCGACACACAGTCGGCAGGCCTGTTCTTGCACAGGACTTCTTAAACCATCAATCGAAATTGACGGCTCATACAGGTACAAGACTTCTTAACATACATCATTCATACATAACATAGTTTAAATCATTTAAACTATCATATCATACCCAGTCCTTCGCACCGCAGTGCTCAGGTCTTGCCCAACCGCAGCCGGGACATCAATATTACATTTCCTTCTCGACCTCGGTCGATGTCTTTTAAAAATCATTTCCTTCTCAACCTCAGTTGAGAATTCAAACATTCATTACGTCTCCTCAGAGACTCTTAAAAATCATTTACTTCTCAACTACAGTTGAGACTTAAAATATTTACATTTAAAAAAAACATTCCTTACTTGAAAACATTCTTTTCCTGAAAACATACTTTATCTGATCATAATCAGGTTACAATCACTTTCATAAAATAACTTTGTAACATGCATATCAGCCCAAAATGATAAAACATTTAAAATAGGGCTATAAGAACTCACTTGATGTCTTACTGTAGCAAAATCCCTCGTAAACTGGTACTAACGGTATAACTCTGCATTGGTTTGCGTTTAATTAGCTATCTATACTTTAACTTACAGATTAAATCTTTCTGAACGTTCAATGTCAAAGACATTGCCTTGATAGTCATCAAACCGATATTAGGTTGATAACACACTTGATTAGTCAGAATAAATCTTGGATTAATCAAATAGTTAATGTTGTTGATTGAACTGCTAAAACAGGTTCCTAGACAGATTAATGGCTTAGAACTGACCAATCCTTGTTATTGATTACCCAGATATCATGAAATATCACAACATAGCATTAGAATAGGTGTAACAACCATATTTACATACTAATCTGCCTGTTATCATAAACACCAGATTACCATTCCAATGAGTATGTTAATGGTTGTGATTAGTTTGAAACACCTGGATTTCACGTTGCATGTCAAGGATTAATCCAACTAATCCCCTACAGTGTCATAATCACATGGTTTAAACCATTATAACCATTGTTATGATTCCATGCAAACCGGGCATTACAACGGCTCAAAACAAGGATTTACCCGTTAACAGTTCGAGTTTGTTCATTTAAAACCAATCCTAGCCATCATCTAGGCAATAATCAACAACCCTAACTATATCATTACGTTCAGAAACAAGATTTAATCAATCATTATCAATCTAGAAGGTTAAAATGAACCATTACCTTTTCTGACGGATTCCTGCGGTTAAAAAGACGTTCTGGACTTGTATAAACGTTTCTTGATACGATCTAAAAGTTCCAGAGGCTTCAAAACTGAAAATTCAGTGGTTTGGAATGGTGGTTTTTCGTGAAAAGTGGTGGTGTCCTTGACTTTTTAAGCCCACATGCGATCTGCTGACGTTTCGCGTACCGCGACAAGAAACCACAGAATCCTTCGCGTACCGCGAAGAAATCCGGAAGATTCAGACATGTTACGTTCTTCGCGTACCGCGAAGGAGTCTTCGACCTCATCCTTAGCGTACCGCGAAGACACCACAAGTTCAATACTTTGAAATACTTCTTCGTTTTTCGCTTCCGGACAATCCGTAACCCCGTTTCGCGTACCGTTTTCGCCCACGTTCACCATTTCTCACATACTTACATCCTGTAATAATTTTGTTTGTCAAATCATCGTGGATTTCAAGCACGTTCAAATGTGCTAAATTTCCGGTTGTTACAAGAGAGCTATAAAGTTGATAACTTTGACATGGATTGACACTAACACTAAGTAGATCTAAGACAACGCCCTCCCGGGTCGTTTAACTCAAAAATCCCAAGTGTGAGAGACCAACCATCTAACCTATCACCTCCCGGATTTCTAGGTTAGGTCACACATGCAAATAACAATACTTAATGAAGTCTAATCCTATGGAATGTGATCAACAACCCATAAACTAACCTAAAACACAAAGTAGTAGGCCTAACATGCATCTATGTGTGGAAAGACCTTCCTAAACACATGTGGATCAAACATTCACCAAATATAATCATTCAACACATGCAAATATCATCAAAGTTTCAAACTTTACAGCTGATTACAAAGCATATATCATCCATAAGCATAAATCATGTCCAAAATCACCAAAGATCAAAACTTTGTCATCCCAAACCTGGATACAACCATAGATCTAGCCACAAATCATACCAACAGTAGCTAAACAAGTCTGAAATATGTCTAAATACATGAAAGATCAAAGCTTTAAACTAAGAACATGTAAAGATAAGGAAAATACTCAAGAACAAGGTCCTTCTTCACTTCAACAAGCCCTAATCAAGCTCTTCCTTCCATGGTTAAGCTCCAGCAGCCTCCTAGCTCGATTAGGGTTCCAAAGTCGCAGAAAAAGACCCTTAAAACGGCTAGAATGCGATTAATTTATAGAGGGCTTGAAATTAGGGTCTTAGGCTCAAAATTCATCTGGGGCGTAACGCCTATCGTGCCTACATAAAGTCAGGCGTTACGCACGGGGTATTTGGAAGATTGGCGGCTGATGGTGCCGCGCGCATCGCCTGGGACCAGGAACCCTCGATAGGCGTACCGCCTAGGTCAAAGTTTCTTGTTTTTCTTCGCTTGTTCACCCGCTCTTGATTCCGACGCCCGTTTGCCTTCATTTCCGCTCCTCCGGGACACATTCCTGCACAAAAACACTAAAATGTAAAAAGGAACTAAAATCGACTCGAAATATATACAAAACTAACGAAAACATACTCTAATATGTACGAAAACGGATGTGTTAAACTAACACATCAAAAATACCCACACTTAAACCTTTTTCGTCCTTGAAAAAGCTAACAAAATGGAATCATAGATCAGGGCTAGGTTTTTAATATGCAATGATTTAACAATCTTAAATCCTTGTGTATTAACCGCGATTATTGGTATAAAGGTCCAATCTAAACCCAAACATCAATTTCAAGTTCCCTAATCATGATTTATTTATGTTCAAGTTTAATCATTCATCTTATGGCTGCCATCCCTTGGTCAAAACGAGTTATCTTAATCCTAAACAACAGCTTTCAAGGCACAGGATTAAATCAAAAGACTTAAACCCACCTCTGTATGCAAACTACCTAGATAAAGTTAAAATTTTAACCTAATGATGGAGATGGATGAAGGTGTGAGCATTTTGCCTTTTTATTCTCTCATTTTTCTTTTTCTTTTACCTCACTTGAGCATATTACAACACTGTTTCACTCGGTTATGAGCCGGGGTATGACAACTGCTTTTTAGCTCTTATTCTCTCTTTCTTTTATTTGCACAGGCTCAGCTCACTTAGTGGATTGTGGAATTTCTTTTATTTAGCGGGCGCCATAAGTCTCGGATTTATTTCCATAAAAAGAGAACATACGTGCCAGGTTTAAATTTTAAAAATCTCTAGATTGTTAGTTTACAGAGGTTCCTTTATTCACTATTACTTAGTTTCAGATTTCCCGAATTTTCCAAGTCTTAAACCCAAAAGAATCCTGAATTTAAGTTTATTCTATCAATCCTAAGGAACTTTCTATCGGCTGGGTCTACCAACAAATCCCAAATCAATACACAAGTTAGACTCTAAAAACCTAAGCCCTAATCATAATCCGATCATCTTCCATTTATAAAATGCAAGCAAGAACAAGGACATTTTTAAGACTCTAGCTATATGCATCCTAAAACTCTAGACTCAATCAGAAAATGCAAAATAAATAAATAAACAAACAAATATTTACAGAAAGATAAAACTAAGGTAAAAAGTGGAAAAGACTTAACTGATCACGCAACATCAGCACAAGTGAGTCTAATCCAAAAAGAAGTCAATCAACAGCCGGCCGTTTGCAAATGAAGTAGTCTAAGTAGCCGCCACCCGAATGTAATTGAGTACGAGTGGTTAAAACCAGACTGCAAATTAAGATCTCAAACAAACCAACTAGATTAACTGAAAAAGAAAAAGACTCAAATACTGACTTAATTGATTATTTACAATGACTCAATTGGAAAGAAAAATGTTTTTGTAAAGTTTTCGATTTTTTAATTTTTTTGTGTTTTTAACTTAAAATAATTACAATTTCATTATTTAATTACAAGTTATAATTTATTTACAAAAAATTTCAAAAAATTTATTCTAAATTACAAAATTTTATACACATTTGACTTGATATATACAATGACTTGTTTTTACAAAAGTTAAAAACTAAAAGGCGCCAGCCTGACATACTCACACTTAGAACAACACATTGTCCTCAATGTGGATTCAGAACTGGCGAACAAAAATAAAAATAAAAATAAATGTACAAAAGGTAAGCACGAACTCCCTGAATATATGTAGACGTTTCATAAATGGAGTCGCGCGCCTCTAAATATACAACAACACTCATAGACAATTGTTAATACAACAAATGAATTATAATTTATACACACAACACGATATACAACGATTAAACACAACTAATAAATTACAGAATTAAACAATTATACAACCAACACATTACAAATATTTTACAATAAAAATACACAACCAATGTACACCATTCATATACAACCACAATAATAATAGGAAATAAATTAAACACAACCAAAGAATAAACAAAAATAAACAGACATACCAAAATAGATAACATATATAATGTTCTGTCCAAATACATACAACTGAAAAGAAAATACATCAACTAAACTAAATACAAACTACTCCTCATCCTCATCCGCGCCCTCATCTGGCTCTGTGTCTGTGTCGTCCTCTGGGTCGGATGGAAGGTGAGGGTCTGGCATCCGAGGTGCCAACTCAACCCCGAGATGAGCCGCTATGCGCCTCTGGTTGTCCTCCATCGCGTCTAACCTCTGAAAGAGATACCGCTGGGTAAGACGAGGACGAGCAGGCTGGCAAGGCGGGGCATCACGAGGTGGTCGCTCCCCCCGGTGCAAAATGCGGCGCGTCGATGGCGGCAGGACGGCGGGGGCATGCTCAGGGGCCGGCAAGATGGGCATCCAACGAGGTGGTCGGTCAAATGTGACCATCCCAGCTGTCTGCATGTCATATAGCTCGTATGGCATCGTCTCCGGGCCTCTCGTAACATGCTCGACAGGATATGTGAGGAATACTTGGAGAACGTGCGCCAAATGCCCTATGTATGGCCCCATATCGAGGCACGCCGTGCTGCCTCCCCGGCGTGGCCTCGCAAATGATGTGAGAAGTATGGCTGCGAGGTTCGCCGGGTGGCGACCATGGATGCAGTAGAGGCAAAACAGGTCGAAGGCACTTACCTTGTCCTTGCAGGAGTGGCGAGGAATCAAGGTGCTGCCAAGGATCCGATGGATATATCGAAATAAAGGATCGCGGATCTGGGAGGCCAGCTTCTGATCAGTGTGCGGCTGGGTCAAGATGGCCACCTAGAAGGCTGCTAAATCGTCATCTGCGATGAACCCGGGCCTAGCTACCCGGGCAGAGCCTCTGAGAAGACTCTCAAAGTCAGGATCTGTCACCTACGCCTGCGAATACAGCCCGAAGGTGACCGCAAACTGGGCAACACTCATGGTATGAGTGTGTCGCGCTAAAGCAAACGATACAGCCCCAGGATGCGTGAAGGAGCCTGTATCATACTGAAACGTGGACAAGAACTCCACAGTCAGCTCATCGTACTGCAGCCAGCTGCAGCGTAGGACGGATGCCCACTAAGGGGTCATCATCGCGTCGAACTCGTCAACGCGACCAAGCTGCTGCAATACGTCTCGATCGCATCATCTGTGCTGAATCGTCCCAAAGTCGACGAGTGTCTCCATGCGTATGTGCTCAGGGGTGCCGGGCGCGAACTGTAGAAATGTGTGCTCTGCTCGTCGTCGTAGGTGCGGTAGTTGTGCAGGTGCGTCAGGCGGCAGGATGACAATGGGAGCGGAGTACCTAATATCTCTCTCCTGTGGATGCTGCTGTCGTCTCCTCTGAGCCTGTGCCTCTGCAACGGTCACACGACGGACCCTCTTGGGCCTGCTACCCGAGGTCGAAGCGTCTGCCATCTCTGCGATAATATACAACAACATATATAGAACTAATTACAAACTAACTACAATTCTAAATCCTAAGTGTTTATTAAATTGATGTTACAAATGTTTATTTATTTATAAAGTTTGTTGTTTTCGTTATTTATTGTACAATTTGTTTATTAAATTATTTAATTGTGAAATACATAGATACAAATGTGCTATTATTTATTTATATACAACATTTTTTTATTCAATGTACAATTATTTTATAATTTACAAAAAATTATACATACATATTATACATATATTTTATGTTTATTTATTTCATACAAGTACACATTTACAACTTTTATTTATGTTAAAAAAAATATTTTACATTTAAATTATACATATTTATTAAATTATTGAACCTAACAAATTTATTAAATTAATACAATTAATAGTACAAGGATACAATTTTATTTGTTAAGTTACAACATGATACATACATATGATAATTTATTTATAAGATACATACTACATTTATATTCTACAACACAATTGTTTTTATTTTTGAACAATATTATTTATTTATTTATTACAAGTTATTTGTTTATTTATATAATTAAGGACAATTATTATTTAAAATTACAATGTATTTTTACAAGCGTTTTATTTATTTTACAACATTTATATTTTTTTTACATACAACATATATATTTTATTTTAATTTACATTTACATTAATATTAAATATACATAAGTTTTCATACATACATTAGTATTACATATACAACACTTATGTTACAAAACATATACATATGCAATTACATCTACATATTAAATAATATACATTTATAGTTATTAGTTATTAAACTTATACAAATTTATTTTACAAGATTTACAAACATACATTTTATTATTATTTTTAATATATTATATACATACACAATTACAAGGTTACAATTTTACATCATACTATTTATGTTACAAATATACATTTACATTCAAAAATTTAGTGATGTTACAAAATTATTTATACATATACATATTTATGTTAAATTATTTTTAGTGTACAAGACTTACATTTATTTTACAAAAATTATTATTATGTTTTTTTATTTTCTGTTTTTATTTTAATTTACTTTGCTTTTTTTTTAATTTATTTTGTTTTTTTTGTTTTTTTTAATTTATTTTGTTTTTTTTGTTTTTTTTTAATTTCAGTAACCATTATTTATTTTATTTGTGAATTTTATTTAACTTTATTTATTACTTATTATTATTTATTAATTTGTGTAGCTGAAAATGAAACAAAAATAAAAAGAAAAAGAAAAATTTGAAAAGGGGGTCTTGGCTCCGGCGACATTTCCGGCCAACTGTTCCGGCCAAAATCAACCCAGCTGTTCCGATTGATCATCACCAAGCAACAATCTCCCAAATCAAATCTAACCTAATCCATCTAATCTATTCGAAAAATCAAAGAAAAATAAATAAATATAATAAAGGGGTTTACCGATTGTAGTCGTGGTACTGTGGTGGTGGTCTTCGAAACAGACGGCGACGAGTGGTGGCTGCGGAGGTGAAAGACGGTGGTGCTCGCGACTTAGGTGGTCGGACGGAGACGACTAGAGAAGCGGCGGCTGAGGAGTGACAGGTGGTGGCGATGACCTGAGCGGAGGCGGCGGCTGGGTAGTGATGGTGAGCGGTGGCGATGATGGCAATGGCGACGACGGAAGGCAGATGGTGGACCGATAAAGCAACGGTGATGACTGATGGTGTTGGTGATGAACCAGAGATGGTGGTGGCCGAAGACTTTGATGATGGTGAACGGCGGCGAAGCAACGGTGGTAGTCGGTGAGCGGTGGTCGGATGGTGATTTGCGGCGGAGATGGTGGTGGATGAAGGGGGTTTAGGGTTTTGTGAGGGTGTGGTGGAAAGTGATGGTGATAACCGGTGGTAGGTGGCTTTTTGTTACATTTTTTTTCGAATATATTGGACCCGCGCGTATCGCCTACGGACGGCTTGCCGCTCAAGGCGTTACGCCTAAGGTAATTTTTTCTGTTTTTCTCTTTTCTATTTTTTTTATATATATAATAATTAAATGAAAACCTAAACATTTTAAATTAATTAAAACTAATTAATTCCTAAAAATTTAAATTAAACTTAACTATACTAAATTCTAATTTATCTTAACTAGGCAAAATTAATTAAAACAAAAGACAAAAAGAAATTCTAAAAACTAAATAAATTAAAACTAATTAATTTCTAAAAAAAAAAGAAAAAAACTTAGATTAAACTAAACTATAATTAAACTAACTTTTACCTAATATTAACTAAAATTAATTCTAATGAAACACAGTTAAACTAAACAATTAATTTAAGTAAAATTCTAAGTAATCTAATTTAAATTAAAAGACAAATAAAATAAAACTTAATTCTTTAAGGCTACTTAAAAAAAAAACTAAATCAACATAGAATCAAAGCAATTAAACCCGAATAAAGTTAAGAACTACAATTAACCTAAAAGTAATAATGGAAAATCGAGTTAAGTGACTAGTAATGAACAAAGTAATCAGATTTAATGCTCGATAATGCAATCAACTGAACGAAATGGTGATTCGAACGTGCCTGACGACATACCCACACTTGAATCCGACACGATCATGCAAAACCACATATAACTCGAATAACACAAAACTCGAAGAACTCAAACTAAAACTATGTACACTATATACAAGTTGGGCTTAGGCCCAAATCCCTAACCAACTCGGGATTTGAGGAGAATAACCTCCTCATCAGTAGGAATCGGGCCTCCAATGTAGGGCTTCAAACGGTGTCCATTGACCTTCCACGTGTGGTCACCCGATTCCAACTCCACCGCACCATGCGGGAACACCTCACGAATCACAAAAGGGCCTCTCCAACGCGACTTTAGCTTTCCTGGGAAAAACCTCAGTCTCGAGTCATATACCAGGACTCGATCGCCCTTCGCGAACTCCTTAACATTCCTCAATCTCCGATCGTGCAACGCCTTCGTGCGCTCTTTATAACTCCACGACCGAGCATACGCATCGTCGCGTAGCTCATCCAACTCATGCAACTGGAGGAACCGGTGCTTGCCAGCCTGTGACATATCCAAGTTCACAGCTTTCAAAGCCCAAAAGGCCTTGTGCTCAAGCTCTACCGGTAGATGACAGGCTTTACCATAGACCATCCGATAGGGAGTTGTCCCAATCGGATTCTTAAACGCTGTCCTAAAAGCCCATAATGCGTCAGCTAGTTTGTCAGCCCAATCCTTCCTAGTGTGGCCGACAGTCCTCTCCAGAATCCTCTTAACTCCCCGATTCACGTTCTCCACCTGACCGCTGGTCTGCGGATGATATGCGGTCGACAGACGGTGGGTGACCCCATACTTGGCTAGCACGTTTTCCATCTGGACATTACAGAAGTGTGTGCCACGGTCACTGATCAACGCTCCCAAACCTACAAAATAAGTGCTTCAGAAATCTCACCACTACTCGCGCGTCATTAGTGGGGAGCGCATGTGCCTCCACCCACTTAGAAACATAATCAATTGCGACGAGTATGTACCTGTTCCCTCGGGAAGAAGGGAAAGGTCCCATGAAATTGATGCCCCAGACATCAAAAATCTCAACAACCTGAATAGGGTGCTGGGGCATCTCATTCCTGGATGAGATATTTCCTGTCCTCTGACAGGAGTCGCACTTCCTAACCAACTCATGAGCATCCTTAAAAATGGTGGGCCAATAAAAACCAGAATCAAACACCTTCTTCGCTGTGGAAGAAGGTCCGTGATGCCCACCAGTAAGGCCCTCATGACAGTGCCTAAGGATCTCCAATCCTTCCTCTCTGCTCACACATCTCCTAAAAACCTGATCAGCACACACACGGAAAAGGTAAGGCGCATCCCAGAAGGAAACCGTTGGCCAAATAATTGGCAATGTTTTTAGGAGGTAAGGCGCATCCCACGGATAGGAAGTCGCTGCTGGGATGTCAGACCCTTAAGAAGGAAACCTTTGGCCAAATAATTGGCAATGTCTGAAAACCATGGTAATTCCTCATCAAGCCTATCCGTGAGGCAGATCTCATCTATCCCCACACACATCAGTGTCTCCTGAGGAAACCTATCCCTCATCGCCCCCTCGCGAATGAACTCCCTCTCTGGATCCTCAAGTCGCGACAAATGGTCGGTGGCTACGTTCTCAGCTCCCTTCTTGTCCTTAATCTCGATGTCAAACTCGGACAGAAGGAGGATCCACCTGATCAGTCTTGGCTTCGCGTCCTTTTTAGCAAAAAGGTAACGCAGAGCCGCATGATCGGTATAGACAACAGTCTTGGAGAGGACGAGATAAGACGTAAACTTATCAAATGCATAGACTACCGCCAACAACTCCTTCTCAGTAGTCGTATAATTCTCCTGGGCGGCATCTAAGGTCTTACTCGCGTAATAAATGGGGTGGAAATGCTTATCCACCCCTGCCCTAGAACAGCCCCCACTGCGAAATCACTCGCATCACACATGAGCTCAAATGGGTGGCTCCAGTCTGGGGCTATCAGAATCGGGGCGCTCACCAGCCTCTCCTTCAGATACTCGAAGGCTCTCAGACAATCATCATCAAACACGAAATCCACATCCTTCTCAAGCAAATGAGTGATAGGTCGGGTGATATTCGAAAAATCCTTAATGAAATGTCTGTAGAATCCCGCATGACCTAAAAAGCTTCGCACAGCTTTAACACTCGTGGGAAGAGGAAGTTTGCTGATCGTCTCAATCTTATCTTTGTCGACCTGGATGCCGTCACGGGACCCCTCAGTGACCATAAAGTGGCATTTCTCCCAGTTAAGCATAAGATTCGTCTCCACACATCTCCTAAGCATCTTCTCCAAGTTAATCAAACACTGATCGAAAGAACTTCCAAACACAGAAAAATCATCCATAAATACCTCCATGGAAGTCTCGATCATGTCCTGGAATATGGCAACCATACATCTCTGAAAAGTGGCTGGAGCGTTACATAACCCAAAAGGCATACGGCGGTATGCAAAAGTAACGTACGGGCATGTAAATATGGTTTTCTCCTGATCCTCTGGTACAATCGGGATCTGGAAATAACCAGAGAAACCGTCAAGGAAACAGTAAAACTGCTGTCCCGACAAACGATCCAGCATCTGATCGATAAACGGAAGTGGGAAGTGGTCCTTCCGGGTGGCTTCATTCAATTTCCTATAATCCATGCACACCCTCCATCCAGTGACTGTACGTGTGGGAACTATCTCCTTCTTCTTGTTCACCACAACAGTCATACCTCCCTTCTTAGGGACCACATGTACCGGGCTCACCCAGGAAGAATCAGAAATAGGGTATATGAGCCCCGCATCTAATAACCGAAGAACCTCCTTCTTCACCACCTCACCCATGTTAGGATTAAGCCTTCGCTGTGGCTGAACCACCGGCTTGAAATCCTCCTCAAGCAGTATGCGATGCGTACATAAAGAAGGGTGAATACCCTTAATGTCCATCAGCTTCCATGCAATCGCCTGCTTGTGCTCCTTCAGCACATCAATAAGTCTACTCTTCTCTACATCTGTCAGAGCTGCTGAAATAATGACAAGTAGATCCGAGTTCCCATCAAGGAATGCATACTCAAGGTGAGGTGGCAACTCCGTTAGCTCTAATGATGGGGGAGCCTCAACAGATGGCTTTTCAGCCGGCTCAGAACTCTCAACCTCAAAAACTGTGGGATAAGCAGGAGGCTCCACTGCTACACTGCTAGGAATGTAATCAAGATAAGCCTCAACAGCAGCAGCATGGACCTCAACTCCCACATCCTCAACTCTCTCATCACTGTCACCCAAGTCCTGATCTACCAACAGATCAACTCCACTAATGTAGTCCAGGCAACGATCCATAGTAGAGAAAAATGCATCTAGAAAGTAGACCTAATCGTCCTGACCACTGGAGTTCTTCATGGACTTCACCACACCAAAGGTGACAGTGTCATCTCCAACACGCAATGAGATCTTCCCCTCATAAACATCAATCATTGCCTTCGCCGTGCGAAGGAAAGGTCGTCTCATGATGAGGGGAACTCGGTCATCAGCCTGCATGTCAAGTATAACAAAATCCACAGGGAAGACAAACTTATCCACCTTCACTAAGACATTCTCAACAATCCCCCGAGGATACTTGACTGACCGATCAGCCAATGCCAAACTCATGCGTGTAGGTGCCGGCTCTCCAAGATCTAGCTGCTTATAAATGGAATATGGCATCAAATTGATGCTAGCACCTAGATCAGCCAATGCATGGTTCACAGAAGAACCGCCAAACAGACAGGGAATAGTGAAAATCCCTGGATCCTCAAGCTTCTCTGGCAGCTTATTCTGAAAAAGAGCCGAGCACCTAGCTCCTAAAGTCACGGTAGAGAGTGTCTCCAACTTCTTCTTGTTAGACAGGAGGTCTTTCAAAAACTTAGCATATTTAGGCATATGCTGGAGTGCCTCAACAAATGGGAGATTGATCTTAAGCTGCTTAAACATCTCCAAAAAGTGTACATACTCCTGATCACGCTTCATCTGCAGTGTGCGTGCGGGATATGGAAGCTTAGTCAAATCAATCTCAGGCTCCTCAACCACTCTCTTACCCTTCTTCTTCTTCTCTTCTACCTTCTCCTTCCTCAACCTATCATCTGAAGACTCGCTGCTCGGCGCTGTACTTGCTGGGACTAGCCTCACGGGCGCCCCTGCAGGAGTCTCCATCTCTATCTCCTCGTCCACCGGCTCATCATCATCAGGTATGACCGGTGGTGGCAGTTCAACATCTCCTCCCCGACCACTTCGTGTGGTCACTGCCTTCACATGACCCCTCGGGTTAGGGTCAGTGTTTGCCCTAAACGACCCTCCCGGCCTCTCATCAAATCTCTTCGCTAACTCTCCCACCGACCGCTGCAAATCTAAAAAGCCAGCCTGC
The DNA here is from genome assembly GCA_009363875.1 of Mikania micrantha. Classification (NCBI taxonomy): domain Eukaryota; kingdom Viridiplantae; phylum Streptophyta; class Magnoliopsida; order Asterales; family Asteraceae; genus Mikania; species Mikania micrantha. The sequence continues at coordinate 32,052,237 of CM018689.1, read as the reverse complement.
TGATTCCGCAACAACGTATTGTGCTCCTCGATCTTATGGTCCCGTAGCTTATCTTTATCCACGATCTGCTGAAGCATCTTCATCTGCTGTGCCATCATGTCCTCCAGCTTCATGTCTCGATCTCTGCTACCTGAGCTCTCGGGTGCGTCTCTCTCGGTGATCGGGATCTGGCGAGCCGGTGGCTTCTCGTAAGAGCTGCTGCTGCTGTGGTTGCCCCGCCAATTCGAGTGTTGCTGCTGATGCTGTCCCTGATTCTGGCCTCACCAATTTGAATTCTGATTCCAATGAGGGTTAGGGTTGAAAGACCTGTTCCAACCAGAATTTATGGCCTCAACCTGTGCCTGATCGGTAACCGGGCACTCAGCAGTACTATGTCCACCACGACAAATCTCGCACCGAGCAGCTGCCATCTTCAGTTCTTTAATGTCCTTCGCTAGTGCCTCTAAGGTGGCGGCAGTGCTCGTGTCGGGTAAAACATGGTGCATCCCTCGAGTCGGGATAGGTAGTGCGATAGTGGGCTTCGCAGCCGGCACAGCTCTCCTCACATAGGACGGGTCCTCATACTCTGCTAAGGCGAAGTCCTCAAACATTGCCTCGCACTCTTCCGGCTCCTTCTTGTCCATAATGTGCCCCCCAGCAGCTGTATTAAATCTCCGCTTCGTCTCCAATGTCAGTCCATTGTAGAACTTCTCGACAAGGGCCCAATCAGATAGGCCGTGCTGTGGGCATCTGCTCAGAAGGGAGTTGAACCTCTCCCACGCCAAGTAGTATGGGTCATCATCGTCCATTTGGAACGAATGGATCTGATCCCGTAATCTGGCATATTTAGAAGGAGGATAATATTTCTTCAGGAACTTCTTCTGAAGATCAGCCCATGTAGTAACCGAGTCCCTGGGAAGAAGATTCAGCCATGTAGCAGCTCGTCCGGCAAGTGTGAATGCGAACAAACGAAGGTAGACGGTCTCCTCCGAAACTCCATTAATGCGGAACGTGTCTCATATACGCACAAAAAGAGAGATGGCCCGGGGCATCCTCGTCATCCAGGCCATGAAACTGTGTCGAATTAGTGATCGTCGACATCACGTGAGAAGGGATCTGCCAGTTGTTGTGGTTGACACCCGGTCTTGTGATGGCAGATCGGGCATCGACAACCCCATGACTGGCTAGCTTGTGAACAGTCCGCCTCGGTGGCGGATGTGGTGGTGGATCCATGATAAGAGAAAGGTCAAGAAAACTTACCTGCTGTCGGGCCCTCAGAATCTGCTCTGGTGATGTAAGCTCAAACTCTGGTGCTCCCTGCGATCGGGTGTGGGGCATGCAACTATCGACACCCTAATCAAACAAGCAAGTAAGACTCACATATGCACAAAGAAAAATTCTTAATCTAAGGAACACATAACACAAAACAAATAAAGGCACTAAGAAGAGAAATAAAAACTAAGCCTAAAAAGGAAAGCTTAAACTAATAGGGGGGAAAGGAACTAAGAAAAAGAAGCAACTAAAAGCCACAGTCTAAGTAATTGTTGCTATTGCCTAGTATCCCCGGCAACGGCGCCAAAAACTTGATGCGAGCGGTCAGTATACTAAAAACAAGACTAGATTTAATCTATTTAACCTAAGCTAATGTAACAGCCGGCCATATTGGATATTGTCCGCTCTGCCCCACCGGGCTCACGGATTTGCTTTTGGTTACCCGGGTGAAAACTTCCCAGGGAGGTCACCCATCCCTGGATTGCTGCCACCTGAGCACGCTTAACTGTGGAGTTTTCATGTGCTCCACAGCCAACTAAGCCCAAAACGCGTCCAATAGAGAAGGTCTCCACTCCCTCTTATAAGGAAGTTTTGTTCCCCTTACTCAACCCATGTGGGATTAGCCAGCCGTGCTGGAGTGGAATTCCTCCCCCACTGGGGAATCAGCGTCCCCACTAGTATGTAAACTATCATTTCTTCACCTAGAACCATAAAACTCAAATCATTTGATTTAGAGAACCCCAGTCCTAGGATGCTAGGACAGGCAGAATTTTATGACTGTGTTAGAAATATAGCTACAATAGGATAAGTAGATCAAGGGTAATCAGTTGTGAATGGAAGACGAAGAGATGCCAGAGACAAATATTCCGAATGAAGGATGAGCATTCCAAGTTACGGTAATGCCTTTCGGATAGAAGGGTGCACCTATGGTTTTTGTGGACCTCATGAATCGAGTGTGCAAACCCTATCTAGATTAGTTTGTCATTACCATTAGAGATGACATACTGATTTATCTTGTTAAGACCGAATGCAAACAACATCTCAGCGATATTCTGGAGTTGTTAAAGGAAGAACAACTCTATCTTAAATTCTTCATTTTGAAATTAGGAAGAGAATAAGTAACAGTTGGAACAACAGTTACAATGAGTCCCGAAAGTCACATGACGTTTGGGTAAAAGTAAGATAAGTATACATCATCCCGCAGATGGATATAGGATTACTTAGAAGGTAAATCATTACCTTTATCCCAATAGTACTACCATATTTTAGGTAGACCCCTCCTATGTATAATGTACACTTCCAAAGCTAAAGAATAGATTAAACAGATGGTGAAGTATGTATACGGTTATACCAAATAACCTAAGAATTTACCATGTGACTTAAGAATCTTAATCAGACGATCAAGATTCAGAGTCGTCAGAGTCACCTATGAAAGCTTTAAGGAGTGTGTCAGATGGTAGAACAGAGTGACAGTTTAAGATAAACCGGATAGAATACCTACTACCAAAATAGTGGGTGGATTCCGGCGGTAAATAAATCAAGAAGACTTATTCTTGGAAAGGCACACGAGTAAGAGAATCAGTACATCCGGGAATCGATAAAATGTAACGAGTTTTACGGAGACTTTATTGATGACCGGAAATGAAGAAAGACATCGTCGAGTATGTCGGTCGATGCCTTAAGTGTGCGAAAGTAAAGGCGGAACACCAGAAGCCGTCAGGGTTACTGGGACAGCCTGAAATTCTGTACTGGAAGTGGGAACAAACAGCTATGGATATCGAAACCAAGCTACCCCGTGCTTCCATGGGTCATAGTGCTCTCTGAGTCATCAACGACCGATTAATAGAAATCTATCCATTTCTTGCTAACGCAGGAAAACTTCACGATAGGTAAACTGACATATTATACAACAACGAGATAGTGGGGCATCATTGTTTAACATTTTAGATAGAGACAGCTAATTCACGTGAAGGTTTTAACCAACATCGCAGAAACCTCTAGGGATGTACTTAAATTCGAGTATAGTTCACCATCAATCAACGGACGGTCGAAGCTAAAGTACGACACAGACCCTAGAGGATATGTTGAGAATCGGTGTGTTAAACTTCGGTGGAAATTGGGACTCTCAATTGCCACTGATCAAATTCTCCTGCAACAACAGCCATAATAGTAGTATTGAATGCACATCATTCAAGGTTCATTTAGACCAGAATATGTCGACTACCGAGCTGTTGAACTGAGACAGGAGGTAATCGAACAGCTAAACCAGAGCTTAGTAGATCAACTATCGACAAGATAGCTTAGATTTAACAAAGGCTACGGATAGTCAGGAGAAGACAGAATAGTTAAGCCAATGAATAAAGCAATCCGTTGACATATTGAGTGAGAAATCATATCAAGCTAAAGGTATCCCCAAGGAAAGGGTAGTCCATTTTAGGATAAAGGGATAAATAAGCACCACGAAACGCAGGACAGTTCGAGATCATCGAACACATTCATCCTGCAGCATATAGACTGAGATTTCCAGATGACCTCAGTGGTGTGTACGACATGTTTCACGTCTCGACCTTGAAGAAATGTTTTAATGACGAATCGCTCGTCATATCAGTTGAAGGAATTCAACTGGACAGACATTTATATTTTATCTAAGAATCTTTGGAGATTATGGCTCGCTAAGTTAAACAAATAAGGTGAAGTCGTACTCCGATTGCTAAGTCTCATTGGAATTCAAGGCGCAAAAAAAAAATCAGGTTTACTTAAGAAATACAAAGATCACAGGAAGTTTAAGTAATCTCCAACTGTTGCAGAGAAAGCCGTACCCGATAACTATCCTTAAATTTCGGGACGAAATTTCTCTAACAAGGGGAGACTGTAACATCAGTGCCGGAAACGTCACCGGAACAGTGATCTTTACAGTACATGAACAGTAAATCAGGTACAACTTTTATGTATTTCAGTGTGAATTCACATTCATACCATATACTATTATCACTTCATGAATCAAACATTGAATTCAGAATCAGTTCAGAGGAATCGAAGTTCGGAACTATGGTTCATCAGTCAGACAATTATCTGACATCACAGAACCATCAGGTGATTATGTGTTAGGATTTTATTATATATAAACGTATGTGAGGCTTACAGAACAAAACAACACGGATGTCGTTACGTGAATGCTAAACCGACAGATTATTCGTATAGGTGACGATCTGTATGAATAAATCTGAAAGTTTAACGTTCTGAATGATATTTAATAATTAGAAAACCATATTGAAAAGTATAGTTATCGCAGTGTTCGTACGGGTGACGATTCGAACGAATACGCGCGACGACCGTACGATTCGATTTTAAACAGTAAATTTATTATTCTTGAAAATTTTAATTAAATAAAAGATATTTAGTTAATTTATTAGGAATCACAACCTAAAATAATTTTATTAACCTTATTTTAAAAAAAAAAACCGAGACGTTTCGTTACGAAAACGAAACGAAACCGACACTTTTACGTGAAACCGACCAACCGAAACGAACCCGAACTCACCTGGGGTATAAATACCCGGAATGAGTCTTTTTCCTCATTCACCCTCTTCCTTTCTCTCTCTAAACTCAAGAACCCGAAACTCTCTCTCTCTCAAATTTCCCACTCTCTCTCTAAGATTTCTACCCCATTTCTTGATTAAATCATGTGTTCTTGGTGTCAAAATGACCACCACACTTTGTAGATCGTAGAAGTACAACCGATCTAAGCGTCGAACCAGTTGAATCGAGGTAAAAACGAGTTCTTTGTCACGGTTTTTAGGGTTTTCAAACCCTCTTGGTCGAACCCCATTAGAACCGGTTTTAGGCCACTCCAACATCTAGGATTTAACCACGAACATGTCTAGGATGTGTAGAAGCAAACTCCCCCACTTTACCTAACCGATTAGTGAGAAATCGTGGCTGCCCTTGTGCCAACTCACGTTCGCCGAATGACCCAAAGCATCAGGTCATCGAATGAGACCCGGACCTTATTCGGCCGAATGGCCTTAGCCAACTCACACCATTCATTCGCCGAATGTCCAGCTGAAACAGCATGAGTCGAATGGCTCCACTCCTTCGCCGAATGTCCTCATTCGATTGGCCTTTGAGCCGGCTGAAGACTCATTCGCTCGGTGGAACTATTCGGCCAAGGTGCCATTCGCCCAATACTCATTCGACATAACCAGTCCCTATTCGGTCGACTACACCCTGAATTGGCCGAAGGATGGCGGACTAGGGACTTGAGCCGGGGTTGACTATCACGTATAGAGATGGATACATAGGCGCGTAGGGGCTGCACGAGTGGGTGTGTATGCATGGGAAACCATGTTAGTGCATGGGATTTAAGAGTTTCATTCATAGGGGCATGTGTGTTCAAGGTATTAATATTAGGGTTTTCTTCAAATACACTCAACATAGGATCCATTAAGACAAGCGTGGGTTGTATAAATGTTATGGGGGATTAAAAATCTATTAAAGTAGCTTAACACACTTGGGAATTTATTACTAGACCAAGTAGATCAAAACTACTATTGAGAATCTCGTGTGTTAAGTTAATCATTAACACCTGAACCCTAGGAAATCAATAAAGACGTGTGATTACCTAGATGGTTTATTTAAATTATCAAAGCTTAGTAGATCAATGAGCTAACAAGAAATCGTTTGGATGATCAAAGTCTAATAATGGGCCAAGGGTGGCCCAATGGGTTTAATATAAGCCCATCATGTGTGATTACACTTTTCTTAAATTAATTATGTCTTTCATAAAAGAAATTAAATTGTAAACTTTATTAAAATAATTAAATGTTTTCTAAATAAAAGTAACTTAAAAATAATTTTTTTAAATAAAGACTTGTAATGTAATTAGAATAAACCCTACTCATCTAGGGTTTATTGATGAAAAATCTTGGGACATGGGAGACTCACGGGTAATAGGTTAGATTAACTAGATAGAATTTAGAAACACATTAGTATCATAGGACACTTAGTTGCACACCGAGACCAAAACCCTAGACGCGTCTATTACAAATACTTATCGTATTCGAATTCTCTTAAAACAACTCAGGTGCTGAAGATACCTAGGCAACAATCAAAGAGCGCGCATATCTTTTGTGGTAATTCATTTCAGAGCAACACAGGTGAGTTCATTGCCCCTTTTCTAAACATTTTTGTTTTTAAACGCGGGGCTGAGAAGCATGCGTAAACTGTTTTTATTTAAACTGTTTATCTAAATGCTTTTATTTATTATATGTTGTTACATATATATGTTTATTGATACTCCTAGATTCCTGTCTAGGAAGTTATTAAACAGATAAAGTTATCAAATAAATTTAAGTACTCTCAGAGTAATACCTTAAATTTAAACTCTAAATCAACCCCTAGTCCATCTAGCTCAAATTCAAGAATCTAAATTCAAAGTGAAATCAAATGAACAAAATCAAGAGATCATTTTCAAAGAAATCATATCTCAGTGTGTGATCTGAGACCAAATAATCATAATCATATCAAACATCATTGGAAATCATGGAAACTCGGAAGATCAAGATCAAGAGACTCAAGGAATCAGAAATCGTAAATGTGTGTGAATCATTGAAATAATGAAATCATTACAATCTAATGAACTCATTAACACTCAAGGCAAGGTGGATGTCAGTTGTATATGGAATCAAGACCACGTGTAACACACATATAAAGTCCCTTCAGGTATAGAAGACTCTTGTAGTCAGGCTATACGGGCAATAACGTGAACTATCAAAGGAATCAATATCAAAGTTAAATTCAAGAGAATCAAAGAGATCAAGAATCAAAGGATATCCTTAAAGTCCCCGCATGAACAGAAGACCTTTGGGTCAAGCTGTACGGGCAAAACATTAAAGTCCCAGCATGTACAGAAGACCTTTGGGTCAGGCTGTATGGGCATCATTAAAATCCCGTCACGCCCAGGTATACTCCTTGTGAGTTATGCCTGGTATGGGTCACGTGTGAGAGGTTACAACTTGGACAATCACCAACAGCTAAGACTAATTGATTGAGTCAAAGAAGGCCCAATTATCATGTCTTAGTTGTATTAAATGTTTTATTTATTTATTTAATTAAATATTTAACATTTTATTTCTATCACTGACTTTTGGGAAATCATATACCTATGATCAACTCAAGAGAATCAAAGGTAAATCAAGTTTTTGGAAATCATAATCTAAATCAGAGGTGTTAGGTAAAAATGCTTAATTGTCGTTAACATCAATGTCCTATGTGGATTAGTATGTGGTGGGACGTCGTCTGGGCGGGGTTGTAGCCTTGACCCAGGGGTATGCCATATATATAAGCATACCGATTTGGATGATACAACTGATGTTAATGAGGTTAGGGTTTTTACCGAAAGAGGTGTTCAAATCATTTTCATTTACAAAACTATATGAACTCACCAACCATGTGTTGACTTGATTTTTGCATGACTTCTCAGGTGACGAACAGGTCAACTAAGGAGTTATTCCTTTTGGACTAGGACTTACGATAGAAGGCTTAGTATTTTGAACCTGCATACTTTTGAAGACATCATTATATAAATTATTTTGTATATCTTGTGTAAATACAAGATAGAAATTTATGATGTTGATGATGGAATTACATTGTTAAATTATAAACAATACTGATGAAATTTAACTTTGTAATTCTATTATATTTAGCATTTCTCACTTATATCATGTGAAATGGAAACAATCTGATCATCACAATTATCACTCACGATATCGCGCCCCGGGAACCTTCCGCCCGACGGGACAACCGATCCTATTCCGCCGGCTCGGGGTGTGACAGCTAAAGACACGAAATCTAACCCTAGACCTATACTTAACCTAAACACCTAGTAATAATCGGAAAACCTAAACTAGACCACTCCTAAGGCAAGTGTACCTGTCGGTGGCAGAATAACTGATGGAAGTCCGGATATCGAACCAATGGACACTAGTATAACAAACTAACCCTAGACTGTGACTTAACTAAGGTAAAAGAGGGGGGTTTTGGTGCTAACTGATAACCTGATCAGACTAAAACTGACTAAGAACACTAAACTAACAACTACACTAAAACAACAAACTAAAACTGATAATGAACCTGGAATCTAACTGCAGTAAGGAAAACTGGTGTATCTGGGCTGGGAATCAAAAGTATGACAGATGCTGATCTGGACTGACTTATGAAGGATGAAGACTAGGATCTTTAAGGAACAGACTAAGGAATACCTAATGGGACCCAGATCAGATACCAGACAACTCCAAATGGAATCCTGAGGCTGTAATGTATGCACTAGTCTATCGGATCACTTTCCGGATTTCCCGATATGCAATTGCACTCTAACGGGTGAATCACCTCCCGGATTTCTCCATCCGTTTGTATCCTAAGACACTAGAGAGCTATAAAGTTGATAACTTTGACATGGATTGACACTAACACTAAGTAGATCTAAGACAACGCCCTCCCGGGTCGTTTAACTCAAAAATCCCAAGTGTGAGAGACCAACCATCTAACCTATCACCTCCCGGATTTCTAGGTTAGGTCACACATGCAAATAACAATACTTAATGAAGTCTAATCCTATGGAATGTGATCAACAACCCATAAACTAACCTAAAACACAAAGTAGTAGGCCTAACATGCATCTATGTGTGGAAAGACCTTCCTAAACACATGTGGATCAAACATTCACCAAATATAATCATTCAACACATGCAAATATCATCAAAGTTTCAAACTTTACAGCTGATTACAAAGCATATATCATCCATAAGCATAAATCATGTCCAAAATCACCAAAGATCAAAACTTTGTCATCCCAAACCTGGATACAACCATAGATCTAGCCACAAATCATACCAACAGTAGCTAAACAAGTCTGAAATATGTCTAAATACATGAAAGATCAAAGCTTTAAACTAAGAACATGTAAAGATAAGGAAAATACTCAAGAACAAGGTCCTTCTTCACTTCAACAAGCCCTAATCAAGCTCTTCCTTCCATGGTTAATCTCCAGCAGCCTCCTAGCTCGATTAGGGTTCCAAAGTCGCAGAAAAAGACCCTTAAAACGGCTGGAATGCGATTAATTTATAGAGGGCTTGAAATTAGGGTTTTAGGCTCAAAATTCATCTAGGGCGTAACGCCTATCGTGCCTACATAAAGTCAGGCGTTACGCGCGGGGTATTTGGAAGATCGGCAGCTGATGGTGCCGCGCGCATCGCCTAGGACCAGGAACCCTCGATAGGCGTACCGCCTAGGTCAAAATTTCTTGTTTTTCTTCGCTTGTTCACCCGCTCTTGATTCCGACGCCCGTTTGCCTTCATTTCCGATCCTCCGGGACACATTCCTGTACTAAAACACTAAAATGTAAAAAGGAACTAAAATCGACTCGAAATACATACAAAACTAACGAAAACAGACTCTAATATGTACGAAAACGGATGTGTTAAACTAACACATCAATTTGTTTTTGTTTCTTTAAATATTTCGCTTTGTAAAATTATATTTAAAAATTCTATATTTTATAATAATTTGTTTTTTTTAAAAAGTGTTTTTTAATATTAAAATATTTTTAATGTATTAAAAAAGTCTTATTTTTAATTTAAAAATATGTGAAAAGCATTTTTAATATTTAATATAGGGTATATTTAATAGGAGAGAGATGAGGGAAAAAAATATCAAGATGCTCTAGAAATGTGCCAAGTGTCCCTAGAAAACCTTTATTTATTAGTTAAGTAAGATAAGATGTATAATACATATTTACTCAATTGATTACGTATATGTAATACATGTTATATCAATTAGATATTAGTAATGATTTCAGTTTGGTTATATAAATACTAACTACGTTAATATCTCGTGTATTACATGGGTTAATACAAAAATAATAAATAGTCATTAATGAAAAGCTATAAGTTGATTTTTTATTATAAAATATGGTTAAAAATTTTGAAGAATTTAAAGTATTAAGTAATAAAATAATAATATTATTTCTTTAAATATATTTTTACAAAGTTTGTTTTTTTAAACATTTCGTTTAGAAATTTTTTTTCAATATTTCTTATTTTATAATAATTTTGTTTTTGAAAAAAATATCTTTTAATATTAATATATTTTTAATGTCTTGAAAAAAATTTAGTTTAAAAGTGTATAAATGTGTATTTAATATTTAATATTATTATTCAATATATGATGCATGGGGAAGGTTCCCGTAAAAAGTCTTTTTTGCCTAAGAAGGCTAAAAAGTATTTTTAAAAACTCGAAAACCGACTCAAACAAACTCCAATTGAATTTATTTTTACATCATTGGAACCAACTTGTAATTCCCTAAAACGTAAACCTTAAATCATAAACAATAAACCCTAATAATTAAACCAAAATTATAAAAATAAACCATAAACCTAAAGATAAAACCTAAAAGCTTAAAAAACATGCCCTAAAATCCAAACTCTAAAACTAGTTGTTAGATCAAAAACCAAAAAGCAAATATTGTAAAGTTCGATAAGACGGTTCCAATGTCATCAAAATGAGTTCAATCGGAGTTCGTTTGGGTTGGTTTTAGAGATTTTTAAAATCCTTTTTAGCCTTCTTAGGCAAAATATACTTTTTATTTGATCCTTACCCTATGATGCATTATGTATGAGAGAGAAACATAAAAATTACTGTAAGAATAATCTAGAATAATGACATGTGTCCTCTTTTATTTTTATTTATTATATAGTATAAATATAAATTTCTAATGTGTTTTTTTTATTATTCTACCTTTTATTACTAATAATAACTCATTCAAATTTTAGTTAATTAAAAATATATCATTTTTTTATTATAGTTATTGATCAACTAGATCAATTGGTTAGAAGTATGTTTTCTCTAAAAGTATTGTTTTCTTTATAACCCTCGTCATATCATCCATAAAATATCAAATATATTTTTCTTTCCGTTCTTTGCAAACCACAACCATCAACAACACATCTAGGCTTAACAACACCATCATCGGTTACACGATCACACCCGTCTCCTGCTCACCCCATCATCATAATCATCTTCTCAATGACACCACCATACACCAAGTATTCAGTAATGAGAACGCCACACACCATTGTCTTCTCTGACAACACCTCTTTAGTTGGCTTTTTTTATGTGTCACAAGAACACCATCACTGACGACTTGTTTTCTTCAAGTCACGATGTTTCTAATAGGTACAAATTCCAACGAATTAGTATTCGTCACGTTTGATCACTCGTTAAAATTAATCGATTCGAACGGCTATGGAGAAAAGTGTATCGATGGTGGTTGCCATAAATATGTGTAGTGGTTCTTGATGAAAATAAAGTAGGCATATTTTTTTTTCTTTCACCTTTGCAATTTACGTGAAATGGCATCATCATCATCATCATCATCATCATCATCATCATCATCATCATCATCATCATCATCATCATCATCATCATCATCATCATCATCATCATCATCATCATCATCATCATCATCATCATCATCATCATCATCATCATCATCATCATCATCATCATCATCATTTGAGTTTAATAATATGATGGTTCATATAGCAAGGCTAAATTTTTTAAGTCTGATCATTAGATTTTCAATAATACTTGGTGAAGGAGGAGGTTGTGTACGTAGTCATGGAGACAGTGGCGGATTCAAGGCTATGGGACGGGGGGGATAGGCCCCCCGTAGGACCTCGCGATCGTATGTTAAAACGTATTGTTTTTAAATAATTTTGCTTAATTTTGAAACAAAAAGGGGCACAAATGTTATTATAAGGAGCACAAATCTTATCAAAAGGGGGCACAAATCTGATTACAAGGGACATAAATATGATTATAAGTGTCACAAACTTGATTACAAAACGGCATAATTGAAAGTGAATAATGAAAAATGCGTTCTTTTCATAGATTTTATACGAAATATAAACTTTTTACCCGGACGGATAGGTTTGTTTTGTGCTTTTAACTAACCCGACCAACTTTTTACTCGGACCGATAGGTTTGTTTTGTGCTTTCAAGTTTCAACTAACCCGGCAACCCACTTTTTATCCAAACTCATTTTTACCCACTCACTTTTTGCCCCCCGTGAAAATTTTTTCTGAATCCGCCACTGCATGGAGACGATGTTTAAGTGTTTAGGGTTCTTGATGGGTGTAATGGTGATTATGAGAATTGATTTATTTATTTATTTTAATAAAAGGGTACTGTTTATGGTATTTTGGAAAGAAAAAAAAACTCATGAAGGCACTCGTGAGCTCGGTAAGGTTTTGCTCGTGTGTGATCACTCCCTCACCTAGTGTGTTACTTACTCCCCAATTAGATTCAAATTCTTGATATATGTGTCATTTTCAATCGAAATGAGGGTTCATGTTTCTTAAATTTTGGAAATTTATGAATAAACTAGAGATGTGAATAATCCACCTTTAATTGTTTACTTGAATTTGAGAGATCTAAGTAGTGACACATGATTAATTATATTTTTCATTATCAAGAGCGAATAGCATAAAATATACTTAAACTATTAATTTTAAATAATGATGCCAAAGTTACAAATACAACAATAAATGTCACTTATTTATATTTATATTTATATCTATATCTATACTATATAATAAATAAAGGTTTTCATATGCCATGTGTTAACTTTCTAGACCACTTAAAAATTGTTTTCTCACCTCTCTCTCATAATAAATATTCTTATGCCATTTTTTTATTAAATTTTGATTTTTTTTCTTTTCTCTCTCATATAAAATAATAATGATTTTGTTTAACTTAGCAAATAATATGATTAAATTACAAATCAATTCTTTCATTTTTTTATAAAATGTCTTTGAAAATTATATATTATGTTATTTGAAACAAATAATTTTAAAATACAAATATTTAACATGCATAAATGTGTAATACTACTATGTTTAATATTATATATATGCGTGTGTGTATTAAGGAACATTTTTTTTACAAATTTTTATTTTTAAAGTTTTATTGTATAAATAAGTTATAACTGTTATTAGTTTTAATATAATCATTTAAATTCCAAAGATGTAAACAAATTATTTTAATTATATAAATTTGTAATGACATAATTATAAAATCATATATTTTTTATTCGCAATCCGTATAATACATGGGTGTATAGCCTAGTAAAAAATATTTAGAAAGCTATGAACAATTTATGTAACTATAACGTAACATGTAAGTTGATATATTAGAAGTAGTTATGCATTATTTAGTTCATTGAATTTTTTTTCATTAAAATTAAGCTCGTAATACATGTGACACTCGACAATTTCAGGTAAATTTCAACTCTTATAACTTAGCATTTCACATTCATACTTGTTGCATTTCATTTAATTATGCTTAATTAGATGAGTTAAACACAAACAACTGCGAAACGATAGTTCGAGGAACTATCGAATTGTACATTGGTTTTGGAAACCAAGTGTGGCAAACACAAACACAAACGCAAAACAATAATTCGGGGAATTATTGGATTGTGCATCACATGTTGATTATGTTTAATCAAGCATGCAAACAGTTCGTAATGAGAAACACAAACTATCAAAGATAATTCGAGGAATTATCAAAACACACACGAGTCTCATGAATGTTGGTGAACAAACAATAATCAAACAATCATATGTGTTACTATGTGATTATGTGCTAAACATGTATTAGACGTTTAAGATAAACGTTAGGAACCATCAAGAAGCTTGGAACAACCATTAAACCAGTACATTATCATCATCAGAAGCTGTCCAATTTGAATCCTAGTCTCTAAGGTAGTTTTCTATGCTTGTTTATGGTTAGATCGAACATGCAAGGGGTGAAAACCCACATGCATGAACATCCACCCACATGCAACTCCATATGACTATTGTTGTGAGACCCCGAAACCGGGCACCTCGTAGAGGTTGGTTTTCATCATAACACATAGCTCTTAAACTAAAAACTTTCATAGATAGCAGCGGAATTTAAAAACATAGTTTGTCAAACATGAAATAATGTCTGAATTAAAACATAATTGATTGCCAACACCACCGGATTCTCCACCTTGATGCCCGGGCTCCCCGTTTCTTCTTACCTTAGCTTTAACCTGACATACATGCTAAAATGTCAGCTTACGCTGGTGAGTTCTAGTTTCATAAAACATCGTAAACGTTTTGTTAAGTTAAAACATATTTAACATAAACATCATTTTGTTCACATAATCCAAAACTTTCACATAAACATCTTAATCATCATCATACAACCACTGCTACCGAGCGTAACAGTGGGCTTATGCCGGCACAAGGCTCCATAACCGTTGATCTGACCCGTCGAAGCGTTCTGCAGATCCATACTTACCCAGTAACAAGTACTGGAGCAACCATACTTACCCCATACGAATATGGGAGCAACATCATACTTACCCCGTAACAAGTACGGGAGCAACCATACTTACCCAGTACAAGTACTGGAGCAACCATACTTACCCCATACGAATATGGGAGCAACATCATACTTACCCTGTAACAAGTACGGGAGCAACCATACTTACCCAGTACAAGTACTGGAGCAACCATACTTACCCTATACGAATATGGAGCAACATCATACTTACCCCGTAACAAGTACGGGAGCAACCATCATTCATCATGACATGATATACTAGCACTATATCATCATTCAGCATAACATCGTAACCTTATCCTAATAAGATAGGATCATTCATAACAGACTATGCTAGTATCATATCATCATAACCTCCTAGCATCATACACATGTCATGCTAGCAACATATATCATTCATCATGGCATCATAAACACATTAAGCTAGCATATAATCATCATAGCATGTTATCATACAGTTCATCATCGTAACTTACTAACATGCATTCGTCATACTTAGCATAATTTCATGCACAAATCATGCAATCACCTAAACATGCATACATAGTCATGGCACATCATCATTCGTTCATCAGCATCATAAGCACATAATATCATAAACATAACAATAAGCATGTATGCCAGCCCAAAACATTAAACATAAAATAGGGCGTCTAGAACTCACCTGATAATGGCTCCTTGTCTTCTCAACCGAACTCCTTAGTTAAGACTTGGGAACCTATATCAGTTACATCGTCTCGTTACATTACATTAAATTCTTAGACTTAGAATTTATTCTAAGTCCTCATAGCCTACTAGTTCCCCCTCATAACTACAAGTCCTCGAACCTGGATAGTATTCGAAACACTTGTAGTTCACGAACCACTCATGTACACGAAATCCCTGTATTCGAAACACTGGGGTACACAAAATACCCCAGGTACACGAACCTAGGTGTACTCAAAATGTGTATTCGAAATCATTGTATTCGAAACTATTGTACTCGAAAAGAGGGGTTTCGAGTACTCCCTTTGTGCATCATTTTCGTGTACACATCTTTTGGTCATACAACATCTCAAAAATTCATCTAAGATCATGGGGAGCTAGTTATAGGCCTCCTATGTGGTTACCAACACGTTGGAACCACCAAGTTTCGATCTTTATGCATAAAGGTGTGAGCTTTATGCATAAGTTCCCTTTTTGTATGTTCATCCTAACTTTTGTATAAAAATCCAACTTTCTATATATGAATCGCTTACTTGAAGGTAGCTGATTCTCCTGGTAGAATCCCGTGTGTTTCCTCCTTCGTTTGGTTGATTAAAAACTCGATCTTGGTGATTTCTCGAACTTTGCTTCGAGTACCCGAGAGCAGATGACCTTCCAGCCAAAGTCTGTCACGTTTCCCAATGCACTCCTATTTATAGGCAGTGTCCTTGTACTCGAATCCTAGTACTTGAAATCGTGGATAAATTTCGCGTACACTGTACCCGAAATCCAATATCGAGTACACGAACTCGAGGCCATAACTTAGTTATTTTTCGTCTGTTTTCCTTCAAGCTTATTACCCGTTACCCATTCGTAAGTTCAGATAATTTGTATTAGAAAATTTGGGATGTTACAATTGTGCACGAATTTGTTGGTGATTTAATGAGATATTGATGTAGATCTACTGATTATAGTACATAGGATTGATTGGATTGAGTTTTGATTGGATGTTATGTTGATTTTGAAATACTTGCCATAAAAGGAAACTTTTATGTTGCATCTTGTAGATTTGTGATGATCTAGACATGATTGGACATGTCTAGATGTTCTCAAATGCATATTGAAGTGTTTAGAAACACATTTGGGTATTTGATTTTGTGAAAAACATGATTTTGTAAAAACTTACTATATATAGAAACTTTTGTAAATCAAAAGAGAGGTTTTGATGATTGAACATGTTTTGGTGATTTGTGATTATTGAAATATGTTTAAAAATGATTTTTAACATATTTGGAAACTTTGATTTTTGAAAACGAGCTTTCGAACAATACTTGCTATTTTAGGAAACTTTATTTGGGGCAAACGCCATAAACGGTGATTTATGCGCAAACGATATGTTTTAAGACTTTAAACGTGTTTTTATAAACATATTAGAAGTATTAATTTTATGATATGGGATTTCATAACTATACTTTTCAAAAATAGAAACTTTTTAAATATAGAAACTTTCCCGAAACGGGAACATTATGATTTTCGAAACATGACTTATGTGAAAGCATCATGATTAGAGTCATAGGATGCATGTTGGTGTCCTACTTGCATTAAGACACATAAAACAAACCAAATGCAACAACATGTCACCAATGATTCGTCTAGTCAACACAGGTCAACACACAAACACTCGGTTTAGCACACCGACACTAGGAGTTGTATGGGATGCAACGCACCACAGAAAACATACTCACGACCTATATGATTATAGGTGCTCACTAGCAGGTTGCTAGCATTCGCAAGTTGCGAACACACATAACCGGAACTGCTTTACCTGGTGAGTTCATGACCCCTTTTTATCTTTTCTACCTTTGAAGTAGAAAACATTGCATGATAAACTGTTTTTGATACAACAACTTATTTTGATTATGCATGGACATGCTTTATCACTATATGTATATGTGTGGCACACATCACAAACTCAAAGTCCTCGCAAACACACCTCAGACCGTTAGTAGCACATAATGCCTAGTGTGACAATCCGACATTCTGGGTTAACTTCGTTAACCGAAAAACTAACGGGAACGGTACGAAATCACACGAGATTGAACAATACCAAATTAGAGGGACTGAAATTGAACAAAATCAGTCCAGAAACAATTAAACTATAACGATTAAACTTGTAAACACATGAAAGGTTCAATTTTGACTCTTGGAAGTCAAAATTCGACCTAAGCAATAACGAAATCATAAATTTGTAATTACACATAGTTATAACCACATTAAATCGTCAATAAATATCATATTGATGATACCTATCATCAATTCGTTCTTTAATTTCATTATTAATGTCGAATTAAACCCATTTAATAACTCATTAAATCAAAACCATTACAAATGCATATCAAACCCGTATTACTCGACCATAATTCATCAAATTGGACTCTCTAATCATCTAGTCGGCATCTTTAGAGGGTTAAGAACACATCAATTTGATCCTAGAAGTCTTGAACAAAAGATTTGGTCCGAGAAGCAACCGAACTCCACCTTTTTGTCGATCTCCTTCAATTGAACATCAAAAGAGGTAACATTTGATTCCTACACAACCTAATCTAGCCGACTAAGCAAAGCCCCATGCTTAGTTCGTGTACAAACATCGAATTTTATGAATCCTAAGTCTAAGGTTCATCATCTATAACGATTTGGGGGTTTTCATACAAACAAATTCAAAAACCCAATTAAATTATATACACAGTTTTGTATTAACATGGTAAACGAAAGTCCAATGTCAATTTGATGTTAGAACAACGAATTTAATGATTTTGGTTTCTAGAGTTCATCATATGAACGAATTTGGGGGTTTTGATTCAAATGAATGCAAAAATGAAATTAAATGGTACCCTCAGTTTCAGAAGATCTCGATTAACATAAACCCTATGTTAATTTTATCAAACAACATCGAATTGGGTGAAATTGAGTTCTAGGGTTCATAACATAAACCGTTTTGGGGGTTTTAATCTAAATGAATGGGATATTCAAATTAAATTATGTAGAAAGGTTCAAAATTTATTGCTAAACGAAAACCCCATGGATTGATAGCTTTACATTAACGAATTTAACATATTTGAGTTAACGATTTGGAACTTAGGTTTGAATTCGATTAAGGTATGAAAACCATATGATTTTGATTGAAAAAGATAAATTAAATACATGTTTGAACTCGTTTGAATCCCTATAAACAAAGCCCCATGGTTTGGGTGTTGATTTCATTCGAATCGGGGTTCAATTGGATCTAGATGGATTCGGTGTTGAAAACAAAGGGGAACCAATCAACTAACGGTTAAAACAATTAATTCTGGAAAGCTATCGCGATATCCTAGCGGGCTGGAGTGGTAGCATGTGTGTGCTTGGAGTTAGAGGTCACGGGTTCGAACCCGGGCTTCACATGTTTTTGAAATTTAAAAACCATTTTGGTTTTTAAACCATAACTTCTTCGTTTTAAGTCTGTTTTAACCCATTCCAGTTGCGTTGGAACCGTAATGGAATCCCGAACAAAATAAAACAATAAAATATTTTGAACAAAAAGTCTAATCGTGTATAATTACGTGTTATGAAATGAAATCGTATATGTTTATACGATTTAATCAAACGAACTTAGATTCGTACACAATTTCGTATGTACGTTTCAAACAACCTAATGTACATGTGTTGACACGTATGTAACCACAAAAACAATATGGATATTACGAATAACACAACGTTATTGATGAAACACAGATTCTTCGTAGAAGCTTATCTACGTGATTTCGCGAACACGTGATCATTCTAATCACATTCACATGTGCGTACACGGCCCCTTTTTATATTTTACTGTTTTGAGGGAGAAAACATGTGCAATCAAACATTTTGGATACATATCACTTGCATGAGTTTACTGTTTACTATAAGTGCGAACATAACACTAAAAGTCCTTACATATCGAACCGTTTAGTTTGCCGTAGTGCAAAGCGTGGTAGTTGAAGATAGATCTATTGGGTTTGACAAACCTCACTTGGTAGATGGGATCTACGCAGGTGTTTAACTAGCCAATTCAAACATTATTATTGTTTGTGTTAGACAATAGTGGAAAGGCAACAAACATTCAAACAGTCAGCTTCGGTGTCGACCGCTTATGTAAATAGTACAATGACTAGCTAGCATGACTAAGCAATGTGTGATTATGTGATTTGCAAACATTATATACAAACAGCTTGTTCAAACAATTGATTGAAACATTTGTGATTATTCATACAAACATGTGTATGCACCAACCTTTGTATTGACTTGATTTACATGTTTTCTCAGGACACTAAGGTACAGGCAAGGACAAGCAGTGACTAGGACGTTGAGTCTCATGCATACAGTTTATTTTGATTGTTGATTTAAAATATTGAACATTGTATTTACGGTTTTGCAACCGTTACTTTATGTTATTGGTTTTCAAACGCTTCCGCAAATGTTAAACTTTGATTTTACAAATTAAAACTGAATTATGTTTAAAAGCATATAGAGGTCTTTCGCTGTGTCTAATGAGTGAGATCCTGGTTTGTCACGCCCTAAACGGTATGATTCCGTTAGTTGGAATTTGAGGGTGTGACACCTAGCGTGGTAATCTTGGATAGTACTATTTGGGCCTAACAAGCCCCACCCACCGCGCCTAGGAGGCCAACCCGACTGGAGGTCGGAATGGGTGCAATATTGACCAATACACTTTGCCATTGTCTTGTGATGGACATGACGGGAGGCACAACAGTCAGCTTCGGTACAAACCCACATATAATATAACTGTATTGACTAGCTATCAATCGATATTTCATTGTATTGATATGTAATCCAGCAACATTTACTTTAAACATTTTGATGTTTACTGCTTATGAAAAATCTGTGCTCTCTCCAACCTTTGTGTTGACCCTTTTTACTCGCATGTTTTCTCAGGTAACTAAGGCACACGCATAAGGACTAGGATGTTAGGATAGAGTCCATGCATCTACTTTAGTATCTTAGGACATTTGGAAAACATTTAAACATTTGTTTGTTATGTAATGTTTAACAACTTAAACCGCTTCCGCAACTATTACTCAGTATGTTTTGAAACTGTTTTAACTTATGCTTCCGCAACCTATGAAATTCAAACTATTTAGACAACTTTCACATTTACTTCCGCAACTCTGATTTTACAAACTGTTTTATCCAAGTTATTGGATGTATGTATGCAACCAGACATGTAGGTCTCGCAACTATATAACCGGAGACTGCGATCCTGACAGTCGTGTCGCGCCCTCGGGAAGGCCGGGGTGCGACATAACCTATTAGTTAATATGGTAAATATCATTCTTCTTCTTACCACTATCATTTTCTTCTCCCACACTAAAAACCAGGTAAAACATGGAAGAAATCATAAACTCATGGCAGCCACCGCCCACCCACATAAATTATGGAAGAAAATTCTCATAGTGGTAAGTTGGAACTTTCTTCAAGGTGATCCTTTCATGTAGCTTTCCTCGTCCAAACCCAAAACTATACCACATCCGAAATTTGTTTTAATGTGTTTCCAATGATTGACCGAAATACATAAGCTTCGGTCGAGTTTCAGTCTTGCTTCGAGTTGGTTGTTAGGTCTTGTTAGTCCTTGTTAGATATTTATATGTAGTTAGATTAACTTGACAAACAATATAAATCATAAAATTTATTTAACAACTTGGATAGAAGATCAATACTTGTGTGAGGTTTATAATTCAATGGACTTATTATGTAGTTCTTATTTAAAATAAATGTAATTTTACATTTAATATTGATAAACAAAATAAGACTTGACAAAAATTTAAGTTATGATATAAAAGACAATTCAATTTATTATAAAATTTATTTATATCTAGAGGAACTTTTATCATTATTAGATTATTTCATTGGAGAGAGACATTGTTTTATGGAAAAATCTGGGCTTAAATGCAAGCAAAGAAAATTTATCTGAGAGTAAAGTAAAATTATTTGGGGATAAATGAAGAGTAAATATTATTACTTTTGAAAAAAATCTAGGGATACTTTTGATTCAATAAAAGTTTGAGTAAATTACGTAAATCGTCCTTTGTATTCACTAGATTTATAGATGACATTCTTTATTAGAAATAGTTACAGAAAATATCATTAAAATGAAAATTTACAATGAATTTTATCCTTGAAATTACATAAATCGTAATTTAATTGCATTACCTAAATCGTGCTTTATATTAGGAAAAATGATAAAATTTATTATAAATTTTTATTTTCAAAAATGATTTCTGTAATTATTTTCAATGAAGACGCCATTCATAAAATGAAATGAGTGAATAAAGGATTATTTATGTAATTATTTTATTTCCTTACTTTGTCGGTTTATCTTTCCGACGACAACGAAACCCTAAGGAGATAGCGACCGCCGATCTATTCCAGACAAACTCAGACACTCAGTCATCATTGGCCATCAATCTTTCATCAAAACCACTTCTCAGCTTCATCAAGACTCCAGGCATGATCCATGTGTCATGACTCGTGAGGCCTTCATTGATCGACTTATACACTTCCGGTAATCAATTCATCGACTATTCTTCTACCATAACTAATCGTTTATATTCGATTATTCTACCATACATAATCGTTTGCAGTTTCATCTAGTTTCATGTTTGGGATTAAGGGTCCATTTGATTAGGTCTGAACCATTAAGTGCTGAATGGTTAAAATGTCTGAACGATTAAGAAGATATGAATCATTAAGTGCTGATCTTTCAAAACCCTAGCCATTCACCTGTCCCCTACTCCCCACCCCCTCCCTTCCCGTCCCCATCGACCTTCGTCAATCAAGGTGCCAGCCGGAGGCTCCCAATCAAGGTGCCCGCCCGGAGGCTCGCCGTCGTCGCCACCCCTGTCATCGGAAATCAAGGCACGCCGCCCCCTTCGTTGCCATCCCTGTCATCGGAAATCAAGGTACACAGACGTCCCCCTCGAAGCCCTAAATGAACCACAACGATCGTATATGTTCGATAAATCGTAGTTTGGAATCAAATGTTGATGGTTTAATGTGTTATAATTTGCTTTGTTGGTTTACATTAGTAGAATAGTAGGACGTTCTGTTAAAAAACGGTGTTGTTTTGTCATATGTTTTTGATCTCAGATGAATTGATTGTGAACTTGTGTGTAGAAAAAATTGCTTTGTTATGGCAAACTTGTGTGTTCTGATAAAACTTAATTATCACAGGTGTTCTGATAAACTTGGTTTTAACTGAGTATATTTTTTAATCTGACATTTTGTATTAGTAATAATGAAAACAAGGCTCTTGATATGCAATTCATTACAAGAAAAGAATATCTTGAAGTAGAACTCATCATGTAGGATGAATGAACTAAATAAAAGTACCCTCAAACAACCTAAAACAAAAACATTTTCAACAGACAACCATTTTTCTTGTATCCTTTAGTTATATCTAAATCATGTTGTTGTGAGTGCCAATATTTTTATTCTTCTATTGAAGTTCAAAGTTGTATCCGTTGGCGTTTGTGCATTTGAATCATAACTGAACAAAAAGAATGAAACAACGTGGGCTGATGTGGGTGGCCAAAATGGATATTAGTCAGAAAACCAGACAAAAATATTGAAAGTAATGGGGAAGAAGAGGCGAAGGAACGAGACGGAGAAACGGAGCATCCATCCCCGGAACAAATATTCTGACAACCCGCCGGACTTTGGCGTTTTAGCTTCTCTATATCCTTCATTTCAATCGTACGTTTTCTACTCCCGTGAAGGCAGGCCCAAGATCGATTGGAAAGACTTCAATGCCACTCGTGAGCTCACTAGAGTTTTGCTTCTGCACGATCACTCCCTCACTTGGTATGTTACCCTCAATTAGATTCAAATTCTTGTAATATATGTCGTTTTCAATCTAAATGATCGTTCATGTTTGTTAAAATTTGGAAATTTATGGGTTTTCTGCTGCTCTTCATTGGGTTTGAATTAACTGTAAAGTATGTTGTATATGTGCCTCCCGTATTGTCTTTTGCAATTGATATGACTGTCACATTAGCTTGTCTTTGTGGGAATTTTATGAATTTGAAAGTTGGGAATTTAGGATTATTGAATAATTGAGGTGAATTAGGCATAGTTTTGGAATATTTTGGTGACTTAGGTCTTTTTTTGTAACTAATAGATGAATTACAAGCATGCTCTTCGATTTGTTTGAAAGTGATGGTAATTCTACGTGAAAAACTTGTAGGTTTGACCCCAGAAGTAGAAACCTTTATTCATCTTTTGTTTGTGTTTTGAAGAACAGTTGCTTCTCTCTATTGCAAACCCAATAGGGAAATAATTAGTTTAAGTCTTCAGTTTGAAGAATGTTCCCAAGTTCATTAGCAGTGATTCTATTTTGTTGTGAAAACTTGTATTTTCTTTTGATGGGTCGCTTGAAGTATTCAATGGGTCTAAAGTCCAAAAGCTTAAGTTACCTAATTTTTTAATTTTCGATATTACATACAATTTTCGCCTTGCCTTAATTTTTTTAACTTATTTTATTACTTAAGGGTAGTTTATTGACTTTTTTTCTACCTGTATAATTATTAAAACAATTTCTTAAATCAAGCCTGCAAATTTGGACTCGGTGAGTATAAATTTGTCATTCTTGCACATTAATATTTCTTAGTTTGTACAATCTGGAAATACAAGTACGCCTTTGATAAAAATATAACAAAATGAAATCGGAAAACCCTATAATTTAAAGAATGTTTTACATGCCCATTACATTGTTGGTGCATGTGAGCTTCTCGGCTTCTCCTTTCCTCATCTTCATAATTGTGGCATTTACATAAACTTGTATTCTTTTCTGTGTTATGTAAATAAGCTTGTGGAGTGTGATCTAACTATGTTATTCATCATAGGTGGATTCCTGATGGACAGTTGTGCCCCACGGTACCCAATAGATCTAATTATATTCATTGGATCGAAGACCTTTTATCATCTGACATTATTCCTGATTATCATAGAGACGACAATACCATAAAAGGATTTGATATTGGCACTGGGGCCAATTGCATTTATCCTCTACTTGGTGCATCCCTTCTCGGTTGGAGCTTTGTTGGAACGGGTACTTACCTTTTCATTTCTTGTAAATACTAAATTTAATTTCTTTTTCTGATATGCTCACTTTGAATTTGAACACATTATGCAAGTTTTATTGGCTACAAATGTTACTTAATAATAACAGATGTGACAGACGTAGCCCTAGAATGGGCTGAGAGAAATGTTAAGAGTAACCCACAAATTTCCAAACTCATTGAGATTCGAAGAGTTGACTTTGAGGAAGAGATGACCAATCAAAACACTAATATTGGTGATGGTTACAATGGACCCCCTATACTTTTAAATGTGGTCAAAACCAATGAAAAGTTTGACTTTTGTATGTGTAATCCTCCTTTTTTTGAAACAATGGATGAAGCGAGCCTTAATCCAAACACATCTTGTGGTGGGACTCCAGCAGAGATGGTTTGCCGTGGTGGTGAGCAAGCTTTTATCTGTCGAATGATTCAAGATAGTGTTCAACTTAAACAATCTTTCAGGTATTACTCACTTAGAATAGCACTTGTAATTTTATTTTGTTGTAAAATATACTTATATTATACTTTTGTTTTGGTTATAGGTGGTACACATCAATGGTTGGAAAGAAATCAAATTTAAAAAACTTGATATCAAAACTTCGTGAAGTGAGAGTTACTGTAGTTAAAACTACTGAATTTGTTCAAGGTCAAACATCTCGATGGGGAATTGCTTGGTCTTTTATTCCTCCAACCAAAAAGATAATATCATCTCATGTGGCCAACGAAAATGTCCTCACTTTCATGCTTGAGGTCAGTACATGTTTTATCAAATTGATAAAGCCTTTATTTTTATGTATGTTTATGGTTTAATATGCACAAGTTGAGTCTAATAAAATAGACCTCTACATGCTTATGCAAGAATTGAAGTCTTAGGTCCTTTTGAATAAATATTTACGACCCAGAAAATAGAAAAAAATGCTGCCAGAAATTATTTTGCACAGAACAAGAAATACATGTCTCTAAGTTGAAATGTTATTCATAGTGACAGACCACCTTTATTTACACTATGAATTCTAGACTTTAAATAAGTAAACTTATCAAAACAAAGCAAGGCAATACCAAGCATTAATTAAGAAATAAAAACTGAAACAAATTCTTCCTGATTTCACTCCTTGTTATAGAAGACAAATATGAAGAACAAGATTAATTCCAATAACGATTATTTCTAACAATCACTCCTTTAATCGTTAAATGTTCACACTTGCCCTTCACAATAATGTTGGATTCTCATCATCACAAAATTGAGCAAGATGAGCTACTTCCTCATTCTTTTTATCCTTCCACTTGATGCACTCGTATGCAAAGTGACCAAATTTACCACATTCATAACACCTAAACTCACTTTTGTGTTTACTTCCTTGACCTCTTCCTCTACCAAAACCTCTTCCTTGACCCCTTCCACGACTTTGATTGTTATCACCTCGTCTCTTTCCATAGTTCCAATTTTCTTGATCACTTGAACTTGCTAGTAGAAGTTTGTTTTGATCATTCCCATATGGTTCATCATGAATTGTGATTCGTGCCTCAAAAGCCTTTATTCTACCCACCGTTTCTTCAAATGGTATATTGTCAACATCAAAATATTGCTCAATAGAAGCTATGATTGGTAGAAACTTCTTTGACACCGAGTTCAATAGCTTTCTCACAATTACCTTATTTTTAAGGTGTGAACCAAGACTTCTAAACTTGGCCCTTGCACTACTCAACTTGCCGACAAACTCATCAACAATTTCATTCTGCTTCATCCTTAAAGCCTCTAGTTCACTCCTTAATGTATGTAAACGAGCCTTTTGCACCAAATCTGCTCCTAGATATCAAACCTTGATAGAATCCCTTACCTCTTTTGCACTTGAATATTGAGCAATCTGCATCAAAATATCTTCTAGCAAAGTCTGAAATATTATAGCCTTTGTTGTTGCAACTTTCTTTTCATCTATTCCTGCTACTACCGTGCTTGGTACCTCCCAAAGACCATACGCCCATAAAATCAGTTCCATCAGAATTGCCCATGTGGTGTAATTTGAAGTAGTCAACTTCAGGCACTAAAGTGACATGCTTCCTTGCTCACGGATTGAAACCATTGCATTATTTTCTGCCATATTTTTGTTATTCTTGCTAGAGGTGTTCATTTGTTCGGTTTATTTGGTTCGGTTTAATCGGTTTTCAAATTTTTTTTCCCCTGACCGTTAACCGAACCGAATTCGGGAATGGTTATCCAAACTGAATTTAATGTGGTTCGGTTTTGGTTATAACCGAACAAACCGATTAAAAACCAAATAAACCGGTTAAAACCCGAATAAACCAAATTTAACCGAATTCAACATAAAAAACCAAATTCAACATTATATTATTAATGATAATAATAAATTTAATTATGAATTCGGTTTAATCGGTTAACCGAATAAACCGAATTAAAAAAAATCTTAAACCGTTAACCGAGCCGAAAACCGAATTCAGAATTCGGTTCGTTTTTTTGGTTTTTCTGAACACCGTTAATTCTTGCTGTTCGGTTATCGGTTTTAAACGGTTTTTGGTTTTTCTGGACACCCCTAATTCTTGCTGTTCTTGCTTCAAACTTGCTGTTTACCGGCTATTTGTTGCTGTTCTTGCAATTTTCTTGCTGTTCTTCCTCGCTTCTTAGTGCTTTCTTGCTAAAACTTGCTGAGACCTGCTAAAACTTGCGTAGAGTTGTTATCTTGCTCTTGCTAAACTTTCTTGCTTTTTGCTATCTTGCGATCTTGCAGTATACGTGCTGATCTTGCTGATTTCTGTTCCTTGCTGCTGCTAATCAGGAACACTTGGTTTTTGATTTTCTTTCTTCTTGCCAGATCCGATCAACCTGCTGATGTTGATTGGATTCTTGCTGCTTTCTTATCTTTTCTTTCTTTCTTTCTCGGCCTGGTCACATGAAGCTGTGACCAACTTCTGCTCTTGTTGGTGGTCTGCTGCTCATGCCTCATGGACACACACCTGCTGCCTCTTGCTTCTTCGATTGTTTCTCCTTGCTGCTGTTGCTTTCTTGCTGCGTCTTTCTGCTGCTACTCCATCCCTGATATCAAGAGCCCCTTCAGCTCTGATACCAATTGAAGTCCCAGCCTCCCAGGTCCTTTTGAATAAATATTTATGAACCAGAAAATAGAAAAAATTGCTGCCAGAAATTATTTTTCACAGAACCAGAAATACATGACTCTAAAGTGAACGGTTATTCATAGTGACAGACCACCTTTATTTATACCATGAATTCTAGACTATAAATAAGTAATCTTATCAAAACAAAGCAAGGCAATATCAAGCATTAATTAAGAAATAAAAACTGAAACAAAATCTTCCTGATTTCACTCCTTGTTATAGAAGACAGAAATGAAGGACGAGATTAATTCCAATAACAATAATTTCCAACAAGAATTTGCAGTGAAGATGTGTAATAATTAGCAATAATACGTTTATTGACTAATAGTTTGGTCATAAGGATGCATATGAAGCTATTTGTAACGTTAAAATTGCACTAATTTAACGTTATTTCACTTAATTTTTGTGAAAAATAACGTTCAAAGCGTTGAGCTGGTCGGTTAATCAGGCATCATGAGTCAGGGGTCTTATTGGAAGCAGCCTCTTTATTCCTGTGGTGTAGAGGTAAGATTGTCTACATCTTACTCTTTTCAGACCCTATCTTAGCTTTGTTAATGGTAGGATATACTTGGTATGATGATGATGAAGCGATTTGTAAATAACTAGATAAAGGCTGAGCCTTTTCGATAATTATGTTCTTATCACCAATACTATACATTAACCGATTCTCGTCAAATATAATGCAACATTTAAATCTTATAGAAAATATCAGGATTTAGAATTTGTCAGAATTCATATGGTGTCCTGTCTGTTATAAATCAATTTATAAATTCAAACTGGCTTGAACTTATATATTCTGAATTAAATAACAATTCCCTTTTATACTTCAGGGAATTCAACGCCAGTTCAGTGCATTTCATGTTCTCCAATCAGTTGAATCTTTCTTTAAAGAGAGTGGTGCGTCATGTAAATTAAATGCTGCCTTATTTTATAGTGATGTAATCTCAAATGATTTGCATTTCCGCGTAACGGTAAATATCCTTTTACTTTATAATATTCTTCTGTTTGATTGTTTGCTGTTAGAACACAATTGTTTTTAAGTTATTTGTTGCCTTATTTATAGGTTTTTGAGCAGATTCCGGGCACTCTATTAGTTAGAGGATCTTTGAAACCTGGAGAAAGCGTTGCGCCAGGTTTTTTTTCCTTATTTGTATTATTTTAAGTTTATATCCTTCAATTATGAAGAACACCACCCTAAATCATCAAGTGAAAATGCAGGATCTTTTAGTTGGATTATAAGTAATGTGATCCCTATATAAAACAAAAATCATTATCAATATATACATATAACAATAATTATATACATACACAAATAAAACAAATAAATCTTTATACGAATAAATAAAAATAATAGTAGACACGTGTCACTCTCTATTAGCTCTTCACACGTGTCTCCTATTAAAGAATTATATTAAATAATAATAATAATAGCAGCAGCAGTTTATCCCCTCTTCAATTAAAAGAGTAAACTTCTCTTTTGCTCCCTGTGGTTTGACAAAAGTAACCATTTTCATCCAAATTTTGAAATTTTGCAATTTTCCTCCATTAGTTTCAGAAAATTAACCATTTTCATCCAAAGTCCATTTAAACTTTGGATGAAAATGGTTACTTTTATCAAACCACAGGGACTAAAATGGTTAATTTTCTGAAACTAATGGAGGAAAATTGCAAAATTTCAAAATTTGGATGAAAATGGTTACTTTTGTCAAACCACAGGGAGCAAAAGAGAAGTTTACTCCAATTAAAATAATAATTATGTTTAAAATTATATTTTAGAAATTAAATAATAATTTATTATTTTATTTATATTATATGAATATTTCTATTATATAATATTTCCTCTTTTTTTCCACATAATAATTGTTTAATTTGTCATTAATTCAATTGTGTGTAATACATGAATTTCTAACATAATAAATGAGTTGACATAGACGTAAATAAACGAGTCAAACTCGAGCTTTAGATATAGAGCTCGTAATGAGCTTGTAATACATTTGAGATTTTTAATGAGATCAAATTAGAAATATATATTATTAAAGTTTGGAAAAAAAAATTGTACATCTTCTCTCTTTTGCTTGCAGGGTTACTGTCGTCCATTTTCCTGCAGTTGGAAGATACTTTGAGAAAAAATTTTTGCCCACAAAAAGTTCAAGTGTAACTTAAGAAATTAGCTTTTTTATTTTTTTATTTTGTCATCATTCTGTATAAAACACTGCTATTAACTGTTCTCCATATTCGTGAATCCCGTACACCTTTTTTTTTTTTTTAATTTTTTCCTAATTATTATTTGATATGGTTAAATGGGAAAACCGGTTTGGGCAATAACTGATTCAAATATTGACCGGTGTGGGCATGCGTAAAAATCTACCTGCTTGTTAAAATGGTTAGGTTATAACCGGGGCGGTTAACAGAAATAACCTGTTTTAGAAACCGTGCTTTTGTGAAACTTTTACCATGTTTATCAAACATAACTACTATATACTAATTATTATATTAAAAATAGATGTAATCATTAGGAAAACAAATTTACAAATCAAGTAACAAAGTTTTATAATTGTTAAATTTAAGTCAACTGAAAAAAAAAACTAAATACTAACAAATATTTATAAATGTTTCATTCGATTTGATTAATTTTTAAAAAATTAAATATTTATAAATTTTTTTTGCATATGATTAGAACATGTAATGAAAGTTGAGTGATTATAAAAAGACAAAAAATTTGGATAACTTTACTAAAACACTTTGAGAAACTTGATTTTGAAAAACTTATAAATTTCTTTCATTTATTTTAGAAATAGCAAAACATAAATTTTATAAACAAAACATAGAAATTTAGGAATGCATTTTATTAATCGTAAGGATCTTCGGTGGCTGTTAAAATCAATTTATCTAAAAAATAAATAATAATTACACTACAACAATATAGATTTTGCATATTTTTTGAATTATTTTCTTCGTTTTTAATTTTAAAAATGTATTAAATCCATACAATTATTAATCATATGAAGCTTCTTTTCGTAGTATTATCGAGAACATAATCGTGTGAAATAATTTTATAATTATTATATTTTTCTTTATGAAAAGGCAATAGTTTTCAAGATTCAAGAATGGTGTTCTCTTCACTTGAACAAACGTACCTTCCACTTGCTTTCAATAAAGAAAACAAGTTTCTTCCAAGAAATTATACACCGAGTTGACTCACCACCATCTTATATACACACAACACACATTTGAACATATTTAGGTTGTCATTCATCAACAAAAACCAACCATTTTCATATGCAAAAACATATATTTGGTTTCTTTGTCCATGTCCTAACATTTTCGTTCGCTTAGTAGTTAGTTTCTCGTATTATCTTGTCGGTCCGACTCTCAATCTCTTGATCTTGATGTTCATATAGCCGGAAACAAGGAATTTGGTGTCGTTTTCTACAACTTAAAACTTTCTTGTTTTTGCATAACATCGCGAGTTTGATTCTTGAAATGAAGAAGCAAAACACGATCTTGATGTTATGCGTAATGATCATAGTGATGCCATTGGCGCAAAGCATCACCGAAGGACCAGAAGAAGTGGAAGGATGGTTCAAAGAACTCCCACTAAAGAAAGAAAAGGTTACAAAGTTACATTTTTATTTTCATGATACAACCACTGGACCAAGTCAAACTGCTTTCCAAATTGCCGAATCCAATATCAGCTCGACAACGGTCACCCAATTCGGTCGAACCTTTATGTTTGACAACACGTTAACCGTTGAACCCGATTCAAGGTCCATGAGGATTGGTAAAGGTCAAGGGTTCTTTGGTGCTGCATCCTTTGATGAGCCTAGATTTCTTATGAACCTTAACTTTGTGTTTACACAAGGGAAGTATAATGGTAGCACCCTACAGTTTCTTGGAACGAATCCTATCCTTCGTCGAATTCGTGAGATGTCTATTGTTGGTGGGACAGGGGTGTTTCGACTAGCTCGTGGCATCGCGACAGCCCAGACGTACTTTCTCAACGATACATCGTCAATAGTTGAATATAATCTTATGGTGATTCATTATTAAGCTCGATTGATCGTTATTGTTATTGTTTTTGCTTTTTTGTTTGATTATATATATGTTTATATTTTTAAGTTCTAACACAAATAAAGTAATTTTATACCATGTAGTCTTCTTTTAAATGATATGTACAAAGTTTATATATTTAGACTGGTTATCGAACTAGTTGTTTTACCAGTCCACAAATCGAACTGGTTTGAAAACTAAAAGACATCACAATTAAATTTATTTTTTAAATGTATAACTATTTTAAAATAAAATATGAAACAACTTTATCTTTTGATTTACTCGACTTTAATGAAGGTGGTTATAGAGATGTCAACTACTCAACCATGCTGGTGGTGTACTCTTCTTAAAACCCTAAAAAAAAGATAATTTAATTTTTATAAAAAACTCTTTAGATGATACTAAGTCATAACTAGAAAGTGTAAATATTGCCATGTAGTGGTTCATTATTGAGCAATATTATATGTAGTTGGGTTTGTGGTAGACAATATAAAATGGCCATAAACCTAGTGGATCGGTAAGAGTTAAAATACAAAATTATTAGAACTAGGTTTTTTCCCACCGCGTACTGCGGCGGGTTATCGCAGTACACTTCCAATAAGAGGTATTACATATCATTTGCAGAAACAAGGGCTTCTAGCCTAATGGTTACCCCTTTGGCTTCCCTGTGAGAGGTCACGGGTTCAAATCCCTCCCAAGGCGAAATAGGGGTCCTTGGGAGGTCAGGGGGTTTTCCGGTGCGGTTTCCTCCTGGGGTGGTGGTGGGGTCTCAACGGAGGTCATGGTAACTAGACCTTGGTGACGTGGCCTGGAAATCAGTGGTTCACACGTTGAGATCAAATGCCGTTCAAAAAAAAACATAGCAAAATAAAATTTCTTATCACGAACTCTATATAAATTTCTCATAAAGACATAAAATCATACAATATCCATATATATATGTTATGAAAATAAAAGAAAAATTACTCATAAAATCCTTCTCACCGGCAACCAATTGGTTGAATTAAAAAAAAAAAAACCTTAAATCTCTAAGCAAACATCCATGTTTTAGTTTGATAGGCTAAACCGGGTTAGTTTGATCGGCTAAACCGGATGGTTTTAGTGGTTTTATGGTTTGACGGTTCAGTTTTAACTGTTTTTAACAATATTTTTTTTAGTTATTTTTTTTTTTAAAAAAAACACATGTAACTTGTATTATCTTAAAAAGATAACAAGAATTGTTCATTAGCATAGGCATAAACCAAACATGGCTATTTTGGGGATCTGAAACCAAACCTAAAAGTGATCAATGGTGAAATAAATTTGGTTGCAACCGGTCTAGTATAGTTATGTCCGTTGAATCCTATTTGAAAGGAAAATTTTAATTATACAATACATTGAATAGGTTTTAATCTGTTTGCAGTATCTGTTTCTATTGTGAACATGTTTGATGTAGTAAGTTTTGATTTGTGTTTAACTGAAATCTATTCACTTTGGCCACAATCCCATGAATGCATCTCTCACCATAAAATTAATTTTTGAGTTAATTACACATATGATACAATAAGGTATGTTGATTTTATAGTGACAGTTTCTAACTTAGATTAATTACAAACGGTAATCCAAACAGTTTGTAAAAATATAACAATGGTGTGATAATCAGTGATATCTAATAGAAAATAAATAATTGAAGGAATAGGGTAAAACACAGATCAAGAGGAATTCTTTTAATAATTTGATGATTGATTACATGAACGGACTGAACTTAAATAGGTAAAGAAAAATAACAAATAAAGCTAATTTCTAGCTACTGACCAACGTTCAAAAGACTAAATCAACAAAACAAAAAAAAAATCAGAAAAACTAGGTCCAACATGTAAACAACCGAACTTTTCTTGAATCTTCTCTTGACCGTTAGCCACATGTATTGTTGAGTTGTGAAGTACTTCCTTCATGCCCCCTTGCTTCAAACTCCTCAATCCCCAATAATCTTCTAAAATGAGCTAATTTTTCTTGAGCTAAAGCCTTGGTAAGAACATCAGCTATTTGCATATGAGTACCACAGAATTCAAGTGAGATTTCTCCTTTAGCCACCATATCTCTAACATAATGATGCTTTATTTCAATATGCTTAGATCGACTATGCATAATTGGATTCTTTGAGAGGTTGATTACAGAATGATTATCACAGTAAATAATAGTAGGACTAGCATGTTTCAAATTCAGATCACATAAAATTCTTCTGAGCCACACTGCTTGACTTGTGGCAGCTGATGAAGCCACATACTCAGCTTTTGTGCTTGATAACGCTACTGTACTTTGTTTCTTGGAACTCCAAGTCACCGCACCACTTCCAAGCGAAAACATACTAGCTGAGATACTCTTTCTATCATCAATAGAGCTTGCCCAGTCACTATCAGTATATCCAATTAATTTAATAGGAATACCTTGCTCATACCATATACCATGACCTGCAGTTCCTGCTATGTATTTCACAATCCGTTTGGCAGCACCTAAATGCAAGATTGATGGTTGTTGCATGAACCGAGAAATCACACCAACTGAGAAGGCTATATCAGGCCTTGTATGTGTCAAATAAATCAGCCCACAAACTAGGCTTCTAAACATTAATTCATCCAATCTAGCAGCTTTATCATCACAGAATAATTTTTCATTTGTATTCATTTGAGTAGCTTCCACTTTGCATCCAGCCATACCAAACTTGATGATCAAGGACTTCGCATACTTTTCTTGAGATAAGAACACTCCTGTTGATGTTTGCTTGACTTCTAACCCCAAGAAAGGTTTGAGAAGTCCCATGTCATACATTTCAAACTCCTGCTCCATTCCTTCCTTAAATTCTTTGATCGACAATTCTGAAGAGCTTGTATAGATAATATCGTCAACATATAAGCACACAAGAAGAAAATCGTTACTCACCTTCTTGATATATAATGTTGGTTCGTTGTTGCTTCTAACAAATCCATGTAATGTAAAGTACCCATCAATCCGAGAATACCAAGCTCTAGGAGCTTGCTTTAACCCGTACAAAGTTTTTTCAGACGATACACCTTGTCTTCTTTACCAGGTAGCACAAAACTTCAGCCTGTGTCACATAGATTTCTTCAGAAAGATTCCCATTTAAAAAAGCTGTTTTTACATCCAATTGATGTAATTTCCAGCCTAACTGAGCAGCAACCACAATGATGACCCTTATCATTTTAAAACGTGCAACAGGAGCAAAAGTCTCTTGGTAGTCTATCCCATACTTTTGTGAGTAACCCTTTACAACAAGCCTGGCTTTATGTTTTAATATTTTCCCATCAGCACCCAATTTGGTTTTGAACAATCATTTTAATCCAACGGTATTTTTTCCATCTGGTAGAGAAACTAACTCCCAAGTTTGATGTTTCTCAATGGCCTGCAATTCGCTGGCCATAGCTTGTTGCCATTCGATTTTATCAACAGCTTCTTTATAGGTTAGAGGATCCAAAATGCTAAGTGCAAAATATTGTTCTTCTTCTTCTGAAAGACCCTCACCACTTTCATAATCTTGCAGCCAAGTTGGTGTTTTTGCTTGTCTTTTGGAATGGCCAGGAATGTCTTGTAAAGTTGTGGTAGGTGGAGTTAAGTGAATGGTATGATGATGAGATGTACTAGAGGGAGTGGAATTAGTAGGTAGGCTACTGTTAGATGATTCATTTGAGGTGGAGGATTGACAAGAAGGATTAGGTGAGGTACAATCAGTGGGCCCTTGTAAAGGTAAGGTGTTATTGTTTGGTGGGTTTTCACATGATTTGTCAGAATCACTATTGTGATGAACATCATCTAAATAGCTGGGAAATGGATTGTCACAATCACCAGAAAAATCTAAATCATCCCATTTCCATTTATTATTTTCAAGAAAGACCACGTTTCTTTTAGCTGAAAATTTTTTTGTGATGGGATTGAACAACCTGTATCCTTTACTTTC
This sequence comes from Mikania micrantha, assembly GCA_009363875.1. Taxonomy (NCBI): domain Eukaryota; kingdom Viridiplantae; phylum Streptophyta; class Magnoliopsida; order Asterales; family Asteraceae; genus Mikania; species Mikania micrantha. Next base: position 32,016,594 of record CM018689.1, on the reverse strand, counting down.
TTGTGAATACCCAATATAGATACACTTTTCAGCTCTATCATCTAATGTCCTTATTTGATGAACAGATACATGCCCATATGCAATGCAACCAAAAATTTTTAGATGATGAACAATGGGTTTATGTCCATACCAAGCCTCATAGGGGTTTTATCAAGAACAGATGTGGTAGTGGCTCTATTGAGTAAATAAACTGCAGTAGCAGCACTTTCAGCCCAAAAACATAGAGGCACACCTCTTTCTTTTAGCATACTTCTAGTCATACCCATTAAGGTTCTATTTTTGCGTTCGACCACACCATTGTGTTGTGATGTGTAAGAGATGGTAAGTTCTCTTTTATTTTCATTTTTCTCACAGAAAATATTAAATTCATTAGAGAAAAACTCACCACCACGGTCTGTTCTTAGAACTTTGATTTGGTGGTCACTCTCATTTTCAATCATGATTTTAAAAACTTTAAATTTTTCGAAGGCTTGGGCTTTGGTTTTTAGAAAATAAATCCAACTCATTCTTGTATAATCATCAATGAGTAGAAAGTAATAAATGCTTCCACCCATGATTTCTACTTGCATTGGGCCACACAAATCAGCATGAATCAATTCTAGAGGCTTAGTTTCTCTCCAGGAGTGAGAGGAGTATGGCAATTGGGTTGATTTCCCAAGTATGCAACTTTCACAAGAGTTGTGAAGGGTGATACGTGGAAGACCATATACCAAGTGTTTATTAGAAACAATTTTTAAACCTTGATTATGAAGATGACCGTACCTTAGGTGCCATTTTTGAGAATCAGATTGGGTATTCGGTTGGACAGAGGATTGTTGATTAACCACATTTGAAGCATCCATGACAAACATATTATTCTTGGCCACTTTGACAGTCATCAGTTCTGCTCCAGTTTGTTTGTTTGTTATCACACACATGCCATCATTAAAGAGAAGAGCATAGCCTTTAGCCATCAACTGCCCGACACTCAAGAGGTTAAACTCAAGAGTTGGCACGTAGTACACGTCTTCCAGAAGTCTGCAACTTCCATTGGAGTGAGCCACACGAACCGTGCCTTTTCCAAGTACCTGGAGTTTCTCTTTGTTGCCTAGTTTTACTTCCAACCGACAAGTTTCATCCAAATTGGTGAAACTGTTTTTAATTCCTATCATATGATGAGAGCAGCCAGAGTCCAAAAACCATAACCTGTTAGTGTATGATTCATTGGAGTCAGTTAACAACATAAAAAGTTGTTCTGATTCATTAGTCGGTTCTTGCTCGGGGATTTCATCTGCAACAACTTGAGCTTGATTGTTTTCATCATTGTACCAACAATCACGTTTGCGAAGACCGAATTTATTGCACACATTGCACTGAGGGACTTTATTACAATCAAAGGATCTGCCACGTCCTCGTCCTCTTGAAGAACTGCGACCCCGACCTCTAGGTGAGTTGGATTGGAAACCTCGATTGAAGGTTTGGACCTGTAGTGCTTTTTCTTCAGCCTTCTCACTTGCTTCTTTAGCCCGACTATGTAATCTGGCCTCTTGAGACTGCAATGAACCCATTAATTTTATTGGAGATAGTGTGGAACAATATAATCAAATCGTTGCGTAAGACTCCTAAGAATCTTTTCCAGAATGGTTTGATCAGAAATCTTCTGTCCATAGGATCTTTCTTGACTGACTATTCCCATGACTCTTGAGAAATAATCACTAATAGATTCACTTTCAGACATGGAGAGATTTTCAAAGTCTCTTTGCAAGCCTTGCAACTTTACTGCCTTTACTTAATCATCTCCCTGGAATTCTAGTTTTAATGTTTCCCATGTTTCTTTAGCTGATGTTGTTGCAGTAATTCTTGAGAAAAGTTGATCATGAACTGCTTGCTGGATAATAGCCATGGCATGTGCATCCCTTTTTGTAGCAGCTTTGAGTTTGCTCAGATCTGTTTCTGCAGGATTCACTCCCGTCTCCACCAAGTCCCATAGATCTCTTGATCTCAAAATGGTTTTCATTCGTATACTCCAGAAATCATACCCGTCCCCTTTGAAGATAGGGATTGGAGTAGGTTGTGTTTGTAGTGCACTCGTTGGTTCAGCCATAGGAGATGAAATTAGGGTTGAGTATTAATGATACCAGTGCTCTGATACCATTGATAATCAGTGATATCTAATAGAAAATAAATAATTGAAGGAATAGGGTAAAACACAGATCAAGAGGAATTCTTTTAATAATTTGATGATTGATTACATGAAAGGACTGAACTTAAATAGGTAAAGAAAAATAACAAATAAAGCTAATTTCTAGCTACTGACCAAAGTTCAAAAGACTAAATCAACAAAACAAAAAAAATCAGAAAAACTAGGTCCAACATGTAAACAACCGAACTTGTCACACCCCCAAATTCCCACTCGTGGCGTCAGTCCACGTGGGTGTGACGTGGCCAGAATCACAACTTATGGTCATATAGAACAACTCTATATGAGTTTCACAATCACATACAATCATAAACAAAACCAGTTTTCATAAGTAAGCAGCGGAAATGTTTAACATTAAAAGCAAATAAGTTGCAGCGGAAAAATAATTTGTTTAACAGACACTACATTGTTGAAATTGTTTTAAAATCAACAAATGCACACACAATCCTAGGTCTTGAGTCTATATGCCAGTCAAACTCCTTAACACATCCTTGTGCGCATCCTAGCGTGTGCTCCATCAGTTACCTGAGAATACATGCGAAAAGTGTCAACTAAAAAGTTGGTGAGTTCACAGGTTTAGACAGACAGAAATAATAAACAGACATATACTGGGTATGTTAAGTTTAGTTGTTGGATACTACGATCCGTGGAGTGTGTCAGCTCATCTTACCGAAACTAGACTGTTTCCGTTTGCCTCCGCAGGTCATCGCTGAACCCGCATTCCCATCGAAATTACACTCGTTATGACCTCCAGTCAACATTGGTGCCGAGTGGGGTTAGTCAGACCCAGTAGTACTACGTAATTACGACTCGTTTGATACACAACTAACGGTAAGGATAAGTGAGGACTTTAAGCGATATAAATTACATTCAAAAATGGTTTTCACAAAATACCAGTCATACATCTAAAACAGTTGCATAGTATTCTCACCCCAATAATTTAGCAAATCAGTTAAAGAGTAAAAGTGGGGCCGTAAACTCACCTGAGTTTGAGTAATGCGTTTGCTCAATTAGTGTAGCTCGCCGGCTAGTAGTCACCTATATCACATAGGTACTATGAGTTCGTGTTTGCGTACATGTGGGCCTCACAGGACCGTGTTCGTGTTTAACAACACCAAGTTGTTAAGTGGGTCATGTTGACCGTGTTGACCGTGTTTGACCTAACGACCCGTTGGTGACGGTTTGGATCAAGTGATCGTGTAACGTGCGGTTTAGTGCCGTGTGAAGTGTGCGGATACCAATAATCACTTCCGTGAGGAAACTTACTATTTATAGTAAGTTCCTATTTTAGGAAAGTCTCTACATTTGGCATGACATGCGTAAAATCATATTCCGGTTATTCTAACATGCATATTTATCCTAAATGAGCATGTTATCACATAGCACATAGTTACACATAGCCGGTTTAGCACACTTAGTGCGTAAAAGTTTCCATAATTAGAAAGTTTGCACGTATAAGCATATTTCATCAATTTTAACAACCAATATCATCTAGCAACATTATCTTAGTCCTAAACAGTCACCTAATCATACCCGTTATGACTAGCATGCTCCTATTCACAATTTGGTAAAATAAAGTTACTATTTTTAGTAACTTATGAGATGTACACAAAATCCATTCTTTCAACATCAACGATCATTCAATATCATCATATTATCACTAAATAATCATGTTAGACTCAATACATTATCAAACCCATCATCCATTTGCAAACTCGTGATAAAAAGTTACTATATTTAGTAACTTTTATAAAAATCATGCTTTTACTAATTCTAACAATCCAAATGTTCCAAGAATCATCATGTTAGCTTCCTAAACTTCATTCTAAGCATAAATCATGGATTCAAACACATGCATGTGATTATTTTATCAAAAACCATGATTTCATAATTTTAAAGTTACCATTTTTAGTAATAATCCCCAAATGACCATTTCTTGACAAAATCATTCATTCTAAGTATTCAAGTTATCAAAATAACATTCAAATAGCAACTCCTCATATGTGCATATTACTAGCATCACCCATAACACCATTTTGGGACTTAAAAGTTACTATTATTAGAAAGGTTCACCAAAATCACATTTTGTTGTCATCAAGCAAGACTTAATCATGCTACATACATCCAATAAATAGTCATCTATAAATACCCAAAATTATCCCACATGCCATGGATCATACATGCAAGTGGGTTTTTCATTAGTTCATGACCATATCTTACATTTCTATATACACAACTTCATAGATCGTCATAAATCATCATCTATACTTCATAGATCATCAAATACGGTAGAAATAATAACAAACCCAGATTTAAACACAAGAAATTTCGTGCATGTGGTGGATGAGTGTTTGCATGTGCAATCTAGTGCTTGCATGTGAGTGTAAGTGCAAGATTAGTGCATATTGGGTGCTAAAACTACCTCAAAGGCCTTTGAATCTGTAGAATAGAGTTTGAGCAGGTCTGGAGCAGTTCTAGAAGGGGCTGGGGTCGAGATTACAGCAGCTACAAGGTGGGTATGGAGGTGGTTGGTGTTTCCTAGCTTCTCTTCTAACTCTCCAAGCCTTGAATGGAGCTTCTTCAAGGTTCCAAGTATGTAACAATGGCTTCCTAGAGCTCAAATGGTGATTTGCAGATGGAAATGTCGAGTAGGGAGGGTCTGGAGCTCGAGAAATGAGTTTTAGGCCGGTTATAATGATTAGGAAAAGATAGGTTGAGTGTAAATATGGTTTTTAGTCTCTGCGTATTCCAGGCGCATCGCCCGACGAGGGCTCTGGCATCAAGGCGTACCGCACGGGTCCACCGGTTAGTGTAACAACCGGTTTTTAATAATGAATGTACTGTGAATAATCATTAATTGAACGATTGTAATTATTATAAGTTGATAGTATGTGAAAAATGGCGTTAGTAGATCGCAAAGAAACATCCATCACCTAATGCTTATTCAAATAGATGACCAACCGATTTCATGTCTAGAATCATAACTCGGAAATGAAGAAAACGAGTGTAAGCAGAATCGCGAAACGAGGCTCCGATTTCAAGATACACTGAATCGAATATAGCAACAGATAAGAGGTCAAATATTTTGAACTCTTTAGGTCTTGAGATTATAACCATTGGAAAGAGCTCGAAAAATCGTGAACGTAGGCGAAAACCGTGCACAAAACGGAGTTCGTATGCTCCCGGAATCGCGAAACGGATAAAAACCAAAATTTAGAGAAATGTGACGTGGGGCGGTACGTGGGGGTGATGCGCCCGGAGGCTCCAGAGGCGGTGGAATGGATTTGAAGATCAGATTTCATCCAGAAGTTGATTTTTTCTTCTATCTCGATCATCCTTCACTTCCAGACGCAAATAAACACATTTTTAGCACCCAAACTCTATTTCAAAGTCTTCTAAACGTTCAGATCATCCCAAGTAACGAATCTACAAGCCCTGATCGTTGTTTTGTGACTGAATATCCGTCAGATTAGGTAACGGTTCGTTTTATCCTACTAGTTTAATATTGTGTGAATTAAATCTAGTTTTGATTGTAATACTATGATTATGGGTATTGATTATTGCCTAGTTGATAACTAGGGATTGTTAGAAACGAATAACTTGATATTTTGACGGTGAAATCTTCGTTTTGAAGCCGGGATAATGTCCGGTTGTTATGAAACCCATATCATAGTGTGATAACTAGCAGGATGGGTTGAATATGATTTTAAATAAATTATGGATTATAATCCATAGATTAAATGATGATTTTGATGAATTGATGTTAAAATTATTAACAAGTTATGATCTTAAATAAAAATTGAATAATAGAAATGATTAAAGATCGTAACTAATATAATGAACATCAGTTATTTGATAAATTGCCTGGGGAGGCATGAAATATGATTAATTGTGATAATTGAGTAAAACTTGCTAAACATAGTAAGATAGAGTCAGTTATGTGATGAATTGACTTTGAGGAAGTCAAATCAGTCAAGGGTGTTGAACTTGATTGTATGTGCTATACGTGTTGAAAGTAGTTGTATATATGTATTTTGCAACTAGGTGGTGGTAGTGGAAGTCAAACCACTAGTCATAGAGCAGGAAAGGAGCCTGCAGTTGCTAATCCCTTATCTGATTAAGGTAAGTAATCCCACAACTATGACATCACATAATAAATATTAAATTTTGTTGTTGAATGAATTATATATGATTCCACAATGGTGGATAGCCAGAAGTGCTGGCAATTGTCTTAGATGGAAGTACCGGTGGGTGAACATCTTAAGACTTGAATTATATATGACTCCACAATGGTGGATAGCCAGAGGTGCTGGCAATTGTCTTAGATGGAAGTACCGGTGGGTGAACATCTTAAGACTTGAATTATATTTGACTCCACAATGGTGGATAGCCAGAGATGCTGGCAATTGTCTAAGATGGAAGTACCGGTGGGTGAACATCTCAAGACTTGAATTAATTATGATATCACAAATGTGTAAATAGTCAGAGATGCTGACAAACAGCTATGGTGGAAGCACAGGAATGTGAACACCATAGTGTAATATTGATTAAACTATTGTAAACAATAGTTGTTGATCGATAATATGATATTATTATATTGTGAGAGTCAATTCGAATAGAAATGACTCAGTTTGAACGTTGATTGTCAAAAATGTATTTTTATATTTTATTGTTGTGAAACCATTGGGGTTTACTTACTTAGTTCTTATGAACTAATGGGAATTATTGTGTGATGTTTGTAGGTCAAATATGACGTACACGGCTGTAAGGATCGAGGTGGAGCAGGAATCGAACGAACAAACCTTGTTGCAACTTTCTAACTTTTGGGTTTAAACGTACTTATGTAACTAAGTAGTGTAAAATATGTGACATGTTGATGTTTGTTTAATATTATTAAATAAAGAAGGTCAAACAAGGTTTTAGAAATGAAAAATTTGTTGGGACCAACTCTGATATTATAGAAAATTGTTAAATAGTAACCGGGGGTTACAAAGCTGGTATCAGAGCATTGGTTTGAGGGATTCAAGTGTTAGAAACACACTTGAACTCAAATCTTATGATCTTGATATGTGATGAAACGTTCGATTCCAGCCTCGATCATTAAGCCGGAGGTATGAGGTCAGTATTTATGTATTGAATTGTGTATGTACACATTGTTGTGTGTATAAATTATGTGAACCGAACTTCTCAATTATGAAATGAGATGATGAAATTAAGGGCACGAATGTGTGATAAACATGTTATTATGCCTGGCCAGTATAATGAGATGCTTATGACATAACCGTTTCCTTAATTAAGTCAGATTGTATCATGATTTTGAATATTAGGTAAGGTGATTATGTACTATATAAGTACAAGATTGTTAAATATTGTGAATACATGATATTGATTGTTTAATTATATGATTTCAGCCACGAATGGCTGACGAGCATACCTCTGGTGTAAATAGCAGTGAGAAGGTGGAACTCACTGAAATTCAAAGAATGGTGAAGGAAGAGGTGGCAAAGGCTTTTGAAGTTGCTTTGCCCACATATGTTAATGAAATTAAGTCTTCCTTAAAAGAGTTCCTTCATCAAGAGTTGTCTGAATTTGAAACTGGAGTGGAGATGAAACAATCTTCTAAGACAACTACTTTTAAAGAATTTATGGCTTGTAAGCCAGCTGAGTTTAAAGGGGAGGTAGATCCCTTGATTAGCCAGCGTTGGATATCTGATATTGAAGGTACGTTTGAAACTAGTCATTGTGACCCGTCTGATGAGGTCATGTTTGCTGGAAATCAGTTGAAAGATCGTGCCAAAGATTGGTGGGAATTGTTGAGGAAGGAAAAAGGCAGAGATGGAATAAAAGGGCTGACGTGGGCCCAGTTTAAAGAACTTTTCTTGAAGCGGTTTGTCCTCAAGCCGCTATTGATCGTATTACTGAGGAATTTCTGCATCTACAGCAGAAGGATGAAACTGTTGATACTATCACTGCCATTTTCTTCGATAAAGCTAAATTTTGTCCGGATCTTCTTCAAACTGAAAGAATGTGGATAAACCGGTATCATACTATGTTGAACACGAAGTACCGGGAATTTCTCACGCCTTCTAAGTGCGAGACACTTAATGAGTTGATCAATTGTGCCCGGGAACGGGAATTGGAATTGAAACGACAAGAAGATCGCGGAGATAAACGAAAGGCGGAAACAGAAATAGGTTCGTCTAGAAAGCCAAAGTTTGCCAAATCGTTCAAAAAGTCTGTTTTTACTAAACCTTGTCCCAATTGTGGGAGAATGCACGCTGGAGAATGTCGTGATAGACCTGTTGTCTGTTATAAATGTGGGAAGCCGGGACATTTGGCAACCTAGTGTTTGAGCCCTCCTAGTCTGTGCTATCATTGTTATAAGCCTGGACATATGAGGAGTGAGTGCCCTGAACTTAAGAGGGCAGCACCAATTAGTGATGATGGTCGATCGTTCAAATCTCAAGGCTCTGGAAAGAAACCGGAAGCGCCCAAACCAAAGGGGAGAGCTTTCCAGATTTCGGCAGAGGAGGCTAAAGTCACATCTGATGTGGTGACAGGTACCTTCTTCGTTAACTCAATACCTGCTTATGTGTTATTTGATTTTGGAGCCAATCGATCTTTTATGTCTATAAAATTTGTGCATCATCCATCTTTTGTCTTAGAAAAGTTGCCTGTACCGTTAGAAGTAGAGGTTGCTGATTCTAAGAGTTTCTTTGTGTTTGATATTTATCGAAACTGTAAGCTTACAATCAGTAACGAGGATTATGTTGTTGATTTAATACCCATGGTATTGGGGGAGTTTGATGTTGTTATTTGAATGGATTGGCTATCTTCTTATGAAGCCAATATTCTTTGCAATCGCAAAGTTATACAATTAATAACCCCAAGTGGGTATGAATTGTCCATCCAAGGAGAAAAACGTGGAGGGGTTGTTTTCTGTTCTTTGGTCAAAGCCATGAAGTATATGAATCATGGGGCCAATCCTTCTTAGCTTATGTTATTAATGCTGAGAAACCAGTAAAGGAATTGGAGGATGTCCCGATTGTTAGGGATTTTCCTGATGTTTTTCCGGATGATTTACCGGGAATCCCCTCTGATAGAGATGTTGAGTTTAGAATCGATCTTATTCCAGGGGCCAAGCCTATAGCAAAAGCTCCTTATCGTTTAGCACCGTCTGAATTGCAAGAGTTGATGACTCAATTGCAGGATCTTCTCGATAAAGGTTTTATTCGTCCAAGCATCTCGCCTTGGGGTGCTCCTGTTCTTTTTGTTAAAAAGAAGGACGGAAGTTTTCGTATGTGTATTGATTATCGAGAGCTAAATAAAGTAACGGTGAAAAACAAATATCCTTTGCCTCGTATTGATGATCTTTTTGATCAGTTGCAAGGGGCTTCTTGGTTCTCTAAAATTGACCTTCGGTCGGGTTACCATCAAATTAAAGTTAGGGAAGAAGATATTCCTAAAACAGCGTTTCGAACCCGATATGGTCATTATGAATTTTTAGTCATGTCATTTGGGCTGACTAATGCACCGGCTGCATTCATGGACTTGATGAATCGGGTGTGTCGTCCCATGTTGGATCGATCTGTTATTGTTTTTATGGATGATATTTTGGTTTATTCCAAAAATGAAGGTGATCATGCTTGTCACTTACGGGAGGTACTTGAAACTCTTCGTAGGGAGAAGTTATATGCCAAATTTTCTAAATGCGCCTTTTGGTTGCATGAAGTCCAATTTCTTGGACATGTGATAAATGCAGATGGCATTCTTGTTGATCCTTCTAAAATTCAAGCTGTGACCAATTGGAGTCTACCCAAAAATCCGACTGACGTTAGAAGTTTTCTTGGCTTAGCCGGTTATTATCGTAGATTTATTCAAGACTTTGCCAAGATTGCTTCATCTCTAACCAAACTTACAAGAAAGAATGTTAAGTTTGTGTGGGGTGATGACCAAGAGAAAGCATTCCAAGAGTTAAAGTCAAAATTAACTCAGGCACCGGTATTAACGTTACCAGATGGTCCTGATGATTTTGTGGTATATTCTGATGCTTCTTATCTTGGTCTAGGTTGTGTTCTTATGCAACGAGGCAAGGTGATTGCCTATGCCTCAAGACAATTAAAAACCCATGAAATCAATTATCCTATTCATGATTTAGAACTTGCAGCAGTCGTATTTGCCTTAAAGATCTGGAGGCATTATTTGTATGGTGTAAAGTGTACGATTTACACTGATCATAAGAGCTTGAAATATTTCTTCACTCAGAAGGAATTAAATATGAGGCAAAGACGATGGCTGGAATTACTCAAGGATTACGATTGTGAAATCCTTTATCATCCTGGTAAAACGAATGTGGTGGCGGATGCCTTGAGTAGAATAGAAGAATGTGAACCAATCAAGGTGAAAGCTATGCAGCTTTTGATTACTTCAGGCCTAATTGAGCAGATCAAGGAAGCTCAGACTGAAGCTTTAAAGGAAGAAAATTGGAAACGTGAGAGGATTAAAGGGCAAGCTCATAATCTTGATGAAGATAGTCGTGGTTTAAAGACTAGGTGGGGTCAAGTGTGGATACCTCCCACTTGTTCCCTTAAGTCTGCATTGTTGGAAGAAGCACACAAGTCGAAGTACTCAATTCATCCTGGGGCTACTAAAATGTATCGAGACCTTCGGGTGAACTATTGGTGGCCAGGTATGAAACGAGATGTGGTTAAACATGTGTCGAAATGTTTGACTTGTATGCAGGTAAAAGCGGAGCACCAGAAACCTTATGGTAAGTTGCAACCATTGGAAATCCCAATGTGGAAATGGGAACATATCACAATGGACTTGATTACTAAACTTCCTAAGACAAGGAAGGGATGTGATACGATTTGGGTCATTGTGGATAGGTTGACTAAGAGTGCTCATTTCTTGCCCATTCGTGAAACCTATTCTTCTGATAAAATGGCAGAAATATATGTACGAGAAGTGGTGTCTCGTCATGGTGTGCCTGTAACCATTATTTCTGATCGGGATACTCGATTTACTTCTCGATTTTGGAGAAATTTTCAGGAAGAATTAGGAACAAAACTGTTGTTAAGCACATCGTATCATCCTCAGACTGATGGACAAAGTGAAAGAACCATTCAGACACTGGAGGATATGTTACGAGCATGCATTATTGACTTTGGGGGTAGCTGGGATGATTACCTACCTTTGGCATAATTTTCGTATAATAATAGTTATCATTCCAGCATTGGAATACCTCCGTATGAAATGCTCTATGGGAGGAAATGTCGAACTCCTGTTTGTTGGGGAAAAGTTGGGCAGCGTGAACTCGCACACAAAAATGTAGTTAAAGCTACCAATGAATGGATAGATCAAATCCGTGCTCATTTGAAGGCGGCTCAAGACCGTTAAAAATCATACGCTGATAAGCGTAGAAGGCCCATTGAATTCCAGGTAGTAGATTTTGTGTTGTTAAAAGTCTCACCGTGGAAAGGTGTTATACGTTTTCGTAAGCGAGGAAAGTTAAGTCCACGCTTTATTGGACCATTTAAAATCATAGCTCGTGTTGGTGAAGTTGCTTATCGCCTAGAGCTACCTGAAGAGTTAAGTGGAATTCATAATACGTTCCACGTTTCTTACTTACGAAAATGTCTAGCAGACGAATCTGCATATGTACCACTGGAAGATATAGAAATTGATGACAAATTGAATTATGTGGAAAGGCCAGTGGCAATACTTGACCGAAAGGTCAAGCAACTTAGAAATAAATCATTGAGCCAGGTGAAGGTTCAGTGGAAAAATAGAACCGGTTCTGAAATTACGTGGGAGTTAGAAAATGAAATGAGAAAGTATTATCCTTTCCTTTTTTATGTTTAATCGGTTTCGAGGACGAAACCTTTGTAAGGAGGGGAGATTTGTAACAACCGGTTTTTAATAATGAATGCATTGTGAATAATCATTAATTGAACGATTGTAATTATTATAAGTTGATAGTATGTGAAAAATGGCGTTAGCAGATCGCAAAGAAACATCCATCACCTAATGTTTATTCAAATAGATGACCAACCGATTTCATGTCTAGAATCATAACTCAGAAATGAAGAAAATGAGTGTAAGCAGAATCGCGAAACGAGGCTCCGATTTCAAGATACGCTGAATCGAATATAGCAATAGATAAGAGGTCAAATATTTTGAACTCTTTAGGTCTTGAGATTATAACCATTGGAAAGAGCTCGAAAAATCGTGAACGTAGGCGAAAACCGTGCACAAAACGGAGTTCGTATGCTCCCGGAATCACGAAACGAATAAAAACCAAAATTTTGAGAAATGTGACGTGGGGCGGTACGTGGGGGCGATGCGCCCGGAGGCTCCAGAGGCGGTGGAATGGATTTGAAGATCAGATTTCATCCAGAAGTTGATTTTTTCTTCTATCTCGATCATCCTTCACTTCCAGACGCAAATAAACACATTTTTAGCACCCAAACTCTATTTCAAAGTCTTCTAAACGTTCAGATCATCCCAAGTAACGAATCTACAAGCCCTGATCGTTGTTTTGTGACTGAATATCCGTCAGATTAGGTAACGATTCGTTTTATCCTACTAGTTTAATATTGTGTGAATTAAATCTAGTTTTGATTGTAATACTATGATTATGGGTATTGATTATTGCCTAGTTGATAACTAGGGATTGTTAGAAACGAAGAACTTGATATTTTGAGTGAAATCTTCGTTTTGAAGCCGGGATAATGTCCGGTTGTTATGAAACCCATATCATAGTGTGATAACTAGCAGGATGGGTTGAATATGATTTTAAATAAATTATGGATTATAATTCATAGATTAAATGATGATTTTGATGAATTGATGTTAAAATTATTAACAAGTTATGATCTTAAATAAAAATTGAATAATAGAAATGATTAAAGATCGTAACTAATATAATGAACTTCAGTTATTTGATAAATTGCCTGGGGAGGCATGAAATATGATTAATTGTGATAATTGACTAAAACTTGCTAAACATAGTAAGATAGAGTCAGTTATGTGATGAATTGACTTTGAGAAAGTCAAATTAGTCAAGGGTGTTGAACTTGATTGTATGTGCTATACGTGTTGAAAGTAGTTGTATATATGTATTTTGCAACTAGGTGGTGGTAGTGGAAGTCAAACCACTAGTCATAGAGCAGGAAAGGAGCCTGCAGTTGCTAATCCCTTATCTGATTAAGGTAAGTAATCCCACAACTATGACATCACATAATAAATATTGAGTTTTGTTGTTGAATGAATTATATATGACTCCACAATGGTGGATAGCCAGAAGTGCTGGCAATTGTCTTAGATGGAAGTACCGGTGGGTGAACATCTTAAGACTTGAATTATATATGACTCCACAATGGTGGATAGCCAGAGGTGCTGGCAATTGTCTTAGATGGAAGTACCGGTGGGTGAACATCTTAAGACTTGAATTATATTTGACTCCACAATGGTGGATAGCCAGAGATGCTGGCAATTGTCTAAGATGGAAGTACCGGTGGGTGAACATCTCAAGACTTGAATTAATTATGATATCACAAATGTGTAAATAGTCAGAGATGCTGACAAACAGCTATGGTGGAAGCACAGGAATGTGAACACCATAGTGTAATATTGATTAAACTATTGTAAACAATAGTTGTTGATCGATAATATGATATTATTATATTGTGAGAGTCAATTCGAATAGAAATGACTCAGTTTGAACGTTGATTGTCAAAAATGTATTTTTACATTTTATTGTTGTGAAACCATTGGGGTTTACTTACTTAGTTCTTATGAACTAATGGGAATTATTGTGTAATGTTTGTAGGTCAAATATGACGTACACGGCTGTAAGGATCGAGGTGGAGCAGGAATCGAACGAACAAACCTTGTTGCAACTTTCTAACTTTTGGGTTTAAACGTACTTATGTAATTAAGTACTGTAAAATATGTGACATGTTGATGTTTGTTTAATATTATTAAATAAAGAAGGTCAAACAAGGTTTTAGAAATGAAAAATTTGCTGGGACCGACTCTGATATTATAGAAAATTGTTAAATAGTAACCGGGGGTTACATGCTGACCTGGAAATTGCGAGGTGTCACAGAACTTTTCTTGAATCTTCTCTTGACCGTTAGCCACGTGTATTGTTGAGTTGTGAAGTACTTTCTTTATGGTGGTCTCTGTTAGGGGTGTAAACGAACCAAGGCAGCTCGTGAAATGCTCGAGATCGGATCGGTAAAAAGCTCGAACGAGCCGAGCCTTAACGAGCCCGAGCCCGAGCTCGAGCCCAAAAGTGTGGCTCGTTTAGTTATCGAGCCCGAGCTCGAGCTTTACTTAACGAGCTCGAGCCGGCTCGCGAGCCTTAACGAGCTTTTTGTTTATATAATTTTTATTTATTATATTAAGTGTTTATTTATAAAATTAATTATTTTTATATATAAAATTATGATAAATATATTTAAATTAAATATTTTATGTTAAATTTATAAAATATAGTTATAAATATAATTAAATTAGTAATTAAAGTAAATAAAATAAATAAATAAAATATAAACGAGCCGAGCCGAGCCGAGCCGAGCTCGAGCCAAAAAATTCTTTAACGAGCCGAGCTCGAGCTCGAGCCCTTATTTCTCTTAACGAGCCGAGCTCGAGCTCGAGCCTTAATTTTTCTAAACGAGCCGAGCTCGAGCCTTAACGAGCTCGGGATCGGCTCGGCTCGTTTACACCCCTAGTCTCTGTTGTAATTTATCAAAGTTAGCAAGTATAAAATCAAGGGACCTGAGATTCCAAGCATCCTATTCAATTTGACACTGAATACACGCGAGCTCATACACCCCATTTGCGGTGCACACATATAATGTATATATGTGTGAGCCCTTAAGGGGCAAAAGTAAAAGTTCACTAATTTTAACGTTATTTTAGTTATTTGTGAAAATAACGTTAAAATCATTGAGATGATCAAATTCAAACGATAACTTTAAGCCGGGGACTCTTTCGGAGCAGCCTCTCTATCCCAATTAGGATAGAGGTAAGGTTTGTATCTATACTTCCTTCAGACCCTACTTAAAAGTAAGAATATACTGGGTAAGGTACTTCTTGTATACACGAGAGCCCATCGGCCCCATCCCCTCCCTATCCCCTCCCTGAATCTCACACCTGTGTAATCTTACCCCAATACATATACTCAAGACCTGTCATAATCACTTTTAGAGGCGTTAATAAATGGAGTTTTTTACTAAACTAGTGTTTATGGTAAAAATATTTACCAAAATAGTGCTACTTGAAAAATAATTGCCAAAATGGTGTTTTCTAGGCTTCTAGGCTTCTATCCATCTAAGATTACTTTTTGAGTTTAACTTTAATTAATTACATTCTCGTTACAATTAATTTTTTTTATATAATTGTTCTTAAAATATTTAAATAAAAAAGCAAGATTTAGGATTCACTTTATATGTATATCCAATATATATAAAAAATTAAAAAGCTTTTTACTAAAAATACATATGTATTTTACATTTAATATTGAATAAACTTTAGGAGGAAAAAATAAATCCTTTTGAAATAAATATTTTTTAGTTTAAAATTCAATTTTTCTAAATATGTTTTATTGTTATTGATTTTTTTAAAAAAATATTTTATTTATACAAAAGAGCTATTTTTAATATTTATATAAAGTAAAACCGTTTAAAAACATATCACCACGTATATTTTAATATTTATATAAACTAATACCTCCTAAAAAACTATTTTCAACAAGTAAAATATATATATTTTTTAAATCCATTAACAAAAAACATGTTTATCTAAATTAAAGTTTAACTAAACCAAATAATATATGTAGCTTTTTTCAACAAGTGTTAGTTTTTTACGGCTAAAACTTGTATTAAAATTAACTCCCCAAAGTACATGAGAACAATTTTTAGAACTAACATGTACTTAAGAAATAATATATCAAAAAGTTTTAACAGGAAAAAAATAATGCTTTTTGAAAAAATGAATCCATGCAATTTTGTATTACTATAGCTTTAATTTAGCTCAACATGTTTTTTGTTAATGGATTTAAAAAATATTATATTTTACTTCATGAAATTAGTTTTTTAGAAGGTATTATTATATATAAATATTAAAATACATGTAGTGATATGTTTTTAAACGGTTTTACTTTAAAAAATATTGAAATAACTCTTTTGTATAAATAAAATATAATATTTTGAAAGAAAAAATAATTAACTATAAATGTATTTAGAAAAATTGAATTTTAAACTCAAAAATATTTGTTACAAAAATATTTATTTTTCCTAATAAAGTTTATTCAATATTAAATGTAGAATTCATATGTCTTCTTAGTAAAATGCTTTTTTAATTTTTTATATATATTAAATACATATAAAGTGAATCATAAATCTTGCTTAGTTTTTAGTTAAATATTTTAACAATTATATAAAAAAATTAATTGTAAAGATATTGTAATTAATTTAAGTTAAACTTAAAAAATAATCTTAGATAGATAGAAGCCTAGAAAACACCATTTTGATAATTATTTTTCAAATAACACCATTTTGATAAATATTTTTACCATAAACAGTAAAAAACTCTTGATATATGCTGTTCAAAAAAAAAAAAGAGGCGTTAATATATGATTGGGGATAAGAAAACATGGCATTGGGACTGTGTATCCGCCTCATTTGCAGTGTCGTGTAATCGTGATCACAGGCGGAACTAAAAGCTCCGGCAACCGTGATCACAGACTATAGCTACTAAAGAATCACACGAATAACGATCCAAATGAAGTTTGCCCGGAACAAGAAAACACCCTTCTCGTAACATGGTGTCTTTCTTTTGCAATGCCCACCAACCATAACCAAATTCAACGCCCATGTGTGGTCCAATCGGTACTCAATTTATGCTCTAAAGGACTCATCTCGGAAGCAGTTAAATCACTCGACAGTTTACCGTCCAAAGGCCTGTGTCTGGACACAAAATCGTTGGCTTTTCTCTTGAAAGAGTGCGCGAATTACAGATTGCTTAAAGAAGGGAAATGGGTTCATCTGCATATGAATCTTACGGGTCGGAAAAAACCCGGTACGTTCTTGTCCAATCAATTGATTCATATGTATTCAGAATGTGGGTATTGCGATGGTGCACGCAAGGTGTTTGATAAAATGCCTGTGAGAAACTTGTATTCATGGAACAACATGCTTTCTGGGTATGCTAAGTTAAGGATGATGAAGCCGGCTCGGAGATTGTTTGATCAAATGATCGAAAAGGATGTTGTGACATGGAATACGATGGTTATAGGTTATGCACATAATGAGAATTTCAATGAGGCGTTGAAGTTTTATAAAGAGTTGAAAATGTTGAACAATGGGTTGAATGAGTTTAGTTTTTCTGGAGTTTTAACTGTCTGTGTGAAAATAAAAGATTCCAAACTCACAAGACAGGTTCACTGTCAGGTGTTTGATTACGGTTTGTTGTCGAGTCTGGTGCTTTGTAGTTCAATTATCGATTGTTATGCGAAATGCGGGGAGATGAGTGATGCTAGAAAACTGTTTGATGAAATGCCTAAAAGAGATGTTGTTGCTTGGACCACTTTGCTTTCGGGTTATGCAAAATGGGGCGACATGAAATCAGCCAGGCAGTTGTTTGACGACATGCCGGTTAAGAATCACGTGTCTTGTAATTCAATGATATCCGGGTATTCAAGAAACGGTTTTGGGCATGAAGCCCTAGAATTGTTCACGAATATGATGGTTGGTAGAGTTAAACCAGATCAATTCACTTTCAGCAGTGCTCTGTGTGCTTGTGCTAGCATACCTTCAATCAAAAATGGTAAGCAAATCCATGGGTTTTTAATCAAAACAAAAATCACACCAAACGCGATAGTAGTTAGCTCTCTCATCGATATGTATTCCAAATGTGGAAATCTATCACTTGGACAACGTGTTTTCGAACTCACAGGTGATAAAACTAACATAATTCTTTGGAATACTATGATATCTGCACTGGCACAACATGGTCATGGAAACCTAGCAATAACCCTTTTCTCTAACATGGTCAAAGCACAAGTCAAACCCGATAGAATCACATTCGTTGTGATTCTAAACGCATGTAGTCATTCTGGTCTAGTTAAAGATGGGTTACATGTATTTGACATGATGCACGACCATAATGTTGTTCCTGATCAAGAACATTATGCATGTTTGATTGATCTTTTGGGTCGAGCAGGGTGTTTTAATGAGGTAGTTAATCAGTTAAGAACAATGCCTGTTAAACCCGATGCTCGTGTTTGGAAAGCTTTACTAGGGATTTGTAGGATTCATGGAAATTTAGATTTAGGGATAAAAGCTGCTGAACGATTAATCGAGTTGGAGCCAAACTCTTCTGTAGGATATGTGTTACTTTCGGGCATGTATGCAGCTTCCGGAAGGTGGGATTATGTGTCAAAAGCGAGAAAACTAATGAACGAAAGAGATGTGACGAAAGAACGAGGCGTTAGTTGGTTAGAACTCGCGAACAAGCTGCATGCTTTTACAGTGTCCGATACGTCTCGCCTTTTGAATGATGAGTTTGAGTCGGTTTTGGAGATTTTAGCTACTGAGATGAAAGATGATCACACCTTCTGATGCTTGAAGGTGATGTTTCTTGTTTTGAATTCTTTGAAGATATTAGGAATGTTGAAGATATGAAGATTTATAATTTAAGTTTACATGCAAGAAGTTATCAACATTCATTTTTTGATAACCTAAATACGAAAGGCAAAACATAATTCTATTTATACTAAATTAGATCAAAACATAATTTGAATATAATAAAATTCATCTTTGACTTGTCAAAGATGCATGTTTTTGATGTATACATGTTTTAATATAGCTTTTTTGAACGGTTTGGAGCAAAAAACCTCTCTATCTATCTCTGAGATGTTTGGATTTTTCAAAACTACATGGACATGCAGGAGAGAAAGGGTTGGGCTGTTCGCCCATTAAAGCGGTACGTGAGCTGGGTTCAGAACGTCGTGAGACAGTTCGGTCCATATCCGGTGTGGGCGTTAGTTCTGGCGCATTTACAGTTATTGCTTCTGTGAACATAGTAGCTAAATAATCCCAACGTGTTACATAAGGCAAATATTGTATAATTGTTCGATTTTCCGCAATTTTTTCCATACCTCTGTGTAAATAACCCAATATTGGTTCATAGTCAATAACATCTTCGTTTGAACCTTGCCCTTCATTTTAAGGCTATGCCATCCTAAGGCGCTGCTAAATGGATGGATCTTATCAACGTCCATGAATGATAAATCATAGATCGAACCGCCGAATCGGAAAAATTGGGTGCTATCATATAGCTTTGTATCGGCTAAGTTCACGAGTTGGAGATAAGCGGACTCGAACGGATATGGGGTCAAATCAACACGCTCTAAGAAGAAATATTTGAATATCAATCTCATCGATCTCATAAGTATCATACCAAATCCCATCAATTATTTGTCACTCCCATCTCAGGAGGAACCCTACAACTGGGTAAACCATCTGACATTGTCTCAATAAATATGTTTTGGTCCAGATTCAAACCAAGACCTCCAATAGGAGAGTCAATAGGGTAATCACTAAGCTAGAAACTCTTTGGTTGTTCGAGACAGGTAGAGAGGACAAAGTATAAACTATTAAAAGCTATATTTTCCTAACATCAATTTTTCTAATGTAGCAAGGGGTTGCCTCTTGGACCCTACTCTCTTTAGAGACGTTGCCCCCTGACCCCCACCCCACCCCACCCCACCCAAAAGGGGTATTGCCATTTTGTAACTCCTATTGAAGCATAAAACTTCAAGCAAGTGTATACATCACACTCAACTTGTTTAATTATTTTATAATTCACATTGATCAACAAGTCAATCCTATTACACAAAAATATCTAATACATTATAACAAAAATAGAAGGAAGGGTATTTGAAAATATCATTTTTTTTACCTTTTCAAAGTTTTTCCTACATTTGTAGATGTTTATAATAATATCCTTTCGTTATCTTAATATTCACAATTAATTTCACTTCGCACATCCCATTTTAACTTGATTTATTTATCTAGGTGTCAGCATAAATTCGATTCGGTCTACATTTCAGCTAAATTTTGTTTGAAAACGAGTTGAGGAAATGTAATACAACTTTCGGTTAGACGTCGTTGCCACAATATATACGCGATACTTAATACAATACAAGTTTATTTTTATTCACGTGTCGGATTTTTTCAAGTTGCTCTAAGTTTTAACGTGAACTTTGTTTTATAAACAAGTTGAGTCAAACATAATACGTTTTAGTGTGATACTGTCGTTGCAACACATGGGTCTTAATATTTCAAAGTTTCATATTTTTTAGAGTTTTAAATGCTTTTGACTTAAAATATATTTTCGGCTTCTTCTTTTTTAAAGTAACACAATTGCGTGGTTTAATTTCACAAGCTGCTACATGTGGTGATTTTGCTTTTTTTTTTTTTTTTTTTTTTTTTAAAGTGTTGTCACATACGACTATGATCCTTCGATGTTTAACACTACTTTAGTGTGTTATGTATACATGTTGGCAAAATTTTCAAACAATTTATGCGTCTAACCTATGGCAACACGCTGGCCAAATATCCGATTTTTTTTATTATTTATTTATTTTAGGACTTCCCCTCTATTTGACATTGCATACAAATATATTAACAAAATTAAAATCAAAACATCACAAAAATACATATATTGTAATTTAAATGTATGTTACAATCGTAACATTGTACCCGACAATCGCATCACCGGTGGTAGGATCAAACCAATATGTTTGAGCCAATGCATACCCACGTGCAAGACGAAAAAGCCCCGTGCCACCAACTATCGTCATCTCACGAACAGCCTGCATCGTGGGGTTTAGACTCAAAAGGCTAAATGAACTATCTTTATAGATTCCATCAATGAACCCATAGTTTAACACCATAATCCCACGAGCATGTCCAATGAGCTTGGAGTTCTTGTCCGGCCCTTCGGTCAACGGGTCATCGACCATCATGAGGTTACCAAATCCTCCAAGTGAGTTGCTGGCTGACTGGGGTTGAGCCACCTTCACTGCACTTGGATTGCTACCACTCAAGGTATCATGAAAATAGAATTGCATGGTTGTCACGACTTGTGAACCCGTGTCTGTGCGTTTGGCCCAACTTACATCGTTAGTGGTTTGAGCCATGGCTCCGATGGTTAAGAAGAGGAGGAAGAAAAGAGTGACCATGGGCTCGATCATTGAGTATACGTTTGTTGTTTTGGAACTCCACCGGTTCTTTTACTTATAGAGGGAGGGGTTGGTGGGTAGGGTAGGGTGGGGTGGGGTGGGGTGGGGTGGCAGTAGTGGTTCAGCTACATAAAAATAAGGGAAGGCTAATACCTAATAGTAAATCATGGACCTAACCTATGACCCATGGAATATGGTTTAGAAGTTTCTTAAACAAACACGCACATATAACCCAAAACACCGACAAGATCAACCTAAATTTTTAGGCTTTTTCATAACATTTATTATACATGTATAAGGCTATGTTTTTTTATGTGTTTGTCCAATTTATTTTTCGTTTAAGATCTTATGCTAGTATAAGTTGTCATCATGTTAAATAAAAATGTTGACAAGTGTGGTATAAACTTACACATGTAAATCCTAAACATTTGTGAATTAGGAAATACATAAAAGAACATATTATTTTAAATATATAATAAAGGTCATGAAGAAACCTCAAAGATTTGGATTGATCTTGTCGAAGTTATTTGGAAGGGTTCATAAGAAAACTCCTTATTTTAGAAAATACCAAGAAAACTCAAACTAACCAATAAATTTAAAAAAAAAAACTATTTTTCATAAATTTTTTTTTGTAAGGTTAGAAATGTTATAAGAAAAAAAAATAATTTTAACAAAAATATGTATATCACGAAGTTACATATATGTAACTCCAACAACTTACATATATGTAATAATATGAAATACATATTTTTTATTTTTTTATTTTTGTTTTTAAATTTCTTACCTTATAATATAAAGAAATAAAAAATGAAAACAAAGTTTAATTGACTATGTTGTGGTTAGTTTTCATAATTTTTTTTCAAATAAAGGTTTTGTTAGGAACTCTCGTCTGTATACATAGGGATTGATAATTTAAAACCCTCTCTTAGTGTGAAAATTATGTAAAAAAAGTTTTTCTTAAGTTTTTTTTACAAATTTGTAACATTATTTGACATATTTTTATAGAAAAATTAAAACAAAACACTAAGAAGATTTTTAAAAAAATATTTTGTAAAACCATGCAAAACATATATAACACATCTATACACACACACACACACATATATATATAGGGGGTGTTCAAAAGAAAACTTCTCACTTTAGAGAAAAATAAAAATAAACTCCTACTAACCAATCAATTTTTTAATTTTTTTCATTATTTTTTTATTATTAGCTTAAAATGTTATATACAAAAATTTTTTTTAATAAAAATATGTAGATAACGAAATTACGTATATGTAACATATAAACTTACATATTTCTAACTCCTATATGTAGTTTACAAGTTACATATATGTAATCAATGAGTTATATATATGTAATTAATGAGTTACATATATATAATAACATGAGTTACATATAGTTTTTTATTTTTTTTCTTTTATTAACAAATCTAACCTTATAATAGAACAAAATGTAAAACAAAAAAATAAAAAACGAAATTGATTAATATTTTAATTAAAAACTATGTGTAATTTTACTATTGGTTGAAATGAGTTATGTAGTTGTAGCAAAAAAAGAGGGTTATTTTTTATACCTTTACATATATATATATATATATGGAGGCATTCCATTAAGAACCACTTTTATGTTAGGAACTAAAGAACTGCATAATACACTTGTACATTATGCTTTAAGTTTTGTACATAAAGTGGTTTTTTAACTGCTCCACATTTTTCTCCCCAATTAAAAATATTTTAATGCATAATGTACAAGTGTATTATGCAGTTCTCAAGTTTCTAACATAGAAGTGGTTCTTAATAGAATACCTCCCTATATATATATATAGGGCTTGGAATTTTTAATAACCCACTAAATGTGTACTAACACAAATAACTTTGGCAAGATGAAACCAAATTTGGATTTTTTTTTTGAAATCATTGTGACACATTTAGAAGACTATGTTCTTTTATGAATTTGTGTAAATTTATCACCGTTTAAGAGATAACATCGTTGTAAGTTTTTGGCTTACATTACTGTAAGTGGTTTTTGCCCAAAACTTACAACGATGTTATCTCTTAAACGGTGATGAATTTATACAAACTTATAAAAGAACATAATATTATAAATGTATTACAATGATGTTAAAAAAAATCGAAGATTTGGCTTTATCTTGCCAAAGTTATTTTGATTAGTACAGATTTAGTGTGTTATTAAAAATTTCAGCTCCTATATATATTTATATATGTGTGTGTTCTATTAAAATATAACATGATCACGTCATCAAATATTGTAATGACAAGAGGACCAATGGTGTTCTTCAAACCGATAATATTACTTAGGGAAGGTAACTAAAATAAATAATAATAATAATAATAACAAAATGAAATTTGTATTGTTATTTTTAATACCACGTGTTTAATAAACGGGTTTCGTTATAAAAGCTTTTTACGAAGTTTTTATTTGTAATGGCATTTAACTCTTATAGAGTTAAATGCTCATTTTAGTTAATTTTTTTTGTGTATTAAAAATGTTAAATAAAAATATTAAATAGTTAATAATTAAAATTTAGATATTATGAAACAATTTAAAAAAAAAAAGATGATTGAAAATTGCGATACTTTAAGTGACTAATTAATAATATTATTTTTTAATAATTATTTAAAAATACGTTTGCTTATTCAAATGTTTCGTTTAATTTTTTTTTTAAAAAATTTTGAACTTTTATAAAAATCAAGGTTAATACCGATGTATGAAATTATAAATATGATTCAAATTATATATAAATAAATACCTTAAATAAACAAAACAATTAAATATTTTTTTAACTTTTCTTAAGTTTATTTTATTATAAATATGCTTAATATAACTATTTTGAATGTATTTTGTACAAAAATGTAAGCTAATATCCTGTATATTTGACAAGTTAAAGAAAATGTTAAATAATTATTAAAAAAAATTAGAAACTATAAAATGATATTTAAGCTAAAATATTATTAAAATTACGTATAAATATATCATCCTTACTAATAATTGATTCCACGAAATACCACATGGCATTCTCATGATATTCCAAAAAAATGTTGTTTCTTAATAGATAAACTCACATTTAATGTTATTAATAATATACATTGTTTACATAAATACATAAAATTAATGCTTAATAATAAATATAATCTACGCTTAATGTTATATATGTGTGTGTATTAATTTTTTTTTATAATTTTTTGTATTTAAAGTTTTTTGATATAGAAAAGGTATAACTAATATTATTATTTTTGATATAATTATTTAATAAAAAATATTATAATAATAAAGAATTATAAAATCAAATAATTTTTATCCACAAAACCAGTGTAATACACGGGTATATAACCTAGTTTACTTATAAATCGTTGAAATAAAAAATCTAGCTAGAAGGAGAAGACGTCAAAGGTCAATCAACTTAAAAGCCTACCAAGTGTTATTTATGCATGCAACCTATCATTTTATGTAGATTGATCAACATATTTATTGTTAAAATGAGATTAAGTAGACAAGACAAAATGCTTACGTGTCAACACAACCGATTACAAGATACATGTATTGTAAAACTCTAAAATTAATTAAAGGAAACTTGCCTTAAATGGTTTAGAAACACATCTGGTCCAAAATTGTATCATACACACAATCAACCCCAAAACCCAATGTTTTGAAAACCGGACTGGAAAGGGTGGTCGGACCGACAACCGGTGGGTGAACCGGTCTGGTTCGGGGGTTCTGGGCCGTTTTGGGCGAACCGGCCGGTTGAACCGGTGAACCTGCGGTTGGACCGATGATTGAACCGGTTTTTTTCTGTATTTTTTTGATTATACTTATATACATATATATATATATATATATATATATATATTTATAAAATGTTTATAAAATCATCTGGTTCTTAAATCAGTCCGGCCGGTCGGACCTCTGACAGATAAAGAGACCGGTTTGACGTCCAGTTCGGTTATGAAAACATTGTCAAAACCAGCCCCTAAAACGTCTCTGGTTCAATTTTTCAATAATTAAGTATATGAACCAAATCTTATTAAAGAAATCATGCCAAAAAGTATAATCCATAAGCACGCTACATATGTAAATAATAATATAATTTTTTTTGGAATACAAAGTACATGATATGAATTAATGGATGGAAGCAAGTATAAGACATGATCAATATAAGTCATATGCTTCCCTTGTCAAAATCCTCTTCTTGAATCATTAATCCTCTTCTTGGCAGAGCTACACCTCTCGTAGTACATGATCTATGATAGGAGTTAGTAGAAACATAGAATAAAGGTGCAAGATACATAGGTCCTTTCATAGGTTTCTTGACATAGGGTTCGTCAGATGTTTTCGTGTCTGTTTGTTGGTTTGGGTTTTAAGATATGTGTTATAAGAATGTTTGCGGGATGGTGGGTTGGTATGTGTTAATAGTAAAATGTGTTTATACGTGTTATATGTGTTATATGAGTGTTTGGGATTTATGTTATAGGTTTATACATGCCTTTTTGCTGGTGTGGGATTTATGATATGTGTTTATTTGTGTTTTTGATTGTTTGCGGGAAGGGGGGGGGGGTTGGGTGTTCGCTTTCTTAGATGAGTTAAACGATTTAATGCTTACATTTCCGTTTAATTCGTTGGTGTTTTCATGTTTGTACTTTATGCTTTTGGTTGTGGTTATTGTGTTGTGTTTCAAAAAAAAAAAATCTTTTTTGAGCCGGGGGATTCTATCAAGTGTAACATCACTGTATTTCAGGTTGTCCGTACATGTTCGATTGTACTGTTAAGACCTGATATGATAATTGTTAATGATCATGAATTATTGGAAGTTATTAATATTATTGGTATACATATTGAGAACACATTATTATAGCATAAACCATGGGAAGTTTGGTTTGAAACGCAACTAAACAGAACCAGAGAGTTTATCGCAATTGAACTCACATGATATGGAATAGTTGAATTGGAATGGTAGTGGTATAGGATTCTATAACCAAAGATAGGCAAGGATATAATCATGGTCTATCGAAGAGGTGGTGGGATGGCGGCTGAGGCAGTTGCGACTGACCTCTACGTATGCTCTATACATAAGCCAACTTCGGTTTATCATGATTATATCAGTGTTGAGGCTTTGGTGAGGAGAATGGAAAGGATTTATGAGTTGGTTATTGTTTGGTTACTAGACATAGTCAAGGACACATGGTCATGGTTTATCGAAATAGCAGTGGGACGGTGGCTGGATAGGTTACGACCTACTCCTACATATGCCCTATACATAAGCATATTCTGGTCTATCATGGATATGTCAGTGATATGGTTTAGTGGGATTTGTATTGGGAAATTATAGTATTCAAGATGATAAAGATAATGAAAGTGTCATTGAAAACGATTACGCGATGGTGAGGTTACGGTTATAAATTAAACGTGAATGTTATTTCAGAAATATTAACTTAATAAAATATTCGCGTGGGTGACGATTCACACGAATATAATTATTAGGAATAATATTCTGAAACGATGTTTCGTAAATCGTAAATCGAATCGAAATACGATACGAGCGTTGGATTCGGAAAGGTGACGATCTTTATGAATACGTACGTAAGTAACGCGTTTCGACGAGATAACAAAATTATATTTAACAATATTAAATTAAGAAAAAGAATTTAAAAACGTTTATTAAGAATCACGACCTAAGACGTATATGAACAAATCGTTTATTAAATAAATGATTTAACGAAACTTTAACGAAATCATTTTACGAAGCAACATTAAATTAAACGATATATAAGCGAACAGAACACAAACCCACGAAGAAATCTAGCATTTGAGCAAGTTTAGAAGGTAAATATGGGATTTTACTTTTTGTTTTGTATTTAAACATAACCGTTTTACATCCTTGTTGTGTAAACGATTTCTATAACTTGAAAACACTAAAAACGAACAAACCTGAATGTGAGGAAACCATAGATTAACCTGAAACAGGAGGAGAGGCTCGATGGAGATGACGATGAACAGTAACAGATGCAGCTAGCCACGAACCAGGTGGGCCGAACCCTGGCCTCACGAACCTGCATGGGCGGGACCAAAGGGTGGCCGAACCTTGGGACAGCGAACCTCCTTTGGGCTGCGAACTTGCATCTACCTGTAACGACCTATTTTAGGGAAATAATGTAAAACGAATATAATTGGTGTATAATTATATTTGATTTCAAATTATGGGTGTTTTATAAGATTTGATTATCTTAAATATTATATGGTGGGTGTTTTAATAATAATAGTTGATTTCAATTATATGGTGGGTGTTTACTAACTTAACTTAGTTAGTTATAACTAGTTAGATGTAACTAGTAATTGAGGGGTTAAAATTGTAAATAGCTTAAACTTGTGCTAGACTTAAGATGTGTTGACTAGTCAAAATAAAAAGAAAATCCTTGTTCTTTGCTGGAAACGTGAACAAAGGGAAGGGAGGAGGAGAAAACTCAAGAAACTTCAAAATTTGTCAAATTGGTGCTTGAGTTTTGGTTCAATCTTGCATGCAATCAAGGATTTAAGTTGTTCTTGCATCAAACAACATCTAGGTAAGTATTTTTGATGTTTTTGATGGGATTTTCGTGGGTCTCCCAAAGGGTGTGGGTTTGATGGGTCAAATCCGAAATTAGAAGTGTAGATGGTGTTATATGTTGTTAACTATCATGATAATCATCAAAGAAACAACATTTTGTTCATTTCTTGCATGATGATGTATTTTGATAAAAATGGAGTTTTGGGGTTGTTCATGGTGAAGATGAACTAAGAGGTTTAAATGGGTGATTAGATGACAGCTTTATGACATACAACATATGAAATTTGTTTTACCATGGTGATTGTTGAATTTGGTTGATTATAAACCAACATGGGAGATTGTTGGAGTTTTAGAAACAAATTGAAATGTGTTGATGAAATCCCTGCACACAAGTTGTTTGATGAAAAGTCAACAACTTGATTTTTATCTAACAAAGTGTTTAAAGGGATGGGTGTGGTTAATTAAGTGTTAAAATCATAAAAGATGAAATCTTTTTGGTTAAATGGGTCAATTGGTGTAAACTAAATAGGAATGGTGATAATTGGGAGGTGAGGGTGCATTTGACTAATTGTAGTCAAACTTTATATTAAACCTATTAGTTGTGATAATAGGAATTGATAGTGAAGGTGTGGGTGGCACCAAACGACCAGGGAAGGAATTGTTATAGAGGATAGCGCGTTGGATCAAAGTAAGTCACCCAATCTTCTATTTGTTATGTGTAATGGTGTTATGCATGAATGAATATGTTGTGGAAGATTGACTTTATGGTGAATAGATGATATTGGTGTTTGTTGATATACAATAATAAGCAATAGGTGATATATGTTGCTTGATTGTTGTTGGTATGGTGTTTTAATGCTAGTCCATGATTGACTTAGTGTTTATTTGTGTGTGTGGTGATTGAATGAAAATAGTTTACAAGGTGTGTAAACTTATAGTTGAAATTGACTTAATTTGGTGTTTTGAATCACAAGTGGTGTGATTATGACATTGGATTATTCACATGGTGTGTGAATGTCCTTTGTTGGGTGTAATCAAGTTAGTAAAACACAAGTGGTGTGGTTTACTTAACTTGAGAAATCTTGTGGAATAAGATTTCAAAGGAGTTTTGGGTGCAAACGACCCGTTAGTAAATCGTTTGAAATTATGATCATGATGATCATAAATTGGTGAATTAAGGTGCTCAATATGATTATATGGTGTTATATAATGTTTATGGGGGTATTGGAATGGTCGGAATCGAGTGGAATAGGTCGAGGGGGCGTAAAACAGAAAATTTGGCCGTGCAGGTAGTGCCCGGCGTATCATACGCCAGGGATACGCCAACCCATACGCCACCTTCAGCTCAAAAGTTGAAACTTTCTGTGATACGCCCCAGATACGCCAAACTCATACGCCAAGTGTTGAATTTGACCAAAATTGACTATTTTGGTCCTGTAAGCTCGGGTGGGCAGGCATGGTGATCTTACTTAGTTCTAATGAACTAATGGTGACTTAATTATGGTGTTTTCAGGTGAACGGAAGGGTTGAACGCGGTCGTGATCGGGTTGCCTTGCAAGGAGTCGGATCAAACATGTTTGGGGTTTATTCTTTGTTTGTTTAAAACAAAGGTTTTTGGTGAATAACTCAAATGTAATTTTTGTTATTGAATGTTTAAATACATCAAATATTTTGTAAAGTCGTATGTAATGGGATGTTAATGTGTTAATTACATTTGATGGTTTGAAAAATCTGGGACCTATTTTGATTTGTCGTTTAAAAACACGTGTCATGTGTTGGTGGGTTTTGGGGCTTACACTACCGAACCTTAAGTCCTGCAAACCCAATGAATTAGCCGAACCCTCCTTGGTCCAGCGAACCCGAGCCACGAACCCCTTGTGGCCGAATCTCTTCTGGTAGCCGAACCTAGGTGCTGGCCGAGCCTTGCCAACCGAACCTAGGTGTAATCAGGCTTTAGGTTCGTTGCCTCCATGGTTAACAAAACATAAATGTCGAACTAGGGATTAGGGAGGAATCAAAGACCTTGAGTAATCATGAATAACCATGCATGTATGAGGAATGGTAATGACCACCATTTTTTTTCTCTAAAACATAAGTTTTAGAATTTTGGGTTATATACATTGGAAACCTTTTATATAAAAGATTTAAGTATGAATTCTTAAACACAAAAGTTAATTTTAAATTGATTGGATTCATGGTGATCAAGTTAGTGAAATATACATGCATGCATGGGAAATTTCAAGTTACTAACTTTCATAATGAAAATAAGTTTTATTTTGAGAATGGAGGTAACCTAAAACAAATTATGGGGATAACTTAGGTTTGATTTTCTTAAACCTAAATACATTTCAACAACTCTAAATGTGGTTATTACAAATGAACATACATGTATGCATACTTGGGTAAGTATACATAGGTGCGTAAGGTTACTATCTTCACAACTTGTAAACCTTAGATGTGTCCTTAAAAGTCCTTGTATATTTGATAATTAAAACTAACAAGTTTAGATTAGCTTCTTATGATGATCATTTATGAAACCTTGAGTGTTACAACTTAACTTAGGACAAATAAACTAAGTTAACGAGAAATTTAACGAATTAAAAGTAAACACTCATGGACACTTAATTGAAATGAAATGCATATACTTATGAACATGAAATACACGATAATTACAGATTGTTAAGTTGCTTTTGATTTCACATACGTGAGCGCGCAATACAAGAACACTGAGTCTAAGGAATTCAGGTGAGTTCTCATAACCTCCTTTTTAAATCGTTTTGTTTTTAAACTCGGAGGTGGAACATGTATACCAGATTTAAATATTATTTTGATAACACATGGATGACACCTGTTTTATCATTATGATATTCATATTATTGGATTATCACTGTTTATGGATTGTCACGGATTATCTCGGATTATCACAACTCCATGAGTCGTTGTTGTTGACTTCGTTCATCCGCAATGATTACATGTATTGTCACGTGGATTTACCACAACTCCATGAGTCGTTGTAGTTGACTTCGGTCATCCGCAATGATTGCATGTATTGTCACTTATACTATTGGGAAATATTGATGATTGAGATTGGTTGAATATATGTGATTGACTATCTGTGATTATTTGAATTATGTGACTGTGTGGTTGTGTTTGTGTGTTGGATTATCTCGCAGGTGCACATGTGGATTTTCTCAGAAACTATAAACTTTTATAAACATTTTGTAAACATTTTAAAATATAAAAACTTATGATTACTCACCAACTACTTTGTAGTTGACACTTGATTTTCTACATGTTTCAGGGAACGAGGAGAAGTAGGTAGAGCAGGATAGCTCTACATCTTTGGACATCATCACTTAGGGTCTTGGACTTAGCTAAAATAACTGAAATTCTGGAGACTAGAGTTTAGTTAGTTTAGTTAAATCTTTTGTGTAATTGATGTAACTAGCTCATGATGAACATGATTTTTGATGTAATTAATTTGGTTGATTAATTGATATGTGATGATTTAATTAGATGCCCACGAGCTTATGAACAATCTACACATCCCTCGTGGCATCCCGACGTTTCCGCCATCGGTCGGGGTGTTACACAAAGCAGCCTCTCTATTCTACTTGTAGATATGGGTAAGACGTGTCTTTATCTTTCCCTCCCCAGACCTCACTCTAAGTGGGATTTGTGACACCCACTGTCACTTTCATGTCCCCTCCGGACATTAACATCAATATTTAATAATTTACGTTTAGGTCCCAGTAAAAACTTTTTGTGTTTTACACACCTGTAAACATACTATTTACTAACACCTGTTAAAAACAGATTTACATATGTTTACATACTCCTCAAAACATTTGATACACAAAAATTACACAACTGTTTGGTTATTAAAACTAAAAACCATCATATGAGCCTTCACATTCGATTCCCGATCACCATCACCGCTCACCCGACTCCTTAGTACCTGTAAACACCACATTTAAATTCACCATTAGTTCGTTAGAACTAAGTAAGATTACCTCACTATTTCACCCAGTGTATTCCATAATATCATATGGATACACTAATGAGGTCCCAAATAAAATTTGACAACAACAGTCAACCACATACAAAACGATTTACTAACGGTTCGTTTTCAACCAAAACCTCATTATATCTCCCATTCATGCACAATCATTATAATTTAATATAGCACATATATAACCCCACAAAACTCCGATTGTGCATTATATTTCACAAAAATCACAACTCGTGGTTTGACATTTGAATTTCAAATGTCTATCCCCTTATAAGTCATTTATCGTTCACACACCTTGTGAATCAATTACATTGGAATTGCAAGTCTTATGTTCACACACCTTGTGAATCAGCATGCACATTTCCAATCCACCATTTGTTCACACACCTTGTGAATCTATTACATTGGAATTACATGTCTTATGTTCACACACCTTGTGAATCAGCATGCACACTTCCAATCCACCATTTGTTCACACACATTGTGAATCTATTACATTGGAATTACATGTCTTATGTTCACACACCTTGTGAATCAGCATGCACATTTCCAATCCACCATTTGTTCACACACCTTGTGAATCTATTACATTGGAATTACATGTCTTATGTTCACACACCTTGTGAATCAGCATACACATTTCCAATCTAACATCTACACATTAGTAGATCACCACATGTTCACACACCTTGTGAATCATGCAACAACAATAACCACATTCATTTATATCATTCCAATCAACTCAACAATTCATATATATATGCTAAATGCATAACTACTTATAGTGTAGACTCACCCAGTCCTTCAACTACAAGTTCAATCAAATAGGTAACTTACCTCGCTTTGGAGAGTTATCAACAATCTCCAACTCTTTCCCAGGCCTTCTAGAACCAGATTCACCTCCTCTTCCTATTATATATTCACATATAACAGGATTTAACAACATGAACACACAACTTGTGTTATTTATATAATATAATTCATTTGACCTGTTTTACTTTTCATATTCAATCAAAAGCTCATTGAGGCTTTTTATCAAACAACTCATGTGTAGAAACTAATCTACACATGTTCTTAATCATATTTAACTTATCACAACTTCATATTTTAAAATCCGTTGCTTGACTTCCTTTATCAACATCTGGTTGTAACTCACACGTATACAACCAGTTTCAATTCACCTAACACCCATACATATTGATTCAAACTCATTTGAATCTCATTTATTAGTATGTGGCATACAGAAGTCAAGTCATTATTTATAATTAGCATATCATGCTAAAATCATTAACTTTCAATTTCAAACATTTAATCAACACTTGAACTAGATCTATCATTCCAGAGAATGATCTAAAATCATCATAACCATGATTTAATCATCCCACTGGTTATCATATTCAATAATATGATTTTCACACCAACCGGACATCATAACGGATCAAAATCAAGATTTCACCGTTAAAACATCTAATCCTTCGTTTCTAATCATCCCAAATCATCATATAATGCTCACAATTCAATTTAATCCGTATATTATCAAGATAAATGAGATAAACGAATCGTTACCCTTCAACCGGATTTCTGGTTGAAATACGACGATCAGAACTTTGCAGAAACGACTCCTGGATCGATCCGGATGATCTGATAGCTTCAAAATGAAGATCAAATGCTAATTTTTCGTTTATGTGTGTGTTTATGGTGCACAGGTTCGAGAAGAAGAAAATAAATTTTCTTCATGAAAATCTGATAAAAATCAAGAATCTGCTGAACCGCCTCATCCGTCGCGTACCGCGAAGGAGGGCTAAAGATCTCTTCGCGTACCGCGAAGAAATCCGGAGCTCTCAATTCTTTTGGTCCTTCGCGTATCGCGAAGAGGAACTCAAAAACGTCTTCGCGTACCGCGAAGCATTCCAAAACATAATTTCTTTATTTCGCGATTCCGGACAATCCGTAACTCCGTTTCGCGCACCGTTTTTGCCTACGTTTATCATTTCTCGCATATTTTCTATTTGTAACAATCACAATCATTTTATTAATGATTATTTCAAACGTGATCGATAATTGAAAACCGGTCGTTACAGGATTCTACTGCGTACGCTTATTGTTGTTGTTTATATGATTATATCTACCTATTTTATTAAATAAAATTTATAGTATGATAACCGTACCTATTCTTAGAGGTGGGCAAAAAAACGGACCCGGAATTGGAATCGGCAACCCGAACCGGAACCGGACCCGGTCATACCTGAACCGATGGGTACAAACGGGTCCGGCTTTTTAGACAAATTAAAACCGAAACCAGAACCGGAATCGGGAAAACCGGAACTGGTTCCACCTGTACCCGGCCAAAATCCGAACCGGAACCGGCCAAAACCCGATCCGGAGCCGGTCAAAAACTAGTCAGAACCTGTCGAAACCTGAAACTAAAACTGGAACCGGGTATCGACTTTGCTGACCGGAACTGAAACCGATTGAAACCTGAATCGGTTCCGGTTCCAAAAAAACCCGATTTGCGCCCCTCTACCTATTCTCGTACTTTTAAAGAAAAGATTTCATCCTTAGTTCAAACGCTTACATTTGAATGCAAAAGTAGTTTGTTTTGTCATTTTTATTTAAGTAAAAGTAGTTAGGTATATTTGACATTTTAAAGTTTTCTCAAGTTTGAAGTAAAGGTATATGAAATTATAGTTGTTGATATTTTCAATGATAATGCTTAATAATAAATATAATCTATGCTTAATGTTATATTTGTGTGTATTAAATTTTTTTATAATTTTTTGTATTTAAAGTTTTTTGATATAGAAAAGGTATAACTAATATTATTATTTTTGATATAATTATTTAATAAAAAAGAATATAATAATAAAGAATTATAAAATCAAATAATTTTTATGCACAAAACCTGTGTAATACACGGGATATAACCTAGTTTAAGTAATAAACAACGATAGCATTTTCTTTTGGATTTTGTTTTTAAAAAATTTTGATTTTTTAAACATATAGGTTTTTAAAAAATCTATTTACTTAAAAATGCTATTTTCTATAAATATCTCGTTGCTTTAAAAATGGTGTTAAAATAATTTTGTTTTTAATAAAAAAAATATTTTATATGAAACCTTTATCCTCAAAAAATGGTTTTCTATTATCTCGTATTTTAAAACTTTTTGACTTTTATTAGTAGCTCTTTATATTTATGTATTTTTTTTTGTTTATGCTAGTTGTATTTGTAATTTTTTTACTTGAGCCGAAAGACTCCTTAGAAGCCGAGTCTTATACTCTTATTATGTCCCTGTGATTGTGGCATAATAGTAAATGAGTGAGAATCTGTAATTGAGGTTTAGGGTTTAAAATCCGGCACTACCCTATTATCTATGGGTCACACGATTTACCTTACTCGTGTTAGCCATAGGATCGGTCGGTGAGGGGCGTCAAATGGTGGCGTTCACTATTTTTTTTATACTCTTATCACACTTATTCTCTATCTCATCGTTTGTAGGCATACAAATAGACATGTTATGAGTGAGATTTATAAAATATGGATGTTGTGTTGTATTTTTAAAAAGTTCTTTGTTTAAAAATATCATATTTTATAATAATTTGGTTTTTTAATAAGTATTTTTATTTGATAATAATATTTTTAATATATTAAGAAATATGACTTTAGTAGAGTTTTTAAAAAGATAACTTTCTTATTACTAATCATACAACAATTTATTTATTTAACACGTATAATATACTAGATTTAACCTGCTATATTAATATTATAAAGCAGGTAACCACATCCAATATACAAATGACAATCGTGCTTATGTTGTTTGGTTACCTACTACCCTATTTATAATAATAATAGTAATAATATAGGAGCTATTATTGTTATTATCATACAATTAAATAAAGATTTTGATTTGTTACATTCTAGGGTTTTAAAATATGAATATCACAAATTTTATTAAATGATGATATCATGCATCATGTGTATTATGTATAACTGAAAAAAGTGTAAATAAACTTTTTTTTTCAACTCCAATCACCATCTGTTTCTTGTAGATAGAAAAGAATATGTTTCTTGTAGTTGTATTATGTTGGTGGTGTTGTTATAATAATTATTATTAGTATTAATATTATTACTACTGCTGTTGCTATTTTTCTCTTATTTGAAATAAGGTTGAGAGCTTGGTTTCATACACTTAAAAAAGA
This sequence comes from Mikania micrantha, assembly GCA_009363875.1. Classification (NCBI taxonomy): domain Eukaryota; kingdom Viridiplantae; phylum Streptophyta; class Magnoliopsida; order Asterales; family Asteraceae; genus Mikania; species Mikania micrantha. The sequence continues at coordinate 31,980,386 of CM018689.1, read as the reverse complement.
GTTAATTTTTGGTGAACGTCAATTTGGATCACTGACGGGTTATAAACCCACTCGATCATATTCACACACAATAGGAGGAAAGTTATCATAGGTAAGAGAAAATCATTAGCCTGCTATGTAACCCATATTTTGTCCATGCCATGACTTGAATCCGTGACCTCCTTGATATTAAGTCATATGGTAACTCCCCTCAACCACTTGAGCTGACGATCATTGGTAAAAAAAGAGTGAATTACCCAGATAGTCATTGTGGTATGCCCAGATTGCATTTGTGGCTGTCAGAGGTGGTCTGTGGGGTGGTTGCCGGAGGCGGTCTGTGGTGTAAGTGTGTGTATATATGTGGCTAGAAGGGAAGAAAGGGCAAGGTTAAACTGGATGGTGAGGGGTATTTTTGTCATTTTAAAAAATTTAACGGCAAAAGATAACAGACATCCACTTCAGAGATCACCTGTGTTACATTTTTGCAAACTATTCGGCAACTAGTGTAATTTTTCAAAGTTAGGGGCCACCAATGCAATCCAGACATACCACATGGACTATCCGTGTAATTAACTCTATAAAAAATCAGTCATACAATTAGGTTGTATCGAATAAACTCAATTACTAGGAAAAGGTATTTGTTCAAGTAATATTCGGTTGTATAATTGGTGACTAGTTGTGTATCTTATTTGATGGTCAAGAGTTTAAATCGTACTGCTGATAGATTTAGCTCTGGACACTCATGATCATATTGATAAAGAAATCATCCTTTTATCCTAAAGAACAATAACCAAAAAAAAAAATCACAACTAGGAAACCTCTTGCCAACCTAAAGCAAATTGGTCTTAAGTGGTCAACTCAACTAATTAGCCAACTACTCAACGTAACTACATGATTAGAGTGTACAACACATGGTCAACGTCTTTCGGATAGAAGAACTGATTTAGAGCATTATTGTTTCAATAAAAATTCAATTAAATGGAAAACTTTATAGAAATATATTTAACTTTTACAATTAAGTTATTCAAACCTTTTTGTTCCAATTTAATATCTTAACTTATAAATAATGCGTTAATCTTGTATATTTACTATTTAGTCTTTGATTGCAATTTCTAGAGCCGTCCCAGAGAATCAAAAAAGAATCAGGGGCATGTGGTCAGAGAAAAACGGGCCCTTTAAAAAAAACAAATTTAGTAATTTATATATAAAAGGTTAATAATACAAATAAAATTTGTGAAACAAATTAGCAAAACCAAAGTATTGTAGCATAATAATATATTTTTTATATAAATATTCTTTTATGTATAATATATAAAAAAATTTAAAATTCTGGGCCCCTTAAAAAGTCGGTCCCAGGGCTGTCAACCATTTCGCCCCTCCCCTAAGCCGGCCCTGTCGATTTCAGTTATGATTTTTCTAGAAAAACATGCACTTTCTATATCAACCGGTTCAAGTATAACCGGTTTTAATTCTGTAACCATGTAGAATAGAAGGGTTCGGTTCTAGAGCAAGTTTTTTTTTCCCATCCCTAATTCATGTCTCCAAATCTGAGCATGCAAACGTGAATATTTCTAGGCCATCCGCACAAAATTCCGCACCTTCATTTTTGTGCATGTCATTGCTTATAACCACTTTACACGTTTTTCACCACCATGTCTGGTGACAATTCCCACCCAATCTCTTGTCTCTGGATTCAAACAAATTACTAAATTACTTTAAACATTCATATTTTATTGAATCATAAAATTATTTGATACATATCTAACATCGTAAAAATTTAGAAGTTGTTTGGTAACCTCTTAATAATCTTATTTAAAAGATACCTCTAAACCGGTCATAGGCTAGCATATTTGGTTTAACAAAAAATTATCTCTTAATGGTTTAGTATGCCTCTTACTAGTTCAACTCAAAACGAAGCCTAAATAAAAAAATTAAAAAAAATTAAAAAAAAAAAGAAAGAAAGGAAGAAACCTAGTCATACCTACCCCTCCCTTTTCATCTTCGCTTCTCCACCAACAACAAAAGATTTGACGACCACCACCACCAACAATAGACTTTAAACTTAAAAATATATAAAACTTTTAATTTAAAGCGTTAGATTTAAGTTATTATGACAACACGTCATTGTAGTGCTAAATAAAATGATAAGCGATATAAATGGTTGATGCTAAATCAACATATGTATATGTAGACTAAGATAATGTTAACATGTCACATAATCAAGGTTTAATGACAAAGGCAACGTTAAACTAACACGTGACACAAATCAATTAAGACAACGAACGAAAAAGGAAATATTCTCAACAGATATAATAAACTTTGAAATAAGTTTTTATACAACTAAATATTTTATAAAGCCTTCTCAAGAAACATTTGGAGCCAATAAATTGTATTTAAAGTTGAATTATGTTGATGAAATCTTTCATAAGAGGTAATATTCCATTATGATCCACCATTGAAAATGCTAACTTGCTTAAAATGGATTGAACTTAAAAACCAAAGTGATAAATATCTTATATACCTTTGAACAGTCAAAATCAGGTAGATATGAAAAAAACTTACATCATTGGCGTTAATACTTACAAATGAAAAAGTTGGTTAAAATACTCTTTGAACAGTCAAAATCAGGTAGAGATGGGTAAAAAACCTGAAACGGGAACCAACAACCCGAATTCGAATCGGAACCGGTCATACTCGAACCGACAAGTACAGGTGGTTTCGGTTTTTTTAGAGAAATCGTAACCGGAATCAGAATTACCATAACCAGTTCCACCTTTACCTGGCCAAAACCAGAACCAGAATCGGCAAAAACCGATAAAAACCGGTTAAAACCAAGTCAAAACCCAAACCAAACCGGAATCTATTATTGACTTTGTTAACAAAAACCAGAACTATTTTGGACCAGAAACCGGTTTAAAAAAAAACCCGTTTGTGCACCTCTAAAATTAGTAGATATATAAATGAAAATGACTTGTGTGTGAAATACTGAAATTTAATGTTTAAAGTTCTTGAAGATGTAACACAAAGAGAAAAGTGAGTTGGGTCAATCCCACTATGGGTTAATGAGAGTGTAGCCCGGTCACTTTTTCTAGCTCAACCTTTTCTATAAAAATCAAGTCTTCTTCAACCTTCACGCCAGAGACGGAAAAAAAAAAAAATCTAGAACCGGAACCCGTCCTACCCGGACCAGTGGGTATAGATGGTTCCGGTTTTTCAACGGAACCGGAATTGGAATTAAGGTTTCACCTTTAGCCGGCCAAAACCTGGTCGAAGCCAGTCAAAAGCTAAAACCGAAACTGATTATTGACTTTGTTGACCCAAACCGAAATAGGCCCGGTACAAAAAAAAAATAGTTTACCCATCTCTACTTCTCACTCATCATTTTACCTAAAAACCCTTTAACTGATATATCTATTAGATCTCTCTACATTCTTTATCATCGTATAATCAAATCATGTGAGAAGATCAAAGAATAAAAATCAAAAGAAGATCAAGTGCAAGAAATGAACCATTACATCTTTCTATAAACATGATGTGTATAAATATATAATAGAAGGGAAAAATTAATCTTTACACAACAAGAATAATACGAACAACTCATGGCTTAAACTAGAATTGAACCCAAAAAAATAAAAATAAAAATAAAAAATTATTTACAAACCTAGATTATAATTTCAACAATTTGTGCCAATTCATCTTTTGATATTGGATTTTGATACAATAATTCATGACCTTCGCCAAACATGTTGATCCCACCCCTATTTGCACATCTGCAAGTGATGATCCATAGGCTCTTGAAACAATATTTCTAATCAAAATAATCAGAGTTATGAACAGTGATTAGATGTTCGTCTTCTTCCATGGCTTTTATGTGATCTTGATCATACCATGTTACAGTTCCTGCAACAAGTAGATGACGATTTTATTTGATGCAATCAGTACGTACGAATGCATCAAGTTAGCATTTGTACTCGTATATTATACACACTAGGTTAGTATCACGTGTATTACACATGTTGAATAAAAAAAATAATAGATAGTTAGCAATTAAAATTTAGAATGTATAAAATGACTTTATGATATAAAATATGATTGAAATTTCGTATAAGTTAGTAGTTTAAGTAATACAATAATAAAACCATTTTTTAAACATTATTTCTTTATAAGTTTGTTTTTTTATTAGCATTTCATTTCAAAAAATGATTTTTGAAAAAAAAAATTGTCAAGAGAAAAAGTAGAGAAATTAATAAATTAGAGAGAGAAATCATTTAATCTTTTAAAATTATACCATTTTCATTTGATTTTTGAAAAAAAACTTAAATGGTTTAGCTTGGTTCTTGGTAGGACTGGCAAAAAATATGTCTTATCGTGTTTAATAGGTAGGGGTGTTCGCGGCCCGGTTTTTACTGTTTTTAAATGGAACCGTAACCGAACCGTTAACAACGGTTTTTGAACGATGAAAACAAAAACCGAACCGTTCAAAATAAAAACCGAACCAAACCGAACCGTTATCAACGGTTTGGTTCCGGTTTGGTTTGCGGTTTGGGATTTTGATCCCCACGAAACTTTTATAGTTCAACACGGAATATTTACACAAAGTTCATATGTATTTTTTTAATATCACGAATTAATCAAGAACTAAATATATGCATACGCACATATATAAACATCTATATATGCATATATATGTATATATCGATATATCCACGCGTATATACGTATATATATTTAAATATACTCGTGCACACACATATATGGTCCGGTCCGGTTTTTTACGACCGGCTTTTTATGAAAACCATAAACCAAATCGTTTATTACGGTTTTAAACTTTTGAAACCGAACCGATGAACGGTTCGGGCAGTTTCGCGGTTTGGAGCCAAACCGTGAACACCCTATTAACAGGTTAGAGACGATACGATTAATGTAAATATAAAACATGAAAACTAGTTAAATATTCAGCTTGGTGATTTATGCGTGACAATTATATGGTTTATGAAGCAAAAAAACAGAAATGATGAAGTCTAGGCGTCTAGCCTCCTAATTTTCATTATTTTTAAAAAAGTATATAATTACATAATGTACCTTTTGTTAAACATGTCAAACCATGTTTTATCATGTACCTGTTTTGCAAGCTATAGTTCTTGGAATTCTAGCGTTAATTGTCGTGAATCATACACTATATGTGTGTGCGCGTTCACACGGGAGTAAGTTTTTATCGTATACTTTTTTAAATAACTAATTTCATCAGATATTCTGAAAAGAAAGTGCACAATTTATTTATGGATAGAACTTACCTGGTGTTGCAGAAGGTTCTTGTTCTCTTGTGGAATGAAGAACAATTGTTCCTGAAAGAACAGTGATGAATCCACATATTTCAGATGCTATATCACTAAAGCTCTGATCTTTCCAATCCTGCATACAAAAATACAAATTATTTGCTTGGTTTTTGGTTAGAAATCTGAAAGAAATGAAATGGTGAACGCCACCATTAGGTGTCCCTCACCGACCGGTCTCACGGCCAAAATGAGTGAGGTAAATTGCGTGACCCAGGGAAAATTGGGTGGTGCCGGGCTTTGAACCCTAGACCTTCATTACAGAGAAATCTGAAAGAAAGATCATGAATTTGTGATTTTAGAAGATACCTTGAACATGATTACACTTGCAATGATTGTTAAAGAAGTGAACATCACATAATATATAGGGGATACAATTGCTGTGTTGAATGTATCCAAAGCCTGCAAAATGGTGTCACCATATCAGCGTGAACGGTAAAATGGTCATTTACCTTTTCTCACTAACAATAAACTAAATATTTGATTTTCATTTTTAAGTTAAAAAAATAATATATTATGCTTAATAACAGGGGCGATTCTTCGAGCAATGGTAAGTTTGTTGCATGTAACATTAGGTAACCAGTTCAATTCAATCAGCCTCTTGCAGAAATACAAGGTAAGGATATATACATCAGGCCCCCGCGACTGTATCCAATTTTTTTTTCCACAATTCTATTGTAATAACTCCCCACCTTTTACAACAAACATACCCAACAAAGACACAAAGTCCCATTAATCAGTAGAGTCTGGGGCCCTATCCTAATGCAATAGAGTGGTTGCTTTTAAAAAGACCCTCGGCTCAAATGTGTCACAAAAACTTACATTTATGTATTATTATGGTTTATTATATATATATAGGGGATGGTTCATTTGTTAACCCACTCTTATTGCGGTAACCCGTATAACTCCGTCAAGATCAATCCAAATCTTTGTTTTCTTTTTTTAAATATTATTATTACACATAAACAATACTTTCTTCTTCTATTTGTATGCGTAAATTTGTCACCGATTTAGGATTTAAAAGCAGTGTAAGTTTTGGTTACATTACTTAATGTAACCAAAACTTGTTAATGTAACCAAAACTTACAATGTTTTTAAATCTTAAACAGTGATAAATTTACACATACACATAAAAGAAGAAAGTATTGTTTATGTGTAATAATGATATTTAAAAAAAGAAAACAAAGATTTGGATTGATCTTGGCGGAGTTATACGGGTTACCGTAATAAGAGTGGGTTAACATTTGATCCTCTTCGTGTATATATATATATATATATATATATATAGGGAAGGGTTCAATACTTAACCTTTCCTTATTGCGATAACCGAATACACTTAGCAAATAGAATACATATCAAATCATTTCAAATAAGCGTTAATGTATATCTATTTCTAAGGTCATACTTAAATATAATAATCTATAACCTTTTATTGGTGACTATGAGGAACTACTAACAGTAAAGTCATAGGATCCTACCAATACCATGTTAATTAATGGAAAGGAGATTAAAGACAAAAAACCTGTGAAAGTCGGACTCAGACCTGAGACCTAAGACTTCTACCGGCAAGCATCACTCTGCCAGCCACTTCAAAAACAGATAGGTTTAAATTAAGGGTGAGCATAGTTTAACCATAACCGAAAAATAACCGACAACCGCCCGAACCATAACCTATTTTAACCGAAACCAACTTTAACCGATGGTTATGGTTAAGCGAAGCCATTAACCGAATCATTCAGTTATGGTTATGGTTAAGGCAAGTCATTAACCGACTTTAACTGAACCGAATATTGTATATTTATTTTTTTAATATTTATATGCTTGTGTGTTTTTTTATGAAGTTATAGTGCAAGTCAAGTATATAAGGTGAATCATCACTTTTTAATATATGAAAATATTATGTATCATATGCGAGACTAAATATATTAGAAAATGAATTAGAGTTCATGTGATTTTACTTTTTGTTCACACATTCTCAATCACTATAAAGTTTTACAAGCTTCACTTAGATTTTCATCATTAATATATCTATAATCCACAAGCATATTTACAAGTTTTTCTTAAATTTTCATCATTAATATATCTATAATCCACAAGCATATTTACAAGTTTTTCTTAGTTTTTCAACAATTTAATTATTAACCAAATTTAACCGAAACCAAACTATAATCGGTGGTTAACCGATCAATTGGTTATGGTTATGGTTATGGTTATGGTTATGGTTATGGTTATGGTTAAGTATTTATAATCAACCGAAGTAGTGGCTTTGGTTATGAAAATGGCCATCACTGCTACGATCAGAACCATGCACACCCCTAGTTTAAATTACTAATATTCCTATTCTACCCTTAAATTACACGTATCATTAAATGTTGCAAGTTCATAGTTGGATGGTCTATCTAAATCTATCGAACTATCATGGCCTACTATATATCCAAAACAAAAGAAATTGAAAGTACCTTGTTAAGATAATTCAACTGTGTAATCACACATAAGACAGCAACAGTGACAAAAACCCAAGTTTGAGGGTATGCAATCTGACTGATTCCCTCTAGAGTAAGCTTTATTGCAATACCAATGGCCTTTATGCTTACAACCTACAATATGAACAGTCAATATCATAAGACATAACAGTTTTTTTTAAAAAAAAATATATTAAATTATGAGTCTTACCGTTAAAGAGCCCATTAGAGAACAGATCCCCAAGTATATTAATATATTTGACTGCCCATAGCGGGGTTCAAAATGCATCACGAGAGCCGCTACTAATGATAATGTAGCTGCTATGTATATTAGGAATGCTGTTGATAGAAATAAAGTAGTAAGCATTGATAATTATAGACAATTATGTTATAGTTTAAGGGGGTGTTTGGATGTGTGATATGAAACTTATTATTTGATTATAGCAACTTCAAATTTCTGGTGTTCAGATAAAGTTATTCACATTCTGATTATTTTTTAGTTAGATGTCAAATAATCAGTTTTAGCTTCGTATGGGACTTTGGGACCCAACTCCAATGGAGCCCTCAGTTATATATATATAGGGCCATTCATTCCACGCCTTTTAAGTCTCGAATCAATTTTCAAACTAAAGGATTAAGACAGATGATGACTAGATCAAGAAGCAACAACGATGAAGAATATCAATCGACAAGGGGACATCGAAGTTCTAATCGACATAGAGATCCAATGTCACTATTTTGTTTTGAGAATAAATGCTAATTCGCCTATTCTATAATCTATATTCTATACAGTTGTACTCAACCTTAATATCTTTTTTTAAAGAATTTGCATCCAAAAAAGCCAAAAAATAAATTTCTTCTAAACATTTTATGCACGCACAAAATGAAAAATAAAATTATAAATAAATAAATTTAACTCCGTCAAATATAAATTTTTTTAGTTTATTATTGTCGGTCTCAAGTCTAGCTAGAAGAAGAAGCTTTATCACAACTTTTGGAAATAGGGCCCTGAATTTTAGTTCACTTTAGGCTCTAAAAACGGTTAAGTTGCCCTTGATTACATACTAGTTGCAATGAAACAGGCTATTCAAGACAGAACTTCAAAGTACCTATTCAACCATCGTTTATGCTCATATTAAAAAAAAAACCTTTCATCTACAGTTCTCGTTTTTGGTTATGGAAAAGGACAATTATGATAAATCGAAAATAACTATTTGTGTAGAAAAATAATACTACGGTTTGATGGATAGTAACTTTTCATGTTCAAAATTCACACTTTAATAATGTATAAGACTACCCCTTTGGTCTTTTCATCCAATAGAATTTGCAAACACTCAATTAAGTTTTTTTTTTTGAACAGACTCAATTAAGTAATTATCTGATTATTACTACTTGAAACTGCAGAATGCACCCAAACACCATCTAGCACATTAAACAGCATATGATTATTTCATTCTGATCATCCAATATCATAAAACCATATTTGAAACACCCCCACCCCCCAACACAACAGGAAAAAAAGAACATTAAGCCAACCTGGTTCAATTGCTAGATTCCATATTTCCTCAACAGAAGTTGGTGTAGATTCCTCAGGCGCGTGAATCACAACAATTACCGAACCAACTATGCATGAGACACATCCCAAAACACCCATCTGCTTCAACCGTTCTTTTAACAAAAAGTGCGCCAGAACAGCACTGCTCAAATTTGCAATTTAAATGGATGTTTAATAAAGTTGCATATAAAATCAAATATCCAGCTACTTTCAACACCTCCCAAAAGAATAAGAATGCAAACTAAGAGTTCAAGGTATTACCTAACGATTATACTCAATGCACCAAGTGGGGTTACAAGGACAGCAGGAGCATAAGCATAAGCAACAAAATTGGCAGCCTCTCCAACAATCACTATATATGTCATCAACATCCAACAAAAGTTAAGCACAGCTCATTATTATTTTTGAATTTTTATTTTTTGTAACAAGGCTCGTGCTTGTGTGCTAGTTGAGTTCTTTTGTTGAATAATGGTAGAAATCGTGTATTGGCCAAGTTGGGTTGACCCATAAACATTTCTTTGTCCATATTCTCTCAAAAAATCTAAATAATATTGTATTGATTATGATTACTAAAACAATATTAATATAAATACTCAAAGTATATTATAAAAATTATTTGGGAGGTTGGATGCACTAAAAATAGAGTTTTGGTGACTTTCAGAGATTAGCCAGTTTGACCATTCTTCCTCCAACTGTTTTTTTTTTTTTTTTTACTTTTACCGCTTTCATTCTATTGAGATAGAGACAACCTAAGTCGACCCATTAATAAGTAAATGGGTTGAAATCACCGTAAAAACTTTTGGTTAACGGCAACTTACTTGTAATCATGCCGGCCCACCAAAGTGGTTCTTGTAAGTAAGTATAACCTCCATGTCCTAACATCAAAAAGAAAATAAATAGCATATTACTTCAAACTAATAAAATGTTGATTAGGATTTTAATATTCGCGTGTGTGTGTGGGTGTGTAGCTAAGACGTTTTTATCAATTTTCTCTATGAATCTCACTTATAAAATGTCAAAAGATTTTATCTTTTTCCTTTGGTATGTTAACTAAGGGGTTACTAAATAATCTAGCAGCAAAAAGAAATTTACAGTTTTTGGGCAAAAGTGATTTAGATTATGTATTTTTTGCTTTATAAAACAAACATTCTTTAATTGAAACAATCATAATCCAATATAAAAAGCTTTTTATAGAAGCTAGATATATAAGATTCAAATTAAATCTACTAAAATTATAAAACAGTGAAACAGTGAAATTTTGATAACATTAGGGGACCCTTACTTCTGTGCACTCTTATCACAACCGACATGAACAATGAAAGAAGAAGATGACCATTGGCCCTACTGACCTTGCCATAATGACACATTAACTTCTTTAGATCTAACAACAATTATGCTCCTTAAGTTTACGTAACATCTAATAGAGTGCTGCTTAAGAATATGTTAATTTGGGGTCTAGTGATCAGTTTGGGCATAGCTGCTACAAAACTGGTTATCAAGAGTAAGAATACTTGTATCCCTATATATTACCCTTAACTTATTTCTTACTTTCTTGAAATCAACACCATAACTGGTGATTGTTGACAACTTTAGGGATGTTTGGATTGCTTATCTGTCAGTAAACCAGCCTAATTACTTTAAAGAGCTTATTTACACTAAAATAAGCTGATAAACAGATAACTAAAAATAGTGTATCCAAACACATCCCCTTAAAGGCTTGCTTAAAGCCTCATCTTTCAAAAAAAAAAAAAAATTATCTTTATGTAAACCCATCTCAATTTGTCAAATTCAAAGAACCTTTAGAACTCTAAACGTGATCAGAATTCAAAATCAAACAAATTTCCACATATCCATCAAAATTCATATCCGTAAATCAAACCCGTAAGATAAACTCACGATATGAAGCTGTAGCAACTATGAGTCCAAAATTAGAAGATCGAAACACACATACCTGCACCGAAACCAGTGGAAGCAGCAGCACGCTTAAGCCCTTTCTTCTTCAATATGAAACTTGATCCAATAAATCCGCTGGATAACACAGCCAGTATCAACCCTGTAGAATTATCAGAAACACCCATCTCGTTTTTTCAAAAAAACACACTCGATTCACCAATTCGATACTCAATTTCCATAAATAGGAAGAATTTCCCGCCAATCGAAACCAAATTGGTTCAAAATCGAGAGAGATGAATCTGATAGAAAACAAATTTGATTAATAGAGGCGTTGAAGCTGCGTATGAAGTCTACGAATGTGGGTCAGAATGATGTGAGATTTTGAGAGGATATTCCGGTAAACTTTTCGGGTGGACCCGTATGATTACAACGCCATTGCCAGCTACAGGAAACGGTAGATGAGATCCAGCTCATTCTGTACCCCAATTGGATTGGATCTTGGATCAGCAATCAAATAACGTTTACATTTATTTACATAATCTACCTTTTTCTTATCAATAAATACATTTATGCCTTTATGGTTTGACCAACTGCATTTTAGCCCTTTTACTATTACAGTCTCATATGCCCCTAAACAACCCAAATGAATACGTCTTGTTCGTCTATTAGAGAAGAACATGTTTATATGTGTTTATGTCCTTTTGTTAATAATCTAAAAAAGTATATTATAAACATAATTAACACACAAATGAAAATAAACAAGCATAAAGTCATAAATCAACATTAATTAATGAAAACTAAAGATATATATTATATCCGATATTTCTGAGGTAATTAAAAATAAACGTGAGACTTGTTGGAATTTATTAATAAAAAATATATTTTATTATTAATTTTGGAGCAAAATAATTGTTGATAAAATAATAAATGACGAATACTTAAAAATAATAATTGCAAATAATAAAAATTTAAGATTATAATATTATATTTTAAGATATTATATAATTGAAATTTTCTCATTAGAAGATTTATATATTTGATATTTAATTGTATTATTTAATTATTTAAAATCATTAATATTTAATTCAATATAAAAGTCAATTAATATTTAATAGGAGAGATAAGCAGTGAAAAAATTTCTGCAGTTTATGAAAAGGTGACATGTGTCTACTCTTGATATTCTTTTATTAGAATAAAGATTATGTTCTTGTTCTATGACATGAGAGGATCACAATAAATAAAATCGGGACCAAAACAACATAGCTAAGATGAATAAGATATCGACTCTTGAAATCTAGATATTTAAAATACTAAAAGATTTAGGAAGATATTGATTGAGAGTTAAATCATGTGTTGGTATTAGGTTGGAAGAGGCAAGCTTGTATTCTTAACAGATCTTGCCCACTTGAGTTAGCAAGGTTGGTGGACATGCACCTGTGACCCGCACCTAAGCTTGGGATCGGCATCGGCTCCACATTCGTGTTTTTGGCTTCAAAACTAGGGCTACAGTTTTTTGCTCAAATTTGGTTTGAAACTGATCAGGTTCCTAGTGTAACATTCGAGAAATTATGATGATGGATTCAGGCACGTAATTTTGACACATCTAAAAATTAGAACAATTACGTTTAATTTATCTCAATCTAACTATTGCACAACTCATAAATATAAAGAAGGGCTCAAAATCACTTGCCTAATTGTTAATTAACAATCACCAAGAATGATGAATTTAGCCTTTGGTTTCAAATCCAACACAATATAAGAGAGACTTGGTTTAGATTTTTGGTCTCTCTTCTTTCTAGTCTCCCTTTCAACCTTGTAACATTATTGTATTTCAGGTATGTCTTTACATCTAAACTTTATTTGATAGAACCTGTTATGATAATTTGATAATTTGGAATTGATTGATGATATTATTATTGGTATAAATTGATGAGAACGTATGATTAATAAGCATAAACCATGGGTAAGTCAGTTTGGAACACAACTAGACTGAACCACAGTGTTTATTGCAGAAGAATATATATGATATGAGATGGTATGATTAGAATTGGTAGTTGTGTAGGATTCTATCACCAAATATAGACAAGGGTGTACCCATGGTCTATCGAAGAGGTGGTGGGCTGGCGGCTGGATAAGTTGCGACTAATTCCTACATATGCCCTATACATAACTGATGTGTTGTGAAACACATCTGTTTTTCTATTTGTTTTCAATTTGTTTTTGTACAGTTTTATGCATTTTTAGAATCGATTGATGCTGGTTCTTCACATTTCCATAAATTGTTCTTTGCAGGAAATAAACATGTTAACATGGCATAAAAGATCAAGAAAACGAGCTCCCGGTAGGACGAGAACGGACCCGAATGCAAAAGAAGACAAAAGCTGGGAAAAAGCCATTCTCGCGTAGCGCGACAGGTGGAAATTACAATTCTGCCCTTTTTAATGATGATGGGTTTGACCCTACTCTTTTGTCGGGTAGCAGATGTTCTCGCGTAGCGCGAAGGGTTTAAGGAAGCCTGTCGCGTAGCGCGACAGGGTTAAAATTTCAGAAAATCGAGTTTAATGTTGGGGAAATGGCGGAAGGAGGGATATTCGATTCTGGACGATTGGAGAAGGCTTGGGAGGCGACTAGAAGCAAAGAGATGAGATTGGAGTCGAGTTGGATCATCGGGAAGCCCTAGACGAGTGATCCGAAGGGTGTAACGTGATCGGTTCTTCTTTCTTTCTTGTTATTCTCATTTGAATGATGTTGGAGATTTGTTTTGACATAAGTTCTTACTGTTTATTTAGTATGATCTGTGGCTAAATCTTTTAGACCACCTAGGGTTTCATAAATATGCATGTTTGATGCTTATAACGATTGATTATGGAACAAGTTTGGGTTTTTCAATGGTTTAATGATTTGGTTTGGATTCTTGGATGTATATGAATGTTTATTATGTTTGTGATTGAGTTATTGTTTCCTCGTGTGCTTTGGCGAATGTCTTTCGTGTAATAGGCGCATGCTAGGTCATTTACTTGGTGTTTGTGATTTATGGATGGATTACTAGACGTAGTGATTCATAGGAAGGATGATTAGGTCACAAACGAATTAGATGTTTAACCAAATTCAATAGCCGTGAGGTGAGAGTTTGTTAGTATATCTTGCATGTTTAAGAACTAGTTAAAGTCTTCGTGAAAAAGACCAAAATTAGGTAAATTGAGCATAGTCTTGTATGCTAAATCCAAGATGAATTTCCTTATTATCCCTTGCATTTCTTGCATTGAGACTTTCATTCCGTGAGGTAGATGGTCTTTAGGATATATCATTGACGGGTTGGTTAACTTGTGAGAGTAATTAACCAAAATCGGTATTTAAAATACTTATAGACATTTTAGTTGAAATCTTTGAAAATGGTTAAAGAATCTCTAATATGTTGATAAGTTAAAATTCAAAGATCCCGGTTCCAAACATAAGTTCCATAATCAATCTAAACGCATTAAACATGTATAAAGTAAACCCTAGGTAGTCATTTCATCATTCGTGAATTTTAGTTGCATTTTCCAACTTGAGCCTTAATTAGGTTTTCCAGATTTTATTAATTTCAGTTTAATCAGTTATTTACAAACCCCCCTTTCAAACAATTAATTTAATTTAAGTCATTTGTGTAGATAAGTCATTTAGTCTATTTTGCACTTTCTATAGGAGTATGTGGGTTCGATATCCGGACTTGCTTTTCTGTACTACTTTTCGATAGGTTCACTTGCCTGTTAGTAGTTTAGTTTAGAGAGTCTAGAGTATTACTTAGTGTCTAGGTTAGTTTTGATTTTTATTAGTTTTAATTAAACTACTTTGCACACATCAAGTTTTTGGCGCCGTTGCCGGGGACTTCTTAGTCGATTATGCAGTTTAGTTCTTGTGTCTTATCTGTGCATATTTGTTTTTAGTTTTAGTTTTATTTTGTTTTTATTTTTATATTCTTTTTGATTCATTTTTATTTGTTTACAGGTTTGGTAGTGTATGCCACACTTACGCTCACACGGACCGGCACCTGAGCTTTCTTTGCCTTCAAGGAGTGATTCGCGGGACTTTTCTGAGGGTTTTACGAGTGAGGTAAGTGCTTCTACACCCATCTCTGCTGATTCTTCTGAGCACACACCACCATCTTCTTCTAGTTCTTCCACCCATTCTAGTCCGAGGTTACATTTTGTTCCACCCATGGCTGAGCGTCGCACGGTTCACCAGCAGGCCACTGCGGGTTTCACGGGACTTAACAATCCCATCACTGTGCCAAATATCACGAATGAAAATTCGTGGCAGATTCCCTCGTATATCATGACAGCCATTAATAACTCTCAGTTTAATGGCCGGGATGATAAGGATGCTCTAGCACACATAGCTCGCCTCACTCGCATCTATGGTACCTTCAATCTTCAAGGTGCCACTGAAGATGCTATCTTTTTGCAGCTATTTCCCTTTTCACTTGCGGGTAGGGCCGCCACTTGGCTCGATTCGCATGCACCTGGATCCACTCTTTTCGTATGGCACCCGATGAGCCATACTACCTTGCTTGGGAGAGATTCTAGAATTTGCTTAGCAGATGCTCCCAGCATGGTCTATCTGATTGGGCCCTTGTAGAGAAATTCTACAATGGTCTAACTTATGAGACTCGGGCTCGTTTCGATACTTCTGCGGGTGGTCATCTTATGGGAAATAGGGATGTTGCTGAGTGCACTGATATGTTTGAAAGTTTTGCTCAGGCTGAGTATGAGCAGAGGTCTGCTAATAGGAATTCCAATCCTATTTCTAGTTCCTCCTCTTCCACGAGAGGGGTTCACCACATTAATGGGGATACTAGTGTGGCAGCTGCTCTCGAGGCCTTGTCGAGGGATATGAAGGAGTTAAAGATGAAGGTAAATAGGTGTGAGATTTGTAGGGGTGGCCATGCCACATCTGAGTGTTTGGTGGTCAACCAGGAGCAGGTTGACTATTTGAGGGGTCAAGGTAGGGGTAGCATGAACCCTTTCAATAACTCCTACAATCAAAATTGGAGAAACCACCCGAATTTTAATTGGCGCTCTTCCGGTCATCCCTCTGGTTTCCAATCTGGATAACCAGGGGCAGGGTCATTCTTCAGTTAGTCATCCGAGTCATACAACGGGGGCGGGTAGTAGTAGTGGTGGTAGTTCTAGGGGTAGCATGAGTAAGATAGAGGAGTTACTGACCCAGTTGGTTGCTAAGGATGCCAATACTCAGAAAACCCTTGCTGTGCATGACATTCTTCTGAAAAACCAACAATATGCTTTTCTTGATCTTCAAAGATCAGTTGGTGATATTTCTAAGCGTTTGGATGAGAGGGCCCAAGGCCAGTTTTCGGGCAGCACACATCCAAATCCAAACGCTCATGTGAAAGCAGTGACTACTAGGAGTGGTCGAGGAGGTGTGAGTGTAGAGCCACCGGTTGAGGTAGATGATGAGGAACCAGTGGATGAGGAGATTGAGATGGAGACTCCTGGAGGGGTACACATGAGGCCAGTCCCAGCAAGTACAGTACCGACCAGTGAGTCTTCGGTGTGGTCCCGGTTGAGAAGAAACCGGTTGAGGTTAGGCCAAGCCCTAAGATTGATCATTCACGACTTCCTTACCCTGCTCGCTTAGCTCACCAAAAGCATGCTAAGGAGTATGGTCATTTTCTTGACATGTTCAAACAGTTGAAGATCAATCTTCCATTTATTGAGGCTCTTCAGCATATGCCCAAGTATGCCAAATTCCTTAAGGATTTGTTGAAGAGCAAGGATCGGCTAGGGGAACTTTCTAATGTTCCATTAAGTGGGGGGTGTTCTGCGGTGATTCTGAACAAGCTACCGGAGAAGTTGACAGATCCTGTGATTTTTACAATCCCATGTTTGTTTGGTAGTGACACTCAGAGGCACGCGTTGGCAGATTCAGGTGCTAGCATCAATTTGATGCCCTATTCTTTGTATGAGAAGCTAGCACTTGGTGAAATTTTGCTTACGCGCATGACATTGTCCCTTGCTGACCGGACGGTCAAGTGTCCACGGGGTATTGTTGAGAACCTGTTGGTGAAGGTGGACAAATTTGTGTTCCCCATGGACTTCGTGATTCTTGACATGGAGGCCGATGAGAGTGTGCCTATCATTCTAGGCCGTCCTTTCTTGAGGACCGCTAAGGCCATCATTGATGTGTTTGATGGGAAGCTCACTCTTAGAGTGGGTGATGAGACTGTCACATTTGAGGTTGTGAAGTCTATGAGGCATCCCAGTGATCATGATGACTTTAGTGGCCCATGTCATTTCGTTTACTTCATAAATTCTTTCATGTCACACGTAGATAGGTGTCTTGAGTACATGTGCAGGGCTGATTTGGTAGTTGAGAGGAGTGATGAGGAGTTTGAGATAGTTGATGAGGGTGTTGATGTTATTTCTGAGGTGTTAGAGAGTTACGAGTTGAGGGAGGAGAGTAAGAAACCCTCTGTTGAGTCACCACCCACCCTAGAGCTTAAGGTATTACCTTCCCACTTAGAGTATGCTTTTTCTAGGAGAGGATTCCACTTTACCTGTTGTCATTTCATCTAGGTTGAGTGAGGAGGAGAAGAAGAGACTATTATGTGTGTTGAGATTGTATAAGGGTGCTATTGCTTGGAGACTCTCTGATATTCAAGGCATTAGTCATGCTTATTGCACACATAGGATACTCATGGAGGATGAGTATAAGCCGGTGGTCCAACCTCAGGGGTGTTTAAATCCCAATATGCAAGAGGTTGTGAAGAAGGAGGTGTTGAAGTTGATGGATGCAGGCTTGATTTATCCTATCTCGGATTCATCATGGGTGAGCCCTACTTAGGTTGTCCCTAAAAAGGGAGGGATGACAGTGATCACGAATGAGAAAAATGAGCTCATTCTGTCTCGCACGGTCACGGGGTGGTGAGTTTGCATCGACTATAGGAAACTTAACGATGCCACCCGGAAGGATCACTTTCCCCTTCCTTTCATTGACCAGATGTTGGAGAGATTGGCAGGACAGCAGTTCTATTGCTTCCTTGATGGCTTTTCTGGGTATTTCTAGATCCCCATTGCACCGGAGGATCAGGAAAAGACCACATATAGGTGCCCCTATGGCACCTATGCTTATCGTCGCATGCCATTTGGGTTATGCAATGCTCCTGCTACATTTCAAAGGTGCATGGTAGCCATCTTCCAAGACATGATTGAATCATCCATGGAGGTGTTTATGGATGACTTTCCGGTTTATGGCGATTCATTTGATCAATGCTTGGTGAATCTTGAGAGGATGTTGAAGAGGTGTGTAGAGACGAAGTTGATGCTTAATTGGGAGAAGTGTCACTTCATGGTGACCGAGGGGATAATGTTAGGTCATAAGATTTCGAGAGCGGGTATAGAGGTTGACCAAGCTAAGATAGAAACAATAAGTAAACTCCCACCACCTTCAAGTGTTAAAGCCATTAGGAGTTTCCTTGGTCATGCGGGTTTTTATAGGCGGTTCATTAAGGATTTTTCCAAAATCACTAGGCCTATGACCCATCTTCTAGAAAAATATACCCCATTTGTGTTTGATGAGGAATGCATGAAGGCATTCGAATTTTTGAAGGAGAGGCTTGTGAGTGCTCCTATTTTAGTTGCCCCTGATTGGAGCTTGCCCTTTGAGCTCATGTGTGATGCTAGTGACCAAGCCGTTGGGGCGGTCTTGGGGCAAAGAAGAGAGAAGCATTTTCACCCAATATACTATGCTAGCAAAACTCTCAATGATGCTCAAGAAAACTACACTACCACCGAGAAGGAGCTTCTAGCGGTAGTGTTTGCTTTTGACAAATTCCGGTCATACCTTGTGCTTTCAAAGACCACCGTTTTCACCGACCATTCGGCCTTGAGGTTTCTTTTTTCAAAGAAAGATGCAAAACCTCGTCTCATTAGGTGGATTCTTTTGTTGTCGGAATTTGACATTGAGATAAAAGATAAGAAAGAGGCTGAAAATGTGGCGGCCGATCATCTCTCCCGGTTGGAGGACGCGGAGAGGAGTGAGATTAGTGAGGAGGAGATTGGTGATAGGTACCCTCACGAGATGATCAACTTTGTAGAGGCGGAGAAGCAAGGAATGCCATGGTTCACCGACTTGGCAAACTTCCTTGCCCATGAAGTAGTGATTGAAGGAATGACTTCTCAACAAAAGAAGAAGTTCTTTAGATATGCGGGTAAGTATGTTTGGGATGACTCGTATCTCTATCGTGTGGGGGGAGATATGATTCTTAGAAGGTGTGTGAGTAGAAAGGAGGGCCTAGATATTATAAGACATTGCCATGAAGGCTTGACGGGTGGACATCATGGTCATCATTCCACCGTCAAAAGGTCTTCGATTGTGGGTTTTATTGGCCTTCGGTGGTGAAGGATGCACTTGAGTTTGTGAATAAGTGTGATCCTTGCCAACGCACTGGGAACATCTCCTCTAAGGATGAAATGCCTCAAAACCCGATTCAAGTGTTGGAGGTTTTTGATGTTTGGGGCATTGATTTTGTTGGACCTTTTCCTTTGTCCAAAGGGAATAGGTATATACTCGTGGCCATAGATTATGTCTCAAAGTGGGTGGAGGCTCAAGCCTTGCCTACAAATGATGCCCGAATAGTTCTCAAGTTCCTTAAGAAGTTGTTTAGTAGGTTTGGGACTCCTAGAGCTTTAATAAGTGACCGTGGCACGCACTTTTGTAACACAATGTTAGAAAAGGCACTACAACGCTACGGCGTCACTCATCGTTTGGCGACCGCTTACCATCCTCAAACAAGCGGTCAAGTGGAGAATGCAAACCGAGGGGTGAAAAAGATACTTGAGAAGACCGTAGGGAAGAGTCGGAAGGATTGGTCCAACAAGTTAGACGATGCGTTGTGGGCGTTTAGAACGGCCTACAAGACACCTTTAGGAACCACACCATATATGGTTGTCTATGGAAAAGCGTGTCATCTTCCCGTTGAATTGGAACATAGAGCTCTTTGGGCTCTCAAGACGGTCAACCTTGATCTTACCGAGGCAGGTAGGAAGAGGTATTTTCAAATTCATGAGTTAGAAGCCCTTCGTGATGCGGTCTATGCACGTTCATTGAGCATCAAAGAAAAGACCAAGTCATTGCATGATAGGAGATTGAAGGGTTTGAAGGAGTTTAAGAAGGGTGATCGGGTTTTGCTTTATAATTCCCGATTGAAATTGTTTGAAGGAAAGTTGAAGTCCAAGTGGACAGGTCCATATGTAGTTGAAGAGATTTTTCCATATGGAACCGTTGAGTTGCAAAACGAAGTTGATGGGAACACTTGGAAAGTAAATGATCATAGAGTGGAGCATTACATCGGAGGACCGATTGATGAGAGTGAGGAGGAGGAAGAGATCCTCTTAGAGAAACCCGAATGAAGGAATGTTGATGGGTTCTTGGGATGAAAACCAAGTGTAGAGTTTGTAAATGGTAGGTTTTAGAGTTTTTGGTGTGATTTTCGTATTTATTTTCCGTTTTTCGTTTTCTTTTTTGTGTGTTTTCTTGAGTTTTGCAGGTGTTTAATAATTTTGATGCATGAAATATGGATTGGAGCTACCAGGTATGTATCACTTGCCTTAGAATAGATTTTAGATGTTTAAGAAGGAAAAAAGGGGTTGAAAAATTGGCTAAGGCATGAAAATTCCAGAAACTCTCTGGAAAAATGACCCCGTCGCGTCACGCGACACCCACATGCCCAACTATCGCGCTACACTACAGATTTGGTCAAACACGCGGGTCAACAACCTGTCGCGCTACGCGACAGCCATAGAAAGAGTTGTCACGATACGCGACGCGTGCCCAGGCGGTTTAAATCCCATTTCAAGCCCTAGAATTCGATTTTACCCACATTTCTCCTTCTCAAAGCCGTCGCCCATCTCCCCTTTACCACCATTTTCATCTTCTATCACCATTACTCACAAATTTCATTAATCAAAACCATCTACCATCACCCCCAACTTCAATTTCATCCACCCCATTTCACCATTTCACCATCTCCATCCACCATTGACGGTTCAAAGGAAGAAGAAGAAGGGTTTTCTTCAAAGCTTCATTTTTTCTTCTAAGTCTCATCTTTTAAGTCGATTCTAAGGTAATGTGACTGACTACATTTAATTTTTTCTTGCATTTTGCTTAATTTTTGTCAATTTCTATTTTAGCCTAAGTTTAGATTTTTAGTATGTGAATGATTTGTGTTGATTTTAGTGTAGTATTAGTTTATTTAGTTTTGTTGAATGCTTCTAGGCTTTCCATTGTGTTTGAATTTGTTATTTGATGTCAAAGAACCATATATTATAGTTTGGGTAAAGGCTTGGAATTTGAAATTGGTTCTTTTGATCTTGACAAGTTAAACAAACTGATTTTTGGAATGAAATTTGAGAAAATGATTTTCATTTAAGCAATAAAATCAGTTTTAGGGATGGTTTGGTTATGGGTTTGTTCTTGGAACCTAAATTGTATTATTGGGTAACCACGAATGAAATGCTATACGGTTACAATTCTTGGTTTCCTTACTAACTTGGCAGCTTGTGTTTGATTTTGATGTTGTTTCAGGATGTCTGGAGCTAGCTCGTCAGGTACAGGGGGAAAGAGAAGGAGGGGCTAGTTCTAAGGCCCCAGGGAGAATCCAGTTCCCCAGTCCAGCCACAAAGAGATGAGAGGACAATTCGTTATCTTGAAGCTGAGCGGGTACCAGTTGCCAAAACGAGGAGACTGAGAGATCACACCAACCTGATGTTTAACATGGGCACCTTTGAAAGTGATAGACTTAATAGGTTTATATGCCTAGAACTCCTACACCATAGGAATATAAATTGGGAGTAAGTTGACCAACTAGGTCAGAGGGATAGGTTGGAGAGACTGTTAGGCCCTAAGTGGAGGAGGGTATTAGCTTGTGATTGGCTCAGTATAAGGAGTTAACCATGGAGTTTCACTCCACTTTTATGTATGATGATTCTGAGTTCGACTCTTTGGATGCTATTTCTTTCTCTTTAGGTAGGCGGGTCTATGAGATGTCTATGCCCCAATTTGCTGTAGTTTCAGGATTCTATACTGAGGACGAGGTCCTGTCACCTGATTTTGTGCAATCTTTGAGGGGGGCCACTAAGAAAAACAGAGATTTCTGTCTTTCTGAGGTGGATTTGAGCGAGTTATGGGCTACCATTGCTGATGCCCCCTTTTCCACTAGTATGTTAGAGTCAAACATCAGAGACCCTATATTCAGATACATTCATAGGGTGTTGGCATGTACTGTATTAGGAAGGAGTTCGGGGGAAGAAAAGGTCAATTGGATTGACCTTTTCTGTTTGTATTGCATGGTGACGGGAAGAGAGGCAAATGTGGCTTGTGTGTTAGCCACTTCTTTAGGTAGAGGTAGACGAGGTGGGGGGCGAGCGAAGTTAGATATGGCCCTTATATCTACCGGATGGCAGATTATTTGGGGGTAATAGATACAGGCCTGATTTGATGATTATGGGCCCAATGACCACACCCATAGATTTGAGGGACCTGCGGAGAGCAGGACTTGTAGAGAGTGATGACCCACCAAGGTGGGCAGGTTTTATGGTGGGACCCCAGGTGATGCCTCCACATGGGACACCCGCAGCTGAGACAGTCATGGGCTCGGTCCCAACTCATAGGCAGAGGCCGGTTTTTAGGAGAGACTTCCCCCCAGACAGTACCCACTCAGGGAGCCTATACCTGATCCACTTACTTTTGAATCCCTATGCCATAGGATGGATGGATATCATGATCAGTACAGAGATTGGAGAGACCATTATCAGAGGAGGCAAGAGGATGCCATGAGGTACTTGATGACCTCACTTCACATTGACATTCCTGAGTTCTACAGGGCTCCGGAGGAGCATGATGGGGGAGATGATGAAGAGTAAGTGTGGGGAGGTTTTAGCATGTTGGTCTGCAGTAGTTTGTTTGTGATTACTGAGCATTTGTACTTTTTGACACTTGTGGTTGGGTTGGATATGGGTTGGTAGACTTTGAACTGATTTTGGTTGTGGCTTATTATTGTATTTGAACTTATGGTTGTTTATCTTGATCTTTTTGTGCTTGTTTCATATGGTTGTGTATGGCTTGTGGAGCAATTTGTAGAGTGAAGAGCTTATGAGAAAAGACTGGCAATCGACAGTCTTCAATTAACCAGCTAAGTCATTTTCAGTTTTTACTTATTTTTATTTCTAGTTTTTCTTTTAGGTTTCCTTTTCTCTACATTGGGGACAATGTAAAGTTTAAGTGTGGGGATGGGAAACTTGGTTTAGTTTGTTTTAGTAGTTAGTTTTAATTTTAATTTTTAGTTTAATTTTTAATTTTCGTTTGCTTTTAAAATTTTGTTTTATCTTTGTTTTTACATCTTTAGCTTAGATTTTCTTTGTCCTTGCTTGAGTTGGTTGCAAAAAGCATGATGGGAAATGATAGGAAAGTTAGGTTTTGTGGTTCCATTCATGGTTAACTGGTTGGTTTGGGTTTATGCTTTGGTTATGGGATGTGTAGGTAGGCTCAACTGATTGTATTTGTCCCGTAGGATTGGTAAAATTTTACTTAAATGGATGATTTTCATGGGAAACATCTTGGGGATTTGGAATTGATGAAACTGTTTTCTAGTCAGAAAGAAGTCTTTGCATAATAACAGATTAGAGTTTTGAAAATCTGATTTTTGTTTGGCACATAAGCACTCTTTTATGAGAATAAATCCGAGTCTTATGGCGCCTCCATTTCACCAAATAAGCTGAGTAAAAAAAAAGAGAAAAAAATAAAAAGAAAAGAAGTTGGATGAAAAACTTATGTGTCACACAGGTTGCAGCCTGGTTGAAACACCACTAGGTTAAATTCAATGGATTGAAAAATAAAAGAAAAATGCTCACGCTTCCATCTGTTTCATTTGTAAAAATTTGATTTGAGAAATTTCTGGTTTGTTTATATGTGAGGATGACTTGAAAGCTAGAATCTAGGATTGATTTGATTTTAAATTTCCTAAGTGTGGGTCTAATGAAATGAAATGTAGAACATGAACATAATGGACCATGATTAAGGGACAGGAATAATCAGTATGGGTTTAACAGGATAAAAATACTTGCAATCTTTTCCAAAGCATTGAATTTTGAATTGACTATGTAATTGTGAGGGAACCATTTTATTTGGCTATGATCCCAGATTTATGCATCAGCCTTTTTCAGGGACGAAAAAGTGATAGGTGTGGGGATGTGATGTGTTGTGAAACACATCTGTTTTTCTATTTGTTTTTAATTTGTTTTCGTACAGTTTTATGCATTTTTAGAATCGATTGATGCTGGTTCTTCACATTTCCATAAATTGTTGTTTGCAGGAAATAAACATGTTATTATGGCATAAAAGATCAAGAAAACGAGCTCCCGGTTGGCCGAGAATGGACCCGAAAGCAAAAGAAGACAAAAGCTGGGAAAAAGCCCTTATCGCGTATCGTGACAACCATAGGAAACACTGTCACGCTACGCGACAGATGGAAATTACAATTCTACCCTTTTTAATGATTATGGGTCTGACCCGACTCTTTTGTCGGGTAGCGGATGTTCTCGCGTAGCGCGAAGGGTTTAAGGAAGCCTATCGCGTAGCGCGACAGGGTTAAAATTACAGAAAATCGAGTTTAATGTTGGGGAAACGGCGGAAGGAGGGATATTCGATTCTGGACGATTGGAGAAGGCTTGGGAGGCGACTAGAAGCAAAGAGACGAGATTGAAGTCGAGTTGGATCATCGGGAAGTCCTAGACGAGTGATCCGAAGCGTGCAACGTGAACGATTCTTCTTTCTTTCTTGTTATTATCATTTGAATGATGTTGGAGATTTGTTTTGACATTAGTTCTTACTGTTTATTTAGTATGATCTGTGGCTAAATCTTTTAAACCACCTAGGGTTTCATAAATATGCGTGTTTGATGCTTATAACGATTGATTGTGGAACAAGTTTGGGTTTTTCAATGGTTTAATGATTTGGTTTGGATTTTTGGATGTATATGAATGTTTATTATGTTTGTGATTGAGTTATTGTTTCCTCGTGTGCTTTGGCGAATGTCTTTCATGTAATAGGCGCATGCTAGGTCATTTACTTGGTGTTTGTTATTGGTGGATGGATTACTAGACGTAGTGATTCATAGGAAGGATGATTAGGTCACAAACGAATTAGATGTTTAACCAAATTCAATAGCCGTGAGGTGAGAGTTTATTAGTATATCTTGCATGTTTAAGAACTAGTTAAAGTCTTCGTGAAAAAGACCAAAATTAGGTAAATTGAGCATAGTCTTGTATGCTAAATCCAAGATGAATTTCCTTATTATCCCTTGCATTTCTTGCATTGAGACTTTCATTCCGTGAGGTAGATGGTCTTTAGGATATATCATTGACGGGTTGGTTAACTTGTGAGAGTAATTAACCAAAATCGGTATTTAAAATACTTATAGACATTTTAGTTGAAATATTTGAAAATGGTTAAAGAATCTCTAATCTGTTGATAAGTTAAAATTCAAAGATCCCGGTTCCAAACATAAGTTCCATAATCAATCTAAACGCATTAAATATGTATAAAGTAAACCCTAGGTAGTCATTTCATCATTCGTGAATTTTAGTTGCATTTTCCAACTTGAGTCTTAATTAGGTTTTCCAGATTTTATTAATTTCAGTTTAATCAGTTATTTACAAACCCCCTTTCAAACAATTAATTTAATTTAAGTCATTTTTGTAGATAAGTCATTTAGTCTATTTTGCACTTTCTATAGGAGCATGTGGGTTCGATATCCGGACTTGCTTTTCTGTACTACTTTTCGATAGGTTCACTTGCATGTTAGTAGTTTAGTTTAGAGAGTCTAGAGTATTACTTAGTGTCTAGATTAGTTTTGATTTTTATTAGTTTTAATTAAACTAGTTTGCACACATCAATAACCTATACATAAACTTAGTTTTAATTTTTATTAGTGTCTACGTATGCCCTATACATAAACTTATTTCGATCTATCATGAATGTGTTAGTGATATGATTTAGTGGGGATAAGGATTTGGAAATGGATAATTGATAAACATATTTTATTAAAATAATGAAAGCGATAATGGAAATATTTATGCGATGGTGAGGTAACGAATATAACTTATAACGCAAATATTATTTCAGAAACGTTAACCTAATAATGTGTTCGCGTGGGTGACGATTCACACGAATACAATTATTAGGAATAATATTCTGAGACGATATTCCATGAATCGTAAATTAAGTTGAAATACGATACGAATGTTGAATTCGAAAAGGTGACGATCTTTACGAAATTCATACGTAAGTAACGCGTTTTAACGAGATAACCGAAATAATATTTACGATATTTAAATTTAAGAAAAATGATTTAAAACGCTTACTAGGAATAAACACGTAAAAAACAATTTTAAATAAAATCAATTTATTTTAACGTATCACATTCTAAATATAATTCACGTGAAAGCCGAGCAATTAAAATCGTTAACGCGTGAATAAACGTAACCGAGCAAGCGGGATTGACACGGGGTATAAAAGGGATGGAATACCCTTCCTTGCTCATTTCTCCACTTCACCTTCTCTCTCTAGAACCTAAAATCCGGCTCACTCTCTCTCTCTCTACAACTTCTCTTTAACTTTTCTTCCTCATTTCTTAACCATTTTTGTTGATTCTTTCTCAAAATGTTTGTATAATCAAGGAGATCATAAACCCACAAGAATTTCAAGCATTTGATCGAGTTTACTTTTTAAGTTTTATTGAAACAACCATCGGCCGACCACACTGTTTTTATAATTGATCTAACACCTTAAAAACCCTAAACCGAGCTTGTGTAAACAACTTGGAGCTATGGGAAGAGCCTGCAACAAAGAAATCGAAGGATGGAGGATGAAGAAGAACAGCTCCATTGAGACTATTAGTCTCGATGACCTGGGCTTCAAACCTAACCATCAAACCTAGCCCTCCATCGATACTATGTGAATTCCCTCGAACTTGCCACTACTCATCGATATTAGGAGCTTGTCGAGATTGGTAATCTCGACCACCAAGCATTGATCATCGATATTGACCATCGAGATTGACAGTCTCAATGGTGGTCTAATTCCATGATCGATACTAAGCTGCCAGAACTTAAAACCTCGATATTGACCATCGACATTGCTAATGTCGATGGTGATAATACCATCAAACATGATAGAATCGATGAGGGAGGCTTGGTCGATACTAAGTGTCGATACTATGGGTTGAACATGATAATATCGATGGGTGGATACACACACGAAATAAACGAACTTAAAGAATATGTTAGCATACATCCATGCATGCATGGATATAAGTTAAGTTGCCACCTTTTTATAATATACACACATATACTTGTAAGTTAACATAATTGGGATTTCATTGAATACCATCATTATTATTTGATTTAAACTTCATTAAGTTTTCAAAGCTTAAAGTATGATGGTTAACTTGAATAATGTTTGGTACAAGAAAGGATAATACATGCATGGATTATGCGTTCATGCACGTATGGTTATGTGTATATGTGAGGTTACCACCTTTGCAATATATATATCTGTATATGTATGTGTAAAATTATTTACTTTGACATTAGATTAAAAATCATCATTTTTAATTAAAACTAACAAGTTTTAAACTTATATTTTAATGATGTTAACTTATATAACATAAAGTGTTTCATTGTAACTTAGATAAATTAACATAAGTTAATGACACACTTATAGATCAAGGTTAAACATATTGGACATTTATTATCAATAAAACACATATATTAATGAGAATGGGACATATGAAACACATGTTGTTAAGTCATAGTTGATTCCACCTACGTGAGCTCACGTTCTACAAAACACTGAATCTTAATACATCAATGTGAGTTATCATAACCCCTTTTTAAATCTCTTGCTTTTAAACTCGGGAGTGGAACATGTATACCAATACTACTATGATTTTGATATAACATGTGGGAAACCGGGTTATTATTGGGATATTATTATGGATGTGGATTATTATAACTTCTGTGAGTCATTGTTGATTGAGTTGACTTCGGTCCTTCGCGATGATTGAATTACTGTTGATTGAGTTGACTTCGGTCATCCGCGGTGATTCCACTGTTGATTGAGTTGACTACGGTCCTCCGCTGTGTACAGCATTAACACTTATGTATATTAGGAGTATCGTTGATTGAGTTGACTACGGTCCTCCGCGATGATTCCACCGTTGATTGAGTTGACTGAGGTACTCCGTTGTACATTATATTGAGATTGTTATGGTTATTGATTGATTGATTTGATGTGATTGGTTGAGATTGATTGATTATATATGATTGATTACTTGTGATTAATTGGATTATTTGACTTGGTGTGTTTGATTGTGGGTATACAAATTATGATTTCCTTACAAGTTCACACGTGTTATTCTTAAAACTTTTATAAATGTTTTGGAATAATTAAAACTTTTGATTACTCACCAACTACTCATGTAGTTGACACTTGATTTTCTACATGTTTCAGGAAATGAGAAGAAGTAGGTAGAGCAGGGTAGCTCTACATCTTTTGGACATCAGCACTTAGGATCTTGGACTTAGCTAAATTAACTGGATCTCTGAAAACTAGAGTTTAGTTAGTTTAGCTACATCTTTTGTGTATTTGTTGTAATTAAATCATGATGAACATGATTTTTTGTGTAAATACTTTAATTGAATTTAATGCTATGTGATGATACTTTAGATGCCCACGAGCTTGTGAACAATCTACACATACCTCGTGGCATCTCGACGTTTCTGCTATCGGTCCGGGTGTTACAAATTTCCCAACACCCACACAAGGTTCGACTAATTTTGACCCTTTTTTATTAATATTAACTCTCATTTAATAAGTTTTAGGTTATGGCAATTTGAACCCTTATTGTTTACATTCATCTATTAACTAGTTTTCAATTAATTTAACCAAGTTTATTAAATAAGTACAACATAAATTAGAAATTAGAACATTACCTGTTTATTAAAAATCTGTTAATGGGTTTTTATAATAGTATTTGAAAATAATTTATGCACTAAAGTTATGTTAGATTTACTCTTTTACATTTAGTTTTTTAAACTTTAGTAAAGTTTTTTTAATCATTTTACACTAGAGGACATACAAACATACCTACTAATGTCTCATTAGTCAGTAGGGTTTGCGAACACTAGAGAACCTAAACTATAATTGAATTATCATTTTTCTTTTTCTTTTTTAATCAAATAGGTAATCGTGTTGGTTTTTGTTTTTCACATTCCATGTTTCAATTATTAAAACAGATTAAGGTGAGTCATTAACGAAAACTAGAGGTGGTTCAATGTTGGCCAAGCCTCAACCATCTTGTCGCTACCTGGGTTCGAGATCCCATGTAAGATCTTTACATTTACATTTGAAGAATCCTACGCCTTTGATGGAAGTTCTGTGGGTCGGGTTCTTGCTGGATATGTGGATGGACAGTGGTTCCGCTCCTGTTTAGAACGGTACTAGTTGGCTGATGAACCTTTTCTCCCTGGATAGTCCTCTTCCTCTCTATAAGGGCTATCTTAGTTAGTGTATTAAATGAGTATTCTTTCTGGTAGTTGTTCTCTTATTAATGCCCCTCTCTTTGTTCATCCAATTGTCTTTAATAGACTCTTTTCCTTGCCTCTTCCAAATGCTCCATCATACCTCTAAGCATGATGGATGTCTTAGTAATTAATGCAAATGGTCTTTGCCCAGCTACACGGCCGTCTCTTCCTCATTAGGATTTAATGGCATTTAAGACCAAGATTTACTTGATCCTTGTATCTCATGTTCTCGTAATCTAATGATTTTGGATGTTTGTGGGCCTGAGGCATGGGTAGCATCATCATGTCCCCCCTGTTCAGTTGGTATGATGGTCAATGTTGGCGACTGAACTTCATATGATCCTCAGGTAGTTGGGGAAGTTTGGGGACCTGTCAACGGTTTCCATTTTCCCGCCTTTGCCCAGCAGTGCGTTAATTATCCATTAAAGGTGTAGTTAATTTGTACGGCCAGGGTTAATCCACGAGTTTTGTCCCCTCGACTTCCTCTCCCGAGATCAAGTTTACATTTTTATCATGAATCTTCCGTCATCTTCCTACTTCGTCGCTTCTCTCAACCTGCAAGTAAGTGTATCTTTCTCGTTGTCTTTGTTTTCGGGGATGGATAGGCATGGATTATATTTGACCCTTTCCTTGCTTAGTGCGGAGGATGTGGATACCTTTTGCTGGGTTTATCATATTCCAGCGTATCTGCAACCACGGGTGCTGGAGCATGGCGAGTACGTTGTTGGTCGAGCTGATCGCATCACGATTTACACACATGCCTTTAAGTCATCCAATGCTCGGTACCCTTTGTCGTCGTTCTTGTACTCAGTGCTCGAGTTCTATAGTGTACATTTTTCCAAAATTCACCCACTAGGGTTTCTCATGATCGTTAATTTCGAGGTCGCATGTAATGCTATGGGGGTGTTTCAAATATTCCTCTCTTTCGGTGATTTTACCGGTTTCGGCTGGACGGTGACCGGTTCACGTTCGAGAAAATGAGGGCTTTGAAGTATCCCAGTTGCATTAGCAAAGTGCTCCATTGCCTCATGACTGGAAGTTGCATTATTTTTTGTGTCAGATCAGTTCCTTCCTATCCCTTTTCCTTTCTGCAACATCTATGTCATGTTTGAGGATCCCCCTCCCTTCCAAGATTACGATCATGAGTTGTTCCGATTATTGACACATAGCTAGCCCTACCCCGGCGGTTGTATTCTTGGAGCCTTTGCTTGTCTTGGCAGGTGTAAGTTATCTATGGGATGAACATGATCATCAACTCGGGGCATTCGAGGATGGGGAAGGTTGGTTCTTAGTCTCTGGTGTTTGTATTGTTGTTGGTTGTTGATGATTGAGGTCAGACTCGATAATCCTGACTTCACTTGTGTTTTTTTTTCAGAGATGAATCTGTTAAGGATTTTACAAAGGGCTAATCGAGGTATGAAATTTGTTGTCGTGGATGTTTTATAACCTCTTTCTCCACCTCCGTAGGGTATGCTATCTCCTATGGCTACCAAATTGCTGATTAAGGATATGTCGAACGAGGAGGATGACACGACGTCTTTAGCGGCCCTAGTGAAGAGTAGGAACATGGTGTCTGATAGGGTGCCTGACTCTGTGAATCCCCCTCTTTGGGTTTGTTTTCGACTACGACGATGTAGTCATTCGCCTAAGGCGCCGATGAGTGTTGTGAAATCGCCAAGATAGGCTACCCCTGTTTATGCAAAAACAGAAACTAGCATGCACTTCGTAAGACTTTGATAGATACAAAGACTCCGATGGGTTATATTCTTCCTGTCCAAGAGAAGAAAGGTAAGATGTCCACTGTAGATTATACATCGGAAGCATCATCCCCTATTGCGGAGACTACGTATTGTGACACTTCTAAGTGTCAAACATTCTATGTGTTTGATGCTGTGGTCGGTCAAGCTACCCCGGGCGATGTTTCACACGGGGCTACGGTGCCACTTTAAAAGAGGTCTCGGTGTTAATACTACCTCGAGTTCAGTCTATGGATCCCGAGCAGGACGGTGGGAAAACCCAGCCCGCATACGTCAATTTTATTTTGTTGGCGTACGCTTCATGAAAAGTTCTCTCAAGTAATGGAAATTGCCAGCCGGTTGCAACATCGGTCGGATGTTGCCATGATGTTCCAATTAAAAATTTCATCATTGGAAGTCGATTTGGTGAAAGCCTTAGAAGACCAGAAACAGTTGCTGGGCGAGATCAATCCTAGACAACAAGATTGCCTGTGCTGAGTCTCGGAGACTGAAAGAAGAGTTGTTAGTGGCTGCTGAAAGGTTGGGGAACGTTGAGAATCAAGTGAAGTCCCTTGGAGAGGAGGTGGAGAAGTATACGGATGAGCTTCAGAGTCAGCAGATTGTAATCCCTATGATTTCACGTTTAAAAAAAATAATTAAAAAAGATTCGAATCTATAAATAAAACTAATTATATATATATATATATATAAATTTTAATCAAGAAAAGGCTGACAATATAAATCTTGATAAGATTAATATATATGTATACACACATGTATATGTAAATAAAATAACAAACATTATTATGGTTTGATAAACCAAATTTAATGTTTTCACAATAAAGTGAAAATTCACAAACATTATAAATAAATAAATAATAATAATAAGTAAATAAATAAATAAAAGTTTTAATTATAAAATGCAATAACCATTAAATATTTTATAAAAGTAATCATTATACACTAAAATATGACTAAGGTGTGTGTGTATAGGGGATGGTTTCTTTGTTAACCCACTCTTATTTCGGCAACCCGTATAACTCCTTCAAGATCAATCCAAATCTTTGGTTTCTTTTATATATATAAAACTAGGTTAGTACCCCGCGTGTTACACGGGTTGATCATCAACAAAAATAATTATATTATTTTTTTAAACACTAATTTTTTAATATTTGTTTCCTCAAACATTTTGTTATAAAATATTGTCTTTAACATTTGTATATTTTGTAATAATTTGCTTTTTAAAAATGTGTTTATTAATATCAATATATTTTTAATATATTAACAAATATTTTTCTTAATTTAAAAAAAATGTATAAAAATCATATTTAATATTATTATTTAATAAGAGGTGTATTTAATAGGAGAGAGATGCGGGAAATTAAAGTTGAGGTTCTATAAGAATGTGCCACGTGTTAAAAAAACTTTGATTTATTAGAATAGATAGATTGTCAGCTGGTTGCAACATCGGTCGGATGTTGCCATGATGTTCCAATTAAAAATTTCATCATTGGAAGTCGATTTGGTGAAAGCCTTAGAAGACCAGAAACAGTTGCTGGGCGAGATCAATCCTAGACAACAAGATTGCCTGTGCTGAGTCTCGGAGACTGAAAGAAGAGTTGTTAGTGGCTGCTGAAAGGTTGGGGAACGTTGAGAATCAAGTGAAGTCCCTTGGAGAGGAGGTGGAGAAGTATACGGATGAGCTTCAGAGTCAGCAGATTGTAATCCCTATGATTTCACGTTTAAAAAAAATAATTAAAAAAGATTCGAATCTATAAATACAACTAATTATATATATATATATATATATATATATATATATATATATATATATATAAATTTTAATCAAGAAAAGGTTGACAATATAAATCTTGATAAGATTAATATATATGTATACACACATGTATATGTAAATAAAATAACAAACATTATTATGGTTTGATAAACCAAATTTAATGTTTTCACAATAAAGTGAAAATTCACAAACATTATAAATAAATAAATAATAATAATAAGTAAATAAATAAATAAAAGTTTTAATTATAAAATGCAATAACCATTAAATATTTTATAAAAATAATCATTATACACTAAAATATGACTAAGGTGTGTGTGTATAGGGGATGGTTTCTTTGTTAACCCACTCTTATTTCGGCAACCCGTATAACTCCTTCAAGATCAATCCAAATCTTTGGTTTCTTTTATATATATAAAATGTAACCAAAACTTACACTTCTTTTAAATCTTAAACGGTAATAAATTAACACATACATACAAAATAAGAAAGTATTGTTTATGTGTAATAATGGTATTTAAAAAATGAAAACAAAGATTTGGATTGATCTTGGCAAAGTTATACGGGTTACCGCAATAAGAGTGGGTTAACATTTGATCCTCTCCATATATATATATTAGATCTATAAAGTTTATGAAAAACATTTAAGTTGTAAAATACATAAAAAGAAATTTATAAAAGACGTCACAACTTGAAACGATAATTCTACCAAATAATGAAACTTGGATTATTAAACTAAAACATGAGGGCTGAAATTGTCAAAAGCCCAAAGTCGCTTTCTTCCTTCTTCGCCCAGCAACCCGACCCGATCCCCGTTTTCAACCCAAATCGATTACAGCTCATGAGAACATGTTACCAGCTCAATTGGATGCCGATTTGGAAAGGATACGAATGATACGACTGTCCTCAATCGACATTTAATAAGATTGAACACAAATCACGCGCTAATTTGGTTTCTAAGTTTACAATCGATGACCGAAACACAAATCGAACTAAACATAGTATAAAAGCCAAATCAAACGAAACCAAAACATTCTCTTGGTCGAAACAAACGGGTCTGGGCAGCAAAATCACTCGCACAAACACTCCAAAGTGCAAGTCGATCTCCTCATTGGCCGACAGTCTCTATTCACTCGAACATTAGTAAATCAAAATCATTTTGAGGTAAGTTTATACCATTTGACTCGTTAGAACTGTAGGATTGAAAGCCCTAACGATTTAGAGGCTTATAGTTATTTGATCATGCGAATTGGAAAGCAAAACGGATTAGAGTTCTTATGGGATTTGTGGGTGAATTTGAAATCGCGTATAACAAACGATGGGGCGAATTTCTTTCAATGAAACAACCCTAGCTCAGCGGTTAACACCCGCTAAGCGAGGGGAGCGCACCCGAGTTCGATCCCTTCCCATGCACCCTTAACTGGTTTTGTGGTTTCAACCTCTTTTCCATTCTTTTTTTTTGTTTAAAAAAATAAAAAAAATACAGAAAATTCAAAAAAAACCATATATAACAATGTGATAAAATAACGTAACTATTTTTAGGAAAAAAATTAAATTAAATTATTTTCTTATTTAAAATAGTTTTTGCTATAAAAAATGATAATAATAAATAAATAAATAAATAAATAGAAACAACAAAATAATTTTTTTTATATTTAATTATCTACTGTTATTTTATAATATATATTTTCGAGTGAAATAAAACTATTACTCAACTCTAAAAGGTTGTTATAATTCAATAATATTTAAAATTTTATAAATTAATTCTAAAGAGATTTTTCCTAAAACAAGTATTCATAATCTTTAAACCAATATTTAAACGTCTTATTTAATTAAACAAATTAATTATTTGAATAAATTATTATTAAAACAAAGCTATATAAGCAAGGCATAAAAATAATAGTTTTGAACAAATAATCTTTATTAATTATTTGGTTAAATTATTTATTTAAAGCTTTAAAGCTATTAATTCTATAAACATGGATAATTTTACAAATTATAGCCACTTTAAATAATTTGTATAAATTCTCAAAATACATGTTTTACCCATAAACATGAAACGTTATTTTTGAAACAAGCAATTTTATAAATCAGAAACAAGTGGATGAAATATGCTAAGTAGCTATCAGATTTAAATAGGAATAGTTATTTATTTATACCATGCAAACTTAGACATATATAATTCTAGGACTTCAATAGAATGTCATAGAATCTAGGATATCAAAACTTGGACTCTAAGCATAAACTAAGACTACTATGCCTTGTAACTCTAGGTCGAAGCACTATCTGCAACTCCATCCTCTATCGCTTACCTAAGCAAACGATCATGTGAGTTTCACTCATACTCCCTCTTTTACTTTTGTATTTAGGGATGATATATATGTCTTATTAAACCATGTTATTCTAGAGTCAACAATCAAAAATTAGATGCAAACTAATTGTCTAAGTTGTTTGACTTATGTGCTTAGTATGAATACTTGTTTATATTCAATGTATCATCTTGTTATACTATGTGTAGTCAATGTAACTAGTATCCCTTGCAATATAACTTAGGTTCTTAATTATATATGGCAAAGGTGAAAGAGTCAATAATCAATGTAACTAGTAGCCTTTGCACAATAACTTTGGTTATTGTAGAATGCAAAGGTGAAAGAGCCTATATTCAAATGTTGTAACTAGTAGCCTTTATTAGTGACTTATGTCATTAAGTTAGTAAAGGTGAAAGAGCCAAGGAAATCATATTGATCTTGTAGTTGTACTTTCTTTAGGTTTATTCAATTTGGACTTTGTTTGCATTTAAGTTTTAAACATATTCATATTTATATATTAAACTGTATGGGTAACTCATCAACTATTCATTTAGTTGACCCAAATTTATTTTACATATGTAACAGGTTAAGATGAAGACATGGTGAAGACACAGAAATAGGATTAATAGACCTATTTAATTCTTTAAAACAATGTTTAGAATTTCATTTGTAATTGTTTGTTTATTGAATCCTTGTAATGTAACTTGAGTTTAATGAATGAAATGCTTGTATTGTTAATAATGAATGCTTTAATTATTCAAACGTATTAATGGCCCCATAAGCTAATGGACAATCAAACTCGCGCCCAGATATATTCCGTCATTGGTCGGGGTGTGACAAATTGGTATCAGAGCCAAGTTATAGGGATCTAGGTTATTAGAAATGGTGGCCTGAACTATAACTAAGCTAACCCAAACATGAGAATCTCATGTTAATATTGTTTGTTTATTGCTTGCTTATGTGCTATTTGCTATACAATACTGTGACCACTAGTACCAGATCGTCCGGCAATCCTTACAGTATGTGTACTTGCACCATAACTATGTGTTGATAACTATGTGTGTATGACTATGCGTGAATAAATTTTTGATAAACAGTTGGGTGAAAACAGGGCTATAGAACAGTATATCAGTTGTATGTAGTTGAATGAAAATTCAAGTACAAAAATACAACAACACAAGTAAAATAACAAGGGTGAAAACAAATGATAAACACAAATCAGTTGCGATCTGATGTCCACAAATAACAGGAATCAGATGGCCGACAAGTCAGTGAGAAAACAATGTGAAACTATTCATAACAATGTGAAACTATTCATAACAATGTGAAAACAGTAAGGATTAGTTGAGTCCGTCTGTGAGAATGTACAATTCAAACAACAGTTCAGTATCGTTTACGAACGATGAACTGACAGAGTGTTTGCGTGGGTGACGATTCACGCAAACATATATGTGAGTTTAACGTCCTGAACGACAACTGAAAAATAGAAAACCAAATCAAAAAGTGAAACGTACGATCGTATTCGTACAGTTAGCGCCCTGTACGAAAACGCGCGTAAGTTACGTTTTTTGATGAAACAGAGAAAATAAACGATTACGAACATTAAAATAATAAAAATAAAATAAAAATAATATCTATTAGGAATTACAACCTATAAAGAATTTTATAAAACTATTTTACTAAAACTATACGTAATTAACGTTACATGACAAAATAACGAAATTTATCGGTCTAAGCACAACGAACAGTAAAAATAATTGAAATATAATATTTTACGTTTTACAATTTTGAAACTTATCAAAATAATCCAAGAAATCTAATTTACGTGTTCAATTATCTAATTACGCAACCATAATAACACGTGCGTAAAAAATACGCGAAACCGACACTGAGCGAGACCGAATACGTGGGGAATCAACCGGGGCATAAAAGCCCTTATTTCTTCCCCATTTCCTTCAAAAGTTGCAGCCATATCTCTCTCTCTTAAAATTCGTCCATGTCTCTCTCTCCACAAAACCTCCATTAAAACACCCATAACTTCTTCATTTCTTACCCAAATCGCGCATATTATATATATCAAAACGATCGTCTCAACGAGTAGAACAAGGAAGTTTAAAGGATCTAGTCAAAAAAGAGCTCGATCGGACGTGAAACTAGAGAGAAGTCGGCTGAATAAGGTGAGTTTCTCATGATTTCCGGTTTTGAGTTTTCACTAGAAATCCCACACAAAAACATCCATAACTTTCTCATTTATTAACCAAATCGCGCAAATAATATATCGAAACGATCGTCTCGACGAGAGGAAGCTTGTAGTATAAGGGATCGGGGCTGGTTCGAAGTATTTTGGCCAGAATCTTAGAGAGAAGGTACGGTACTGTAGAGTAATTTACTATTCATCATCTTCTTCGTTTTTGAATCTGATTTTGAGCTATAAACCCATGAGGATCTGTAATAAAACAACTATAGAAACCTTGTAACAACTTAGGAACGTTTAAAACAGTTTGGATTAACCGTGGGAAGGTAAGATGAAG
Organism: Mikania micrantha; assembly: GCA_009363875.1. Taxonomy (NCBI): domain Eukaryota; kingdom Viridiplantae; phylum Streptophyta; class Magnoliopsida; order Asterales; family Asteraceae; genus Mikania; species Mikania micrantha. The sequence continues at coordinate 31,942,152 of CM018689.1, read as the reverse complement.
GTTTTTATTTCGGGTTTTCTGGGTTTTAGTGCAAGAACCGGACATTTGTATATGCAGCTCGAATTTCAACAGCAAAACTTACTGAATTTTCATGAAACTAAGTTTCTCATTTTGGGATTACACTAGAATAAGGATTGGGGTTGTTTTGTGATAACATAGACGGATGATAGTAACAATGTCAAAGGATGAAGGTGATGGCAGCCTAGTTTCGATGAAGACCACCTGGGAATAAACATGGTCGACATTTTTAGATTCGACAGGGGGCTGTCACCCTTTGATCTTCGATATTAGCAGATTCTAGTGGGGGCTTAGTCAATACTACTGCCATCTGCAACCCAAGTAAACTAAACTAAGAAGATAGAACCATGCAAAGTTGATGAAATCGGCAATAGGAGTTCGTGGGTTTGTCCGATGTTAGTTGTATCAGTATTAATCGAGTGGGATAATGGCACCATCGACATTTACATTTCAGTGGAATGTTAAGGGAGGTGGACCATGACTCTCGATGTAATGCTGGAACCATAGTTTTTGTTTTATATAATAAACCTTTTATAAATCAGTGTACAAATCATAAGTAAGAGGTTAAAATATACTAAAGGGAATTATAGGATCATAAGTTTTATTAACATCACTAAGGCTTTTCTTAACAAGTGTTAAACTATTTTAGATCTAGTTAATATAATAATTGTTAAGTTATGGGTTTTACCTATGAGATAGTTAAGTTCATAACACATCACTTATGTTAACATATTAAATTGATGATTTTCATTGTGAGTTAACATAAGGGTAAGACGCGCGCTAAACTTTAACCTAAACTTCTAAGTCTTATACTTAGAAAATAGTTTAGTTTTCTTTTAAAATTAATACCTAATGTTAAGACTATAATTCAAGGGTAAAACATGAACAACACTTTATTATATTAATATTTAACCTAAAATGGGTTAGGTATTAGTATATAACACTACAAGTGAATTAAGACCAAATAAATCACAAGAAAGATAAGTGTTAACCAACCTTAGGGTTAACTCTCGAATACATAACTTATACTTATACGTTACACGCAATTGGAATCAAACACAGGATCGTGAATACAATCTCAAGAACAACAAGTGAGTGCGTGCATTCTGTGACTACTTAGTCAACCACTACTACTACTACTACTACCAGGTGAGTTCATCTTTTTACTAAACTTTTGCTTTAACAGCGGGCTGAGAACATGCTAAAACTTTTTCTTAAATGTTTTAGTACACTGTATGATAATGAGGTTTTACTTTTTTTATTATAATTGTAGACCTCATTATGTTAATGTTAATGATTGTGAGTTTATAAATGTTATTTCTGTTAGACAATATCTACGATTTCTAAGTGATAAAACTGTTATTCCTCTGTGATTACAACTGTAATACTCATGAGGAATACATGCTATTCCTGTGGAATTATTTTATTCATTCTAAGGAAAAATTATAACTGTTAAGTCTTCGGGAATAATTGCAGTTAATTCTAAGCGAATTGATCTGTTATACCTATGAGAACACGTGTGTTATACCTATTGGATTTCTATGAGTTGATGGTTATGGGTTGAGAACTATAAGAACTCTTTTGATTTTTAGTCAGCCTATTCCAACTCTATCATTTATGAAACGGGTAATAAGAATATGATAGTGTCTGCTAACTATCTCACCACTTCTATTTTGTTGACCGGCAGACTGAGAGATTGATCTCACTCATGTCATAAGTTGGTGGCAGATAGTTGTGAGGTCTTGTGAAAACTAATGAATCCGGATTTAATTGAGAACATTGTGGTTTGCCTTTGTGGTGGGTGCAATGTGGTCAATTCAATTCTGATCACCCATTAGGATATAACTACGTGTCAGACTTGCTCTCTCTTCCTAATCAGATGTGAGTAATAGTAAGTCAAAGAGTATACCACCCCTAATAACTGTGGCAATACCACCATTAATATTTGTGGTAATCCACCATTCGTAACTGTCGAGAATTGTAGTACTTAGAAACCTATTGTGTTATGTTAATCTCATGATAATGTAATGGTTTGTCATATTGGAGATTTTGATTGTGATTAAGCCTATGGGTGATGAAATGAATACCTATAGCTACAATACAGGTGGTATTGAGTTCTGTCAAGTGTGTGGTGGGCTGGCGGCTTCATTCGTGATATGTATGCCCTATATATAAGCATGCTTGACTGGACAATATCCTATCTGTAGGTGTATCTATAGAGAAGACATGGGGATGAGTTAATGCCAAATGAGAATAACTGAGACTTGTGTAATTACAAGATGTTGTGTAAATAACTCTGAAAGTTTTTAAATAACGAAACTTATGAACTCAGCAACCTAGTGTTGACATTGTTTAAATGCATGTTTTCTCAGGTCACGAACATGTTTAGTTACCAAGCATCAATGATTAAGCTAGAGGACTTTATAGAAGACGTAGCTTGCATTTTGGATGCATATATTTTGATGACATTTTGAATCTGTTTTGTATATCTTGTGGAGCTACAAGATAGAAACTATATGATTCTTTTGAGTAGATTTACCTAGTTAAATTATGAACACGTACTGTGTAATTTAACTTTGTAATTCTATGTATTGAATATCATGTTAGCATTTCTCATTATATATAATGTGCCATGTAAACAATCTGATTACTATGATTATCACCCGATATCAGGCCCCGGAAACCCTCCGCTCGACGGGAAAGTTGATCCAGCTCGCCGGCTTGGGGTGTGACAAATACTTATTGTGCTATGTTATATACATGTTACCATAGAGGAATGCCATAGTTAATATGCATTTTCTTACACTTAGTTAGGAATGCCTTAGATTAATATAACTTGTTATCATGGGATTTACTTAGTTAAGCAATTGATCTAAAACTTTCTTTAAGTAAACTCCATTTCGAACTCACATATGTGCAAACAATCCTTAGATGATAGGAATTCAAACACATTAGACTTAATGTCTAATGTTATTCTTTAGAAAAATATAGGGATTTCAATATAGGTTTTAAGATCTTGTTAGAATTAAGATTGTGAGGTGGATATGTAGTAACTGGAAGAGTGTAGTTGTCACACCCCCAATTTCCAACTAACGGAATCATACCGTTTGGGAACGTGACAAACCAGGATCTCAGATCATTAGACATAGCGAAGACCTCTATATGAATTTCAAAACATACTTTGGTCTTTAAAACATAACATCAGAGTTTTCAAACGTTGCGGAAGCGTTTAAAAATCAATAACAGTTGTAATATGAAAATTACAAATCAAAATCCTCAAATGTTCAGATTCAAATATCCAAAATGTTTAAAATGCATGCGACTCTATCTCCTAGTCCATGCCAGCTTTATTGCGCGCCTTAGCGTCCTGAGAAAACATGTAAATCAAGTCAACACAATGGTTGGTGCATAACACATGTTTTAAGCATTCACAATGTTCAAAACAGCAGTTTGAATATCAAGTTTGTAGATAACATAATCACACATGCACAGTCATGATAGCTAGTCATATAAACTATTTACATAAGTGGTCGACACCGAAGCTGACGAATTGCCATGCTATAGCATGTTTTTGCCTTGCCACTATTGTCTAGCACAACAATAGTAAAATGTGTTTGGTCAGTCAAACACCTGCGTAGATCCCATCTACCAGGTGAGGTTTGTCAAACCTAATAGATCTATTTCCAACTACCACGCTTTGCGCTACGGCAAACTAAACGGTTCGAGGTGTGTAAGGACTTTCAATTGCTATGTTGTCACATAATGTAAACAGCTAACTCATGCAAGTGATATGTATCTAAAAAGAGTTTGTTGCACATGTTTTCTCCCCCAAAACAGTTTAAAATAAGAAAGGGGCTGTGTACGCACCTTTGATTTTAGAAGAATGATCAAACACTTGCGAACTCGCGTAGAAATCCTCTACGAAGAATCTGTGGTTTAACAATAACTTAGTGTTATTCGAGATGTCGTTTTGTGCTTGAAATAACATACGTGTCAACACACGTATGCTAGAGTGTGAGAAATATACATACGAAAGTACGCGTGCCTTTGGAATCGTTTAAATAAAATCATATTTGATTTTATTTAAATAATCGTAATTATACGCGATTTCGTTTTCGTGATAAAATATAAATTTTAGTATTCTAATACGTTCGTATTCTCGTTACGGTTCCAACGCAACTTGAACGGATCGAATCGGAGTTAGAACGAGCAAGTTATGATCAAAATACTAAAATGGTTCAAAAACTCAAAAAAATTGGTAGAACCCGGGATCGAACCCGCGACCCCCCACATCAAACACACACGCATCTACCAACTCAGCCCGCTAGGGTATCGCAACAGACTTCATCAATTAATTGTTTTAAGCCTTACTTAGCCAGATTCCCTATTCTTTATTATAGCCGAAGCATCATCCACCCAATTGACCTTGAATTCGAATCCGGTTAATCCTAAAACCATAGGGTTTTCATCAAGACGGGAATTTCGAACCTTTCTGTTTAATCAAATTTGATAATCGTATCTGTTTGTATCAAAACCCAAAAACGTTTTCATCCTATGAACCCTAATAACCGAACTCACCCAATTCGTGATTGAAAGCCCGAATTGAAATGGGGTTAAGCTTCATCGGAATCTTCTGAAACTATTGATAACATTCAATTTTATTTTTAAACTTGTTTGATCAATAACCCTCAAAACCGTTTAGTCTTAGAACCCTAGAAATTGAATTCAATCGATTCGTTGTTAAGAAACTCAATTGATTATATCTTTTGCTTAATCGGCTCATTCTGAAACTAATCACATGCTTGAATTCGATTATTTATCTGTTCAAGCAAGAATCCCCCAAATTAGTTTTCGTGATGAACCCTAGAATTAGGATTCAATCAATTCGATGATTATACACAAATTACCCATAGAGATTAGTTTAGTTGATCGTTTTAGAGGATGTAGGACCAATCACTAACCTGTTTTGATAAGGAATTGATGTAGAACCACTTTGAGCCCTAGGTTCGGCCACCCCCAATTCAAAATCTCTATCCTTCACTGTTATGCTCGAATTGCTGCTTGTTTAATCTTCTAATAATGCCGACCAAGATGTTTGAATGCTCAATTTAGTGAAATATAACCGAATTAACACAAACCGATTATACTCTTGTGTTTCGGTCTACCCTCGATCGAATTCGTCTATCCAAGCCTTCTGGAAATCAATTGTTGTGTGTAGTAAACACTAAAGTGACCGATTATAGTGTGCAAGTGTTCAATTGTGAGAATTTCAATCGAATTTTACGGTTTTGATACACCCATGCAACGGTTACAACTTTTGATTGCCAAATGATCTAAATTCGATCATTACTCTTCTAATAACGTATGATTGCTGTTACATCTCACTAATATGAGTTGATTGAAGAGTTAATCTCATTAATTTCAGTGTATTAACACTAATTTCGAATTCCCCCTTTGCATATGAACGAATTTTGACTCTTAGGAGTCAAACTTAATTATTATCACAACTTATAGACTAATCCTCGAAATTAAACACTTAGAACCTGATTTTTGATACTTCTTAATCCTTATAAATTATTCTGGATCAATAACATATCACTTCGATTAATAAAATTGAACCGAAAATCCCGAATTGTCACTAATTGGGTCCTTTAACTCATTGTTGGGCTAAATTAACCCAATTGGGCTTCTCAATTACAATTGAGCCTATCCTAAACTCATGGGGCCTATCTTAGCCTTATTGGGCCTACCTTGGGCCTACTTTGGCCTTGTTTGGCCTACTTGGGCCTTCCTTGTTTTCCTTGAGCCTAAATTGATCTTATTGGGCCTACTAGCCTTTGTTGGACCTTCCTATACTTCAGTGGGCCTAATTTGTCTTGTTGGGCCTTCCTTGACCTTACTGGGTCTTCTTTGTCTTTACTGGGCCTTCATGGACCTTATTGGGCCTTCATTGGCCTTGTTGGGCCTTCATTGGCCTTGTTGGGCCTACGGGGGTTAACGAGGTTAACTCGAAAAGTCGGATTGTCACATCATCCCCTTGTTGAAGGAATTTTCGTCCCGAAAATTAGTAAGTGTTAGGAGTAGTTAGGAAACTACTTACGAGTTCAGATTGTGCGTGTTAGTGTGATTTGATCATTCTGTGTGCTTGTGTGTATTCACACCCAAAGTCTAATGCTTGCAACATCACAACTCAATGTGATCGTTCAATGTGACTGTCTGCGTGTACACTAGTTAGTTCACCTAACTGTGACTGTTTGTGTTTGATCATACTGTGTTGTGTAACCTCACACATAGTGAGTGTCTGAAACTGTTTGTACTATGTAATCCCGCACATAGCAAAATGTGTGTAACCAATCATGTATGTACTACCATAACATGTAACATATGAAATGTAGCACATAAAATATATAGAATGTAATGTAGCACAAATGTTTGTAACAAAATCAATTGAATAAATAAAATGTTTGTGCTTACAGTTTGAAATTTGCAGTGTTGATGTGTGAAAGCATCACGTCATCCCCTTGTTGAAGGAAATTTCGTCCCGAAATTTAACGTGCGCTCTCAGTGTTGGCAGTTGTTTTGAATAGATGAGGATATTTCTTCATCATTTGATCTTCCCGTTCCCATGTGTATTCAGGACCACGTCTTGAATTCTATCGAACTTTGACTATTGGAATCTTGCTTTGCTTAAGTTGTTTGACCTCTCGGTCCATGATTTCAGCTGGTTCTTCAATGAATCGCAACTGTTCATCTACTTGTATTTCTTCCAACGGTACAATCAATGTCTCATCAGAAAGACATTTCTTTAAGTTCGATACATGAAAGACATCATGAACTCCACTGAGTTCATCCGGTAGTTTAAGTTGATACGCAACCGGACCAATCCTTTTCAGGATCTCAAAAGGTCCTACGTAACGTGGACTAAGCTTCCCGCGCTTACCGAATCGTATCACACCTTTCCAAGGTGATACCTTTAGAAGAACTCGGTCTCCTACTTGAAATTCCAACGGCTTACGACGTTTGTCAGCATAGCTCTTCTGTCGATCCCAAGCCGCTGCCATACGGTTCCGGATTTGAACTATCTTCTCTGTCGTCTCGTGCACCAGTTCAGGACCTGTTATCTGACTGTCACCAATTTCAGCCCAGCAAACTGGTGAACGACATTTGCGACCATACAAAGCTTCAAACGGTGCTGCTTGAATACTTGTATGATAACTATGGTTGTAAGAGAATTCCACTAACGGTAAATGATTCTCCCAGCTGTCACCAAAGTCAATTACACAAGCTCGTAACATATCCTCGAGCGTTTGAATCGTACGTTCACTTTGACCGTCTGTCTGTGGATGATAGGCGGTACTCATATCTAAGCGAGTCCCCAATGACTTATGAAGTGATTTCCAAAAGTTGGAAGTAAATCGGGCATCCCAATCTGATATAATAGAAATTGGCACGCCATGCCGTGCTACTACTTCCTTGATATAAATGCGAGTCAGTTTCTCCATCTTATCAGTTTCCTTGATTGCTAAGAAGTGAGCAGATTTCGTTAATCGATCGACAATTACCCATATCGTATCACAACCACTCGGTGTACGAGGTAACTTAGTAATGAAGTCCATCGAAATCTGTTCCCATTTCCACATCGGTATCTCTGGTTGTTGCAGTAAACCAGATGGCTTCTGACATTCAACTTTGACTTTCGAACAAGTCAAACATTTGCTAACGTACTTAGCAATATCAGCTTTCATATGAGGCCACCAATACAGTGCCTTCAAGTCATGATACATCTTGTCTGATCCTGGATGGACTGAATACCTGGACTTGTGTGCTTCATCCATCACAAGTTCCCTTAAACCTCCATACAAAGGTACCCAAAGTCGATTAATGAAATAACGAATTCCATCAGACTTAACATCCAGTTGTTCTTCCATTCCCCGTAGAGATTCCTGTACCAAGTTTTCCTTTTTCAAGGCCTCAATCTGAGCACTGTGCACCTTGTCAGGTAAGTCAGTATGTATTGTCATCATAAGTGCACGAACCCGTCTTGTTCCTGTTGTGTCTTTTCTGCTCAGAGCGTCAGCTACTACATTAGCTTTTCCCGGGTGATATTTAATCGCGCATTCGTAGTCGTTCAACAACTCAACCCATCTTCGTTGTCTCATATTCAGCTCCTTCTGATCAAAGATATGTTGCAAACTCTTATGATCAGTGTAAATAGTACACTTAGTCCCATACAAGTAATGCCTCCAAATCTTCAAAGCAAAAACCACTGCTCCTAACTCCAAGTCATGAGTAGTGTAATTCTTTTCGTGTGATCGTAGTTGTCTGGAAGCATAAGCAATCACTTTTTCTCGTTGCATCAACACACATCCCAAACCTTGTGCAGATGCATCACAATACACCACAAAGTCTTCCGTCCCTTCCGGTAATGACAGAATCGGTGCGCTGCAAAGCTTCTGTTTTAACAACTGGAATGCAGCTTCCTGTTTATCCGTCCAGTTATACTTTGTTCCCTTATGCGTAAGAGCTGTAAGTGGTTGAGCGATCTTTGAGAAACCTTCAATGAATCTTCGATAATATCCCGCCAAACCAAGGAATTGTCGTACCTCGGTAGGAGTTTTTGGTGCTTCCCAATTCTTAATCGCTTCAATCTTCGCTGGATCAACATGTATACCCTTTTCATTAACTATATGACCCAGAAATTGTACTTCACGCATCCAGAAATCACATTTCGAGAACTTAGCGTACAATTGTTCTTGTTTCAATAGCTCTAGCAGTAATCGAAGATGTTCAGCGTGTTCCTCCTCAGATTGTGAATAGATGAGAATGTCATCAATGAAAACAATGACAAACTTATCAAGATAAGGTTTACAAACACGATTCATGAGATCCATGAATACAGCTGGAGCGTTTGTCAACCCAAATGGCATGACCAAGAACTCATAATGGCCATAGCGTGTCCTGAATGCTGTCTTTGGAATATCCTCCTCCTGGACTCTTAGTTGATGATAACCAGACCTGAGATCAATCTTCGAGTAGTAACTCGAACCTTGCAACTGATCAAACAGATCGTCAATTCTGGGTAACGGATACCGGTTCTTGATAGTGACCTTGTTCAATTCCCGGTAATCGATACACATACGGAAAGTCCCGTCCTTCTTCTTTACAAACAAAACTGGAGCTCCCCACGGTGAAAAACTAGGTCGTATGAAACCCTTATCCAAAAATTCTTGCAATTGTGTGGATAACTCTTGCATCTCTGACGGTGCAAGTCGATAAGGCGCCCTAGCTATCGGTGCTGCATCTGGTGTAAGGTCGATTCGGAATTCCACCTGTCTGATAGGCGGTAATCCCGGCAAGTCTTCTGGAAATACCTCCGGAAATTCACAGACTACTGGTATATCTTCAATCTTTTTCTCAGCTACCGGCTTTTCAGTTATAAGGGCTATAACTGCCGTATGACCTTTACGCAGACACTTGTGTGCTTTCATACAAGATATGAGACGCAGTGGCGTACTGCTCTTCTCGCCTTGTACATATAATGTCTCTCCCTGCGGAAGAGGTATGCGAACAATCTTTTCATGGCATACTATTTCAGCCTGGTTTTTAGACAACCAGTCCATGCCAATAACTACATCAAAACTGCCTAAGGCAATAGGCATAAGATCAATCTCTAATGTTTGACCCATCAAATCAAGTATACATCCCTTAAAAATATTTTCCACTACGATCAACTTACCATCAGCTAATTCCACAGTGTATGGACTATCTAAGGCAGTGGGACTAACATTTAGCAACTTAGCAAGTGAACTAGATATAAAACTCCGATCGGCACCAGTGTCAAATAACATAGAGACATAGTGATTATTTAAGAGGAACGTACCCGTAACGATGTTGGGATCCTCCCGCGCTTGACGTCCTCCAATCACAAACGCCCTGCCTCTAGCACCAATGTTGTTGTTATTATTGTTGTTGTTGGTGCCATTACCATTACCATTGCCGTTGCCGTTGCCTGTTGCATTATTATGCTCCCCACTTTTCTTGAGCTGTGGGCAATCCTTCTTGAAGTGTCCCATCTTGCCACACTCATAACAACCCTTCTGTGCGTTGTTCTGGTTATTGTTCTGATTGTTGTGGTTGTTCTGTAGCTCCCCGCGACAATCCTTAGCCGCATGTCCAATCTTGCCACACCTTTGGCACTTAGCTCTATCACACTGATTACCTGCATGATGGTAACCACACCTGTTGCACTTGGGGTGTTTACCAATATAACCCCCCGATGATGACGATTGCTGACCACTGCTTGAACCATGATAAGACTTGCTTGAGTCTTGCTTCCGGTTTTGCTGGTATGATTGTTGGTTGTTACCCTTTGAGTTGTTACCTTCCCACTTTCTTTTATGATCTCCCACCTTGGTAGCAGATGTTCGTTTAGGCAGAGTCCCCTGTAACACTGCCTGATCAGTAAGCTGATGCGCTAAACGAACAGCTTGTTGGATGGTGGTGGGATTTGCTGAAGTAACCAACCCCTGAATCTGAGGCACTAGTCCTCCAATGTATCTTTCAATCCATTTACTGGCTGGAGTAGCCATGTGTGGTAGAAGTCTGGCCAGTTCATGCGACCTGGTCGTGTACTCTTCAATATTTGACCCCTCCATCTTGAGGTGCCAATATTCCTCTTCCAACTTCTGCATCTCACTGCGAGGACAGTACTCCTCTTGCAGTAAAGTTTTGAAGTTGTTCCATGTCAAGGCATTTGCCTCTCCCAATCCCAGAGTCTGAACATTTGAGTTCCACCAAGTTAATGCTGGACCCTCCAATGTTCCCGTTGCAAACTTCACTTTGCTCTCGTCAGGGCAGTTGCACATTTCAAACACAGACTCCGCCTTTTCAATCCACCGAAGGAGTCCTATGGCCCCCTCCGACCCTTTGAAATTATGTGGTTTACAGTTCAAGAACATCTTGAACGTGCAGACTTGTGGGTTAACCAATCCCCCAGCTGGACCCTGTGGTCCTGTGTTGTGTGTCTGAGCATACTGTGCGCTTGCCTCAGCGACTCTGTTGTTAATTAACTCGTTGAGCTCAGCGACTGTCATATGAACGTTTCCCTCAGCCATTAGTTTCCTATTTACAAGAAGTGTTAGCATGCTTGCAAAGTCTAATGTAACATGTGTAAGTAAAACAACAAACACAACATATAATATAAATCCACACAACTGTTGGGAATAAATAATAGTTCTTCAATAGATAGAAACTTTGATTTGAGTACAATACTTTTGAAATCAAATACAAGTTTTCAAATTACTAATGTAGGAACACAACCCGTTCCTAATAAGTTTAAACCAAACAACTGGTGCTGGTTCCTCCCCTTCTTCCTCTTCATCCTCTTCCTCATTCTCAGAGGCCACTAAATCCTCTAAGGCTTCTATCCTGCCCTCCAAGAACTCAGCTCGGTTCTCTGAAGCTTCGAGACGATCAATCAAATTAATCATCTCATTCCGCATATCATGAACCAGATGGGCAAGTTCCTCTTGCCTCTCATTAGCATCCCATTGTTCCTGAGAGTGTTGTGCAATCCTATCTTCTGCCTCGTACAAATCCTCGCGCAGTTTGGCGATTTCCTCAGCGTCCGTCCTTTTCCTCTTAGGCTCAGGAGCATCTAGTACTGGTGGTGGATGTGTAGAAGGTCCCTCAGCAGGGATCTGCTGAGTGCCCTCCACTGGCTCCTCCTCCAGATCCTCATCCGGGTCCTCGTCTGGATCCTCCTCGGGATCCTCGTCTGGATCCTCCTCCGGATCCTCCTCCGGATCTGAGTCATCCCTCTCATATGGTGGAGGAGATGGAATAGGTGGTGGTGGTGATGACGGTGGTGCTGGAACTATCGGTTCCTCGTCCTCAGAGTCATCAATATAAATGTAAGGTACTGATGATGATGCCATGCCTGTTACATAATACCATATGTAAGTGCGGCGCCATGGAATGTGTAAACAAGTCAATTACATATTGTCATATGTAATTTCCAAGTAATATGTGTAAACATATGTGTCTAATGTCTAACAGTCATAGTCTAAGTCTACAAATGCAAACCTAGTTCGCTATAACCAATGGCTCTGATACCAATCTGTCACACCCCCAATTTCCAACTAACGGAATCATACCGTTTGGGAACGTGACAAACCAGGATCTCAGATCATTAGACATAGCGAAGACCTCTATATGAATTTCAAAACATACTTTGGTCTTTAAAACATAACATCAGAGTTTTCAAACGTTGCGGAAGCGTTTAAAAATCAATAACAGTTGTAATATGAAAATTACAAATCAAAATTCTCAAATGTTCAAATTCAAATATCCAAAATGTTTAAAATGCATGCGACTCTATCTCCTAGTCCATGCCAGCTTTAATGCGCGCCTTAGCGTCCTGAGAAAACATGTAAATCAAGTCAACACAATGGTTGGTGCATAACACAGGTTTTAAGCATTCACAATGTTCAAAACAGCAGTTTGAATATCAAGTTTGTAGATAACATAATCACACATGCACAGTCATGATAGCTAGTCATATAAACTATTTACATAAGTGGTCGACACCGAAGCTGACGAATTGCCATGCTATAGCATGTTTTTGCCTTGCCACTATTGTCTAGCACAACAATAGTAAAATGTGTTTGGTCAGTCAAACACCTGCGTAGATCCCATCTACCAGGTGAGGTTTGTCAAACCTAATAGATCTATTTCCAACTACCACGCTTTGCGCTACGGCAAACTAAACGGTTCGAGGTGTGTAAGGACTTTCAATTGCTATGTTGTCACATAATGTAAACAGCTAACTCATGCAAGTGATATGTATCTAAAAAGAGTTTGTTGCACATGTTTTCTCCCCCAAAACAGTTTAAAATAAGAAAGGGGCTGTGTACGCACCTTTGATTTTAGAAGAATGATCAAACACTTGCGAACTCGCGTAGAAATCCTCTACGAAGAATCTGTGGTTTAACAATAACTTAGTGTTATTCGAGATGTCGTTTTGTGCTTGAAATAACATACGTGTCAACACACGTATGCTAGAGTGTGAGAAATATACATACGAAAGTACGCGTGCCTTTGGAATCGTTTAAATAAAATCATATTTGATTTTATTTAAATAATCGTAATTATACGCGATTTCGTTTTCGTGATAAAATATAAATTTTATTATTCTAATACGTTCGTATTCTCGTTACGGTTCCAACGCAACTTGAACGGATCGAATCGGAGTTAGAACGAGCAAGTTATGATCAAAATACTAAAATGGTTCAAAAACTCAAAAAAATTGGTAGAACCCGGGATCGAACCCGCGACCCCCCACATCAAACACACACGCATCTACCAACTCAGCCCGCTAGGGTATCGCAACAGACTTCATCAATTAATTGTTTTAAGCCTTACTTAGCCAGATTCCCTATTCTTTATTATAGCCGAAGCATCATCCACCCAATTGACCTTGAATTCGAATCCGGTTAATCCTAAAACCATAGGGTTTTCATCAAGACGGGAATTTCGAACCTTTCTGTTTAATCAAATTTGATAATCGTATCTGTTTGTATCAAAACCCAAAAACGTTTTCATCCTATGAACCCTAATAACCGAACTCACCCAATTCGTGATTGAAAGCACGAATTGAAATGGGGTTAAGCTTCATCGGAATCTTCTGAAACTATTGATAACATTCAATTTTATTTTTAAACTTGTTTGATCAATAATCCCCAAAACCGTTTAGTCTTAGAACCCTAGAAATTGAATTCAATCGATTCGTTGTTAAGAAACTCAATTGATTATATCTTTTGCTTAATCGGCTCATTCTGAAACTAATCACATGCTTGAATTCGATTATTAATCTGTTCAAGCAAGAATCCCCCAAATTAGTTTTCGTGATGAACCCTAGAATTAGGATTCAATCAATTCGATGATTATACACAAATTACCCATAGAGATTAGTTTAGTCGATCGTTTTAGAGGATGTAGGACCAATCACTAACCTGTTTTGATAAGGAATTGATGTAGAACCACTTTGAGCCCTAGGTTCGGCCACCCCCAATTCGAAATCTCTATCCTTCACTGTTATGCTCGAATTGCTGCTTGTTTAATCTTCTAATAATGCCGACCAAGATGTTTGAATGCTCAATTTAGTGAAATATAACCGAATTAACACAAACCGATTATACTCTTGTGTTTCGGTCTACCCTCGATCGAATTCGTCTATCCAAGCCTTCTGGAAATCAATTGTTGTGTGTAGTAAACACTAAAGTGACCGATTATAGTGTGCAAGTGTTCAATTGTGAGAATTTCAATCGAATTTTACGGTTTTGATACACCCATGCAACGGTTACAACTTTTGATTGCCAAATGATCTAAATTCGATCATTACTCTTCTAATAACGTATGATTGCTGTTACATCTCACTAATATGAGTTGATTGAAGAGTTAATCTCATTAATTTCAGTGTATTAACACTAATTTCGAATTCCCCCTTTGCATATGAACGAATTTTGACTCTTAGGAGTCAAACTTAATTATTATCACAACTTATAGACTAATCCTCGAAATTAAACACTTAGAACCTGATTTTTGATACTTCTTAATCCTTATAAATTATTCTGGATCAATAACATATCACTTCGATTAATAAAATTGAACCGAAAATCCCGAATTGTCACTAATTGGGTCCTTTAACTCATTGTTGGGCTAAATTAACCCAATTGGGCTTCTCAATTACAATTGAGCCTATCCTAAACTCATGGGGCCTATCTTAGCCTTATTGGGCCTACCTTGGGCCTACTTTGGCCTTGTTTGGCCTACTTGGGCCTTAATGGGCCTTCTTTGTTTTCCTTGAGCCTAAATTGATCTTATTGGGCCTACTAGCCTTTGTTGGACCTTCCTATACTTCAGTGGGCCTAATTTGTCTTGTTGGGCCTTCCTTGACCTTACTGGGTCTTCTTTGGCTTTACTGGGCCTTCATGGACCTTATTGGGCCTTCATTGGCCTTGTTGGGCCTACGGGGGTTAACGAGGTTAACTCGAAAAGTCGGATTGTCACAGTAGTACCGGTAGTTAGAATTCTTGTCTCGGAAAGCTATTCGTATAAATCCTCGAGGTACTGTGGACATGTATAGCTTTCCTAGGGACCTTTGATGAGAGTATGATCACTTATACGCCAAAGCATATCATACCAAACACCTTACAAACTAAATAATTCTAATATGTCACCCGGTATTCAATTTTGAATACCATTCCTTGTGTTTTCAAACAATTTCAAATGATTTGCTTATAATCTCATTAGAATGAAGTTGTTAAGAGGGATATGTACTAAATGGAAGGGTGAATACAAGTAATTGAGAATCATGTCTAGGAAAGCGGTTCATAATCCCTGATGAGGGACCATTCTAGTTTTCCTCGGGATTCTCAATAAAAGTATCTTACCTATAGGCCAAAGCATGTTATGCCAAACTTCTTGCAAACAACATTTATTCTAAGTGATTTTTAACCAAGTTCATATGATCTCAACATATTGTCTATACAAATCCAACTTTTATGATATCATTACTTAAGATTAGTGATGGTGATTCATCACTACATCTATTAGAAAATGATGTCATTATCCTTTGTTTTATTTTTTAATACATATGTTAGGATTTAAAGAAGTCAATAACATTAAGTCTAAGGTATGTGATGGTGATGCATCACTATATCTAAAGGATTATGATGTTATCCTTCTTTGATTTAAACAATGTATTTTTTTGTGATCCAAGAAAATCAATAATATAATACTTATGATTTATGATGGTGATTCATCACTAAATATTAAAAGGTATGATGTCACAATCCATTATGTCCATACTATAATTCCATGAACTCAAATGAATACTATGCCTAAATTCAAAGATCAATACTCCTAACATGTCAATAAGCATTCAATCTTGACTACCATACTTTAGGGATCACATAAAAACCAATAAAGTTAAGTATGTGTGACTTTATAAAAGACATTTTATCTGTGATTTGTAATAATTTTTATTACTATACCTAAGATATAACAAATGTCACAATTTAAATGCATTTTATTGCATTCAATCCATTTATATTAAATTCCTAACCGATTCCCATTTCATGGAAATCCAGAATAGCTAGACGAGAACGTGCTGCGGAACGTCGCATGGCTGCCGCGATTGCTTGACAAATGGAAATCGTGATACCTGACATGGTGATACGATTGCAGCAATGCCTCAATATTAATCCAACAAACCCAAACCCTGAACTTGTCAACCAACCCAAGTGCTCATTCAAGCATTTCAATTCCTGTAACCCACCCAAGTACAATGGTTTGGATGGAGCGACTGGGTTGCTCCAATGGTTTGAAGGTATGGAGAGTACCATATGGAACAATGACTGCTAAGCCAACTTAAAGGATCGTTATGCTACGGGGTGTCTTCAAAAACGAGCACTTACTAAATGGAATAACGAGAAAAGGGCCTTAGGTGATAACACTGCTACTGAACTGACTTGGGACAAATTCAAGAAACTCATGACTTAAGAGTTTTGCCCTTGTAGGGCCGTCCAAAATGCTTGCCGCTTGTCACTCGCTCGATACTCGCTCGGAAAAAGCTCAAAAAAAGCTCGTTCGAATTTCGCTTGGTTTCAAATGAGCCAAGAACGAGCCAAGGTAAGCTCGATTATCGCTCGCTCGGATAGGCGCTCAATTAGCTCGCTCGTTTGGCTCGCTCGTTTTGGCTCGTTTCAGTATAACTAAGTTATACATATATATAATTTTTATTAACACTAATATGTTTCAAGTTTTTAAAGATGAGTGATGTTGGCGTATTCAAACTAATGTATAATGATGTTTACGAACTATTCATATATTTTAAATTTTTTTACGCTTTCGTATTAGGGGTATTCAAGTAACCAGTTTTTATAGTTTTTGGATGGAACCATAAACCTAACCGTTATTAACGGTTTTTGAATAATAATAACCAAAACCGAACCATTAAGAATTAAAACCAAACCAAACTGCTAAACGGTTTGGTTTGGAGTTTGGGCATTTTAGGTTTGGATATTTGACCTGTTAAAAATAAAAACAAATCATTCAATTATTTAAGATTCACTACTTGCATTGTAAGCCCAAATATGTGTGTGTGTGTGTGTGTATCAATGATGTCTATGGCTTCACACTTAATATGCGTGTATGTATGTGTGTATCATAAAGTCCGGTTTGGTTTTTTAACAACCGGTTTTTTAGTGAAAACCATAAACAAAACTGTTCACTATGGCTTCAGACTTTTGAAACTACCGACCAAATGTTTTGAAAAAAAACCGACCGCGAAACTAAGCTGATGACCGGTTCACATTAAATTTTATTTTGAAATCGAGCCAAACCGAACCAAGCCGAGCCGCTCGGTTTTAAAACTAGCTGAGCAACGAGCACAACATTTAGCTTGATTTTGCAAATCCGATCCAAGCCGAGCCGCTCGGTTTGTAAACGAGCCGAGCACGAGCATACCCTTACTCGATTCGGTTCGGCTCGCGAACAACCCTATGCCCTCGTAATGAGGTTAAGAAGCTTGAGTTTGAGTTTTGGGAAGTGAAGAAAGAAAGTGACGAGAACATGACCTACAACAACTGATCCCATGAGCTAAGTCTACTATGCCTAGATATGGGGACCCCTTTGGAAAGAGGGATCGAGAAAAAACATTGGTGGACTGTCAATGCAAATTCAGGATTCGGTCCTAAGTAGCAAGCGTGCTACTGTTGCTAATGCCATTCATATGGCTGCAACTTTGGCTGACAACCGTGTCAAAGCTAGAACCTTAACTAGGAAAGGGTTTAAGAAAGACAAGGATCAGCCAAAGGGTCCTAATGAACCAACCAAAACAGAAACCAACGATGATTCAATGCTCCTTTCAAGAAAAACAAAAGCTGATCACTTGAACTTTATGACCCATGCAATCCCTCTCCAACAAGTTGGCCCTACTGCTGCAACTAACCAGGTCTACAAGAAGGCCTACACTGGTCCATATCCATTGTGTCCCACTTGCAACTTCCATCACATGCCTACAAAACCATGCCGAATGTGCACAAACTGCAACCTTTTGGGTCATTTTGCGATTCATTGTCGACTGCCCAAAGGACAAGCCAATCAAGCCAATGTGCCTCTCCTCACAGCTCCAAGACAACATGTGGCTAGAGCTTGCTTTCAATGTGGAATTTCTAAATCATTTCATCAATGTTATTCCATTACGGGTCAACGATAACAACATTGTGGTGGCCCCAAACAATCAAGCCAATCAAGGAGCAAGGGGTCGTGTTTTCAATGTTAACGCGATTATGATATCCCGTCTTATTCAAGGAGCGACCAATAAAATTTTAAATTAAACTTTCATTTGTTCAGATTCTTGTATTTCTGATTTCATGTGAACTATTTCAAACTTGAATGTTATGTTTTAATACTATATTTTGCTCCAAACAATTTTGTATGGTCCCTCCCATTTTGGACATAGCTTACCTTGTGGTTTTGTTGCGCTAGCCTCATTGGATCGAAGCACTAGGTCGTCGGTTTTCAAGCCTTCCTACGAATTTTGGAGTTGTAGTACTTCTCTATCATTTTTTGTCATTTGTCTTCTAGATTGTTGCCACATACCTTCACTCCTTAAGGAGATTCAAGTTAATTCTCATGTCTTCACTATTCTTTGCTTCTCTAACTTGACTTCACGTGGTTGGCGAGCCTATTTCAATAGGTAACATTGTATCCATGCCATAAGTTAAAGTTAAGGGTGTTTCACCAATAATAGTTTTGTGCATGGTTCTGTGAGCCCACAAAACGTGTGGTAAATGTTCCAACCATTCCTTCAGCTATCTTCCTAATCGCACTTTTATCCCGTCCACAATGCTCAGGTTTACTCTTTCGACTTGTCCGCTTGCTTGTGGGTGCACAACAGAGGTAAAAAAATTTTGAATTCTCAGTTCCATGCACCATCCTAGAAATGGGTTACCAGCGAATTGCTTGCCATTTTCTCTTACTATTGCGTTTGGTAGACCAAAAAGGTAGACGATATGCTCCCATAAAAATCATTCGACTGTCTGGCCAGTTATTTTTGCTAGAGGTTTGGCTTCAACCCATTTCATGAAATAAGAAACTACCACCATAAGGAATTTGACTTTTCCAACAGCTTCGGGGAAAGGAACTACAATGTCAATGTCTCATTTTTGGAAGGCCACACCGAAGTTACATGCACCATTTCCATCTGTGAGAGATAGGTATGGGGACATGCACCTGATAATCTTCGCACTTTTTGATGACCTATGGCGATGTCATTCCTTAGTGATATCATGCTTTCATAGCTTTCGCGGCTACCATTTTCGGCCCTGCGTGTAAACCACAAATTCCTTCATGGATCTCTCGTATCACATATACTACCTCCATGATTTTATGTACAACTCTGCCCCGAATAAGTTCATACTGAAGGGCTCCTAGTCTTACCCTGCGAGCCTCCTCTTTGTTTTCTGGAAGATGTCACCTTGAAAGTAACTCTTTTATTGGACGCATCCAATAATTTAAGTTGGTGATTTTGTTTATGCCAATGGTCTGCTTAGAGACGGTGGCTTTGTAAGTACTTCTATTCGTATCATGCATCCTAGAATGTTGAAAGAAACACATGCCAATTTACTTGGTGCATCTACTTTGAGGTTCTAGCTTTTGCTTACATGTTTAACCATGCATGCTTCAAACTTTTCAACCATACGCTTTGCTTGTTTGAGGTACGCCTTCATGGTTTCTTCATTTGCATCATACATGCCATTTAGTTTATTTTCCATGAGTAAGGAGTCGACAAGTACCTCGAGTTGCCATCCTTAGGCCTGCCAATAATGCTTCATACTATGCATCGTTATTTGTGTTCTGAAATTCCAAGCATATGGTGTAAGCAAATTCAATACCATCTGGGATCGTTAAGATGAATCCCACACCATTTCCCTCACTATTTGATGCGCCATTAGTGTGCAGGTACCATACCCATCCATCCCTACACATTCATCTACTGTCGGATCGTTGTAATGGGTAACTGTAGGCGCTTTTTTCAGAAATCAGCAAGCACCTGGTCCTTATACGCTGATCGAGGGAAGTACTCGATCTCAAAATCCCCAGAGCTTAATGGCCCAATTGGCGAGCCTACCTGACATCTTTGGGTGCTGGAGTACCTGTTGTATGAGGGTGTTCGTTAGCACCTAGATACGATTGGCCTAGAAGTACCTCCCCAGACATCAGGATGTGTACACAAGGGCAAATGCCGGTTTCTCGATGCCCAAGTATCGTTCCTCAACCCCTTCAAGGTCCGGCTAATGAAGCATGTGTTTGGATGTAGAAAAATATATTGTAAGGGGTTGCTTAGGTGTGGGGGTGGCTAGCATAGACAGCTAGCATAAATGTTGCTTGATGGACTGGAAGGGTCTTTCTGCTTC
This sequence comes from Mikania micrantha, assembly GCA_009363875.1. NCBI lineage: Eukaryota > Viridiplantae > Streptophyta > Magnoliopsida > Asterales > Asteraceae > Mikania > Mikania micrantha. The sequence continues at coordinate 31,921,651 of CM018689.1, read as the reverse complement.
CTCAGTCCACATGAAATGGTTTTTCTAGAAGCACTTCTTGGGAGTCCTTATGAATGGCATGGGTTTTTCTATGATCTTCGAAAGGACACTACGTAATGCTATCAGCCTCCCGTTGAGTCTTTGGACATATTTTAGCGATATCGGGGACTCCATGGTCATGATGGCTTGCACCTTTCTGGGATGAACTTTTAGCTTTTTCTGTTGTCAAGATCTCACTAGGAGACTTCATCAAAGGAGTGAATCTTTTTGGGTAAGGTTTTGGGATGGCTTTGTAGGGCAGTAAGCGATTCCCCCTTTCTTCTGATCCCACTTCCTTGCACGAAAGCTAGTATCCTTGCTCCTTACAAAGGACTTGACTTTGTACATTAAGCTATCAAATGGCATTGGGAAAATCTGCCCCCCCAACTTTTTACATAGATGAGATTCACGTACAGCGTATATGAAACTGCTTATTTTCATAACCTCGGGGAACCATTGAATTTGCATACTTTCCGTAATAAATCTTTCCATAAACTACTTGATTTTCTCATCGTCTTGCCTTCTTATGTGTAATATCTCATTCGGGTTGCATATTGCTTTCTTTTTCAGATTGAACTGCTTCAAAAACTCATCCTGCAATTCTTCGTAGTTGTCGATACTTCCCAACGAAAGGTTATCAAACCACAGTTGAGCAGATCCTTAGGGTTTGAACCAGCATGTGGCACCAAGTGGGGAGGTTCCACCTCCCCACCTTACCTACGCCCACGAATGCATGTAGGTGGTCATCAGGATCATTAGTTACATCATATTTACCCACGTTCAACGGTACTTTTAACTTTTCCAGGAGTGGCACTTCAACGATCCGTTTGGTGAATTTCGATAAATTAGTGAAATTAGTGGGATGGTAGGGCATTAGCAGGGGTCTACGGCCTTCACCTCAGCTGTTTCAGGTTGTGCTATTGTCACTTTTCCTTTTTCTACACATCGGGGTTCTTTTTCTTGTCTGACGCCTTCAAGAGTATTGTCATTAGGTTGTCGGAAGTGGCCACCTCCTTACTCGATCCTGTGGGTGTGAAAACATCATACGTGAGCTTGGTTAGCACTTCCCTCAACCTCTCCATCTTTTCTAGTTCTGCAAGGTTAGATTTGAGCACATCTCGGTTACTCTTCATGAACTCCGGTGTTATCGTTGACTCCTCTTTGTCAACTTCTTGGTCCGATACCTCGGTGAGAATGGGTTGTTCTGTTTGTGACATGCCTTACAAGTACGATTGGGCCTCCGAAATTGACTCCTTTGCACGACATCTCGATGAACCAAATTCTGGAAGAGGGGGAATGTGTCACAACCCACGCTGTATGCGGAATCCACGGCGCGTGACTATGTGTTCATATGCCAATGTTGGAGAATAATCCATGATTAACTATGTTTCATAGATTTAAGTTTATTTAACAAACATAACAGACATATTAAACAAGTACAAGTTTATCACACGTGACTATTATACAATACGATGTTTTTGTTTTCTTTCTAAGTTACAACTATTTCTAATGTTGATCCTGACCTAGATTGATTTGCTGACGCTCCTGATTACCTGAAACATGTAGATAAAGGTCAACTAAAAGTAATTGAATGAGAACATAGGTTTTGTTGATTCAAAATAATTATTCTAACAATTATTTTCAAGATCTAGTAAGCACAAGTGATCAAACAGGTACTATGAAATTGAATCTAATTGAGCATGCAAACATCAAACCTAATGATAAATGATCTTGTGTTCTTGTGATGGCGTTCAACCCAAAGTTGGATCGCTTATGATAATGATACTTGTTTTCTCGCATATGATGATACCTGTACTACCAAGGGCTTGATATCAAGTTAATGATATTTACATACGAACGTTCTCAATAGCATCCACATAACCAAAGTTCCCAAGTGATCCACTTGTTTTAATGATTTGATAGAAGATTTACTTGATAAATGTTCACCATGATTTTCCTGATGAAACTGATATATGATTTTAAAAATAGTTAACAAAATATGTTTTAAAATGGATTGACATGTTCCACCCTAAGTTTTGGTACATGTTTAAAAAGAGAGGGGGTTATGATCTCACCTGTGTTATTGAAGTGCTTTGATATTGAAGTATCACACAAGATTTGAAGAGAATTCAGCAATTCATCAACGTTATATGAGTCCTTTGTATTTGAATTGGATTATCAGAATATTCCTTAACTTTCGATGACAAGGAATAACAGCTTGAGTCATCAAGCTGATCTTAAAACCTTAATCAGCCTCCTTAACTTAATATTGCACAGAGTGCAATAAACAGGGAACCTATAGTGATTTAAGTTCCTATTAAGGAGTTTATGACTCACTAGATTAATCACAACATTTCTGGATTAATCAAATAGGTATTGTTGCTGATTATATTACTGAAACAGTTTCTAGATGGGGTTCTGGCTTAGGAACAGTCAATCCTTGTTATTGATCACTTAGGTATCATGAAGCATGAGAATGTGATATTAGAATAGGTTTAATAACCATGTTCAATGTACTAATCTGGTTGTTATCATAAACATCAGATCATTGTTCCAATGACTATCTTAATGATTGTCATTAGTTTGAAACACGTAGATTTAACCTAGCATTTCAAGAAATGATCAAGACAATCATAATCATTGTTACAATCAAATGGTTTAAACTATTATAATCTATGATATAGTTTCATGATAACCGGGCATTATAACGGACCAAAACAGGGATTTAACCGTTAATATACCGAGTTCTTCGTTTCTATCAATTCCTAGCCATCATCTAGGCAATAATCAACAATCACAACTATTGCATTACGTTCAAAAACTATATGTAATCTAACCATTATCAAACTAGTAGGATAAAACGAATCGTTACTCGATCAGACAGATTTCTCGGATAAAAACGATGATCAGGACTTGTAGAATCGTTCCATACTCGATCCAGACGTTTTGGTGGCTCAAAAACTGAGTTTTGGGGTGAAGAAATCGACTTGGTGCGTCTGGGAGTCAAATACGTTCGAGAGATATGAAGAATTGAATTCTGCATGAAGTTTTAATATGTGACCAACCTATGCTTCGTGAACTGCCAAGGAAGTCTGATAGGGACTTGGCGTACCGCGAAGAAATCCAGAAGATTTTAGATATTTTAGACTCTTCACATACCACCAAGGAGACTCAAAATATCCTTGGCGTGCCGCGAAGGATTCCGGAATACGGTATTTTTGACTGTTTCTTATTTTTACGATTCAGAAGAATCAGGAACTTGATTTTTTTTTTGCACGTTTTCACATGCGTTCTCTATATCTCGCGTATTTTCGTGATTTATATTTCAATTATTATAAATCTTAATATAACTTATTTAAGACTAATGCGCGTGAATCTAAACTAAAAATATTGAATTGTCACAGTCTCCGCCTGTTCTTGGAATTTCGTCCCGAAATTCAGTTTGTACTTTCCAAGATTGATGTGCCATCGAGCAAGTGAGGGTATTTGAGTTTCATCTGGTCTTCGCGTTCCCAGGTAAATTTTGGCTCGTGCTTGGAGTTCCATCTAATCTTCACGATAGGTATCCGACTTCGTTTTAGCGTCTTGATTTCTCGATCCATAACCTCAACAGGTTCTTCAACAAACTGAAGCTTATCTTCAACTTGAACTTCTTCAAGAGGAAGGATTTGTGATTCATTTGATAGACACTTTTTTGGATTGCATACATGAAATACATCATGTATATTGCTGAGTTCGGAAGGTAATTCCAATCGATATGCTACTGGTCCAATTCTTTCAAGGATCTTGAAAGGACCAACATACCTTGATGCTCTCTTACCTTGTTTCCCAAATCTGACTATGCCTTTCCATGGAGAGAATTTTAACAAAACTTTGTCACCGATTTGAAATTCTAAAGGCTTTCTTCAAGTATCGGCGTAGCTCCTTTGACGATCCTGCGCAGCTTTGATTCGATCTTGTATAATAGCAATCTTATCAGTTGTTTCTTGTATAAGTTCCGGACTTGTGAATTAGCTTTCACCTATTTCAGCCTAGCAAACAGGAGACCTACCTTTTCGTCCATATAAAGCTTCAAATGATGCGCACTTGATGCTTGTGTGGTAGCTGTTGTTGTAGGAGAATTCGACAAAAGGAAGGTGAGTATCTCAGCTACCACCAAAATCAATAACACAACTTCTTAACATATCTTCTAAAACCTGAATGGTTCGTTCAGTTTGGCCTCTAGTTTGGCCATCATTTTGAGGATGGTAAGTTGTGCTAAGATTTAGTTATGAACCTAAAGCCTTTTGAAATGTTTGCCAAACTCTTGAAGTAAATCTGCTATCTCTATCAGAGATAATTGAGATTGGCACTCCGTGTCGGCTCACAATTTCATCGAAGTATGATTTGGCTAACCTGTTAGTATTGTAGTCTTCTCGAATGGCTAAGAAGTGTGCTGACTTAGTCAGTCGATCAACAACAACCCAAATTGCATCATGACCCCTAGGCATTTTAGGCAACTTAGTTATGAAGTCCATAGAGATTTGCTCCAATTTCCATACTAGGATCTCCAATGGCTGTAGTAACCCAGAGGGTATTTGATTTTCAGCTTTTACCTGTAAACACATAAGGCATTTACTAACATATGTAGCAATGTCTTTCTTCATTCCAGGCCACCAATAAAATTCACGAAGGTCTTCCTACATCTTGTCTGTGCCTGGGTGAATCGAATATTGAGATTTATGGGCTTCGTCCATAATTACTTTCCTTAGATTGCCAAAAGAAGGTACCCATATTCGATTTAAGAAATAGTGTGCTCCATATGATTTGATTTCAAATTGTTGATTTAAACTTTGTAGAGCTTCGTTAGAGACATGTATCTCTGTAAGTGCCTCTTGTTGTGCTTCACGTATTCTAAGTAGGAGACTAGTCTGAATAGTCATCTCCAATGCTCGCACTCTTCTGGGTTTAACTTTGTCTTTTCCAATCAACGCATCTGCCACCACATTAGCTTTGCTTGGGTGATAGTGGATTTCACAGTCGTAATCATTAAGTTCCTTTTGATCAAAAATGTGTTGAAGACTTTTATGGTCTGTGTAAATAACACATTTGGTACCATAAAAGTAATGTCTCCAAATTTTCAAAGCAAAGATTACAGCACCTAACTCAAGATCATGTGTGGTATTGTTCTTTTCATGAATCTTGAGTTGTCGTGATGCATAGGTAATGACTTTGTCTCGTTGCATTAGCACGCAGCCAAGACCCAAGTTAGAAGCATCACAATAGACTCTAAAGTCATTGTTACCTTTTGGTAGACTAAGAATAGGAGAATTGCATAGCTTGCGTTTAAGCAATTGGATTGCATCTTCTTGTGTTTCGCTACAAACGAATGGTTGATCCTACTAAGTGAGAGTAGTAAGTGGAACAGCTATTTTGGAAAAATTGGCGATAAATCGCCGATAGTATCCGGCTAACCCTAGGAAAGAACGAATTTACGATGGGGTTTTTGGTGCTTTCCAGTCTTTTATAGCTTCAATTTTGGCTGGATCTACATGAATACCTTGATGATCCACAACATGACCTAAAATTGAACTTCTTCCAGCCAAAACTCGCACTTCCAAAACTTGGCGTAAAGTTGTTCTTTCTTTAGAAGTTCCAAAATTAGCCTAAGATTAGGGGTGCTGAATGGGTCGGGTGGTCAGGTTGTGGGTTCAACCCAACCCAAACCCAAAAAATTTTACACAACTCGAACCCGATCCAACCCGAAAACCAGATCAGACCAACCAACCCGAACCTGACCCATTTGACCTGAAATATATATTTACTTTTCAAATTTTACTCAAAAATCATAAATCATAATCAAAATATATTATATCATCAAAAAGCAGTAATCAAACTAAATCAAATTGTAAAATAGATTAGTTTTCAAAATAAAATAAAAACATTCTTCAGTCAAAATATGTTATTTTTCAATCTTCTTCATAATTCATTTCATATTACATTTTTATTGTGTTAAGAATGAATGTCTTTAATGATATCATTTATTTTCATTGTTGGTAATACCATAATCTGAATATAAATATATTAAAATTCAACATTGAATACCAAGATAACATAATATATGTTTTTTTTTCTAAATAAACGGGTCGACCCGCCAACCTGATGGGCTGACCCGAACCTGACCCATTTATATAATCGCGTTGGCGGGTTCGACCTGAAATGGACCCGAACCTGTTTAGTCAAAACCCTAACCCAAAAAATTCGTGTTAGGTTCGTGTCGTGTTCTCGGGTCGTGTCGAAAATTCACGCACCTACATGAGATGAGTTTCATGATCCTCCTTAGTCTTAGAGTAAATCAATAAGTCGTCAATGAAGATAATGATGAATTGATCTAGATATGGTCTACATACCCTGTTCATAAGATCCATGAACACTGCAGGGGCATTGGTTAGTCCGAAGGCCATAACCAAAAATTCATAGTGTCCATAGCGTGTCCTGAATGCTGTTTTGGAAATGTCATCATCATGAACTCTCAGTTGATGATAGCCCGATCGAAGATCAATCTTAGAGAAATAAGTAGCTTCTTGAAGTTGATCGAATAGATCTTCGATTCTTGGTAATGGATAACGATTCTTGATAGTTAACTTGTTGAGTTCATGATAGTCGATGCACATTCTAAACGATACATCTTTCTTTCTGATGAACAAAATTGGTGCACCCCAGAGAGAATGACTAGGTCTGATGAAGCCTTTGTCTAACAGCTCTTGTAGCTGACTTGAGAGTTCTTGCATCTTAGATGGTGCAAGACGATAAGGTGTTTTAGCAACGGGATTTTCCCCAGGTATAAGATCTATTCTGAATTCAACTTGACGTACTGGTGGAAGTCCAAGTAGTTCATCAGAGAATACTTCAGGAAAGCCACGAATGATAGGAATATCCTGAATAGTTTTCTTGGGAGATTCCTTAGCCACAACATGTGCTAGGAAAACAGGGTATTGCTTACAAAGATAGCTTTAAGCCTTCATGCATGATACCATCTTGAGTGTACGGCAAGGCTTGTCTCCATATACTCGTAATGTTTCCCCAGATGGTAATGGAATATGTACTAGCTTGTTTGAACAAATGATTTTGGCATGATTGGGAGATAAACAATCCATTCCCACAACAATATCAAAGATTCCCAAATTCATTGGGATCAAATTGATAGAAAATTCAAGATCATTGAGTTTCAATGTACAATTGCGAATGATAGAATGAGCATGTATAAGTTTACCGTTTTCTATTTCTATGATATACGGGGGTTCCAATAGTTCTACTGATTTACCCAAATGATGTACAATTGACGTTGAGAAAAAACTCTTGTCGGCACCAGCATCAAAAAAAACTGAAGCATAATGATCGTTAATAGTGAACGTACGTGTGGCAACCGTAGTTTCTTCGCGTGCTTCATGAGTATTCATAGCAAACACGTGTACTGGAGCATTTTGACTTTGATTGTTGTTAGAAAGTCTAGGGCATCCGTTCCTGAAATGATCAGTTGCTCACATTCAAAGCATGCTGGCTCAACTGGTTTTCGTAGGGGCATTGACGTAGCTGTAATGACTACTTTCCCAGTTGATTGACACTTGGTCTCCAGATGACCATATCTCCCACACTTGGTACATTTCCAGCACTGTCAACCAATTGGGTGATGATAATTGCAGGTGTTACATAGAGGGTAGTGTCCAGTGTGTGATATCCTGGAGTTTGTTGTAGAGTCTACAACTGATGGTGCTTGATTTATAGAAGCAGACGGGGTTGATGATATTGCAAAACTTTTCTTGGTTTTCTGCTTCTTCTTAGGTGGCTCTAGTTTACTACCCATCACCATACTCCCCCTAATGTACATGTCGATTTGGCGGGATTCAAGAGTAACCATGTGAGGTACTAAAACACTGAGCTCTTGAAACCGAGTAGTATAGGTGCGATTATTTCCACCTACTTGAGCTAGACTGCATAGTTCATACTCCAAATTATTCATTTCATGCTTGGGCAAAGTTGTACAACTAAAAGAGCTTTGAAATCGGCCCAAGACATGCTTAAGGCAGCTTCCATGCCTCTACTCTTCGCGTACTGCCAAGGAGAATCAAAATATCCTTGGCGTACGGTGAAAGATTCCGGAATAGGATATTTTTGACTTTGTCTTACTTTTATGATTCCGGAGAATCAGGGACTTGATTTTTTTCGCACGGTTTTCGCCTGCGTTCTCCATTTCTCGCGTATTTTCGTGATTTATATTTCAATTATTATAAATCTTAATAAAACTTATTTAAGACTAATGTGCGTGAATCTAACCTGAAAATTTTGAATTGTCACATAATGTCATTTACGTCGGCCTTATTCCTACCTCAGAGGGAATGAATATGGTACTGTGCATTTTTAAATGATTAAATATCCTTCGGCATGCTTCTTAATTTTATGCTTATTTTTTTAATTTTCTTCAGATAAGTTACCTTTCTTTTTATTAGACTTTGTTTTCCAAAATGCTTAATTAATAATATTTTGCATAGTTCAACATTTTGCTTTTAATTTTCCTTTTATTTCAAACATACATTTTTAATGTGTGTTTCCGGGAAGATGCTACGTAAACTTAACTAGAAGTAGAAAACTAAAAGTCTAAAAGGCTTTATCCCGCATTTCTTCCATTAGAAGTTTGAATTATTAAAATATATAAAACCAAAACATCTAGAATGTGACAATATGATTATCTTTTATTGAAAGAATACAATTTTTATGATGATTTCCAACCGTCTCATTAGATTTGATGATCTACGGTATTAGTCATAACTCTTTCTAGGAGGAACCGTGTAACTTGTCTCAACGAATATGTTTCGGTGCAGATTCAAACACAATACCTCGCATGAAAAAATCAAAGGTGGTTTCCTAATCTATCATATTTCTTCAACTATTTTGGTATTGTAATGTCCTTAACTAACATACCCAAAACCAAACTGATAAAGTTGTTATATTAGAAACATTGAAACTCAGCCATAAGTTTATATATTCCTTGTGTTTTTTTCGAGATTTTTATTAATTTTTGTAATTATAAATAGAACACTATAAACTATGATTTTGTTTATTGTACGGTGATTTGGTCATATAACTTATCCTCCTCAAGCATTCAGAAAAAAAAAAAAAAAAAAAAAAAAAAAAAAAAAAAAAAAAAAAAAAAACTTGTTTATTAGTCATAAAAAAACTAATAAATTGCCAACAATATAAACTATGATCCACTACATTATGCACCCATCATGTGATCATCTTAAATAATTTACTTGCTCATTGTAACCGAAATGTGATAAAAATCAAATATAAATCGGCTCCAATTAAAATCAAAGAAGAAACCCACAATTCTTTGAAACCTTTGCACAAACTCACTCAATCGGTTGAAACTATACACATAATTATTCAAGCAACAACCTATAATTCCTAAAGGGCTCAAACACATCGCATCACCATTGTTCTTATTAGCAAACCTTGCTCCAGAAGAAAAGCAACCAGTGGGACTGTTGTGTTTATCACTTCTCAGACGGCACCCTGTGTAGAGAAATTTCAGAACACAAACAACCGGATGAAATTGAAAGTCGTGGATCGCACTTTTAGATCAAATTATTTGCGGTTCACCTAAATATTTGATCGGATAAAATTCAATTTCGTTTCAAGAACAAGTATGAAAATTCGTTGTGAATGCGTGAATGAACCAGACTGTCGAAAAAACAAAATCATCGATCAAATTAAGTTTGCAGGTTTTGGAAATTACTTTCAAGCAGTTTTCAAGTTTTTCTTTTCACAAAAAAGCTACTAAACTTTTATTACGAATTTTATAACCAAATTCGTAAAATCAATTTTTCGACCCCAGCCAGGGGCTGTTGCCCCTTGGACCCCGCTAACCGGGGGCGCTACCCCCTTGAATTATAAAACATTAAACAAGCGTGCACCCCACACCCAACTTATTTAATTAATTTCATAATTCGTATTGATCAATAAAATTAATTCCAATTACACTAAAATATCTAACACACTGAAACCAAAAACAACAACAACCTTACCCAGTATATTCTCACTTTTCAGTAGGGTCTGGGGGGAAGGATAGATACAAACCTTACCCCTATCCCAATTGGGACAGAGAGGCTGCTCCGAAATAGTCCCCGGCTCAAAGTTATCATTTGAAGTTGATCATCCTAACGATTTTAACGTTATTTTCACAAAATAATTAAAATAACGTTAAAATTAGTGGACTTTTACTTTTGCCCCTTAAGGGCCACACATATATACATTATATGCGTGCACCGCAAATGGGGCGTAAACACACTGAAACCAAAACTGGTGCATAAACCCACCATTCGCAACCTCCGTTCAGCCACGGTCGTTGCTATCGTTCTAGTTATATCCCAGTTGCTATTTTTTCTCCAAATCGTCTTCGTGTTACAAATTAAGGTAAAGTCTTAATTTGTTTAAAATTTTGGTAACAATTACAAGGGAAAATATTGTCGAGAATTTCCAACGAGATCAAACGGTAACATATTATTAGTACGTAAGTATGAATAGCATTGAATCAAGTTTTTAGAAAAACTTGTAAGCTTGGAGAACTGGCCAATAATAAAAAGAAAGAAGAAGCTAGAGAGGTTAAGATTAACTAATAACCAAACTAAGAGATTATCAAATGAAACATTAGTTGTATTGGTTGAGACGCACAGGTTCGTAACCCTCGTAGACTTTTTTTTTTCCTTTTAAATAGTTTGTGAATCGGATTTGAGAGTTGTACGTAGTAAATATATATAATTCTAAAACTATTGTGTTAATAAAAGAGAGTTTAGTTTAAGTGAATAATACATGAAAATTTAATTTGAGAGGTCATGACTTCAAATCTATTTTGAAATATATATTTATATTATTTATTTTCAAACATATTTTTATATTATTTCTTTTTAAGTACGGTTTCAATTGAAGACCATTTTGATCAAAAAATTAAAATCATTGATTTACAAAATTAACAAGGTATATATAAATATTGATATAAGATCTTAAACGAAAAAGAATTTACACTAACATATAAAAAAAACATAGTCTTATACATGTATAATAAATGTCATAATAAAAAAAAGCTAAAAATTTGGTTTAATCTTGTCGGATTTATTTGGGTTTTCGCAATAAAATTGAGTTATTATTTATTCCTTCCCCCATACATCCATGCATGCATGCATGCATACATACATTATAATAAATAAACGTTTTGTTCCTTCACGTGTCATTAATTCAATTACACCAATGGTGCAGCTTGAAAAATATGTCCGAGGGGGCCGAAAGTCACAGGGCAAAAAAAATCCTTATCGCTATGTTTCGAGCTAAAAATTCATGTCGGCACATTATGATTTGGGTCGGGTCAAGCAATTTAAAATTTAAACTATCAAATATTTGTTCCACTCAAAAAAATATATATGCTTGTATCAAGCAAGACATAAAATGTTTAAGACGAAAAGGTGAATACCCGGAAGAAAAATCACAATTCAGCGCAACAACTTTTAAGCTTTTTGAAGTCATTGATTATACACTCCGAATCAAACTTCTCAGCAATTTCTTTTTCTCAGCAATTTTTTTTTGCGAATACGATTCTTGAAATAGGCAATGTTCATTGTTTAATAGTTAAGGCCCAAAACAAGCTTTAAACTCAAGATCGCCTAATGAATAAGATAACAACTGACACTGTAAACACTTAAAAGTAATGTTAAAACTTAAAATATTAGTTCAACTTTATTATTTTTTAAAATCTGAGGAGGGCAAGGAATTTTATGAAGAAAAACTGAAGGTGTCGGGATTAATACATATAAAATTTTTCGACCGAAAACTATTATATCGAGACTTCTGACCAGAAAAATGACTGGGGCCAGGGCACCTCGAACCCCTTAAAACCTCTGCCGCTGAATGACGCCGCTTTTGGCTTCCGATTCCGGCTCAATCATTCTCAATTTTTTCACGCACGGGTCATGGATCTAGGGGTGTCATTCGGGTTGGTTACTTGGGTTTCGGGTTGCTTGGGTCGGGTTATTCGGGTATTTTTTTAATATGAAGATGTAACCGAGAACCGAACCATATAACTTCGGTTTAATTGGTTCTCGGTTTTCGGTTCTGATGTTTAATCGGGTTGTATTAAACAGTTCTCGTGTAATACTTGAAAAACTAATATTCTATTTTTCAAATAAATAAAATAAAAATATGTTTAACCAAAACATACATTTCCTTAAAAAATTTAAACGTTTAACCATAACATGTTTAACCAAAACATACAGATACTTTGAAAACCAAAGAATGGAACAGCCCCTTAAAAGCCTTGTTCGGGTTTTTTGGGTTTACCCGGACATGCCTTGTGGGTACCCAAAGATCGAACCATTCTAAGTTTTTAAGTTCGGGCAATAGGCTTTTTCGAGTTGGGTATTTTCTGGTTTAGGTAGATTTTTTTCAGGTTGGTTCTTCAGGTTCGGGTAGAAAAAACACACCCTATATGGATCTATCAGTTGCTTTTAAGCCGGGTATAAAAGATTCCTTACAACTGAAATGCTTATGTTTTGTTTCTTCAAACAAACCGTAGATTGTTTTCTTCAGCGACAACCATTGGAACTCTTCTGCAACTACTATGTTATCTGAAATCACCCTCATATGTAAGTTTCATCCATTCTTTAATCATCTTTCTTATAATAAATGTTTTGACTGTTAGTATGTTCTTTCGATTTTGTGTGTAGACCAAACCTTAGATTGTCATCCTCATCTGTCACAACTTCTTTGAAATTGATATCATATGTAAGTTTCGCATTCTTTAATCATTGTAGCTTATAATCATGTTATTCGCATATGAATATCTTCTTCCAATTTTTTTTCCTTGTTCTATGTTTAAACCCTAATTTCATTTTTTCGATGACCGGGGAACCCACTTGCGTGGTAAACCCCAGGCCCCCAATACCAGACTAATAGGAGGGAACGGGTAAACCACGGGCACAAGCACCAGGGTAGGTGGCCTTTGCGGAGAAATTGTCACCCCCAAGACTAGAACTCATGACCTGAAGATTGAGGCCACAACACCCTTACCACTAGGGTATCTCCACAAGGTTCTAATTTCATATTTATGCATTAGAGTTCCTGTTCTGTTTAATTGTTTGCTCTGCATCTCTTCATTATGTTTGTGTATTGGGATGAACTTTAATTTTTGTAATTTTTTTTTGTGTGTCATATGTTTCAGTTTTTTACTATTTGTTATTCACACCAGCTGTTTACAAATGAAGGGTTAATTTTGAATTGATGAGTGATGTTTAATGACATGAACAAATCAATAAGTGGCATTTGTTGGTTCAAGCACTGGTCATGCAAATAAAAACACAATGCTGGTTAAGTGACTTTCTGCAAATGAAAAACTCAGGCACAAAAGTTTGGAGAATTCTTAACTATTTCTCTTAAATCATTAATTGATAAGTTTGAAGAAGAAAAGCAAACATAATCAAGCCCATGTATCTTTATTCCACCTCCTGATCCATATGGCATGCGACCTATGGTGGAAGAACTATTACACGCATCGATACAAAATAGAGCAAACATACCTCTAATTGCATGGAATAACCGGTGAAGTTTCAATCTGGGTGATTTGTAATCTATCAAGATACCATGTTATGAATAATTGATATTGTTTCTATTTGTTAAAAGGCTCCTTTTTAGATGTAGGTTTCTGTTTTTTTTAGAGTGTGTTTATTGTGGATTCCATAAGAGGTCATAGGTGTCTGTGTTGGATTAACATATATATCATCTTTGGTGGGTGGGGTGAGGAGGTGGGATATGGTGTGAGTTTAGTGTTGAGTGTGGAGGCTTCTAAAGCCTTAATGGGCCGCACACGGGTTGGGCTTAGCTTGTAGGTTAAGTTAGAATACCTAAATGTAATCTCTATTTAAATGTCTCATTGTACTTGTAATCTCTTGAGCACCTAATAATACGAATCCTAGTTGCAGCACAGTGGACGTAGGTCACATCGACCGAACCACTTTAAATCCTTGTCGTTTACTGCTTTCGTGTGTGTGTGATTACCCAACAACTGGTACCAGAGCTACGGTTCTTGATCGATCACACACCAGACCTAACACTGTTGTTCCTGGAGTCGCCGCCGTCGCCGCCGCCGTTCGCCGCCGCCGCCGCCGGATTCCGGTCATCAGTAAACAGTTGTCTGATTAGGGTTTTGTTGCTGCTGTTCAAAGGTTCTGTTGAACCAGTTTTGAATGTGAATCGTGATTAGGGTTCCAGAGAGGGATTCAGCCGCCGATTAGGGTTTCTCAGCCGCCGTCATCCCAGATTAGGGTTCCGGCGAGTGTGTCCAGCCGCCGTCAGCCGCCGATTAGGGTTCCGGCGAACCCTACTCTTCTTGGTTCAGTCCAGAAAGGTCTGATTTTGACCAGATTTGACCAGAAAGCTCCGATTTTGACCAAACAGGTCCGATTTTGACCAGAAAGCTCCGATTTTGACCAAACAGGTCCGATTTTGACCTGATTTTGACCAGAAAGGTCCGATTTTGACCAAGCAGGTCTGATTTTGACAAGATTTTGACCAGAAAGGTTCGATTTTGACCAAACAGGTTTGATTTTGACTAGAAAAGGTCCGATTTTTGACCAGAAACAGTCAAACAGCCTACTTTGCCGCCGACAGAAGGTTTTCTGTCCCGTTTCCGCTGCTGCCGCCATTCGTAGACCGGTTAATTGTTTAAATCCGGTGTTTTCTTACGTTTATTACTGATTTTATCCGAGTGGGCCGCCAAGACAGTGTTCAATAGAACAGTCGTCAAGTTCCGGCCGCCGCCATTGCTGTGTTTGTTCACTGCTCTCCATCTCGGTTAAATCAGTGATAGTTCGGTAAGTGTCAATGGCAGAAGACGGTAAAGTAAAGATTGAAAAGTTTGATGGACACGACTATGGGTATTGGAGGATGCAAGTGGAAGATCTTTTGTATCAGAAGAGTTTACATCTTCCTATGCTGGGTTTGAGTTACAGACCAGAAAAAATGACGGATGCTGAATGGAATTTGCTTGATAGGCAAGCCTTGGGTGTTGTCAGGTTATCTTTGTCAAAGAGTGTGGCCTACAACATTGTCAAAGAAACGACTACATTTGGGGTTTTAAAAGCATTGTCCAACATGTATGAGAAACCGTCTGCCTCCAACAAAGTATTCCTTATCAGACAGTTGGTTAACACCAAGTTGAAGGAAGGTATGTCGATCACTGCTCACATCAATGAGTTCAATTCGGTTATCTCACGTTTGGCTTCTGTTGACATAAACTTTGAGGATGAGATTCAGGCACTTCTTCTATTGTCATCATTACCTGACAGCTGGTCAGGCACAGTTACTGCAGTTAGTAGTTCATCTGGAACTACTAAGCTCACTTTTGATGGTATTCGTGACATCATCTTAAGTGAAGACATTCGTAGGAGGAGTTCGGGTGAATCTTCTAGTACATTGTTGAATACAGAAGGAAGAGGTAGAAGAAATGAAAGGGGTCATAGCAGGGGCAGGTCAAAGTCAAGAAAAAGGGGTCAATCAAAGAATAGAAAGGAGATTGAGTGTTGGAATTGTAAAGAAAAAGGCCATTTCAAAAGTCAGTGCCCTAAACCATTAGTTGCAAAAGGAAAGATGCAGATGAATAATGTTACCGATGATGAGTCTGATGATGCTCTTATTTGTGAAGAGATCGATGCTGCCAACATATGTTGTGTTGGGAATTCTGTTGAATCTTGGATTCTAGACTCTGGAGCTTCGTTTCATGCTGTTTCATCTCCTGATTTGATCAAGAATCTGCGAACAGGTAACCTTGGTAAGGTTCGTTTAGCTGATGATCAGACTTTGGATATTGCAGGTATTGGTGATGTTGATTTGAGGACTTCACTAGGTACTGTTTGGACATTGAAAGATGTCAGGGTTATTCCTAACCTCAGAAGGAAGCTAATTTCAGTTGGGAAGTTAGATGATCTGGGTTATGATGTCAGTTTTGGTGGAGGTCAATGGAAAATCAAAAAGGGCAATCTGGTGATCGCTAAGGGTATTAAAAGAGGTACTTTATACATGGCTGATGTACATGCTGATGGTGTGAATGCTGTCACACCAGGTCCGAGTCCTTCTGATTTGTGGCACCAACGACTCGGACACATGAGTGTCAAGGGAATGAAGATGTTAGCTGCTAAGGGAATGTTTCTAGATTTGAAGACAGTGGAAACAAGGTTTTGTGAATCTTGCGTACTCGGTAAACAGAAAAGGGTTTCGTTTGTGAAAGCCGGGAAGACTCCAAAGTCCCAGAAGTTAGAGCTTGTCCATACGGATGTTTATGGACCTACATCAGTTTCTTCTCTTGGTGGATCAAATTACTATGTCACCTTCATTGATGATTCGACACGCAAGGTATGGGTTTACTTTCTTAAACACAAATATGATGTTTTTGTTACTTTTAAGAAATGGAAAACTGCTGTTGAATTGGAAACTAATTTGAAGGTAAAATGTCTCAAGTCTGACAATGGAGGCGAGTATATTAGCACTGAATTCACTAACTATTGTGCTGATCACGGGATCAAGATGATAAAGACTGTTCCAGAAACACCGCAGCAGAATGGGGTTGTAGAAAGAATGAACAGGACTTTAAATGAAAGAGCTAGGAGCATGAGGTTAAATGCAGCGCTTCCTAAGACGTTTTGGGCTGATGCAGTTAATACTGCTGCTTATTTGATCAACCGTGGGCCTTCAGTTCCTTTGGGTTTCAAAATACCAGAGGAAGAATGGCAAGGAAAGGAGGTAAGTCTCAAGCACCTTCGAGTCTTTGGTTGTAGTGCTTACAGTTTGTTGAAAGATGTTGACAGGGATAAATTGGACTCAAAAGCCAAGAAGTGCACTTTCATTGGTTATGGGTCAGACAGCATGGGTTACAGGCTTTGGGATTTTAAAAGCAGAAAAGTAATCAGATGCAAGCATGTCACTTTCAATGAAGCCGAATTATACAAAGACAGAAAAGAAAGCTCAGTGATTCAGAAAGATTATGTTGAGTTTGAAGATGAAACATTGGACAAGTCTGGAGAGTCTGTTACTCCAGAAGTTGTCTTTGATAGTGGGAGCACAGGAGTTGACACTGATGATGATTCAGTCAGTGGGAGCACAGGAAACGATAGTGAGTCAAATGACAGTGGGTCAAATGGCAGTGAAAGCTCAGAGGAAGAAGAAGATTCGACTTCTTCAGTTCAGAGTTCATCGATTCCAGGTTCTTCTGTTCCACAGCCCGAAACTCAACATTGGGTCAGAAGGTCTACCAGAGTTACAGTACCACCTGACAAGTATTCTCCGTCTGCGAATTTTCTGTTGTTATCAGAAAACGGAGAACCTGATTGTTACACTGAAGCCGTTAGTGTGAAAGATTCATTTCAGTGGGAGATTGCAATGAAAGAAGAAATGAAGTCTTTAGAAAAGAACAGAACTTGGGTTTTGACCAAACTTCCATCTGGGAAGAAAGCATTGCAGAACAAGTGGGTATATAGGATCAAGGATGAAAGTGATGGTTCTAAAAGATACAAGGCCAGATTGGTGGTTAAGGGTTTCCAGCAGAAAGAGGGGGTTGATTACAATGAGATCTTCTCTCCAGTTGTGAAGATGACTACTATCAGACTTGTTCTTAGCATTGCTGCATCAGAGAACCTACATCTAGAGCAGCTAGATGTTAAGACAGCTTTCCTTCATGGTGATCTTGATGAAGATATCTACATGGTGCAGCCAGAGGGTTTTCAGATTTCAGGGAAAGAAAACATGGTTTGCAAGTTGAAAAAGAGCTTGTATGGGTTGAAACAGGCTCCTAGGCAATGGTACTTGAAGTTTGACAACTTCATGGGTCGAAATGGGTTCAAGAGATGTGATATGGATCATTGCTGTTACATCAAGAAGTTCAGTAAGTCCTACATCATCCTACTTCTTTATGTGGATGATATGTTGATTGCGGGTTCCGACATGAAAGAGATCAACAAACTGAAGAAACAGATGTCCGAGGAATTTGAGATGAAAGATCTTGGCGCTGCTAAACAGATACTTGGGATGAGTATTTTCAGAAACAGTAAGGATGGTTCTTTGACACTTTCTCAAGAGAAATATATTGGCAAAGTGTTAGAGAAGTTCAGCATGAAGAATGCCAGAGCCAGAAACACTCCATTGGGAAGTCAGTTTAAGCTTTCAAAAGACCAGTGTCCGAAAACAGATGAAGACATAGCCGAAATGGCTAAGGTTCCTTATGCGTCAGCTGTTGGAAGTCTTATGTATGCTATGGTATGCACAAGACCTGATATAGCACATGCCGTGGGGGTAGTCAGTCGATATATGTCTAATCCAGGGAAAGAGCATTGGGAGGCAGTCAAGTGGTTGCTTCGGTATTTGAAAGGGACTTCAAAGATGGGTTTATGTTTCAAGGGTAAAGATACTGTTCTGAGGGGTTATACAGATGCAGACCTTGGGGGATGCAAGGAATCGTATAAAAGCACGACTGGGTATGTTTTTTCAGTGGGAGGAACCGCAGTTAGTTGGATGTCCAGATTGCAACGAAGCGTTGCACTTTCAACCACAGAAGCTGAGTATATGGCTGCTGCTGAAGCTAGCAAAGAACTCATTTGGTTAAAGAATTTTCTGGAAGAACTTGGGAAGAAACAGCCAGACAGTCCTCTGTATTGTGATAATCAGAGTGCGATTCATCTTGGAAAGAATCCGGTGTTTCATGGCAAAACGAAACACATCCAGCTGCGATACCATTTTATCAGGGGGTTGATTAGTGATGGTACCCTGATGCTGGAAAAGATCAGAGGAACTGAGAATCCTGCTGATATGTTGACTAAGGTGGTTACCTTAGATAAGTTGAAGCTTTGTGTAGCTTCAACTGGCCTTCAGGTTACTTGATGAGGAAGGCCGCTGCAACTAGTGGAAAAGAAGATTACAAAAGTACAGAATGAAGACGGAGCGCAGTTTGAAGTTTGTCAAAGCCTCCAAGTGGGAGATTGTTGAGTGTGGAGGCTTCTAAAGCCTTAATGGGCCGCACACGGGTTGGGCTTAGCTTGTAGGTTAAGTTAGAATACCTAAATGTAATCTCTATTTAAATGTCTCATTGTACTTGTAATCTCTTGAGCACCTAATAATACGAATCCTAGTTGCAGCACAGTGGACGTAGGTCACATCGACCGAACCACTTTAAATCCTTGTGTCGTTTACTGCTTTCGTGTGTGTTAGTGTGTGTGTGTGATTACCCAACATTTAGCATGCATTTTTATTAGGATAAGGAGTTTTAAATCAGAAATTGGTGTTTCATTTCAATCGGTGATATAGTGCAGGAATCCTTGATCCTTCTGTATTGCTGCACACCATGCGGGTGTGTTCGTAGCCCTCATTTTGTAAGTAAATGGAATTTGCAAATCACACAAATATAACACAATTGAATCTGATTTCATGTGAATGCTGGAATACATTTACAGACCCAATGAACACCTATTTATACTTCAAGTTGACGGTTGTATCTCAACTGACATTAGGCAGTTTGTTAACTGCTAATTGCAGTTAATTAACTTAACCAACTTGTTGAGTTTAACCGAGACACATATCCATAACCTAACACATATATAACGTATTGGACACATATTATTGGGCAATTCATATAAGTTCTAAGCCCAATAATACTAAACATAATATATTAAATCTTGGCCCATTTGACCTACTAAGATATTAACAATTTACATGTCCAATTGATGTATTAAGGCTAACCTTCACCCCCCCCCCCAAAACATAATTAGATCAATCCTTAAACAATCTTTGACATCTTCATTTGTAATGATGATTAAATCATCATCTTCACTTGAATCTTCGACATCAGCAGCCTCCTTTTCCACTGCAGCCTTGGAATTACCCATTTCAGTCACTGCAGGCTTCAAAGCAGCCACTGCAGTCTTTGGAACAACCACTGCAGCCATTAGGTCATCACCTGCAATCTTCAGATCAGTTCCTACAACCCCATAATCTGCAGCATTTCTTTTTTGCCGGCCCTTCTTCTAAGAACTCATCAGTATTAGCTGCCTCCATACTTGAAATAGATTTATTTTCGCCAATTGATTCGTTCTCACATTTTTCAAATTCATCCTCAGTAGGTTCTTTAGACTAACTATTTGATGTTTGTTCAAACATTTCACCAATGTTTAAGTAACTTGGACCACACATATAAGGCCAACTTCTATATGCACTCACACTCCTTTTTACCCATTTTCTTTCATTCTCGGTTTTATTTCCAAATTTCCCCATATTCTCTTTTATTGACTTGCTTGTTCCAACATCTCCATTTTCCATGGTTTTATAATAGGTATCTAATATGCCAAAATATTTCATGTAGCATAATTCTACCATTCTTACCATATACACTTGGAGACCCATCCTATCCACAACATCAAGCCACCTTTTCTCTTTTGTGACTTTCTCATAGCCTCCCATGTATTTCACAATTAAGTAGAAATGCATCATCTCAATCTCATACCCATCTAAATTTGGTGGCATGTCTAATTCCTCTTCAAGCTTTAGTTGATTCTTGTAAAACCATCTTAACATGTTGTCAAATACAACCGTAAACACTTCTTTATGTTTAATTAATATCAATTCAACTTCAAGAGAATTAAGGAATTCAATCATAAAGCATAAGGAATTTACCTTATTACATTCTTACACCTTTTCTTTACCCTTTTCTTCTTTAAAGTTCATCATTTTATTAAATAATCCTTCATAATGACCATCTAAGTAGGAATTCAATTTGTTTCCTTTGTTTAGAATAGACATATATTGATCAAGGCCTTGTGAAAGTTTATCCAAACTCTCATGGGTTAAAGTATTTAAATCAAATTCATTTCTTTCAGCCATATCATCAAACATATAGTTTATTTTACACTTTTCACCCATGAATTTTACTTTAAAACCTTGCCATAAGAGATGATCAAAACTCAAAACATTCTTGCCATATCCCGGTACATATGAGATGCAAGGAATTCTTGTGTCTTTCCCATTCATTATGATCATAACCTCCCCAATTCCATAAATTGTTGAATTAACCAGATGATTATTCTTTGTTTCAATTCCATAACAAGGTTGGAATTTCACAATACTTTCTCTTATACCTGAGAGGTGCTTTACATTAGTTTTAACTTGCATACCAAATGTCATCCTAACCCAAGTTCTTGGTTCCAGCAACAATAAACTCCTTTTCGGTATCTAAATCAAACTTTGAACCTACATTTACACTTACTGATTTGTTGGGACAGTTTGTAAACACATGACCACGAGTTTTGCATAAGAAACATTTGGCACGTTTCAATCTTCTGTATGAACTAGACTTCCTGTTTCTAACAAACACCAAGGCTTTGTTTATGATTCTCCTTCCTGCTTTAAATTTCCTTTAATTCGAATTGTTCTTGGTCACCCTCGTCCTTGGCTTCCCTTGGTCGAGTCTTAGGCCTGCAAACCCATGAATCATTTCACTCCTACCCTTCCATGGACTTCAATAACTCTTCATGTTTGCCCTAAACACCACTCACCTACTGCCAATTTGGTGATCACCATTCGAATTTTGAAATTTCTCTCACAGGGTTGATTATGAACAAACCTTGATGCGTGTACTGTTGAAATCTGATTCCTCCTGGCGCTTTGATGCCACTGTTGGCAAAGAATCCTTGGATTCTTCTATTTTGTTGCACACCATGCAGGTGTGTTTGTAGCCCTTATCTTGTAAGTAAATGGAATTTGCAAATCACACAAAACACACACAATTGAATCTGATTTCACGTGAATGTTGGAATACATTTACAGACCCAATGAACACCTATTTATACTTCAAGTTGACGGTTGTATCTCTACTGTCATTAGACAGTTTATTAACAGTTAATTGCAGTTAATTAACTTAACCAACTTGTTGACTTTGACCAATACACATATCCATTACCTAACACATATATAACGTACTGGACACATATTATTGGTCAATTTATATATGTTCTAAGCTCAATTATACTAAACATAATATATTAAATCTTGACCCATTTGACCCACTAACATAAAACCAGGTATGTACGTAACACAAGTTATTTTGTTTTATGGTGTTTTTGTTTAATAGTCATGAGTCATGACAGCAACAATGTTCTTATGGTGTTATTCTCAACGGTCTATTTTTTGGTTATTGCAATTTAAGGAGTTGTATAAAAGGTTGATGAGTAGCATCTGAAATAATTGCTACTTCAAAAGAATTAACAATAGGGTTGCACAGGAGTTAAGCATAGTTTAAAAAGCTGATTTGATGGAGTTAATCTCAATGTTGGCAGCATAATTTACGAATGGGATAAAATCAGTTATACTGATAAATTTGTTTGAAATCATGTAGTTGTTTTTACTTGGCAAATGTATGCACAAAGGGTGATTACATTTAATAAACATATCACTCTACTATTAGGGTTTTAGTACAATGATAATTAATATTTGTTGTTAAGATCCATGTCTTATATGTTATTTAATAAAAATATTGATGTGTTGTGAAACACATCTGTTTTCCCATTTGTTTCTGTTGAGTTTCTGTACAGTTTTATTCGGTATTGGAGTCGATTTAAGCTGGTTCTTCACATTTTCATAATTTGATGCTTGCAGGTAATAAACATGTTATTGTGGCACAAAAGATCAAGAAAACGAGCTCCCAGTTGGATGAGAACAGACCCAAGAACAAAGAAAGACAAAAGCTGGATTCTGGAACTCGTCACGTCACGCAACAACCTCAAGGAACCCTGTCGCGTAGCACGACAGGTGGAAAATGACAGTGTTTCCCTTTTTTAATGATGACGGGTTGACCCGACTAATTTGTCAGGTGGTGGAAGCCTCGCGTAGCGCGAGGGGTTGCTGGATACCTGTCGTGTAGCGCTACATGGTTAAAAAATCAGAAAAACGAGAGTGTTGATCAAAAACGGTTGGAGGCTTCATTTTTAGGTTACACACGGCTGGGAGAAGACTTTGGAAGGCAACTGGAAGCTAGGATAAGCGATTGAGATCGAGATTGGTCATCGAGAAGCCCTAAGAGAGTGATCCGAAGGGTGTAAAGTGATCGGTTCTTATTCTTTTCTTGTTTTTCCATTCGTATGATGATTCACTGTGGTTTATACACTATTTCTTTCTGTTTATTCATCATGATTTGTGGCTAGACTATTTAGACCACCTAGGGTTTTATGATTATGCATGTCTAGTGATTATTATGATTGATTGTGGAACGAGTTTGTGTTTTCAATGATATAACGATTTGGTTTGGATTCTTGGATGTGTATGAATGTTTACCTTGTTTGTGGTTTGAGTTATCGATTCCTCGTGTGCTTTGGCGAATGTCTTTCGTATAATAGGTGCATGCTAGGTCAATTACTTGGTGTTTTTGATTTGTGGATGAATAGCTAGACGTAGTGATTCATAGGAATGATAATTATGTCATGAACGAATTAAATGTTTAACCAAATTCAATAGCCGTGAGGAGAGAGTTTGTTAGTATGTCTTGAATGTTGAGTAACTAGTTAAAGTCTTTGTGAAAAGGCTAAGATTAGGTTAATTAAACATACTCTTGCATACTAAATTCAAGATGAGTCTCCTTATTATCCCATACATGTTTGTGTATTGAGACTTTCGTTTCCGTGAAGTAGATGGTCCTTAGGATATATCATTGATGGGTTGATTAACTTGTGAGAGTAATTAACTTAAACCGATAATTAAAAGACTTGTAGACATTTTAGTTGAAATCTTTGAGAACAGTCAAAGATACTCTAACTTGTTCATGAGTTAAAATTCAAAGATCCCGGTTCCACACTAAGTTCCATAATCAATCTGAAAGGCATTAGACATGTATAGAGTAAACCATAGGTTGTCATCTCATCATTCGTGACCTTTTGTTGCATTTCCCTCATTGAGTCTTAATCCGGTTTTTCTAGGTTATCGATTTTGTTTAATTAATTAGTGACAACCCCCCCCCCCCCGTTTGAACAATTCTTTTTAATCAAGTAAATTTGTATAGATAAGTCCTTGAGTCTGTTTTGCATTTTCTATAGAAGTCTGTGGGTTCGATATCCGGACTTACTTTTCTGCACTACTATTGATAGGTTCACTTGCCTCTTAGTAGTTTAGTTTAGAGAGTCTAGAGTATTACTTAGTGTCTAGTATAGTTGTAATTTTTATTAGTTTTAATTAAACTACTTTGCACACATTAAATATGTTGATCAATGCATTGCAATTACCAGTTATACAAATAACTAATTACTATTATTTAATATAACTTTTTAATCAACCCATGTAATACACGAGTGATTAATCTAATATATATATATATATATATATATATATATATATAGGGTAAGGATCAAATAAAAAGTTTATTTTGCATAAGAAGGCTAAAAAGGATTTTAAAACCATAAAAACCGACCCAAACGAACTCCGATTGAACTCATTTCGACGGCATTGGAACCGTCTCATCAAACCCTACAATATTTGCCTTTTGGTTTTAGCTTTAACAACTAGTTTTAGAGTTTGGATTTTATGGCATGTTTTTAAGCTTTTAGGTTTTATCTTTATGTTTAGTGTTTGTTTTTACAATTTTGGTTTTATGATTAGGGTTTATTCTTTATGATTTAAGGTTTAGGTTTTAGGTAATTGCAAGCCGGTTCTAATGATGTAAAAATGAATTCGATCCGAGTTTGTTTGAGTCGGTTTTCGAGTTTTTAAAAATCCTTCTTAGCATTCTTATGCAAAAAAGACTTTTTAGGGGAACTTTCCCCTATATATATATATATATATATATATATATATATATATATATATATATATATATATATATATATATATATATAGGATTTGAATCAAATGAAAACTCGATCTTAAAGAGAAAACCCTTAAACTCTATCTCAACCCTTAGATCAACTTTTTTTTATTTCTAATTAATTAATATGAAAAGGGTACAATAGTCTTTTAACCACTTACCCATATATATAATAATTTATCTCTTTCTCTCTCATTTAAAATCACACATATATATAATAATTTATTAATATCAAATTTCTCTCTCATCTATCTCCTCTCTCCATCAATTAAAAAAAATGTTTTTTAAAATTTGAAAACAACAAAAATGGATATTTTTTTATACAAAATTAAAAAAAACGTATTTTTACAAGGAAATATAAAAAATTACACACGCGTATAAATAAAAATGTAAAAGTTTTAATACACAAAGTATACTCGAAATACTACACATGTGTAGAAATAAAAATATACACATGTGTATATTTTATATATTTGAGATTTTATAAAATACTACACCTACCACATGTGTAGTTTTTGGTGTTTTTATTTATTTGATTTTCTTTTTATAAATTTATACATGTGTAATTTTTTGTTTTTCGTATATAAAATACACATGTGTAATTTTTATTATGGTTGAAAATATGTAATATTTGTTTTTTTATAGTGAAATTTGTGTCTGATACATATGTATATATTTTTTGTTTTTCTTTAAAAAAACTATTTTTTTTATTTCAGTGGTTATTTATTTATAAAAGAGAGATAGAGAGGAGAGATGAGAGAGGAGAGAGAAACGTGAGAGAGGAGAGAGGAAAGAGGAGAGAGAAACGTGAGAGAGGAGAGAGGAAAGAGGAGAGAGAAACGTGAGAGAGGAGAGATAATCTATATTAATTAATGAAGAGAGAGAAAAGAGGGTAAAAAAAAGTCATTTATACCCATTAAAGGGTAAAAGAGACATTTTCTTTTCAAAAACCCCATTAAAATATTTAACTTTAATTGTGAACCACATGTTTTTTCTGTTTAATTAATTAAAATCTATAATAAGTTTGATCTAACGGTCCTCGTAGGGTTTAAGGGTTTTCTCTTTAAGATCGGGTTTTCAAAGGATTCAAACCCTGTATATATATATATATGGAGTAAGGTTATTGTACAAATGGATAGTTTTGTAAAAACAATGAGAAATGATCTGGACCATTAATTTGTTATCATCAATGGTTATAAAAGATTCAATGGCATGATAGTAATTAATATGTTGTTTAAAATGAAAATAAGGGCATAAAAGGATTTCTTAATCTAATTTGTTGACATCACTCTCCATTTAAATATGACAGAATCAGTTACAAATATTCAGGAATATGAATGCTGTTTATTTTGCTATGTGCTACTAGTGCATTTTAGCATATATCAGCACATACACATAATCATATACATGTTAATAAACTTTTTTGTATGTTTTCCTATGTGCTAATACGTGTTATTAGTACATGTTAGCATATATGAGCACATATACATAATTATATGCCTGAAACAATCTTTTTCGTTTGCTTGATTGTTTAAGGTAAAACTTGATAATCGAATGTCAATCAATGAATTTTAGAAATAATATAATCTTATTAACTGAATAACAATCTTTTCTTAATTAAAGGATTATCAAATTTGCATTATTACTTAACTTGACTAAATTACCCTTTAATTATAATTAATTATTAATACAAGTGTCAGCATTTGGTTGGTTCCAATCATTTTACAAAAATCTCATTTTGTATCTGAACCTACTCGTATATATATATATATATATATATATATATATATATATATATATATATATATACCGAATAACTACATCTTATTACTTTGGGGCCCTCACTAAAGTAAATCTAAAGGTTATAATTTTTTTTAATTAATGTAGGGTCCACTTACATTAATAAAAAATAAAAAAAAACATACACATTTATATTTACTTTAACGTGAGTCCCAAAGTAATAATATGTAGTTAGTCGGTTATCGCAATAAAGAAGGGTTAACATTCGAACCATCCCCTATATATATATATATATATATATATATATATATATAAATATAATAGGTTAAGATCTTTGTTATTTATCTTGATTGTCATTTTCATTTGGCATCGCTTAAAGTGTAGCCTTTAGTTATTAAATTTCAATAATCAAATAATTCATTGATTTTTGAGTGGTAAAAATTTTGTAAACCCACTTTGAGATTAATAAGGTGGTGTTTGTTTTTCCAATAAAAGTTTGCGCAGCCTCTTTAGTCTGCGTCGCGTAGACCAAGCGTAAAATTGATATCTGCAAACTGTTTGTTTGTTTTTTAATATGTTTCATTAAAAAAACGTTTGTGCGTGCTTTCTTGGTGCATATGTGATCCAGCCACTTATAGGATCTTTTAAGGTCTGCAGAGACCACCCACCACCGCCACCACCGTCGGACACCATTGGCCACCTCCACCATTGGCCACCTCCATCGGCCACCACCGTCGACCACCCTCACCATCACTAGTGGCCACCACCACTACCTACCAATTTATTTTAACAGTCAACAGTTGTTAAAAAACAAACACTCTTCTTCTTGCAAACTGTAGACATTTCGTCCACCTCTTCTTATACACATGTATGCAGATGTGGTACGCAGACTTTTGACATTTTACCTCTTAAAAACAAGCAACACCTAAGAGAGAGAATACAAATCTAACCGAGGAGTGTTCAGAAAAACCGAAAATTGAATTGCATTTGTAACAAAAAAAAACCGAACCCAATTCTAAATATGGTTTCGATTTGGATTCGGTTCGGTTCCTATTGGTACCCGAAATTCAAATTCGTTTTTGGTTTAAACTTTTATATTATTAACAAAAATAATAAATTTAAATCTGAATTCAGTTTATTCGATTTTTAACCAGTTTATTTAGATTTTAATCGGTTTATTCACTTGAATTTGGTTTGTTGGATTTTAACCAAAACCGATCCGAATTGAATTCGATTCAGATAACCACTTTTCAAATTCGATTCAATTTGGTTTCCGAAGAGGAAAAAGTTTTGAAAATATATTAAATGAAACCGAGCAAACCATTAAACAAACCGATGAATACCCTAGTCTAATGGATTGCAAGAAACTCTCGATCAACATAGCCATGCAACTAGTAGGGGTGTAAACAAGCCGAGCCGATCCCGAGCTCGTTAAGGGTCGAGCTTGGCTCGTTACGAGTTTTATTTAAGAGGCTCGAGCTCGGCGCGTTAGAAAATTTTTAGGCTCGAGCTCGACTCAGCTCGGCTCGACTCGTTTAGATTTTAATTATTTAATTTATATACATTAATGACTAATTTAATTAGATTTATAATTGTATTTTCCAAATTTAATATAAAGTATTTGATTTAAATATATTTATCATAATTTTATATATAAAAATAATTAATTTTATAAATAAATACTAATATAATAAATAAAAGTTATATAAACAAAAAGCTCGTTAATGCTCGCGAGCCGGCTCGAGCTCGATATATAAAGCTCGAGCTCGAGCTTGATGTCACACCCCGAGCTGGCGGGGTTGGATCGGATTCCCCGTCGGGCGGAAGGTTCCCGGGGCGCGATATTGTGAGTGATAATCGAAATGATCAGATTGTTTACATTGCATATGATATATAAATAAGAAACTGCTAAAACAAGCATTTGTTTGCTTTCCCACTGCCTGCCTTTAAATTAAATAGAATTACAAAGTTAAATTACATCAGTTAAGTTTATAATTTAACAATGTAAATCTACTATCACATCATAAATCTTCTATCTTGTATCTGCACAAGATATACAAAATAAATCTGTATAATGATGCTTCAAAATATGCAGGTCCAAAAACCTAGGTCCTCTATCTGGTAACCTAGTCCAAAAGTAATAACTCCTTAATTGACATGTTCGTCACCTAAGAAATCATGCAAAAATAAAGTCAACACATGGTTGGTGAGTTCATGTAGTTTTATAAAAATGAGTTTGAATAACCTGAATGACAACCTTAACCTCACCATTAACCACCTATACCATCCAGTTCAATATGCTTATATATAGGGCATATGTAGGGGACAAGCCCCAGCCAACATCCCACCACATACCAAACCACATGATATATTGTTCCTAATGATAATTAAGCATTTCATCCCATACCTTCGATTCTTAGCGTTTGATTACCCTGAAAATGTTTACCATGATCCCCGAAATGACAACCTTAACCTCATCAACAACCGCCTATGCTATCCAATCAAGTATGCTTATATATAGGGCATATGTAGGGGACAAGCCCCAGCCAACATCCCACCACATACCGGACTGCTTAGCATATTGTTGTTAATGATAGTTAAGCGTTTCACCCCATTCACCTTCAATTTAGATTCTGATTTTCACAAATTGATTTACCTTTGATTACCCCAAAGCATTTGTAGAAATATAATATTAAATGTTTAATTAAACTAATAATTAAGCATCTAATTACAACTAAGACATGATGATTGGGCCTTATTTGACTCAATCAATTAGACTTAGTTGTTGGTGGTTGTCCAAGTTGTACCCTCTCACACGTGGCCCATATCAGGCATGACTCACAAGGAGTCTACATGTGTATGACGGGACTTTAATGTTGCTCATATCAGCTTGACCCATTGGTCTACTGTACATGCCAGGACTTTAAGGATATCCTTTGATTATTGATCTTCTTTGATTCTCCTGATTTTGATTTGTTTAATAGTTTCCGTTATTGCCCATATAGCTGGACTACAAGAGTCTACTATTTATGCCGAGATTTTTCGTGTGTTACACGTGGTCTTGATTTCTATACAACTAACATCCACCTTAATTAAGCAATTAATGATTTCATTAGATTTTAATGATTTCATTATTTCAATGGTTCACTTGATTCTCTTGATTTCTGATATTTTGATTTCTATGATTCCATAATGATTATAGATTCTTGATTAGGATCCTTAGATTTACTGATCCACACACTGGATTAGGTTCTATTGCGTTTGATCTTTAACTTTAGTTCTTTTAATTCCACTTTGAATTTAGATTCTTGAATTTGAGCTTGATGGACTAAGGGTTTGTTTAGAGTTTTAGAATTAAGGTATTACTCATAGGAGTAATTTATTAACTTGTAGGTTTAATTCTGCATAGCAATTACCTAGACAGGAGTCTAGGAGTATAGAAACAAACATATATATATATATAATGAGCAATTTATAAGTAAAAGCAGTTACGTAAAACAATTTAAATAAAGCAGTTTACGCATGCTTCTTAGCCCCGCGTTTGAAAACAAAAATGTTTAGAAAAGGGGCAATGAACTCACATGTGTTGCTCTGTACTGTACTACCACAAAATGCGCGCTTTTTGTTTGTAAACTATGTATCTTCAGTTCCTGAGTTGTTTTAAAAGAATTCGAATACGATAAGTATACGTATTAGTCGTCGTATCTAAGGTTTGGTCTCGGTGTGCAACTAAGTGTCCTAGTTACTACTGTGCTTCTAAGTTTTAATATAACTAGTCTAACTTAAATTCCCATTTGTAACTACTATCCCACAAATAAATCATTACAAGTTCTAAATTATCATGGTTTAAATTCAATTTACTTAACTAAAATATTACTTTAAAATCATTTATTTTAATTCCATAAGGTTTACAATTTAATTCCTTTCATTAAAATATAATTTATTAAGAAAGATGAAGTTTACACCATGATGGCTTGTGTTAAGCCTATTGGGCCCACCTCGGCCCAATATTAGACTTTGATTAACTAATCCTCAATAAGTTAAATAGATTATCTAGGTTAGTTACATATCTTTATGGCTTCTCTAAGGTTTAGGTGTTAATAATTCAATCAACACGCAACCTTCGGATAGTTGTTTTGTTTCTACATGATTTGCAGTAGATCACCAAGTGTTTTAACCTAATTAATTAAAGGGAAACACTTATGTTGAGTTGCTATTGTTTAAAGAAAATCTTTGTTGTCAAAAGCTTAACCCATAATGGTTTGTGTGTTAATAAACTTTTAATATTCCATGCACACACATGAGAAAATCCAATCCTATGCATACCCACCCCTTGACTCGCCTAATGCTTCAGGTTCATTGCCTTTAACTCCCCTTATATAGGTTCGTCAAAATTAATCTAAATGGTCTCATGGTTCGGCTAATTCGATACAACGGGTGGGTTCGTGTACACAAGGTTCGGCTAAGTGAAGTTTGCATCCAACTAGGGTTTTGCATGGCCAAGGTTCGGCCATGAGAGGCCCGCACATCATTATGCAGGTTCGGCCAGGTCATAAAGAATCCCCTAGGTTCGCTACCATCCATATGTTCAGAGGTTCCAAGGTTCGGCTGGTGTTGAGCATATGGTTCGGCCCTCATACTGTAACACCCCGACCGGCGGCGGAATCGTCGGGATGCCACGAGGGATGTGTAGATTTTCAAAAGCTCGTGGGCATCTAATTTAATCATCATATATCATTTAAGCAAACAACATAATTACACAAAAAATCATGTTCGTCATGAATCAATTACATCAATTACACAAAAGAATTAGTTAAACTAACTAAACTCTAATCGCCAGAAATTTAGTTAATTAACTAAGTCCAAGAATCCTATATGATGATGTTGTCCAAAATAGAAGAGATCATCCTCTTCATCCTACTTGTCTCCATCACCTGAAACATGTAAGAAATCAAGTGTCAACTACAAAAGTAGTTGGTGAGTAATCATAAGTTTTTATACTTGAAAATGTTTTAGTAAAATGAGTTTAAATGTTTGTATTTTAAAATAGTTTTATAAAATGCTTTGTTTAAAACAAGTATAAGACTTATGATCTTCTTGAGAAAATCCATATGAATACCTGTATGAGATAATCCAACACACATCCACCAATTCAACAATCAAACACTTACAAAATCACATAACCACATAACCAAGTCAAACATAGTCAATTTAAAATAATCATAATCAAATATAGATAATCAATCCACAACACATCAACCAATCTCATCAATCATATTCTCAAATAATGTTCGTGACTATACATGATCATTATGTAATTAACATAAGTTAAATACACGATTCATGGAGTGGTCGCTAACCACGTGACAATACATGAAGTCAAAGCAATTAACCGAAGTCAAAAGCAATGATTCACGGATGTGGAACTCATCCACTTGACAATACATGAAGTCAAAGCAATTAACCGAAGTCAAAGGCAATGATTCACGGATGTGGAAATCATCCACGTGACAATACATGTAATCTTTGTTATTGACCGAAATCAATAACAATATTTACACGGATGAATAATAATGAAAATCAGTGATAATTCATAATATGAATATCATAATGATAAACAGGTATTATCCTTGTGTTATCAAAATAATATTTAAACCGGTATACATGTTTTACCTCCGAGTTTTAAAACTAAAACAGTTTAAAGAAAGGGAGGTTATGAGAACTCACCTGAAGTCCTTGGATTCAGTGTTCTCTTATAATGCGCGCTCGAGTATATAAACTCAAAATCAACTCAACTATCTGTAATTAACGTGATTTCCACCTTTATAAGCATAAGTGTTTCATACCCAATAATGCCTATAATAGTTTACTTTAACCCGTTTATATTTTATTAACTTGGTTTATTTAATCAAAGTTGTAACGGATTACCCAACTTCTCATAAGTGCTCATTATTAAGGATTGTTAGACTTGATAGTTGTTAACTATCCTAGTGTATTGTACTTATTAAGACATCATAGATATGTCCCCACATGCATAAATAATTACCCTAACCACCTTAGTTTAAGTTAGGGATTCTTTAAACTTCAATTTAATAGCTTCTATACCTTAAATTAATCATACTTCAAGTCCAACATATATGTATTTCTTAGTTTATAAAAATTCCAAGTTAGAAATAAGAAAGGTGGTGGTTTAGGTCATTCATACATGCATGGATACATCCATATATTTGCTTAAACACTCATAATTACATAGTTTAAATAACTTGAATTCAATTAGCCTCTAAACCAGCGAACCTATTAGATTGGTGGGCTAAGGTTCGGCCTTCATAATGTAAGGTTCGTGGTCCATGGTTCGCTCCTCAAACACAAAGGTACGGCTGAAAAAGAAAAAGAAAGGTTCGGTGGATTCCTTTATGCAAAGAGGTTCGGTGTCCCTAGGGTTCGCCACCCTAGGGTTCGGCTCCAAGAAGGAAATAGGTTCGCATGGCCAACCTAATCATGAAAGGCTCGTGTAACATGCAAAGGTTCGTCCAGGTTGGCTGGGAAAGGTTCGCCGAGGAAGGATTCGGCTGGCCAAGCTATGAGGGTTCGGCTCAACATGGGGGCAGGGTTCGTGGCACAAGGCTAAGGCAAGCGAACCAGAAAGGGTTCGGCTCCTTGCTGCACTCAGACCAGAAAGGTTCGGCCGCCCATCTGAGCCGCGAACCACTGTTCATCGTCTTCCTCATCAATCTATACCTGTTACAAGTCAATACTCCCGCCCCTAACCCTTTTGTATTACTCGTTTTAGGGTTTTATGCATGCTAAATCCGTTTCTAACTACAACAAGTTTAAGAATCGTGATCCAACAACAAAACCGCAAATAAACATATAGATTTACCTCGATCTGTTGGTTGAATGACAAGTTTCTTGGTATCTCCTTGTTCCTCTCGATCGGGTGGTCGTTTAGGCGCCAAGATCTCGTGATTCCGTCAATTAACGGAAGAGATATCGTAGAGAGAAGTTTTAGAGAGAGGGAATGTCGAAAATTGTAGGTTAGAGAGAGAGAGGTGCTCTTGTAAATGAAGAAGAAAGAAGAGAATATGGCTTTTATAGCTCGGTCGTTTCCCACGCGCCCGGTCTCGTTTTTATCGCGATAAAAATAAATAAAATGCTCGGGTTTTTAAACGTAACCATATTTAAACATAAAATGTTTAAATAATAAGATTCCATTAAATAAATGATTTAAATAATTTATTACGTAAAATGATTTCAAATAAAGTGGTTCCGTAAAACAGTTTTAGTTTTATTTTAAAAAAAATCGTTAAATTAATTCTTTAATAATTAATTTATTCGAACTCATTTTAGGTTGTGATTCCTAATAAACGTTTTAAGTTTTATTTATTAATTTAATATCGTTTGATATTATTTAATTTTCTCGTCGAAACGCGTTACTCGCGTACGTATTCGTAAAGATCGTCACCTTTGCGAATCCGATGCTCGTACCGTATTTCGATTTGATCTATGATTTATGGAATATCGTTTTAGAACATTATTCTTAATAATCATATTCGTGTGAATCGTCACCCACGCGAATACATTATTAAGTTAATGTTTCTGAATCAATACTCGCGTTTAAATAATGTTCGTAACCTCACATCGCGTAATTAATTTCCATTATTTAATAACTTTAATATTATCCTTTCCCAAACCAAAATCCCACTAAACCCTAGTCACTAACACATCCATGATAGACCGAAATATGCATATATATAGGGCATATGTAAGGGTCAGTCGCAACTGCCCTAGCCACCGTCCCACCGCTATTTCGATAAACCATGACCATGGGTCCTTGACTAGGTTTAGTAACCAGACTCAAACAACTCCCAGTTCCATCCCAATACATCCTCAAACCATTAATCCTTCATCATCAATAATGAGTAACTGCGATAAACGCTACGGGCCTGTTTAGTTGTATCACAACTAAACTTCCCGTGGTTTACGCGTATGATAAATGTGTTATAACATGCATACCAGTATAGTGATAATATCAGTAATGAAGATCAATAATTTCATAATCATTAATAATTACAAATCTCCGGTCGTAACAGTACAATCGTACGGATGTACGGATGTACGGACAACCGGAAGTATAGTGATGTTACACATAGGTTCATGGAGCTCATTAGGCTCGGCTAAGTCTTAGAGAAACATTAGGTTCGTTCATGCTAGGTTCGGTACTGGTCTTGATATGATGATCCAAGGTTCGCCACCCTAGCCGAACCCTGGTTCGTGGCTTAGAAGGTTCGTGATGCTGGTTCCCTGCCATGCAAGGTTCGCTGATGTTAGGGTTCGCTGGCAGAAGCTCTACCATCATAAGGTTCGGTCAAGTAAAAAGGGTTCGGTGGATCACCCCTTGTCACAAACCTGTAGCCATCTTCTTCCTCTATAATTCGAATCTGTTGCAGGTTAGTTCTTACAGCATTCCTAGTCGTTCCTAAGTGCTTATCCAAGGGTTTCCTAAGTGTTGCATAGGTTAAAATAACAACAAACCTAATGGGTCGTTATACCCATTAAAACCGAAAATAAATGGAGATTTACCTCAAAATCGATGGTTAAAAGCTTGAATATCTTGTACTTCCGTGTTCTACGTGATGGGATGATCGTTTTGACACCAAAAACACTCGAATCCGATGAGAAATGATCAAGAAATTGTAGAGAGAAGTTGGGTGAGATTTTTAGAGAGAGAGAGAAACGAATTTTGTGTTAGAAATGGTAGATGGTGGTTGGTGGTGACATTAAATGGATCATTAAATGATTCAAAATCAACCGGGTAAGTTCGGTCTCATTCGGTTTCGCGTAACACGTCGGTTCTTCATATTTTTTCGTAATGAAACGGCCCGATTTTTAAAATAAGATTTATAACAATATTTTAGGTGGTTATTCCTAGTAAATTAACTAAATATCTTTTGTTTATTTTAAATTTTCAAAACTCTTAAATTTACTGTTTAAAATCGAATCGTACAGTCGTCGCGCGTATTCGTTCAAATCGTCACCCGTACAAACACGACGATAACTATACTTTTCAATATTGTTTTCTAATTATCGGATATCATTCAGAACGTTAAACTTTCAGATTTATTCGTACAGATCGTCACCTATACGAATAATCCGTCGATTTAGCATTCTCGTAACGACATCCGTGTTTTTTTGTTCTGTAAAGCCTCACATACGCTTATACATAATAAATCCTAACACATAATCACATGATGGTTCTGTGTTGCCAGATAATTATCAGACTGATGGACCATGTTTTTTGAGTTTTGTTTTTCTGAAATGATTCTGAATTCTCTGTTTGATAACATAAAACGATAATGATATATGATATGAATGTGAAATACACTGAAATACGTAAAGTTCATACCTGATTACTGTTCATGGCACTGTTGAGATCACTGTTCCGGTACTGGTTCCGGCACTGATGTTACACTTGATAACTAAACGATCCACATTTTTTGGCTCGAGATCGGGCTCAGGCTCGTTAAGGCTCGGCTCGTTCGAGCTTTTTACCGATCCGACCTCGAGTATTTCACGAGCTGCCTTGATTCGTTTACACCCCTAGCAATTGGTTCAAAATGAAATGTCTAGTATCTTGCATGTAAATAAACAAATCCTAAAAAAATATCAATAACTGACAAAAAAAACTGACATTTTTAATTCCTACAAAATTTATATTATACAAAACATAATAACGTACGTTATACTTAACCAATCTCAAAAATTGATTTGTTGCTAGATGATTTACTTGTTAAACAATGTGACACTGTGTTGTAAAAATTTGACATTGCCAACTATATATATTGATTACTAAATATATATATTATTAATGAAGCGATTAAGTTGTAAAAAATAAATAGCATATGATACTTAACATGTAGTATCTTGCATGTATATCGAACAATCTTAAATCATGTTATATAATTGACAAATATATAAAAAATATCATATAATATCAAATAAATGATATGTATATTTAGGAATCTTGTGTCATATTAACAAATTTGTCAAATAATTGGCCACACATCAAAAAAATCATTAGGTATGTTCAATAAATTACTCATATATCAGGGAATCTTAGGTTGTGTTAAATAACTTATGGATTTTACTGAGTCATATAGAATCTGGCACATTATCAATAAATTTACAACCCATATATTGATATTCGATCAATTTAGATCAGTTTGTCGATTTAATTAAATCCATATGGACTTCATAGACATATACTACATGTATATTAGACAACGAGATTGTGTGTTAGCGAGGAATAGAGGTTGGGAAAAAACCGGTTTCGAAACTGAACTAGAATCAGTTCAACCAGAACTTACGGTCAAAATACTGTTAAAAACTCGAAGATACCTAGAACCGAATCTTGACTTTGGCAATATAAAATTTGCCCATCGGGATTTATAAATTTGAAACAAGACCACATGTTAAAAAAAATTGGTTGTGCAACTCTACTACTCTAGCAAGATGGTGTACGGATAAGAAAACCCGTATACGAGTGACAAACTTATTACAAAGTATAAGTCACGTGAATAACGTATGACCGAGAAAAAAAATCTAGACAAAAGCAGACAAAAAATCCCAAACACGTGCTGCCAAAAGCGTGACTGATGCTCCATGACTTTTTCGCCACATACAGGCCACTGATTTTTTTCATCACAAATTATGCACATATTAATATTAATTAAATTTCTTCCACGATCAAAAATATCATATACGAATAAAAATTTAGCCAAAATCAATTCATATGCCAATCATTTGATGTGATTTTTTGAATTCTATCAAACATTAGGTTGTATGGAATGTCCTAACATCAGTAGAGCGGGAACATCAATGCAACACATGTGTTTGGTCCAGTGGCACGAGCTTGGTCCAGTGGGTTCAAGCGTGCCTTCATAAAACCGCATATAGGTGATGGTTGACATTTAAAAAAAATATCAAATTTGTTCTTTCTACCTATATAATTAGTAAGGTCTCATATACCGGCTAAACTTCAAATGATTGATAGGGGGCAAAAATTTACGTAAACAAAAAAAAACATGATCCGATCTGGTCGGTGAAACTGAAAGAGGAATTACAACTCAACTCAACACCCTTTGATATTTTGGAATTTATTGATTATGTATTCTAAGTCAAACTTTTTCGCAGTTTCTTTTTCTATGTAAATCACCAAGCTATTCGCATGATACTCATTTAACATCTTATTCAAAAACGATTCTTGAATATCTTCATTGTTGAAAATTCCTTTCCTGTTGTTGCAATAGAAACGAAAAGTGTCAAGATTGGCGGATCACTCTATCAAAAAAAAAAGTAATTTTTGCCAAAAAAAAAAGAAACAGAATCTCATCCTTTGTTTCTGAAACTATTAAGACTAACATTTGTTGATGAAACTAACTCCATGACATTAAGAATATCTTGAGATTTCTTTTGTAAGACTTGAGAAAGTGTATCAGTTCTTCTCATTACTTCCTTTATCAAGTGAAGAATAAACAAAAAATCAAATGATTGCAAATGACTATAAGCTACATCATATCTCCACGTTAAGAAAAAGTAGCATGAGATAAGTCTTCAATTATTACCTAGAGTATCACACGAGTGACATCAAACATGTAATTCACACTACAAATAGTTTTAAAATGAGAACCCCAACACGTATCACTAGCTCTATTTAATGTCCCAACTTGATTTAATCTCGTACATGTATTTATTTCATCCAAATGCGCTAACTTTTTTAAAATCATCTGCATTTGCCTTCTGTAACTCATCATGGCATTTACTAGAAGCACATACCACATCAATAATAAAACTAAGTTTGTAAAGAATTGGTGTACTGGAATAACTTCTCTTGAAGAATAAACAAAAGCAAGTTGTAACATGTGAGCAAAGTAGTGAACGTTAAACGCATAAGGGCATTAATTATGAACAAATGAATGTAACCTGTTCCATTCCCCTCTCATGTTGCGATCACCATCATAACCTTGACCACATATTTTAATAACATTAAACTGATACTTCAAAAGTTGTCTCCACATACTTGTTTTTAAAGTTAATGATAAGGTATTCCTAACATGAACCAAATCCAAGAACCTTTCTCGTATGATCCCATTTTACATCAACAAATCTCAAAACAATAGACAGTTGTTTTTTTTATTCATCTCGTGATTCATCAACCATGATACAAAAGTATGAATCCCTCACTTCACTATGAATATGGCATCGAACTTTTTTTGCAATAATACTAAGAATTTCTTTTTGGATTTCTCCATAAGTATACTTTGAATTAAAAGAAGCATTCCCTAATATAACATTTGCAACAACATCATTATACAAAGCAAGAAGATTTTGCATTTCAAGAAAGTTGCCTCAATTCTTAGAACTAGATGCTTCATGTCCTCGTAAAGTACAAGCTTGAAATGTCAGCCAACGAACTACATCAACCGAAGTTTTCAATCGTAAACGGTTCTTCAATTTTAGTTCTTCACTTTGCTTTGTAAAGACATTTTCTATGTATGCGGATTAATTCAACAAATTTTCAAAATATGTTATAGCATTTCTATGTTGAAAAGAACCAATAGGGTTCAAGTATGCACAGCTTTTCCATCATTAACTTTTTTCTAATTGTCAAATCCTTTAACTGTAAATGCGTCATAACCATTGTTCACATTTGGTTTATAATTAAACAAATAACAAAGAAAACAATACAAAGCATTTGTTGTTGGAGAATAGTCTAACCAACTAGGAAACATCTTGAACCAAGCATCAATAAATCTACTATTCTTTTGATCTTTAGGATATTTTTTAAGATGGATTAGGAAATGTAGAGCCCACTACACGTTGAAGACTGACAAAGTCAACCCGGAAGAGTCAACACTCAGATTTTGACTAATTTCGTGTACAGCCACTTTGAG
The DNA here is from genome assembly GCA_009363875.1 of Mikania micrantha. Lineage (NCBI taxonomy): Eukaryota > Viridiplantae > Streptophyta > Magnoliopsida > Asterales > Asteraceae > Mikania > Mikania micrantha. The sequence goes on along the minus strand of CM018689.1, from coordinate 31,882,039 downwards.
TACACCATGTGTTCGTGTACTTGAAGTTTTGTTTTAGATTTCGTGTACACCTAGGCCTAGTATAAATAGACGTATTTGTACAGGTTTAGGTTGGAATCCCGAGGCATTTGCTCTCTAGACGTATTGAGGCACTTGTGCTCGAATTTTCAGTATTTATACAAAGATTACATTTTTCTACTTGCTTTCTTGATTCTAACTTGAATTCCGCACTTGTTAGAGATCATTGATGATGATTCAAAAGATAAAGTTTCGTTCTTGATCCAGTTTGAGACCTACAAGTGGTATCAGAGCTAGAGTGCTCTTTTCATCATCAAGGTAACAATTTTCTGAAGCAAGTTTAATACTTTATCATTCTTCTCTACTCCATCTAGCTGCTGTGTAAATTTGGGACTCCAAATCTTAAGAAATATTTTTATAAAATTTTTCTTAAGTATTTTCGAGTTCAGCTATTTCGAGTACAGATAGGGTGTTCAAAGTATAGCTACCGTTCAAGTACCAGAGATTTTCGACTACAAAGGTTACTTCGGATACAAGTGATTTCGATTACAAGGAATTTCGAATACAAAGTTAAGTTCGAGTACAACAAGGGCTTCGAGTACACGTTTCGAATGCACAGTTTTCGAGTACAACAAGGGTTTCGAGTACAAGACTCTTTTCGTATACAGGAGAATTTCGATTACTGTCTTGTCTTTGAGTAGTGCTTGGTGATCTGTTCAACAGGGACTTTGTGAACAGCACTTAGAAATTATTTCAGTCATGGCATCTAAGAATCTGACTAACCTGTCCAATCTGCTTAATCTGGACAATGAAATTGGCACTGGAACAAAGCCACCAAGGCTCGTGTCGGGAGATAACTTCCAAGATTGGAAATTCAGATTCCAGTCGTTTATCAAATACACTGATCCAAGCTTTGGAGATCCATTGAAGAGGGTCCCTTTGTGCCCTCATACCAGAGTGAAATCAATGGTCCTCTTGTTCCCAAGGATCCTGAATTGTACACTGACAATGACATCCTTATGATGGAAAAGGATGAAAAGGCCTATGCATCAATCACAATGGCACTATCAACTGAAGTAGCTCACGGGTTTAAGGAACACAAGACCGCAAAGGAACTATGGAATGCCTTGATTGAACGGTTTGAAGGAAATGAAGACATGCGAGAGAGTCGCAAGGATATGTTGAGACAAAGGTTCAACATGTTTGATCACATCAAGGGAGAGTCCCTTGAAGCACAGCTGAACAGATTTTACTCATTTAATGACCGAGATGACAAGTTCTGGGATTGTGATGACTAAGGGAGAAGTGAACAAGAAGCTACTGAACTCATTACCTTACACTTAGAACTCAAATTGTACAACTATCAAAAGGACAAAGGATATGTACAAGAATTCTCTGAGTGAGCTGATTTCGATTATCAATTCCTATGATATGGATGATAAGCAGAGAGCACTGAATCATGCCAGCTCAATGGGCATTGCACCTGTATCTGAATACTCTGCTCTTCTGTCAGCAATCAATCTTCAAGCCTCAGGGATGCAGCACTACCAGCCTTCCTCATCTCAGTCAATTCCTTTTGAGACTGCATTCCTATCCTCTGGACAGGCTGGATTAGTGTCCAAGATCAATCTAGAAAGTGAAGAAAATCTGCTGTTGTTTAATGGTTTTATGAACAGCTACAATGCATTCATGGCTGGAGAGTTAGCACCTACTACCTTACTCAGGATAATCTAGAGCAGATAAATCCAGCAGATGTTGAAGAAATGGATATCTCGTGGCAGATGGCTATGGCTGTGTTTCGGGCAAAGAAGTTCATCAAACGATATGGAAGAAATAGCTTTGGAAACAATCCGGGAAAGAAACTTGGATTTGATAAGTCAAAGTTGCGATGCTACAACTGTGACCAACCGGGTCACTTTGCCATAGAATGTATGCAGCCAAGGGTGGCTAAGGAAGGAGAAAAGAAACCTGAAGAGAAAACTGTGACTGCAGCTGCGGGAGGAAGTGCTAGCACGTCTAAAGCACTAGTGACTCAAGAGACTGACTCCTATGATTGTAGTGATCAGCTGCAAGAACTGGAACTAATTCTGAGTCACGCCTTCATCGCTGAGGTGGATGACAAGCAAAAGGAGGTAACTGAAAATCTTTGCTCTACCTCGTGCATAGATAAAGTATTTAAGTACAGGTCACACAATGAATCATTAATCAAAGAAGTAAATAAACTTAAATACTTTAACTCAAAATTTCTTAAAAATGAGGGAATTTTCAAAAGAAAACTTGAAGCCGAGGGTCGGGATGTGGCAAGGTTAAAAGAACTTTTAAGTGACAAAGAGTCCAACTATCGAGATGCTCGACGCAAAATCGATGAACTCACTTTGGAGTTGGACCAAGTTAAAACTCAGCTTTCTAAAACTTCAGTAAAATGTGAAAAATTTGATTATTCAAGCAAAGTTTTAGAAAATATGGTAAACATACAATACAGGGAAAAGAGGGGTAAGGGTCCTGGTTATACTGAGTGTGAACCACCGTTTAACCATAATTACTCAAGCATGCCAAGGATCAACACATCTGTTGATGACTTGAAATTAGATTATGATCGTGCTTATGATTTTCCCACCAAACCTGTTATACTCACTGTTGACCCTGTTATGACTAATGATTCTGAGATTTGTGCAGAAAACTAAGTGTTACAGGTTCAGAGGAGAAGGAGGAAGAAAGAAGTGCTAGGAGGAGCACAGATTGTTCAACATCTACAAGTCAATCATTTTTCGTTCCAAAAACTGTTTTTGTTGGAAAGTTTGATGAAATTAACATTAAGCCTAATGATATGTTAAAAAGTTTTTAGAAAACCTGTGCTATAAATGTCATCTCACAATCAACTTCCTCTTCCTTGACAAAGCAAGGAGCACCGGCTCATTCCACAGTTACCAAAGAGGAGGGTTCACAGTTGAATCCTAACTGTGAACCTTATGTTCCAACTGGGTCCTTGGAACATATTTCTTCAAACTTATCCTCTGGTCGAAGTAACTGTAATGTAAAGCCTTTTGACCCAATTTAATTTCATCAGAAAGTCTGCTGCTATGCATGTGGGAAACCAGGCCACATTGCTCGACACTGTCTGCACAGACCTACTGAATTCTTTTATGGAAAGAATCAGAAGGTCACACCCAAGGCAAAACCCTCTATCAAATCAAAGAGGACTGACCAATCTTCAATGCCTAGGGTGAACTCTCGGAAAGAATCTCAAAAGAAATCCACTGCCAAAAGGAAAAGATCACCCAAACGTCATCAATATGGTTTTCCTAAGCAAAATTCAAAATTTTCAAAATTTCAAAAAGGGGAATATTGGAGACATAATCAAACTTTAAATACCCCATTATAATCAGTTAAAATGGCAATGGTGCAAGATCAAAGACTGATAAAGACAAAACAGTTAAATCACAAGGGGTTCACAAGAAAAAATCCATCGTTTCTCTTGTGCCTAAACCTGTCATGGTTTGGGTACCTGTTTCTCACTGATTGTGTGTAAAATGTAGGACGGCCAAGCAAGCTTAAACATGTTTGGTACGTAGACAGTGGCTGTTCCCGGCATATGACTGGGGATTTTTCTCAGTTACATGAGGTTACACCATTCAACGGAGGTTATGTATCATTTGCGGGAGACAAGGGAGGAAAGATAAGCATGAAGGGCACGGTCACAAATGGAACTCTCAGTTTTGAAGACGTGTACTATGTTGAAGAGCTCAATCACAGTCTTTTGAGTGTTTCTCAAATCTGTGACAAGAGCTTTTCCACACACTTCACAAACAAGGAGTGTCTTATTCTGAAGCCTGGCTTTGTAGTGCCTGAGAAGTGGATTCTGATGAGAACTCCAAGGATAAACAATGCCTACATCATCAATATGAATTCAGAGTCATTCACAGAGAACACTTGTTTGTTCTCAAAAGCATCAGAACATGATTGTTTAATATGGCACCGCCGGCTAGGTCACGTAAATCTGAAGAATCTTAACAGACTCGCCAAAGGAGATCACGTTATCGGCTTGCCTTCTAAAGACTTTTCCACCATTGAGAAGTGCATCGCATGTGCCAAGGGGAAGCAACACAAGAGACCCCATAAGCCTAAACTTTTCAATTCTATCTTTTCAGTTCTTCAACTTCTTCATATGGATCTCTTCGGACCAGTCAACGTAATGAGTATCGGGAAGAAGTCATATTGTCTTGTTGTGACAGATGATTATTCCAGATTCACTTGGGGGTTTTTTCTAGCCAAGAAGGATGAAACACCAGAGATTCTGAAGAAGTTCATTACCTTGATTGAAAATCAGAAGAATCAAAAGGTCAAGGTGATTAGAACTGATAACGGCACTGAATTTAGAAATCAGACTCTTATAGATTTCTGCGATGAGAAAGGGATTGCTAGATAGTACAGTGCAGCCAGAACACCTCAACAAAATGGAGTTGCTGAAAGGAGGAACAGAACGCTTATAGAAGCTGCACGAACAATGCTGTTAGAATCTAAACTGCCAATCTTCTTCTGGGCCGAAGCCGTTAACACCGCTTGCTATGTTCAAAATCGAGCACTCCTGAACAAGCGCCATCAGAAGACTCCCTACGAGATTTTGTTCAATCAGAAGCCCAAAGTTGGTCACTTCAAATCTTTTGGATGTCCGTGTACTCTTCTTCATACGGAACCTAATCACAAGTTTGATGACAAGTCAGATGAGTGTTACTTTGTGGGTTATTCATCTGAGAAGGCAGCCTACAGAGTTTATAACAAGAAGACTCGGATGATCGTGGAATCGTATTATATTGATTGGCAAGAGATGAACTCTACTGATGCCGGTTCTGGTCCAAACTGGCTGTTTGAATATGATTTTACTTTTAGACCTTTCGGCACTACCTCCGAGAGCGCAGGAGCATCTGAGCAAGCTGATGATTTCTACAAGGATGATGATGTCGACTATAGGGTTGACTATGTTCCTTGTGATCCAAAACTTCTGTCAGTTGATCCTCCAGGCATGTATACCAGAGCTCCTCCAGATCAGCCCACTCCGATACATGAAGTTCTTCCGTCAGAACCAGACATCTCTCAGTCCGTTCAACCACTTCCCGAAACTGATCCAGTCTCATCTTCCTCCCTCCAGACCTTTAATAATCCACTGTTCACAGATAACATTCCTGAGGAACACTGTGTGGATAAAGAAGCTACAACAAGTGAAGCTGCTCCTACTGATGATCTATCTTCCTCAAATGATAATCAGCTGACACACCTCAGCAATCTACTTGACAACTTAGCTGTGGAAGAAGTGCCAACACTCAGCATCAACAAGAATCATCTTGTGGAAAACATCATTGGACCTCTTTCAGAAGGAGTTCTCACCCGGAGCCGGTCAATTCCAGCTCAAAATGTCTTGCCTGAAAGCAATCTTTCACGAAGCCAATCAGGTCCAATTAATTCCTGTTTATACTCATGTTTCATTTCGCAGGTTGAGCCAAAGAATGTCAAGATGGCTCTTAAAGAGTCTAGCTGGGTCGAGGCAATGCAAGAAGAATTAATGCAGTTTCAGAAACTTAAAGTATGGAATCTGGTTCCTCTGCCCAAAGGAAAACTGCCTATAGGAACCAGATGAGTTTTTAAAAACAAAAATGTTGACTCAGGTGTCATTATCAGAAACAAGGCCCGACTGGTAGTTCAAGGCTTCTACCAACAGGAAGGGATAGATTATGAGGAAGTCTTTGCACCAGTTGCAAGACTTGAAGCCATACGGATTTTCTTGGCCTATGCCTCATACATGAACTTCACGGTGTATCAGATGGATGTGAAGACTGCTTTTCTGTATGGGAAGGTTAAAGAAGAAATCTATGTGTGCCAACCCCCAGGCTTTGAAGATTCTCAGTTTCCTGACCATGTCTACAAGTTAGACAAAGCTCTTTATGGTCTTCATCAAGCACCGCGAGCGTGGTATGCTACACTTACTGATCACCTGCTTGCAAATGGATATACCCGTGGAGCCATTGATCAGACTTTGTTCGTTCGCAAAGATAAGGATGACTTAATTCTCGTCCAAATCTATGTAGATTCTCCACAAGCTCGGCGTTGTGCAACAAATTTGAGGGGATAAGGAAGAAAAAGTTTGAGATGAGCACGATGGGAGAAATGACCTTCTTTCTTGGTCTATAGGTGAAGCAAGATTCAAAGGGTGTGCTGATTCACCAAGGAAAGTATGTCACAGACATTTTGAACAAGTTCAAAATGATGGAATCAAAACCGGCATCCACTCCCATGGCTGCTCGTCCTGTCTTAACTTCGGATTCGGATGGTGAAGATGTTGATCAACACCTCTATCGCTTGATGATTGGTTCTCTGATGTATCTCACTGCTAGTCGTCCTGACATCATGTTTTCAGTTTGTCAGTGCGCCAGATATCAGGCGAATCCGAAGGCATCTCACCTTATAGCTGTCAAGAGAATCTTTCGGTATCTTGTCGGGAAGCCTCGTCTTGGACTTTGGTACCCAAAGAACACTGAGTTTTGTTTATTTGCATACACAGACAGTGACTTTGGTGGATGTAACCTGGACAGGAAGTCAACCACCGGTGGCTGTTAGTGCCTGGGAGATCGCCTTGTCTCGTGGCAATGCAAGAAACAAACAACCGTATCCACATCTACTGTGGAAGCTGAATACGTTGCTGCTTCTAGTTGCTGCTCTCAGGTTATCTGGATGCAACAACAACTCCTCGACTACGGTTTGAACTTTCTTGACTCTCCTATTTATTGTGACAATGAAGCCGCCTTACAGATCGTCAAGAATTCGGTACAACACTCCAAAACTAAACATATTGACATCCGGATTCACTTCATCTGTGACTGTTTCGAACGGAAACTAATTCATCTTGAAAAGGTCCACACAGATGACAATTTAGGGGACCTTTTTACAAAACCGTTCGACACAGCACGCTTTCATCACTTGCTTGCCTCTCTCAAACTAATAAGCTTTAATTAAAAGCATTTTTGTAAATACACTAAAATTTGTGTCCTAGTCTGTTCACAAATTTAGGGGGAGAAAATTTACAATACAACAAAAAGATTTTTCGTTCTTTGAATCAAGATTTACAAAACAACAAAAAGATTTTTCGTTCTTTGAGTCAAAATATACAAAAACAACAAAAAGATTTTGGTCCTTTTAAGTTAAAGTTTTTAAGAAAATACAAAAAGATTTTCGGTCTTTGAGTTAGTCTAAGATGATCTACGAGTTTAGGGGGAGTTAGGGTTTTTGAAAACCTAAGAAAAGGAAATCCTGCCTCTTGTTATTCAAAGAAAATTACAAAAGATTTCATCTTTTCAAAGTTTAAGAAAATACAAAAAGAGTTTATTTGGAAAAACAAAGTGAATCGATCAAATTGGGAAGTGAAATAATTTCTAAGGATCAAAATTTCACTATCTTAATAAGATTTCTAAAAGAATAATAACTTTGAATATCTATTATACACTAAAGAGTTGAAACAAGTTTTTCCAAACTTAAAGAATCAGACTTGATCAAATTAAAATATGTATAAATAAATAAGTGTGAAATTGTGATCATTAGATAACTAGAAATGTGTGACAACTATTTGACTTCTTGTTTAAATCCTTGAGTCAAAACGAGATTGTGTTTTAAAAGACTTGAAATTGTGTTTGAAAAACTCGGGTATTTCCTATGTTTTGTGCAAACAAAGAGCGGGAAATACCTACTGAAGCATCCTCTGTTTTGCGTATGCAAAGACCTGGATGTGTGACGTTAAGGCCAATGTGTCTGCAGATCAGAAAATAAAAGATGCCAATGAGCACAAGATGAAAGAACCCCTTCTTGTTCTTGATTCTAACCTGATAGATCTGTTCTTTTCTTTTCTCACCTTATAACTCTGTCAAAATAATTTTAAGTTCGTCGAAACACAATCAAAGTTTGAAACAAAGGATTTAGCAAGACTGATAGGTTGCATATTAATCTAGTCTTACTATCTGATTGTTCATAAATTTCCCATAAGATATTTTTAATAAAAACCTGATCATATAACTGTTTTATTTAAGAAATGGAATAACAAGTGAAAATCATTGGTGGGGAATAGCTATTTAAAGGTTATGCTTCGTTTAGAAATTAACTAAGCTAGTAAAAATTTTGATAACAGATTTGATCCCACAAATTTGACCCGACTAAACCTAAACTTGTCCAAAGTTTATTTTATTTTATTTTATTTTATTTTATTTTATAAAAGTTAGAATTTTAAAAATCGAAATAAAATAAAATAAGTGTGTACTCGAAATTATGTACACGAAATCACGTATTCGAAATGACCCTATAAATAGTCCAACCATATTAAATTTCGAGCACCATATTTTCGTGTACACATTTTCTTCATTTCGAGTACAGACTTGGTGCTATGAGGCGATCTCGATTTCTAGACCCGATCTCAAAATTCTACTCCGGCCATCTTTTAGATCATCATTAGGCGAACTTAGGTATAGAGTTTTATCAATTTTTGACGTTGGATTCGAAAGTTATGGTCAAAAGTAATTTTCGAATACGCGATTTTCGTATACAGAAGGTTTTTGGATAAATTGACCTTGTAGTACTTGAAATTGAAAGGCGATTTTTGGATATTATGATCTCCTATGATTTCCGAGTATTTCGAACTAGATTAGAGGTTCTAAGGAGCAAGCTTGATGAATATTTGAAGGTTTATGTTGTATTCGAAATTTAAACTTCGAATACAAACATACTTCGTGTACAGGTTGTACTTCGTGTACACCAGATTTCGTGTACATCTTGCATTTCATGTACACCTCATTTCGTGTACATCTTGCATTTCGTGTACACCTAATTTCGTGTACATCATGCATTTCGTGTACACCTGATTTCGTGTACATCCTCCATTTCGTGTACACTTCTTAATTCGAACACAAACTCAGTTCGTGTACAGCCCATGGTTCGAAAACAGACCATTTCAGACTTAGAAATTTTCAGTGAATCCATCTTTCTTGAACTCAAACTAACTTGATTTATTTTATTTTAGGATGGCTGACCTATGATTCGTGCCGGATCACAACATGACGACATATCTTGGAGATCCTCCTAAGAAGCATTCCGAGTTCAAGAGTCTGGTTGAAGGATTGATATTATCACCAGTCAACTATGCAATTATGGAGCATCCTTTGATCGTGACTTCTTTTATTCGAGATTTCTGGTGCACAGTGGAAGAGCATACTGATGACAAGGGAACTGTCAGCATCATTGGAAAAGTTCAAGGCAATCTCATTGTTATCACTGAGCAGATTCTTAGAGAGTGTTTACAATTCGGAGACAAGGAAACTGATCCAGTTGAGCTTGATCAAGATTTGGTTAACAGAACAGTTTATCAAATGGGACATGAAGGTGCCTATCCACCCACTGAGAAGAAATTACTGCAACCATATTGGAGATACTTGGCTCATGTCGTCACTCAGTGTCTATCTGGAAGAAAAGGCGGTTATGATGTCCTTAATCAGACCCTCAGTTCATTTCTTGTAGCTCTGGCCTTAGGAGTTGATTTCAACTTCTCCAGGATGATATTCCTTGATATGCATGCCAACATCAAAGGAAAAAGGAAAGAAAGATTTCTGGCTTTTCCCCGCTTTGTGCAGATTGTCATTGACAAAAGATATCCGAGCTTGGCTCGTACCTTCGGTTCTCTGGAGATCAAGAGAATGCGAGAAAACATCTTTGGATACATGAAGATGAACAAGCGTGGGAAAAAGCAGTACATTGGTGAGAGGCCACTGATCAAGTTTGGACGCTTTGTAGGAGAAGATAATGTGATTAACGATCAGGATACTCCTGTTGCTCTTGTTGCTGAAGAACATGATGTCCAAGCCACAAGTACAAGTACCAAGGCCGATGAAGCATCAAGGGACACCATTTCTGAGGCATCCTCATCATCCAGTGAGGACTTCGTAGCTGAAAAGCCTCCACCGACAAGGGAAGAAGGGGAGGAAGCACAGGATTTGGATTATGCTCCTACCCCCGAGTCGTCTCCAAAGAAAAAGAGACAAAAGACCATGTCCAAGCGGACCAGAGATCCCAGGTTACAGAAGATGTTTTCTGGTTTATCCTTCTCATCAGCTGCTTCAATTCTGCCACCTCCACCTCCACCTACACAACCACCTCCACCTACACAGCCCAAGCCATCCACACTGCCCATACTACCTACACAGCCAAGCCACCAATAAAGCCCGAACCACTTTCAAAACCAAAGCCGAATTTTCAGCCAGCCAAGCCCAAATTAGTCATCAAAATCCCAGCCAGATCCCCAACTCCATCTTCTACTAACCCCATCCCTCACACCGAAACTCCACCATCTCCGCCTCGCTCGAGCAGTGACAAGGGAAAATCCCCTTTGCACTCAGAATCACCATATGAGCCGAAAAGGATACCTGTTGATCTTGAAGCTCTGCAAGATAGAGTCTTTGCACTCGAGAAAGAGGCAGCACAAAAGGATGAGATTATCCAGATTATGGAAGATGGGATGATAAATATATATGACAAGCTTGATGAGTTTAAGGGACAGATCAAAGCCCACAGAAAGTTTATCAGATTTCTCTCCCTGGAAAATCACGACATGCGTAAAGAAATTAAAAGACTGAAGGGAGAAGAAGTCCCAGAATCTGATGATGAGGACAAATATGATGATGATAATGATGATAGTAGTGATGATGACGATGGTGGAGACAAGGACTTGTCTAAGAAGAAGGATGATAAAGATGATGATAAGGATGGAGACGAAAAAGAAAAGGATCAAGGACCTCCAGACGACAAAGATCAAGGAGGAGCCACTGGAAATCCATCCTCTTCTGAAAACCCACCAGTCAATATGATGATCTATTTGGTGATATTCCCGATGATATTTTGTTTGGTGACGCTCTTCCAGAAGCTGATGATGAAAATGCAGGGCTTGATGATTTCTTTAAGGATCTTCCAGATGACTTTGCTTTCGAGAAAAACAACGAAGAAGCTAAGGAAGGAGCCGAATCTTCTGCAGGGGCATCTGTAGAAGAAGAAGAGCCGGAAAACATTGTGCTTGGCAACGTCTCATCCGATCCTTATATCGATTATTTTTCTGCCCACAAATACATTGATGCTCTGGGACAGGAGGTCACTTCTCTTCATGACGTAATTGTCAGCTGGTTTGACAAAAAGAGAGATTGAACACCGTCTCCTCCCGTGGTTAAGGATAGTTGGTTCAAGGAGATGAGTGACGTACATCCAGAGCATACATTTATTTCTGATGACAGAAACATGTTCGCTGTTCGTAACGACAGGTCTAACGTGTGTTGCTGGCTGTATGACAAAGAAAGGGATATCTACCTGGTCAAGAGAATGAACGGAAAGGTTGAATACTACAAGAGACCAAGAGATTTTTGCACCATGCCAAAGGTCAACATTCGAAGCATTGACAAGGCTATGTTTTTCAACCCTTCTAAAAACTCACAGGCTGACCTGTTTGCCAAGTTTATCAAAGACCAATGTGAGAAGGACTTTCCTGTGATGCGTACAGCCAAGGGAAGGCGCTTTGTGTCTACCTACATTATCTATCCAAAGACAAAGAAGCCTTGGATATACTATAAGTATCCTCCTCCTCATGTTGAGATAGCAGTGCCAGTGTCTTCTAGAGTTCCAGACAATTCCTTGGCTAACTTCTTGTCTTGGTACTATGATGATCTCAATCTTCCAGCAGTCATCATCAAGAACAAAGATAATGTTGACGATATCGACATCCTTCTTGACCCTATGGATCTCCTGAAGTATGGAAAGGACGACATGATGAAGTTACATGAGTCTCCAATACGAGTGTATTCTGGAAATGATGAGGAGGCTAAGCCATTTACTCGCATAGTTGCTTATGCCGTCAAGTTGAAACTTTATGCAGGAGCTGGGCCACATAACGTCAATCTTCCGATCGGATGACTTTGCCAGTCTAGGGGGAGTTTGTAGAACCCACTACACGTTGAAGACTGACAAAGTCAACCCGGAAGAGTCAACGCTCAGATTTTGACTAACTTCGTGTACAGCCACTTCGAGTACACCATGTGTTCGTGTACTCGAAGTTTTGTTTTAGATTTCGTGTACACCTAGGCCTAGTATAAATAGACGTATTTTGTACAGGTTTAGGTTGGAATCCCGAGGCATTTGCTCTCTAGATGTATTGAGGCACTTGTACTCGAATTTTCAGTATTTATACAAAGATTACATTTTTCTACTTGCTTTCTTGATTCTAACTTGGATTCCGCACTTGTTAGAGATCATTGATGATGATTCAGAAGATAAAGTTTCGTTCTTGATCCAGTTTGAGACCTACAAAATCCTTTAACTGTAAATGCGTCATAACCATTGTTCACATTTGGATTATAATTAAACAAATAACAAAGAAAATAATACAAAGCATTTATTGTTGGAGAATAGTCTAACCAACTAGGAAACATCTTGAACCAAGCATCAATAAATCTACGATTCTTTTGATCTTTAGGATATTTTTTAAGATGGATTAGGAAAGGTCCTAAATTCAAAAAAGCTTGCCAAACTTGTTCCCTAAGTTAACCGGATGATGCCACGTTTGTATTCGTTTAGCCGGATCTCTTTCTAGATGGTTAAGATCCATCTCATTATTATTTGATAGTGGGGATTTAGAAATTTCATGCTCTTGTTGATTTTCATGTTTCTTGGACTCACTGGTTGAGGATTTTTACATTTAACTCGATTTACATCATCAACAACCTTTTTTTGAAAAATGAATCAATAGTTTTCACATTTCTCATGATATGTTAATCCAAAATTCTGCACCAAATTACCAACATAAACAGTACAACACATAAACACTAAGGTTAAGCTCCCTAGGATTATATTTTCACAAGTTAAACACTAAATAATGCATTTACAGCCTTATGTAAGTATGTAATCTAATGAAAAAAATATTGTATTAGATAGTCCTTTAAATTGGAATTCATCAAAAGTTCAAAACTAAATACTGCAAGAATGAAGAATCAGATAAGTAACCTTAAATGTAAAAACCCTAAAATAGCATGATGCAATGTTGCCCGAGTGCTTGGCAACCTGTACTAGTGGATTGCCGCCCTGGACTGTTGTGGCGCTGCCCGGCGATCTACCACCTGCGAGCTGCTGAGGAAATGCCGACTGTCTAGTGCTTCCTGTGGTTGAGCTTCACTACTTGGTCTCTTGGGACTGCGGTCATTTGGGACTGTGCGATTATGCTTCACTGATGCCCTGCTTGTTGCCGATCAGGAAAATAAGCTAGGGTTAGTGACTTAGTGAGTTAAGGTAATTGGAAGAGATGAAAGGGGAAAAAGAATTTGGGATTTTGACTTGGGGTATTTTTAGAGGTAATCTTTATATAATTTGAAAAGTAATTTTTTGCACAAACCAAATACAAAAATTTTTGGTTTTTTATTCAAAAATAGATGGTAATCTAATTTTTTTTCAAGTATATGAAAATATAATACATTTTAATTTTTTAAAGTGTGGGGGCAAAACAATTTTTTTTTAAAAAAAATATGTCACACCCCCACCTCTCGTCACCTGTTGATGATGTCACTGAAATGGTCGCGAAAGCATAGTGGTGATGTCTCAGAGATGAGGGGTGACTTACTTGATCCGATATCACAAGCACACAGATTAACTTAAAAGAAATACATTGCATGGTTCGTTATTACAATTTACATTACAATATTAACTTATTCCGTTACAAGTTTGTGAAGTGCAGTCTCACCGGAATCACTGTCTACCTGCAAAAAGGTTTGATTTGAAAGCGTCAGCACAAAGCTGGTGAGTCCGTAAAGTTTAGTAATTAAATGATATGATATGCATAATTTCAAGATATACAGTTTAGATAACCATGGGACCCGTATCTAGTTCCTTTCGGACAGTTTTACGTTTTACGAAGATACTAACCGTCGGTAAATATCTTAATGCCTCATTATCTTAATGTATATCACTAACATTAAGAAAGTGCTTTGGAAACTAGTAACAAACATTTACACCAAGGGGAGTTGCAAGCTCCCAGCAAATGAGTTGTCAGCCAATAGTACTATCAATGCTTCATGTTCGGCCCCACATGGGTTCACTAGATACAGTTTCAAGGAATGAGGGCTTTTGATACTGTGATAGAGATACTAACGGCAAAATCCCATGAAATCACACAAAAGTCACATGAAATCACAAAGATAACAATGATACATATCATATGTTCAGAAATCGATTTACAGATATTCCCTGATATTTGTAAAATACTAAAATGAAGAGGGGTTGTACGAAACTCACCTGATAACTCAGATATAGCAGAATCTCACAAGACTGATAATAGAGAGGTGATTCTGCATTTATTTATGTTTAACGAGTTATTTAGGTTTTAGCTTACTGATTAGATTTTTTTGAACGTTCAATGTCAAAGACATTGCTTTGAAAATCATCAAACTGATATTAAGTATTTAATTAGTTATTTTAATATCATATCATACAATGTATGATAATGTAGGAACCTACCTTGAATTAGATTCCTAGTACAGAGTTGATGATACTCTTGATTAACCAGAATAATCTAGGATTAACCAAATAGTTAATGTTGTTGATTATGATACTATAACAGTTTCTAGATAGATTAATGGCTTAGGAATGATCAATCCTTGTTATTGATTACCCAAATATCATGAAACATCATAATGTAGCATTCAGATAGGTATAATGACCAGATTTAACATACTAATCTGACTGTTATCATAAACATCAGATAATCGTTCCAATGAGTATGTTAATGATCGTGATTAGTTTGAAACACTTGGAGTTAACCTTGCATTTCAAAGATTAATCCAACTAATCACCTACATTGTCATAATCAAATGGTTTAAACCATTATAGACATGGGTATGATTTCATGCAAACCGGGCATTACAACGGATCAAAACAAGGATTTAACCGTTAAAACATCGTGTTCTTTGTTTATAATCAATCCTAGCCATCATCTAGGCAATAATCAACAATCCTAACTATGTCATTACGTTCAAAATCAAGATCTAATCAATCATTATCAAACTAGAAAGTTAAAAACGAATCATTACCTAATCAGGCGGAGTTCTGAGCTTAGAACAACGATCAGGGCTTGTAGAAATGATCCCTGGTGCGATCCTTGAGTTCAAAGGGCTTGAAAATGGTGATTAGATGGTGAAAAATGAGTTTTGGTCGTCTGGTGTGCGTCTGAGTTCGATAGTTTGAAGAAATATATCGTCTGCATGAAATCTGATGAAAAAGATGAAGTTTTTCCACCGCCTCACATGTCGAGTACCGCGACGAGGAGTCAAAAAAGGCTTCGCGTACCGCGAAAAAATCCGGAGGAATCTAAGATATTTTGGTCCATCGCGTACCGCCGAGTACTCTCAATCCATCCTTAGCGTACCGCGATGAGTCCCAGAGTTCAATACTTAGAAATTTTTCTTCGTTTTTCGATTCCGGACAATCCGTAACTCCGTTTCGCGCACGGTTTTCTCCCACGTTCATCATTTTTCGCATACTTTCAATCTGTAATAATTAAAATCATTAAATCGACATCGATTTATAGAATGACCAAATGTGATCCCGTCATCAATGATGTGATTTCTCAACTACAATTGTCACAAAATCGGTCTAAAAATTAACACTACTGACAGAATAAAAGAGGGGAGGCTGTCGCTCCCCTCCCACTCACCGTCCTTAAAGATCTTCGCCCTGGGCTTATAGCCTTATAACCTAATAGTTATCACTTAACTTTCCTATGGAAGGTACTATCCTATCTGCTAAGGCAAAGTCAAGGGACTTACCCAGTTGTAGAGCTCCTCATAGAGTAAGGTCGAACATACGTTCCAGGGTAAAAAATAGAATTATTTGCATGTATCACTCTATATACAATACTTATATACCTAGGGCAAAGCTTAAATAATATATATTCTCTTATTTTGTAGTTTTTCTTTTTTATATAAAGAGATATATGCAATTAAAAATTTTAAGTAAAGACATATGTGTAATTTAAAAAGTTAGAAAAAAGAATATATGTAATTTATTTTTTAAATTAAGTATATATGTAATTTATAAAGTTTATAAGAAAGTTATATAATTCTACAAAAAAATATATCAATTAGTGAAACCCAATCCTAAAAAAAGCTTCAAATAATCTCATTATTCTAATTTTCTTTTCTCACTTTTAACATAATTTTTCATCGTGCCAAATCATCACACGCACCCACATTTAACTTCTCATGTGAAACACATTAATTTGATTTGGTATGTAATTTTTCTTGTGTGATTTTTACTTTTTATAACTTTAATTTAATTATAATATAATTTTACTTTAAATAATAAACTTAACTATTTATTTAATTTTGATAAAAAAAAAGGTTGAAGGAAGTGAGATTGAGTTCAGGTGAATTGGTTTACGTGACAAAATAAACAGGTTGGATTAAGTAATACATTATAACATGTGCAAGTTAGGATGAACACAAATCAACATGAGGACGGTTGGATGAATTTTATATAAAATTAGTAGGTTAAATGAGGCCTATTTTACATTTTCATAACCTAATATTACTCATTTCCAACTCAAAATATAATACATTTTTTTTCCGGTGGCAGGTGTAGTTAGGGCAGTCCAAAATGCTCGTCGCTCATCCTATTGTCGCTTGGAAAAAGCTCGAAAAAAGGTCGTTCGAATTTCGCTTGGTTTTAAACAAGCCGAGCACGCTCGGTTCGGTTTCAAAACGAGACAGTCAAGAACCAAAGTAAGCTCGCTCGTCGCTGGCTTAGATAGTCGCTCATTTGGCTCGCTCGTTTTGGCTCGATTAAGTATAACTAAATTATACATATATATAAATTTTTATTAACAGCAGCATGTTTCAAGTTTTTAAAGATGATGGTATTGGTGTATTCAATCTTGTGTATAAGGATGTTTGCAAACTATTCATACATTTTAAATTCTTTTATACTTTCGTACTAGGGGTATTTAAGGAACCGGTTTTTATAGTTTTTAGATGGAACCATAAAACTAACCGTTATTAACGGTTTTTAAAAAATAATAACCAATACCGAACCATTAATAACTAAGTTTAGAGTTTGGGCATTTTAGGTTTGTGATATTTGACACGTTAAAAATAAAAAAAATATCGTTTTATTATTTGAAATTCACTATTTGCATTGTAAGCCCAAATATGTGTTTGTATGTGCATGTGTCAATGATGTGTAAATCAATAAACTTATCTATCTATTTAATATGTGTGTATATCACAAAGTCTGGTTCGGTTTTTTAACTCCGTTTTTTTAGTGAAAACCATAAACAAACTGTTCACTATGGCTTCAAACTTTCGAAACTGCCAACCAAATGTTTTGGAAAAAAACCAATCACGAAGCTAAACTAATGATCGGTTCGCATTAGATTTTATTTTGAAACCGAGCCAAACCGAACCAAGCCGCTCGGTTTTAAAACAAGCCGAGCAACGAGCACAACATTTAGCTCGGTTTTGCAAATCCAAACCTAGCTGAGCCGCTCGGTTTATAAACAAGCCGAGCACGAGCATACCTTCGTTCGGTTCGTGAACAAGCTTCTATGTATACTGCCCAATTCGTAATGGAATAACAAACAAAGCTAAAAAATACGTTCTGAAATAAATTTTAAAGATCAACAAAAAGACGATGAAATTATTCACGAATCTAAATCTTATTTCATATATAGATCACTTAATACTCGATTTCATCAACAAAAGTAGATGATCAACTCAAACAAAGCACACAAAAACCTCACACAATCCCTAAAAGAAAACCCTAGATGACCGACGATAACACCAACAGTACGATTAAAGCATATGTAAGCAAAAATATTAGAATATAGATCTAAGAAAGTTGACCGCAATCAGAAATCACAACAGGTTTCGATGTAGCTCCGTTACTAGATCCTACTTTCTCGATCGCCTTAACGACATCCATGCCTTCAACAACCTTGCCGAACACGACATGCTTGCCATCGAGCCAATCGGTCTTAGCGGTGCAAATGAAGAACTGCGAACCGTTGGTGTTCGGACCGGCGTTAGCCATGGAAAGGATTCCAGGACCGGTGTGCTTCTTAATGAAATTCTCATCGGCGAACTTGTTGCCGTAGATCGACTCACCTCCGGTTCCGTTACCTTTGGTGAAATCGCCTCCCTGACACATGAAATTGGGGATCACACGGTGGAAGGACGATCCTCTGAAATGCAACGGCTTGCCGGAGTTACCGTCTCCTTTCTCGCCAGTGCACAGTGCACGGAAGTTCTCTGCGGTTTTCGGAGTGGTGTCGGCGAACAGCTCCATCACGATCCTACCGGCCGGTGAACCACCGACGGTCATGTCGAAGAACACCTTAGGATTTGCCATTTCAGATTAACGATTTTCAGACGGTTGGAAGAAGGTTTAGGTTTTACCGATAGGTGGTGCTAGATTATATAACGGTGAGTGACGGTGGGTTATATACGTGAATATGATCTCAGCCGTTGATTTTGTCAGTTGTTGCCATCACAAGGGCTTCTGGATGTTACCAAAGAGTTTGGGGTTAATTTAACTATGATTTTGATGACGGGTTAGGTGACACAACGGATCACATGGTATATGCCATTCTATAAATTCCTTTATTTTTAATTTTTTTGGTTAATTACACGGATGTTTCATGTGGTATTTTGGTTATTTTTAAAAATTTTACAGAAAAACATAAGTGAACCAGACGAAAAATTGAACCGTCGCAAAGACAGTTGTTAGCATGTCCTAAGCAACAAACTGAACCGTCGCAAAAACAAGTGTCAATCGCAAGAAATATAAACAAATATAAGCGAAAAACATAAGATAAGCAAATATTTAATTATTATTACTTTTAATTAGTTCATTAAATTAGAATTAGTAATATTTAATAATTTTTTTAGCACCAGAGGCTCTTCGCATGTTAACCATAGCGAACCAGACTATGCAGCCAAAGTCGATTCCTCGACCACCATAAAACCAGGGGCGCATGTTAGTTACGACGAGGAGGGGCGACCGCCTCCCTGTTTTTTCGGTTAGTAGTGTACATATCCCGATTCGTAAGGTAAAATTTTTAAAAAAATATTATTTCGCCCCCTGAAAAAATAATATATCCTATGTTCGCCCCCTCTAAAAAATTATTAAAAAAATTTTAAATAATTTATAAACATATAAAACCGATTCGATTAAACCTATAAACAAACAAATTTATAGGTATATATTTAGCCCAAAAATCTGTTTAGTGTTTACCCAATCTCTAAAGTCCCAAAACTTAAAATACAAAGCCCAATCTCCAAAGATTTTTGTTTTATTTTTTTACCCAATTACCGTTAAAGAAGAAAACGGGAAAAACAACTCCTTCTTGTTCTCATCCCTTGCGTCACCCCCAGCCCCCACTCGCCCGATTCTCGTCCAAAAATTTTTGTTTTATTTGTTCTCATCTGCCTACCGCCTGTGGCCCTGCGCCGCCCGTTCCTCGGCATGCGGCCGCAGCGGCCCTATTTCCAGCCTTCTTCTTCCTTCTTGCATGATTTGTGAACCAGGTAATGAATTGTAACATCCCAAATTTTCTAATACAAGTTATTTGAATCCTACGTATGTGTAACGGATAAGTAACTTGTGGGAAATCAGACGAAAAATAATCGATAAGGGTCTTAGGGATCGTGTACTCGAAATGAGGGAGATTTCGAGTACACCATATTTCGTGTACAGGAGATTTCGAATACAGGGACCCTCCCTATAAATACCAGTGCCTTGGGATATGTGCGAACCTTTGGCTGAGCACGCTCTCTCTCGAGTACACGAAGTCGGAACCAAGAAACTTCAAGGATCAAGCTTTTGATTGACCAAACGAAGGAGGAAACGCACGGGAATCTACACGGGTGATCACCTAACTTCAAGTAAGTGTTCTAAATCAAAAGGCTAGGATTTTTATGCAAAAGTTAGGATTTTTATGAAAGGTGAACTTGTGCATAAAGCTTGCACCTTTATGCATAAAGTTCGGAACTTTGAGGTTCCAGCATGTTGGTAACAACATGAGGAACCTAGAACTAGCTCCCCAAAGCCTTAGATGAATTTCTGAGATGCTTAATGACTAAGGTGATGAGTACACGAAATCCTGCACAAAGGGTACTCGAAATCATACCTAGAATTTCGAGTACATGGCCATTTCGAGTACATGGCCATTTCGAGTACATGGATATTTCGAGTACAAGGTTATTTCAAATACAGATGATGGTTTCGAGTACCAGCCATTTCGTGAACTCCAGGAATTTCGTGTACATGGGTTTCGAGTATGGGATGTTTAACGAACCTCAAGTGTTTCGGATACTTAGCTAAGGTTCGGGAACTTGAGTTCATAATGGGGACTAGTAGGCTATGAGGACCTAGAATAATTTCTAAGTCTAAGAATGTGATGTGATGGAATGTAACGAGACGCCGTAACTGATGTAGGTCCTTAAGGCCCTAGCTAAGGAGTTCGGCTAAGGATAACAGGAGTCTACTATCAGGTGAGTTCTAGACGCCCTATTTTATGTTCAAGGTTTTGGGCTGGCATACATGCTTATTGTTACGATGTTATGTGCTTATGATGATGATGAATGAATGATGATATGGCCTGACTATGTATGCAAGTTTATGTGTTAGAATGATCTATGCATGAAAATATGATCAGTATGATGAATGCATGATAAATGAGTTACGATAATGAATAACATGACATGATAACAATGCTAGCATATGATATGACGATGACTTTATGATAACATGCTTCATGATGATAACTATGAGAATAGTTATAGGAGTATGACAAGGTCCTAGGTTGCTAGGATGGAAGTATGATATGTAGGCATGATGACATGATGTTATGATATGATAATGATGCTAGTATGTTATGATGAACTGTGCATGATGTCAGTATGCTATGATGGTATGATGAAACGATGCTAGTATGACATGCCTAAGATGCCATGATGACTGCAATGAATGATGTTATGATGCTAGCAGTAAATGTTATGATGATTATGATAAAAGATGATATAATGCTAGTATATCATGTATGACGAACGAACGATGTTCCTATACGTGTTATAGGATATGTATGAAAGATGTACCAGTTCTTGTGCTGGGTATGATAGTCAACCACGACTATAACTAGGTATGATAGTCAACCACGACTATAACTGGGTATGATAGTCAACCACGACTATAACTGGGTATGATAGTCAACCACGACTACAACTGGGTATGATAGTCAACCACGACTATAACTAGTCAACCACGACTATAACTGGGTATGATAGTCAACCACGACTATAACTGGGTATGATAGTCAACCACGACTATAACTGGGTATGATAGTCAACCACGACTATAACTGGGTATTATAGTCAACCACGACTAAAACTGGGTATGATAGTCAACCACGACTATAACTGGATATGATAAGTCAACCACGACTGTAACTGGGTATGGAGCCTTGTGCCGGCATAAGTCCACTGTTCGTATGGTGACAGTGGAACGTATGACGATGATGGAAATGATGATATGTGCTAAGGTTATGGACTATGTGTATGAAATGATGTTTATGATATGTATGTTTAATGTTGTTTTACGAAAACTAGAACTCACCAGCGTAAGCTGACTTGATTTAGCATGTATGTCAGGTTAAAGCTATGATAAGAGAAGGCAGGGAGCTCGGGCATCAACTCAGACAATCCGTTGGTTTTGGCAATTCGAAATGATTTGATACAGATACTTTATTAAATTCTGTTTATCAACTATGTTTTCATTTCCGCTGCATTATTATGAAAGTTTTTAGTTTAAGAGCTATGTGTTATGATGAAAACCAACCTTTGTGAGGTGCCGGTTTCGGGGCCTCACAAGTTGGTATCAGAGCCATAGTTTGAGAGATCTTAGCATCCCAAATGGTAAGACTTAAACTGAGAATGGGATTAATTGATGCGGATTGCCAGCCACGGATGAACGGATGCCACGAGCTGAATGTTATGTATGAGTTAAGGGTTAGATGTAAGGTTATGTATGTAGTTAATGTCACGCAAATTGAAGAGATGGGATGGGAAACGTTTAGAGCCTATGAGTTGGGTAAATGGTTAATAGCACCTGATCAACGTCATTAACGATTTACAACACTTATTCCGTGCTAAACTGATTCCTGTACTAACTCGTCAATTGTTGCGTTATGTAGAAAGTTAAGACGGCTGGACATAGGGGCAACATACGATGTTACGGTTGTCGGTCTATGGACAAGGAGCCATAGGGGCAACATACGATGTTACGATTGTCGGTCTATGGACAGAGAGCCATAGGACAACATACGATGTTACCGTTGTCGGTCTGTGGACAGAGAGCCATAGGACAACACACGATGTTACGATTGTCGGTCTATGGACGGAGAGCCATAGGGCAAAATACGATGTTACGATTGTCGGTCTCTGGACGGAGAGCCATAGGGCAAAATACGATGTTACGATTGTCGGTCTCTGGACGGAGAGCCATAGGGACAACATACGATGTTACAGTTATCGGTCTATGGACGGAAAGCCATAGGGGAAACTTATGATGTTACGGTCGTAGGTGTATGGATAGAAAGACATGAAAGTGCTAAACAATGTTGGGATATATGGATTATCGATAGAGGATTGTATGAACAACGCACAACGATATGATTGTCAGCCTATGGATTGCAAGCCATAGGGGCAACAGATGATATGGCAGATGTCGGTTTATGGGCAGAGAACCATAGGGGCAACTGCAGGATGAAGAGAGAACGCACCCAAGACAAAAAGGAGAAGCAAAAGGCTAAAGCACAAGCCTTTACGACGACGAAGGATGATGCGATTGAGGACCCTGATGTGGTCACGGGTACCTTTTCTATCAACAATATTCTTGCTTCTGTATTGTTTGATTCTGGTGCCAGTATGAGTTTTGTGTCTTCTACTTTCTGTGATGGGTTATCTGGGAAGGTTAAGAAGATAGATCGGGTATTTGATGTAGAGACGGCTATTGGTAAGATGACCAGGGTGACTGAGGCTATTGATGATTGTTATGTTGAGATAGAAGGTCATAGGTTCCCTGTCCGATTGTTTCTTATTACCTTAGGAGGATTCGATGTGGTTTTGGGTATGGACTGGTTAGCCAAATATGAGGCTAACATTGTATGTCGACGAAAGATGATATGTTTACGTGCGATGGATGGGAGCTCTGTGACGGTTTATGGCGATAAAGCGATGTATGCGCCTAAGATCATTTCGATGATCACGGCTGATGTTATGATGAGGCGAGGGTGTATAGCCGATTTGGCCTACGCGATTGAGGAACGTACGGATACGAGGACGATTGATGATGTTCCCGTGGTGTGTAACTTCCCTGATGTATTCCCTGAGGAATTTCCTGGATTACCACCCGAACGGGAAATTGAGTTCCAGATCGACTTAGTGCCGGGGGCACACCCCGTTGCCAAAGCACCGTACCGTTTAGCTCCAAACGAGATGAAGAAAATGATGACCCAGCTACAAGAACTCCTTGATAAAGGTTTTATACGACCGAGTGTCTCTCCGTGGGGAGCACCGGTGTTGTTCGTTAAGAAGAAAGATGGAAGTATGCATATGTGTATCGATTACAGGGAACTGAATAAGTTGACCGTAAAGAACAGGTATCCTCTACCTAGAATTGATGACTTGTTCGATCAATTGCAAGGTGCAAGCTGGTTCTCAAAGATAGATCTCCGATCCGGTTACCATCAGTTGAAAGTTCGAGAGCAGGATATTCCAAAGACTGCTTTCCGTACGCGTTATGGACATTACGAGTTTCTCGTTATGTCGTTTGGATTGACGAATGCTCCTGCAGCATTTATGGATTTGATGAACAGGTTATGTCGACCGATGCTGGACCGATCGGTGATAGTGTTTATTGACGATATTTTGATTTATTCAAAGAACGAGGGAGGCCATGCTTGCCACGTACACGAGGTATTGGAGATCCTAAGGAAAGAGAAACTTTATGCTAAATTCTCCAAATGCGCTTTCTGGTTACGAGAGGTACAGTTTCTGGGTCACGTGGTGAACCCAGAAGGCATTATGGTAGATCCAGCTAAAGTTGAAACGATTATGAAATGGAGCCCTCCGAAGTCACCTACGGAAGTACGCAGTTTTCTTGGTTTGGCCGGTTACTATCGGAGATTTATTCAGGACTTCTCCAAGATAGCGACGCCACTGACGAAGCTCACGAAGAAAGACGTAAGGTACGAATGGGGTCCAAACCAAGAACAAGCGTTTTCAGTGCTAAAGGAGAAACTTACCCAAGCTCCTGTTCTAGCACTGCCGAATGGAAACGATGATCTTGTTGTGTATGCCGATGCGTCACGACAAGGGTTGGGATGCGTACTGATGCAAAGGGGAAGGGTGATAGCTTATGCTTCGCGCCAGCTAAAGATTCATGAGGCTAACTACCCAACCCACGATCTTGAACTCGCTGCAGTGGTGTTTGCATTGAAAATATGGAGGCACTATCTGTATGGAGTAAGGAGTACCATCTATACCGACCACAAGAGCTTGAAGTACTTCTTCGAGCAAAAGGATTTGAACATGAGGCAGAGACGATGGCTTGAGCTTCTAAAGGATTACGATTGTGATATTCTATATCACCCGGGAAAGGCCAATGTGGTGGCGGATGCTCTGAGTCGCAAGGCTGATCATCCTGCCATACGAGTAAAATCGTATAGTTTGGTAATAACACCAGACTTTCTGAATGAGCTCAAGCAGGCGCAATAGGAAGGATTGAAAGAAGAGAATGTGGGTTTTGAACGTGTCTTCGGGTAAGTCAAGAACTTGGAAGACAACGATCACGGTGTGAAAGTACGATTCGGTCGTATGTGGGTACCCAGAAATGGGGACATTCGGTCGAGGATTTTAGATGAAGCCCACAAATCACGTTACTCTGTGCATCCCGGTGCGACAAAGATGTATCAAGATCTTCGGAAAGATTATTGGTGGCCGGGCATGAAGTTTAATGTGATGCAGTATGTGAACAGGTGCCTTACTTGTGCGCAAGTGAAGGCTGAACATCAGAAGCCCTACGGATATGTGCAACCTCTATAGGTACCAGAATGGAAATGGGAACACATCACCATGGATTTCATCACCAAGCTACCGAGGACAGCTACGCGGCATGATACCATATGGGTGATTGTGGACCGACTGACGAAGAGTGCACACTTCCTTCCTATCAGGGAAACGTATACGTCCGAAAGGTTGTCTGAGTTGTTCGTGAAAGAGATTGTGGCCAGACATGGAGTTCCTGTCTCCATTGTGTCAGATCGGGATACGAGGTTTACTTCCAGATTCTGGAAGCAGTTTCATGACGCCATGGGAACGAGGTTAAATATCAGTACCGCCTATCACCCTCAGACGGATGGACAGTCGGAAAGGACTATCCAAACGTTGGAGGATATGCTTAGGGCGTGCATTATCGATTTTGGAGGGAGCTGGAATGACCACTTGCCATTGGTGGAGTTTTCTTATAACAACAGCTACCACTCCAGCATCGGAATGCCCCCATATGAGGCGTTGTACGGAAGACGATGTAGAACCCCGGTATGCTGGGGTGAAGTTGGACAGAAAGAAATGGGAAACAAGGCTGCCGTGATTGATATGGCGGAAAAGCTACGGGTGATAAAAGCACGTATGAAAGCTGCACAAGATCGCCAAAAGTCTTACGCTGACAAGCGCCGAAGACCAATCGAGTTCGATGTTGGCGATCGAGTGTTGCTGAAGGTATCACCTTGGAAGGGAATCATTCGATTTAGGAAGAGAGGAAAGTTGAGTCCGAGGTACATCGGACCGTTTCAGATAAAAGCAAGGGTAGGGAAAGTCGCGTATCGACTGGATCTACCAGAGGAGCTGAACGGGATTCATCCTACCTTCCACGTGTCACATCTTAGGAAGTGCTTGGCAGACGAGCAGGCGCATGTTCCTTTGGATGACATTGAGGTAGATGATCGACTGAACTACATTGAAGAGCCAGTTGCCATTGTGGATACGAATGAAAAGCAGCTACGGAATAAAACGGTCCGTCAAGTAAGAGTTCAGTGGAAGCATCGGAAGGGTTCAGACACGACATGGGAATTGGAAGATGAGATGAGGAAGTTGTATCCACATTTGTTCGATATGTAACGAGGCAGGTTTCGGGACGAAACCTATTGTAAGGAGGGGAGACTTGTAATGTGACAGTTGCAAACAAGAATAATGTGAACACATTTGATCGTTCTAGAAATCCACTTTGTTTTAATACTTGTAATTGTTACAGATTGATAGTAGGCGAGAAATGATGAAAGTGGGCGAAAACCGTGCACAAAACGGAGTCCTGGACTGCCCGGAATCGAAAAACGAAGAAAAATCACTAAGTGTTGGTCGACTGGACTCATCGCGGTACGCGATGGAGGGGTCGAGAATCCTCCGCGGTACGCGATGATTGCAAAATATCTAAGATTCCTCCGGATTTCTCCACGGTACGCGAAGCTCCTTTTGGCTTTTGGTCGCGGTACGCGACGAGTATGGCGGTGCAGCAATCTGATCTACTTCATCAGATTTCATGCAGAAGAAGTTATTTTCTTCTTCTTGCGTAAACTCGACCCACCAGGTGAACAAACAACCATTTCCATCATCTAAACCCTTTTCTGAAGCTACCAGACTCCATCAATTGCACCAGTGAACGTGTTTACAGGTTCTGATCGTTGTTTTGAAGCCAGATATCCGTCATATTAGGTAACGATCCGTTTAAACCTTCTAGTTTGATTTTGATTGATTAGATCTTGATTTTGAACGTAATGACATAGTTAGGGTTGTTGATTATTGCCTAGATAATGGCTAGGATTGATTATTAACAAAGAACACGAAGTTTTAACGGTTAAATCCTTGTTTTGATCCGTTGTAATGCTCGGTTTGCATGAAACCATACCCATGATTATAATGGTTTAATCCATTTGATTATAACAATGTAGGTGATTAGTTGGATTAATCCTTGAAATACAAGGTTAAATCCAAGTGTTTCAAACTAATCACGATCATTAACATACTTATTGGAATGATTATCTGATGTTTATGATAACAGTCAGATTAGTATGTTAAACCTGGTTATTATACCTATTTTGATGCTACATTGTGATATTTCATGATATTTGGGTAATCAACAACAAGGATTTATCATTCCTAAGCCATTAAATTATCTAGAAACTGTTACAGTATTATAATCAACAACATTAACTATTTGATTAATCTGAGATTATTCTGATTAATCCAGTGTGTCATCAACTTTGTATTAGGAATCTAATGCAATGTAGGTTCCTACATTATCATACATTGTATGATATAACATTAAATTAATTAATTACATAATTAGTATCGAGTTGATGATTTACTAAGCAATGTCCTTGACATTGAACGTTCAGAAAGATCTAATCAGTAAACTAGAACATAAATAACTTATTAAATATAACTAAATGCAGAATCATCTCTGTACTATCAGTTTGGTGATACTCTGCTACACCTATATTATCAGGTGAGTTTCGTACAACCCCTTTTATTTTTAATTTTTTATAAACATCGGGGAAACTCTGCAAACTGTTGTCTGAACATATGATATGCATCAATGATATATGTGTGATTTCATGTGATTTTGTGGGATTTCATGGGATTTTCCCTGTAGACAGAACTCTATCATGGAACTGAAAGTCCTCATTTTTGAACTGTATCTAGTGAACCCATGTGTGGCCGAACAGAAAACATTGATAGTACTATTGGTTGACACCTCATTCGCTGGGAGGATTGCATCTCCCATTGTGTGAATGTTTGTTATCTGTTTCCTGAACTTCTTAATGGTGTGATAGACATTAAGATAATGAGGCACTAAGATATGTACCGACGGGTAATATCTTGAGACAGACTAGACGTCCGAAAGGAACTAGATACGGGTCCCATGGTTATCCGGAACTGAACTTTTGAGAACGTGCTTATCATATCATATTGTTTTAAATTGAACTGTCGATCTCACCAGCTTTGTGCTGACGTTTCAAATTTTAAATCTTTTGCAGGTAAACAGTAATAGCCGGTGAGGATGCACTTTTGGGATATTTGCACTTGTATAATTAATATTGTAATTAAATAAATATAGTTGTAATGTAATTGTGATTGCGACATCCTTGTAATGAGTTTACTTAAGTTAATCTGTGTGCTTAAGATATCGGTTCAAGTAAGTCACCCCTCACCTCGGAGACATAACCACTATGCTTCCGCAACCAGTTCGGTGACGTCAGACCAGACACGAGGTGACGAGGGGTGGGGGTGTGACATGTAACATCCCAAATTTTCTAATACAAGTTATTTGAATCCTACGTATGTGTAACGGATAAGTAACTTGTGGGAAATCAGACGAAAAATAATCGATAAGGGTCTTAGGGATCGTGTACTCGAAATGAGGGAGATTTCGAGTACACCATATTTCGTGTACAGGAGATTTCGAATACAGGGACCCTCCCTATGAATACCAGTGCCTTGGGATATGTGCGAACCTTTGGCTGAGCACGCTCTCTCTCGAGTACACGAAGTCGGAACCAAGAAACTTCAAGGATCAAGCTTTTGATTGACCAAACGAAGGAGGAAACGCACGGGAATCTACAGGGGTGATCACCTAACTTCAAGTAAGTGTTCTAAATCAAAAAGCTAGGATTTTTATGCAAAAGTTAGGATTTTTATGAAAGGTGAACTTGTGCATAAAGCTTGCACCTTTATGCATAAAGTTTGGAACTTTGAGGTTCCAGCATGTTGGTAACAACATGAGGAACCTAGAACTAGCTCCCCAAAGCCTTAGATGAATTTCTGAGATGCTTAATGACTAAGGTGATGAGTACACGAAATCCTGCACAAAGGGTACTCGAAATCATACCTAGAATTTCGAGTACATGGCCATTTCGAGTACATGGCCATTTCGAGTACATGGCCATTTCGAGTACAAGGTTATTTCGACTACACAATTTATTTCGAATACAGATGATGGTTTCGAGTACCAGCCATTTCGTGAACTCCAGGAATTTCGTGTACATGGGTTTCGAGTATGGGATGTTTAACGAACCTCAAGTGTTTCGGATACTTAGCTAAGGTTCGGGAACTTGAGTTCATAATGGGGACTAGTAGGCTATGAGGACCTAGAATAATTTCTAAGTCTAAGAATGTGATGTGATGGAATGTAACGAGACGCCGTAACTGATGTAGGTCCTTAAGGCCCTAGCTAAGGAGTTCGGCTAAGGATAACAGGAGTCTACTATCAGGTGAGTTCTAGACGCCCTATTTTATGTTCAAGGTTTTGGGCTGGCATACATGCTTATTGTTACGATGTTATGTGCTTATGATGATGAATGAATGAATGATGATATGGCCTGACTATGTATGCATGTTTATGTGTTAGAATGATCTATGCATGAAAATATGATCAGTATGATGAATGCATGATAAATGAGTTACGATAATGAATAACATGACATGATAACAATGCTAGCATATGATATGACGATGACTTTATGATAACATGCTTCATGATGATAACTATGAGAATAGTTATAGGAGTATGACAAGGTCCTAGGTTGCTAGGATGGAAGTATGATATGTAGGCATGATGACATGATGTTATGATATGATAATGATGCTAGTATGTTATGATGAACTGTGCATGATGCCAGTATGCTATGATGGTATGATGAAACGATGCTAGTATGACATGCCTAAGATGCCATGATGACTGCAATGAATGATGTTATGATGCTAGCAGTAAATGTTATGATGATTATGATAAAAGATGATATAATGCTAGTATATCATGTATGACGAACGAACGATGTTCCTATACGTGTTATAGGATATGTATGAAAGATGTACCAGTTCTTGTGCTGGGTATGATAGTCAACCACGACTATAACTAGGTATGATAGTCAACCACGACTATAACTGGGTATGATAGTCAACCACGACTATAACTGGGTATGATAGTCAACCATGACTATAACTAGGTATGATAGTCAACCACGACTATAACTAGTCAACCATGACTATAACTGGGTATGATAGTCAACCACGACTATAACTGGGTATGATAGTCAACCACGACTATAACTGGGTATGATAGTCAACCACGACTATAACTGGGTATGATAGTCAACCACGACTATAACTGGGTATGATAAGTCAACCACGACTGTAACTGGGTATGGAGCCTTGTGCCGGCATAAGTCCACTGTTCGTATGGTGACAGTGGAACGTATGACGATGATGGAAATGATGATATGTGCTAAGGTTATGGACTATGTGTATGAAATGATGTTTATGATATGTATGTTTAATGTTGTTTTACGAAAACTAGAACTCACCAGCGTAAGCTGACTTGATTTAGCATGTATGTCAGGTTAAAGCTATGATAAGAGAAGGCAGGGAGCTCGGGCATCAACTTAGACGATCCGTCGGTTTTGGCAATTCGAAATGATTTGATACAGATACTTTATTAAATTCCGTTTATCAACTATGTTTACATTTCCGCTGCATGATTATGAAAGTTTTTAGTTTAAGAGCTATGTGTTATGATGAAAACCAACCTCTGTGAGGTGCCGGTTTCGGGGCCTCACATGAATTTGGCCTCTCACCTCTTCCTACTTGTTGTTACTTGTTTTGATTAAGTATTTGAGTAGTTTAATTGTTGTTTATTGTTACTTTGTTAATTGTTAGTGAATCTAAACATTTAGGGTTTTAATTTTTTTTTCAATTTTTTTACAGAATTATTAGTATAAATTTAGTGTCTGAGATGGGGAAGGGGAAAACTTTTGAATCATTTTTTAAAAAACAAGTTGTTATAAAGAGACTGATAAGGCACGTAAAGAGAAACAAAAACGTCAAAGATGTTCAATTAGTGAACCGGATCATCCGGTTAAAGGTCGTCGGGTTGAATTGTAATCTTCTTTAAGGTACTCAATTTTTTCACTCATCATGATAGTTATTTATGTCTTTGTTTGTTTTAAAAAAATCTACTTTTTATTGTTTGACCCGACCCGGACTCGAATCGCCAACCCGAACATTTAACTGTTTGCGTTAGGCCGAAGGGAAAAAAATTTCAATGTTGCAAAGTTTCGCTCCCCTAGACATTTGGTCAAGCTCCGCCACTGCATAAAACCATATTCTCCAGATTAGAGGACGCTGGATAAATTTATAAACCATCACCCCTTCTCAGGTTTGAAACCTTGAATGTTTAACTATTTAGCTTAAGAATTGTTACAATTTTTTTCCCATAGTTGAAAATTTGATGAAACAATTAAAAAAAAAGTGACCCGGGCTAGATTCGAATACATTTGTAAATTGTATATGTATAAATCAATGTTTTGAAAACCGGACCGGTCACCGAACCAGACGTTCTACTTGTCAGAGGTTGGTGATAGGAGCTATCAAATATGACATATTGAGTTTTTTTTTTTTTTTTAATTTAAAAGGGCAAGGACTTGCAATCTTTTTGACATGTTAATACTTAGTTATCTTGCTCAGCCTCACAAAGAGTTTACCTCCACTAAAGAGCTATATGCGACCAAGCGTAAACCATCTAAGAGAAAAATCACTCTATCTAACTCATAACATTTTATCCTAAGTGAGACTTAAACCCAAAATTTATCAATAGAAAAGACAATGAAGTATTATTACACTAGAAGTCGTTTGATAACATAATTTTGCAATTAAAGATTAAACTTTGTCCATGAAGTACACAAAAAAGAAGCTTATATAATTGTGATGACTTGGTTTTTATTAATGAAACATATATAAAAGGTCACAATGATATTTTTAAAAAGTAATAATAAAAAATTACGTGTGAAAGATTATCATTGGTCAAATAGATATAAACAATATATATAATATAGAATGTTAGGAAGCAGGGGTTTTTTTTTTTTTTTGAAAGGCAGAATTTTATAACCACACAAAAACAAAAACAACTAGCCAGAGGCTAATGAAACAACAAAATTATGAAAAAACAACCATCAAGTTCAAGCTCCCTATTTTTACTCTA
Organism: Mikania micrantha; assembly: GCA_009363875.1. Taxonomy (NCBI): domain Eukaryota; kingdom Viridiplantae; phylum Streptophyta; class Magnoliopsida; order Asterales; family Asteraceae; genus Mikania; species Mikania micrantha. The sequence continues at coordinate 31,849,849 of CM018689.1, read as the reverse complement.
GATCCCACCCATAAATTACACAATACTTTGATCTCCTCTATGATCATACGCAGAAACATTTTTTTCTTGGAAAACACCACATCATTTCTTGCCTTCCAAATGCACCAACATGAAATCAGCACCACTGATTGCACCATCTTTCGTTTGGTTACATCACAATAACTATATAGATGTAAATGAAGAAGATCCTTTATCGAGAACACAAATATCGGTGGAATTTTGCACCACTTCCCCACCCAATTTCATACAACCGAGGCTATATAACACATAGTAAACAAATGCTCCATTGACTCTAGAGCCTCCTCACAAGAAGGACAATATACAGAAGCCAAGTCCAAGCTTCTTTTGGATAAGTCAACCCTGGTAGGCAACCGATCCAATGCCATTCTCCACCCAAATATATTCACTTTGTATGGCACCCACCGATTCCATTTAAAGACATCTTCTCCTTCCAGCCTAGAATTTAACAAATTTTTCACAAATCTTATAGAAAAACACCCATCCTTCTCAACACTCCAAGACCACCAATCCTTACCTTCCTGTAATTTTACAGAAAATAGTAAATTTAAACATTTAAATAGTTCGTCCACCTCAATTGGTAAAGATGGGTCACGAGACCACACCCAAAGCATATTTGGAGCCATACTTCCATTGCAAAGACGTTCCACCACCTTGGCTTTTTTTTCCAACTCCAAATTGAATAGATTAGGAAACTCATCTTTTAATGGATTATCAAATAACCATGGATCTATCCAAAACTTAATACCGGTACCTGATTTAACACCACCCTTAATTAACTGATCAACACACTTCCCATTTTCAGTAATTAAACCCAAAGCAGAACCGATATTTGCCCACACCTCGAATGATGATCTCTTGACGGGAATGGACTTATAACATCTCGACCCATCGTGAAGAGCTGATATAATCTGCCTCCATAAACCTGCCTCCTCATTTTTTTTATCTCAACCACCACTTGGAAAGTAGACTCACATTTATATCTCTTAATTTACCAAAACCCAATCCTCCTTATTCCACCGGTTTGACACAACGTCTTAGGCAACCCAATGAATTTTTCTTTTATTTTCAGACCCTCCCCAGAGAAATCTTCTCCTGATAGATTCCAATTTTTCGATTACTTTACATGGAGCTTTGTACAATGAAAAATAATATGTTGGAAGACTATCTAACACAGCTTTCATCAGAGTGCACCTACCCCCAATTGATAATGATGAGGCTTTCCATCTAGATAGTCTGGTATTAAATGTCTCAATCATAGGATCCCAATTAGCAATCTTGTTCATATTTGCACCAACTTTTAAACCAAGATACACGAATGGAAGCGAACCACCTTTACATTTAATTCTAGCTGCCATGTTGCCAACAACTGTTTGATCAACACCAATGCCTATTAAACTTGATTTATTGATATTCATCCTTAACCCAGAAACAAGATAAAAGCACCGCATCAGCCTTGCTATGTTACGAATACTTTCCTCTTCCCATTCTCCAATCATTAACACATCATCCGCATAAATAAGGTGAGTAAGTAAGGGTCCATCTTGTGGAAAACATATTCCTTTCATTTTCCCTATATTAACAGCATATTCCACAAAGATTTGGTGTGATTGTTCACCTAATAAATATACAAAGCTCTCAAACATATTTCCCACTGTGGATAAGCTCGGAAAGTGAAGCTGTCAACCCTCATCAAGTCGTCTCGTTCGTATTTGTTTACAACAATCATTTCGTCAACATCAAGTTGGAAGGAGATTATTCGATGCTGTCATTAAGTGAGATTTGGAATAGTATCACACACCAAACACGTCTTTTTGGAATATATGTATAGACAACGTATACAATAATTCATAAAAATACGATGATGTATATAAAAATCGATAACAATTTTTTAATAAAAGTTTGTAACATTACAATAATTCTAATTTTTTTTTTAAAATTGTACCCTACGTACAGATACCTGAGCGGCGTACAGGGTGGAGTATGGCCTGTAGTATAGCTATACTCCACCCTGTATGCCACGTACAAGGGTGGAGTATCAGTTGTATGATAAAAAAAGACCATGTACGCCACGTACGGATCCCTATGTGGTGTACAGGGTGGAGTATGGCATGTAGTATAGCTATATTGCATCCTGTACACCACGTACAGTGGTGGAGTATCAGTTGTATGATAAGAAAAGACCTCGTACACCACGTACGGATCCCTACGTGGCGTACATGGTGGAGTATGACCTGTAGTAAAGCTATACTTCACCCTGTATGCCACGTAGGGACCTGTATGCCATGTATAGGGGTGGAGTATTAGTTGTATGATAAAAAAAAACCCTGTACGCCACGTACAGATCCCTACGTGGCGTACATGGTGGAGTATGGCCTATAGTATAGATATACTCCACCCTATACGCCACGTAGGGACCTGTACGACACGTACATGTCCCTATAAAACGACTTGATCGGCTATACGTGGTGTACATGTCCAATTTTTTTTAAATTATAACTTTATATTCGTATTTTTTCTCGTGCTGATATGTCATCAGGATCCAAGGCACAGGGCGGCGACAACGATCTAAGGGATCATCTGGTCCTCTAGTTTCCCCCGCGCGAAGTTTCAGACAATGAAGATCGGCCAGTAGAAGGATGTCGACTAAGACATCTTGACAGAGATCAGAGAGAGAAAAAGAGAGCGCGCGCGTCAAGCAGTGGATCGGGGAGGATATGCCGCGGAGACGGATGTTTGATTCCGCCTTCCAGCCTTCCTACAGGGAGATTATTGTGGAGTTTCTCTCCACATTCACCTATCGTCCGGCTACAGTGCGGGAGATAGTGTTCTCGATGCTCGGTCAGTGACATGAGATGTCGCTGGTCGAGTTTGTTGTACTCTCTGGCTTGTACTGGGAGCCAGAGACTGTTATGCCGTTGTACACAGCGGGGATTATTGAGATTGATGACGCCACGTTGCGTGTATGGTGGCTTCATATTGCTGAGGATACCTTCATAGGCACCAAGGCGAGAATGAGTCGCATATGCGATCCTCTCATTCGATATATGCACTGGCTGATTGCCACGTCGATAGCTGCATGTGGCAGAAGGCGCAAGTAGTGCACCTTACATGATCTATTCTACTTGTGCTGTCTAATTACAGAACGCACATGCCAACTGTGAAAACCTGTACCAGACCGTCCGGGAGGTCCGTACGGTATGTGTACTTTCACTATTCACTATGTGTAAATACAAGATGTAAACAGTTATGTGACAACAGAAAACAAAAAACAGTTGTATGTGTTTAAGTGAAAACTTAAATACAGTAAATACTACAACTCAAAAGAAACAACAGTGTACAAAGAAATGACAAGAACATATCGGTTGCAATCTGATATCCATAGATAACAGGAATCAGATGGTCGACAACTCAGTACGAAAGCAATGGGAATACAATTAGAGGTGCACAAACCGGTTAACCGGTCGAAAACCGGTTTTGGAATAACCGAACCGGTTAAGCGGTCAAAGGCTAGGAACCGGTTTTTTCCAATAACCGGTTCGGTTAATAACCGGTTTTTCAAGCTCAAAAACTGAAACCGTATAATAACCAAAACCGGTTAACCGAACGGTTAACCTATAAATAACCGATTTTTAGTGAGTGTAACATCACTGTACTTTAGGTTGTCTGTACATCCGTACATCCGTACGATTGTACTGTTACGACCTGAGATTTTGTAATTATTAATATTGACACATTACTTGATGATTATCACTGTTACTGTTATGCATGTTTATAACATATTATACGCGTAAACCATGGGAAGTTTAGTTGTAACTCAACTAAACAGAACCAGAGAGTTTATCGCAGTCATATTATTGATGATTATGGATTTGGGTTGGATTGGAAAGAAACTGGGAGTTTGTTATGGTCTGGTTGCTAAACGTAGTCAAGGACACATGGTCATGGTTTATCGAAATAGCGGTGGGACGGTGTAGGGGAGGTTGCGATCTACCTCTGCATATGCCCTATATATATGCATATTTCGGTCTATCATGGATGTGTCAGTGACTAGGGTTTAGTGGGTTTTGGTTTGGGTATGATGATATCAAAGTTAATAAAATAATGGAAGTGTAACTAGAATTAATTACGCGATGGTGAGGATACGGACATTACTTAAACGCGAATATTAATTTAGAAATATTAACTTAATAGCTATATTCGTGTGGGTGACGATTCACACGAATATAATTATTAAGAATGATATTCTGAAACGATATTCCATAAACAGTAAATCGAATCGAAATACGGTACGAGTGTTGGATTCGCAAAGGTGACGATCTTTACGAATACATACGCGAGTAACGCGTTTCGACGAGATAATTAAATGATATTTAACGATGTTAAACTAATAAAAGAAAACTAAAAATATTTATTAGGAATCACAACTAAAATTAAATTCGAATAAATCGGGTAATTGAAATAATTAAATTAACGAAAACAAAACGGAATTATTTTACGAAATAGTTCATTAGAAATCATTTTCTTTAAAACTATTTTTATAAAAATGAAATTTAATTATTTAAACGAGTTATATTTTAAATATGTTTACGTGAAAACCGAACATTTTATTATGATTATCGCGATAAAAACGAGACTGGGAACGCGGTGTTAATACGCGATATAAGGAAGACGAAACCTTCTTCTTCCTCATATCACCCATCTCTTTCTCTCACTAAAAAAAAACACACACACACACACCATAATCCTCCATCTTCTCTCTAGCCTCTTTCCTTTAATTCGTGACGGATCTTCGAGATCTTGGAGCCTACGCGTTCGTGTGATCGAGGGGAACAAGACTATACAAAGAGATCCAACGATTAGCAACTGATTCGAGGTAGATCTATGTGTTTATTTTTGGTTTTTGTAGTAAATCATAAACCCCATTATTTAGTGATGTTATAACTGGTTAGGTCTTAGAAAAACCTTAAAGATGCATGCGGGTTAGTGTATAGAATTGATGGATGATCTTGAAACAACATAAACGTGATGGGGATAGGCATGAACAGCCATGGTTACATGGTTCGCTGATTCAGGTGGGCCGAACCATAGTCCCACGAACCTTCTCAGGCGGGAAATCATCACGGCCAAACCTAATAGGGATGACCGAACCCTTTTGATGCTCGACCTACCATGAAGATCACGAACCTTGCTGACCAAGCCGGTGAGGAGCGAACCATCAAGCCACTGCCGAACCCTACTTGTCTCACGAACCCTAGCATCTAACCGGCCGAACCTTGGTCAGCCGAACTCAGTTGGGGCCGAACCTTAGAAGGGGCCGAACCTTAGAAGGAGCTGAACCTTCTGATGATGCGAACCCTGCATCTCACGAACCCAGCCCTACGAACCTTCCTGGTCAAGCGAACCCTCTAATTACCGAACCATTTGCATAGTAGCCTCAAACCTAGTCGAACCTGTGCCAATCATACTCTACGAACCTAAGGATGGTAGACTAAGTTGGAGCCGAACCTAAGGGGGAAATTGAAATAGGTTCGCTGGTTCTTGGGGGCCAACGGATCTAAAAGTTTGAAATAGGTTAATGGGAACCAAGGATTATGGAGAACTATGTAAAAATCATGCATGCATGAAGAATAATACTAACCATCACCTTTTCTCTCTCTAAAAATATAATATCTATGTTATGGATTTATAAACATTGAGTGGTTTTTACAAGAATAACTTAAGTATTATTTCTTAAACACCATTATATCTTAACAAAACTATAATAGTATGGATTGGCTTACATAATCATGCATGCATGCATATTAAGGGTTATTATGTGAGTATAAAGTTATCGCCTTTACATTAGGTGTAACTTTCATACCCCCATCAAGACCCTTATTAATAGACTTAGTGAATTAATTTATGCTACACTGATCTGTTATAACGAAGAATGAAAACCTTAATTGATTATTACTCTACTAAGATGATAAAACTGAGTATCTTGTGTGTCCAGACAAATTAAGTACAATCGAGTGAGAAGAAATTAATTATGACTAGACATAAATACTTATGATTACGAACGTACGATAATTACAGATTATTGAGTTGTTTCTGAGTTGACATACGCGAGCGCGCATTCTACAGACACACTGATTCTTAGGACTCAGGTGAGTTCTCATAACCTCCCTTTCTTTAAACTGTTTTGTTTTAAAACTCGGAGGTGAAGCATGTATACCAAATTCAAATATTATTTTGATAATACAAGGCTAATACCTGTTTATCAATATGATATTCACAATATTGAATTATCATTATTCATGGATTATCTCTTACATTATATATCCGTGTAAATATTGTCATTGACTTCGGTCAATAACAAAGATTACATGAATTGTCACAAACTCCGTGAACCATCGCCTTTAACTTCGGTTAATTGCTTTGACTTCATGTATTGTCACGTGGATGTTGTCCACTCCGTGAATCATCGCCTTTAACTCCGGTTAATTGATTTGGATTCATGTATAGTCACGTGGTTAGCTACCACTCCATGGATCATGTTTTTAACCTATGTTAATTACATAATGATCATGTATAGCCACAGATGTTATTTGAGAATATTGATGTTGAGATTGATTGATTTGTTATGTGGTTTGATTATCTATTATTGACTATGATCATCTATGATTGATTATGACTGATTGGTTATGTGATTATGTGTTTGTGTATGTGTTTGATTGTTGTGTTGGAGATTGTTTGGATTATCTCATACAGGTATTAACGTGGATTTTCTCAGGAAATCATAAGAATTTATACTCATTTCATCTAAACCTTTTATAAAACCATTTTAAACTTAAACTTTAAAAATCCATTTTTATAAAACCTTTTAAGTATAAAAACTTATGATTACTCACCAACTACTTCGTAGTTGACACTTGATTTTCTTACATGTTTCAGGTGATGAAGTTAAGTAGGATGAGAAGTTTAACTATTTAATCGCGAACGAAATAATAAAAATAAGAGAAACATAATATTTATGTTTTACAATTTTGAAACTCATCAAAATAATCCGAGAAAACTTATTTTTCAGAAATGCGTAGAATACGCGTGTAACGTTCCGAAAACGCGACGAAAACGAGAACCGAGCAAACGAAACAAACCCAAACACCCTCGGGGTATAAATACCCTAAATGAGGGCAACCAACCCATTTAATTCATCTCTTTCTCTCTCTAAACACCCTTTCCCGGATTCTCTCTCTCTAAAATTTTAAAGGTTCAATCCACTAGATCTACAAAAAAGTACAAACGATCTGGAGTATAAACCACTGAAAATCGAGGTATGAGAGCTTGAACATCACAAAAACTAGGGTTTTTACACCCCTTTGTTCAAACCCAACCCTAACCGGTTCTAAACCTATTCCCTTCGACCCCTACACTCTCGAAACTAGTCCTGATACACACCATCAAATAAACCATCATAGATCTTGGCTTGGTACATGGTTTGAATAACCCTAGCCGACCTAAATCTACAGCCAACCTATTAGACCCCTTCGGCCAAATGGGGGCCGAATAACCATCACACACCCGACCGAACCACTTGGCCGAATAAACTCCTTCGGTGCTCTCTCTCATTCGGCTAACCCACCATTCGATCGGACCCCCCTTTTCATTCGACCTAACCCTATTCGGCCAGGCTCATACTCGAGTCAACATGTCTTCATTCGGCCAAGGAAATTCGGCCTAGGGCCATGTCCTCATTCGATCGGGCAACTCCTCATTCGGCCAAACAAGGTGTTATCCGAGTGAAGAACATGTAGTTGGCTAGACCATTACCATTCAGGCCACAACATCATTTCGATCAATACAGGCCCAATCATTCCGCCCATATACAAAACATTCGGCCCAATGGGTTCAAAATGCAACCTAACACATGAAACTAAATTATTAAGGATGACATGCATGAGGATTGGGTTAATAATCATATATTTTATTACAAAGGTGACAAAGTTTTGGGTTTAGATTCATAAAGCCAAAAGCATTGTATTTTGAATATGTTAACAAGTAGTTTTAAAGTGTTAAGACTAATGGAGCAATAATAACACAAAGCTATGTTACAAGATGCTAAGGGTTATTAACCTTTCATCTAAAACCTAAGTTTTATACTTAGAACCTCTAATGTTATGACATTGAATCAAGTTGAGCATGAAATCAGAAACAAAGTATACTAACCTTAACTTAATTGGGTTAAGTGTTGTTAAAATCCCTAGCAAGTAAACAAGGCCGGATGATGACTGAGACCTTCTAGCGTTAGCCAATCCTAGGGCTTACACATACACACACACACAAACACCTATAACTTATACGTATAAGTTACAAACATCGTGAAATCAATATAAGATCGTGAAAACAACAACAAGAACAACAACGAGCGCGTTCACTATTGGTATTACTTAGTCAACCACTTCCACTATAAGGTGAGTTCATATGCCCCTATTCTAATCTTAACTGATTTCAAAGCTCGGGTCTGAGAAACATGCTTAAAGCTTTTATTTATTTAAAAGTTTGATATAACCTACTGATTTTACAATGATTTAGTTAATATCGTTTATCCTTATTATAGTTTATCATTGTATGCTTGTTTGTCTGATCATTTTCAGAACTGAGATATATAGTATGATACATATTAACATAGCTTCATGACTCATCAACACAATAGAATAATACTCGTTGTAAGAGTTTTTCTTACAACATCTTATTATTCTTACTCGAATGAACAACGAGATAATCAAGAGGTAACATGCTGATAACCATTACAAATAACAAGAATGATACTCATGATAACGTAACTTCATGATAACAAGATCATTCACACATTACTAGCATCGTGTAATAGGACAAGTTCTTATAACACTTGATAGAGTCAATAAGACCACACATCATAGAGTTAACAATTGAGACAATTACTTGTGATATTGAGGAGGATATCATGATAACATACTTTTGGGATGTCATTCCCTATACATGCTACTACTGGGTATTAAGACAAGTTCTTAACACACATGGTTAACACATGAGAACACATAACATTGGGATTATCATTGGGGCAAACAGTAGGGGAAATATCATACTTTAATCACTACATAGCGAGTTATAATAAATTACACTCTTGTAATAGGATCTTAGGGGTCTGTAGTGATGAACATGGGACACCGGGTGAACCTTATTAAATAACCATAACGCTTACATGATTCCTAATAAACAACATAGCAAAAAGGAGTCATAACTTCACTTTCATTTAAATGAAGTCGACCCGATTCATTTGGAAATACCGAGCATGGCATACAATAACATGCTAATTATTAACACTTCCAGGGTTTTGGGGAACTTATTCATTCAAATAGATATCATGGGAAGGATATCTTAAACACCAGGTTGGTCAGGAATGACAACCACTGGGACAAGTATGTCTCAATCTAGGTATCATGGAGATGATATCTTACACTCCAAACCAGTCAGAGGACACATACCTAGCGACTCTAAACCTTCATTCTTCTAGATATTATGGAGAGAATATCTTGCACGACATATTTATCAATAGTAACATGCCTAGAGACAATTAAGTCTCGCTCAAATAGATATCATGGGAAGGATATCTTACAGATCGGACTGGGTAGTACTGGCAGTCACAAAGACTAGTAAGTCTCGCACTAGATACCTTGGGGGATATCTTACACTTCGGGCTAATCAGTAATGCTTAGCTACCAAAAACTATTAAGTTTTTCTCTAGATATCGAGGAGGATATCTTACACGCTGGGCTAATCCATAAGGAATAGCTAACAGAGACAATTACGTCTCTTTTTCAAATGTTGGAACAATCATACTTGGGGAATTGCGGGTGAAATGAAATGGGTATCCATAGTTGTGTTACAAGTGGTGTGGAGTTCTATCAGTTATGTGGTGGGATATTGGCTGGGGCTTGTTCCCCTACATATGCCCTATATATAAGCATAACTGATAGGATGAGATACTATTTGTAAGTATAGCTATGGAGAGGACATTGTGTGTGACCAATGAAACATTCATAAACAAGACTTGTGTGTAACATTGTGAACATGAACGAAAATAAATCAATGGTTTTCAATTATCAAACTTATGAACTCACCAACCTAGTGTTGTCTTGTTTAAATGCATGTTTTTCTCAGGTGACGAACATGTTTAGTCATCAGCATTCAAGGATTAAGCTAGTGGACTTTAGAAGACCTAGCTTCATTTTGTGTTGAACGTACTTTTGAATGACAAACAATGAATTATCTTTTGTAATTATTGTGCAGATACAAGATAGGAACCCAATGGTTCTTTTTTGGATAGATTTACTTAGTTAAATTATGAACATAACATTGTAATTTAACTTTGTAATTCAATATCATTGTCATGTTAGCATTTCTCAATTTTATCTCATGTGCTATACAAACAATCTGATCATTTCGATTATCAAACGATATTGCGCCCCGAGAACCTTCCGCTCAACGGGAAAGTCGATCCAGCCCGCCGGCTCGGGGTGTGACACCAGCTCACGCGCTGCCTCGCCGAGTACTTCGCGACATATTACCACCGTCAGCAGCGCGGAGCCATATATGGCGGTGCCTACATCACATTGATAGGCCACGCACTGTGTCATCTGCACCAGGACACTATCGAGGAACTGTTTGATCCTGTGGATCCAGTTAGACTCGATCGCTGGACGCTCTTCGGTATGAAGATCGTCCGGTATTTTTCTGGTGTAGGTTTGAGGTTCTCCCTCGTAGGGGAGTGATATGGGTCCCTCCCCCGCTACAGATGATGGACGTAGACAGGGGGTTAGGAGTTGGGCAGGCTGGTAAGGGTGCTGGTGGTGAGGGGGACCACGATGGTGAGGCTGGTGGTGATGAGGGTGGTAGGGGCGAGGGGGTAGTGGGTGATGAGGAGGGTGGAGCGGAGGCTGGAGGCGCTCACTACGTCACACAACATCCGTAGCGGAGGTACCAGACAGTGAGGCTTCCGGCATGCCTCAAGGCGATACTGCATGATGTTTCTGCACGACCCAGGGAGCAGATCACATACTACAGGATCTTTCTGCATGATCCAGGGAGCATGATCGCATCCTGGCTCGACAGAACGAGATGCTGCCTTGGATGATCGATCGTGAGATCGAGAGGTCTAGGAAGCCTGGTATTGAGCCTCCTCCCCTTCCGCGGCAGGATTCGTAGTTTTATTTCTTTTCTTTCTACTGTACAGACACTGTTTATGTATATATTATGTGCTTTGTTTTGGTTGTTTGTTTAGTTGTTTAATTTGTGTATACATTGTGTTTGTTTCATACATGTATTTGTTAAAACAAAATAATATTAAATTAATGAAATCTTACTACTATGAAAAACAAAAATATGTTTTGACACTTGTCATAATTTTAAAACAATATTGCCACCTGGCATATTCTCATCATCCCATTTAATTCTCTCATATTAAATAATATATTATTTCTCATATTTAATAATTATAACATTAATGATATTATTTACCTTTTTAATACCAAAAAGTTTTATAATAAATTAAAAATAATTGTAATTATTGAAAAACACTTTAAAAAAAGTTCTAAGATATGCATTTTTTTTCTTCTAAAAATCAATATCTTTAGTAATAAAACGTAATTTCAATTGGTAATTTAGAAATTTTTATTTTTAAAAATCATGCTTTATAAAAAAAAATTAACAAATAAAATAGACTATAAAACATAGATTTGAAACAATTTTTTTTATAAAAAATAGCGTTTTCAGTATTAAATTTTTAATAAATAATTTATTTAAAAACATAATCTTTTATTATTGTTATATATCTTAAGTTAACTATTAATGTGTAATTTAATCATTTTATTTTAAAATATCGTTTTCTAATTTACAAATTTTTATTAATAACTATCCAATATTTTATATTAAATCCGTGTAACACACGGAGTAATAGTCTAATTAATGATAAAAACGGAAAATGTTAATAATAAATGTTATTAATGTTTAAATTATTAAACGTTCAAAAAAGTTTAAATTTATGAAACTAAATTTTTAACACAACCCCTTTTTTTTTAATTTAAAGTTTGGGAAAAAATATTAATTTTTTTAAACTTATACGTGGCGTATACTACTATACTATACGTATAAGTCTTCAATGTTGACATGATAAAAACCCGTCATTTTAATCAGAATTACCTATATGCCATGTACAGTATCCTACGTGGCGTACAACACAAAATTTAACCAATCACATATGGGGATTTAAGGTTGCAGGTGTCAGATGTCGTACGCCATGTAGGGATCCGTACGTGGCCTACGACACGTAGAAAACAAGGCTGTAGGTTGTGATGTACGTGTCGTAAAGACCTATACGACACATACAGAAAAAGATGGGGTGTTGAATTAAAAAAATGGGATGTGTGAATAACCACTCCCTATTTTCAACTTACTAACTTTAAAATCTAAGATAGACTATAACATTTGTCATTTTGTTCTTACATCTTGAAAAGTGGAATTTATTCACATCTTTTGATAATCTTCAAGTGTGTTTAGTTTTGTTTTTTCCCATCTATCTTTTTAATGTATTTCCATCTTTAAATTTCATTATTTTCTCTCTCTTCTTTTAAACCCAAACGATACATAGATATGCAAGTTTTCTTTCAATTTTGCAAGACCAACGCTTGTGTCTTGATCTCTTCAGCGCCATTGGCAAGCTAGTAGAGTAGTACCCTTTTATCGTTGTCCATATACTACCATTTCACCCACCAAACACCACTACCCTTATAGCCTAATTTCATCTTTAATAAAAAACGATATGTGGATCAATAGTGAAATTCTATTGTACAAATCAATAGTAAATGTATAGGATCCTAAGGTTTATACATTTGTTTGTATTTCTTAATTATAGAATTTTTTGATTCGTACTCACTATTTATTTTATTTGCCACCGGGAAGGATCTACATGATCCTAAAAGTGTGATACCTTGAGTTTATAAGCTAGTAGGAGCCCTATTATTAACACTTCATATTTTACTATGTTCTTGATAAATTGAGGCTAGGCTCTTTAGTCACATGAATTCGTTCCAGGTTGAACATGATTAGGATTAGGGATATGGTATGCACAGGGCAAATGTCATATGGCATAAGGGATATGTTATAGATTAAAAGGAATATGCCATAGACTATAGGGCATAAGGCTTTGGTATGTGACTTTGATTTGTATGATGAGTAACTGTTCTAGTCACAATACTTGTGTGAGTCTGAAAGTTGATGTTTATTGCTAACAAGCGTTAAAGCGTTTTTTTTTTTTTTTTTTTTTTTTTTTTTTTTTTTTTTTTGTTTGGTTCTACTTTTCAAAGAATAATGAATATCATAATTTGTGGTTTCCACTAATATCTAATTTTAAGTTGTGTGCAAAGTAAACATCGGATGATAGTCGCAAAACTCAAGGGAGTTGTTCTCATTCTTTCCAACGTTTTTGTAAAGGAAATTTTTATTGTTTGATATCAACCTTTTTTGAAAATAACGCATCTATCCGTGAAATTTTCTTGCCAATATCTTATTTTGATTTTCATTTGTGTACAATGTTACGCTAAGGGCTTACGGTAAATACTTAGGACTTAAACTTAGGTAATAGAACGTAGGGCAAAGCCCATAGGCCATAATCCATTGGGCATAGGATAGGTTTAGGGCTTTAGGTGATTGCCTTGCGTGTAGAACATATTAGAGGTGGCCAAACCGGGTTTTCTTTAGAACTAGAACTCGAACCGGTCCGGTCAATAAAGTCAAGAACCGGTTACTGTTCCGGTTTTTGACCGGTTACAACCGGTTTTTTCCCGGTTCCGGTTTTGGCCGGTTTAAGGGTGAAACCGGTTCAAATTTCTCTGAAAACCCGGAACCACCCCGTGCCTACCGGTTCGAATACAACCGGTTCCGGTTCGAGTGGTCAGTTCCGGTTCCGGGTCTGTTGGTCACCTTTACGACATATGATTGTTTGCTTTTCTTACTAAACTGTGATTGGTCTGTATGAAGGGTCACTATTCTATCCATAACACTAGCGTGAAACTAGAATACTAGATGTTCATTTTTGACAAAAGCATTATTTTTTTGCTTTTTTTACTTTTGGTCCCACTTTTCTAATCATATTATATATATATATATATATACAAAGAGCAAACGCAATGATTGCTTATGAACAGCAAAATTAAATAAAAATAAGAGGTAAATAAATATGTGTTGTTTTCACAATAAACAACTTTGTTCATGCAGCATGGTGGTTAAAGTTTAGACCTTTCAATTCAAAGGTTCGTTGTTCGAGTCCCTGCGGTAGCAGGTGTTTGTTTTTAGGCTTTTTTTCTTATTTTTTTCCCCCCGATTTTAATTAAATGATAATAGTAAATAAATAATAAAGATATTCAAATAACATTTTCTTCCAGTTGGATATTTTTCAGTCTTATGTTAGTATTTCTTTACGCTAGATTTTACGAACATAAAAGTGTTTCATATTATTTTCGTTCTATGATTTTTAGCATCACGCACTTATGTTTGCATTTGTATTCCTTAGAAGTGTCGCATGTTCTTGCGATGGTTCGTTTTATTTTTGTTTTGGAGTCTATGTATTAATATTCATGATATTGTTACTGATGTCGTAATCGAGTACTCATATCGGCAGAGCATGTATGGCTCAAACTTTGTTTTATTATTTGGTGACATTGTATGAGACGAGTTTTAAGTTGTTCTTAATTTTTTAGCATTATTAAATGCTTATAAATAAAAAAAATATTATTTAAAAACTAATAATTATTTCTTTTTTCCCATTTTATTTGTTCTGATGTTATGAGGTAGATTTTACGAATATGCACATTTTTTTTTGTACGACGGACACGTTTACGACCAGTACACTTTAGAGTTTATGCTAGAATGACAACAATTGTGATATGTTTTTATATCTGTATTTTGATATATAAGACTACGTTTTTGTTATGATGTTCGGAATCGTAACGAAATTCCCGCCGCAATGCGCGGGGAAAACCCACTAGTTAAATATAAAAATTGGATACAAGTGATTTTTCCATAACGACTGATTTTTGTTTGTGTGCAAGGTTAACATAGGAGGAATGACGCATAAGTCGCGAAAGTTGTATGTTTTCATTCATATGGTGTTGAGAAATGAGTTTTATTTAGGACATTCAATTTAGGGCTTAATACATAAGGCTTAGAAAATGTATTTTTTTTTATATCGTTCGAGTTGCAACATTTGTGCAAGACAAAATCATCATCATCGTACTTAGTATATCCCACAATTAGCAAAGCTAAGGTAGGGTCTAAGGAGGGTAGGATGTAGACAACCTTACCTCTACCCAGTAGGAATAGAGATGCTGCTTCTAATGAGACCCCGGCTCATGATGCCTGATTAACCAACTAATCTAACGCTTTTAACGTTATTTTCACAAAAGTTAAGTAAAATAACGTTAAAATTAGTGTAATTTTATTTTTGTTCATCAAGGCCGACACATATATACTTTATGTGCGTACACCACACATGGGGCTTTTGTGTGAGACAAAATGTGGATGTTTATTTTGACAAGCATCGAAAGGTACCATTACTTTTTCTTTCATTCAACTTTTTAATTCGTAATAAATATTACAATTAGTGTTTTTTTCTATTAATGTTTTATTTTAATTGTTTGCAAGGTTAACATCAAAAGGTCGATGCAAAAACTCATGAAAGTTGTACTCTTTCATTCCTATGATTTTGCAAAAGAATTTTTATTGTTTGATTTACCTTTTAAGTTATATGCAGTATCACCATTCGAACCACAACACCCATTTGACGCTAAAAGTGGATGTTATTTTATACTAGCATCATAAGGTGGCTTTTAAAACTGAAATTAAGCAAAAGTAGGCAACTGCATTCTCTCTAGCCATTCACCCCTTTTCACACCCAAAAGATGGCTTGAAGACCGAAAATGAAGCAAAAGAGATCAAAAGCATAAATCAAAACCCAAACCTTGCAAAATTTTCAGAACAGAATTGAGTAATCTGAAAGACTATAGAAGGAGCTAAGGATTTGAATTCCGGAAAGAAGACAAGCTTGATGTTGCTCTAGAGAATCTAGAAAGTAATCCGAAAGAAAAGAAACAAAAACTAAATTTTGAAATTTGATATGGTCAGCCCAACTATTTTGAGGGCTCAAGGAGAATCTAAAGTAACATTCTATATGGATTATGAAGCAAATACATACAGTTACTATCGTACTTTTTTGAATAATCGAGCCCCAAAATTTTGGGAGCCCTAGGTTAATGCCTAAATTTTTAAGCTAATGAGCTGGGCTTGGATCAATGGCCTTGGATTCACAGAGAAAGGTGTGTCAAGGAATTGTACAACTTGTAACGATCAATGGCCCCTCTTGGATTATATATGAATTTAATCAAAAATTATCGATAGTCATTGTTGTTGCTATGGGTGACGAGCTAAGTCGAGAGCCTAAGCTTTAATAAAGTTTTAGATTGATTTGTTTAACTAACAAGAGTTAGCTTAAGCTCAAACTCAACTCATTAAATGAGCTTAATTTTTTGGGTTCATGTTTGGACTCAGTTGATTTATTAACTACTTTTATCTATATAACATAATTCAAAAATACTTCGTTAACGACTTTCACTTTGTTATAAAACCAAAAGTGTAGTTTGTCGTAAAACAACTATCAACCCACCTCAGAACTAGGCAATGCATTTCATATTACAACTAAGAGTCAAAAACTAAGAATGCAAATTCAAAGCGACGATGAACACATAAAAAACATAAGTGATGACCGTTGGAGCACCAATTTTTTTTAAATCACTATAAATTAACCATCCAATCTTTTAAACCAACATTCAATTCCCTAAAATAATCACTTATCTCTAAAATAACCATTATTTTCTCTAAAATAACCCAATTTACAATCCAAAAAAAATGAGTTGGGAGGAAGAAATTACGAAATCGTCATCATCCGATTCAGACAAAGGAGTATTCATGTTTTTACGTAGCTTTCAAGCAACATTAACATCCCTCGTAACTAATATTGAAGAAAACTCTACGCAAGTGTTATGCCGGGAAAAAATAAATCGTGATCGTAAAGAGAAAATATGTAGTTTTTTTTAGCATTTAATTTTATATTTATTTTATTATGTAGCGTAATTTTTTTTATAATGTAATTGTTTTTTACTTTTATTTTGTAATTTTATTTTATTTTTAATAATATTATGTCTTTTTTAATTTATTTTATAATTAAAAATAAATAAAAATCCAATAATAAAATATTGAATAAAGGTAATTATGACCTGAAGTGATGAAAGTAATGATAAAGTGATAATAACATATTTAATGATGATGTGAAGTGATAAGTGAGTGATAATGTTGGTTGATTACGTGACGTATACATGGAGTGATGGGGGTTTAATGACTGACTATACATGGCTTGATAACACTTTAAAATTGTTTTTTTTTTGTCTTTCTCTCCTATTAAATACTTATATAACAATTTTTTAAATTTAAAAGTTTCTTCTCTTTCTTCTATTAGATAATAATGATTTAATTCAATTTGGTAAATAATACAATTACATTATAAGTCATATTCTTATATTTTTATAAAGCATTTTAAGAAATATAGGATATGATACTTAAAATAAGTAATTTTGAAATTTATTTATTTAAGTTGTGTAATATATAAATTTTAACGTAATAAAAAATAAATAAAAAAAGTTACTATTCAACATATTTACTAATTATAAACAGAAATAATATATTTATTAAAATTTATAAAGTAGGATTTCTTGTGATTATATTCGAGCTCAAAAAGTGATGTTTGGGCTAGTTTATCAAGCAAACTTAATTTGTTCTTGTTTTGTTTATGATTGTGGAAACCAACTTAATTATGTGGTAAACCCAGTGTTGTAAAAATCGGCCTAGGCGGCCGCTTAGGCGGCGCCTAGGCGCTAGACGCCCATCTACTGTCTAATTTTTGGCCTAGGCGCTAGGCGGTGCTAGGCGGCCTAGGCGGCCCGATCAGATTTTTATTTTTTTTCATTTTTTTTGACTTTTTTTGACTTTTTTATGGTAAAAAGGGACCAATTTCATGATTATTTAGACATTTCTCTACCGAAAATCTTTAATATGTCTTTAAAACATCAAATCCAGGCAGTTAACATCGAAATTTATCTCTAAACTTTGAACTCAGTGTTTAAGTTTGCACTTTTTAGTGCTTTTTTTAGTATATTTAAGTATATTTTTTAAAATAATTTGAAATATTATATTAAATTATTGATATTGATGTGTGTATATAATATATATATTTGTAAAATTACATATAAAAATTCCAATCCGCCTAGCGCCGATTAATCCTGATTAATCCTTAGGCGGTATCTCACCGCCCGACTAGCGCCTAGTAATTTTTACAACCATGGGTAAACCCATAAGTTTGTCTAATACCCGACTAACTAAGAGGATAGATAAATCAGGACCGCATGCCACAGGTTTAGTAACCTTCAAAAAAAAATCAACCTCGGTGGGTCCAGTTTTATCTTGATACCACATGTTCATAACCTTAAACATTTATACAACTGTATATTAAATAACACAATATTAATAATAATTATCGGTTTTAAATATATATCACTGGAAAAATGTATAAAAAATAACCCGATTTTTTTTATATAACTACATAATATATTTCAACCAATAATAAACTTACAAATAAGTTTTTCATTAAAATATTAAAAAGGGCATCATAGTCATTTTAATTTTATAAGTTCTCTCCTTTTTTTTAAACATTAATAACTTTTTTATAATATATTATCTTTTAAAAAAATTGCACCATTATATTCGTCTAATTTTTCTCTTTAATTCCGTTATAGTCTCGACTAATTTTTTTTACTTTTTTTAGATGCCTTATATTTACATCATTGTAACGAGCTTAAATGTAACAAATTTATTTGAAATTTTTTCTAACAATGATAAATTACATCGATGTAATTTACATTGACGTAAAATTTGGTTTCGGTTTTTTCGATTAATTTGGTTCCGGTTCGGTTTTTTCGGTTAATTTGGTTCCGGTTCGGTTTTTTCGGTTAATTTGGTTTCTGTTCGGTTTTTTTTTTTTTTCTTTTTGCTCATCCCTAATTTGTAACGAGCATAAATACAACAAATTAGTTTGAATTTTTTTCGAACAATGATAAATTACATTACTATAATTATCATTGTTAGAGGAAAAAATCAAAATAATGTGTTATATGACATCACTGTAATTTATCATTGTAATTATCATTGTTAGATAAAAAATAAAATAATATGTTATATTACATCACTGTAATTTATCATTGTTAGAAAAAAATTTAAAATAATGTGATATATTTATGCTCGTTACATCGATGTAAATAATGGACAATGAGAAAAAAAATTAAAAAAACTAGTCAACATTATAATGGGAATTAAATAGAAAATTACGTCACTGTAAATAATGTCTTACGTCACCGTTAATTATGTCATTGTAAATTACTTAATTTTGTGTTACATTACTTCATTTTGTGTTACATTACTGTAATTTACCATTGTTAGAAAAAATTTATAATTAATTTGTTGTCTTTAAACTCGTTACAATGATGTAAATACATGACATCAAAAAAATAAAAATAAAAACTAGTCGAGACTATAACGAAATTAAAGATAAAAATGAGATGAGTATAATGGTGCAATTTTTTAAAAAAGAATAATATAGTATAAAAAAGTTATGAATGTTTAAAAAAGGGAGTAAACTTTACATAAATTACAGATGTCCTTCTTATTAAAAAAAAGGAAATTGACAAGTGGCACGATCTTATACACTTACCTATTTAAAGCAACCATTGGATGATAGTTAATGAGTTATCACTGTATATAATACATATAAGAGAGAGAGTGTAAAATCTCTTAAAATTAGGAAATGTACAAGTGATATTACTTGTGGTACAACCTTTTAAGCTTGCCATCTTCCTTTACTCTGTTGGCATCTCTTAAAATGAAGAGATGTACACTTAATAAAGCTTTATGTACAACAAATAAAGCATAGCACATTAACCTAGAAAGTCCTCCCATTTCAAATTCAAACGATCCATCGTATCTGATAACCTGAAATCAAAGAACGTCTCTCCAATTGCAAAATTCAAACCACGCTCCTACCTAAAAAAACCCTATACAAGAAAGAGACTACCGCAATCGTTGGCTACTACAGCCATCTTCGATTCATTTGCAGAACCACAAATCACAGTAAAGCTAGCACAACCATGACTACCGCAGTTTTCGATTGTCATCGATTTGTTTGCAAGCTAGCTGACTTCTGTCATTTACCATAGATTCCTACTTTCTTATTTTGCCTGCTATCTTTTAAACTGGTAGCGACAGAAATGACGGCAGAGGCAGAGATAACAGTGGAGGCTGTAACATCAGTGCCGGAACCGTACCGGAACGGTGATCTTAAACAGTAACATGAACAGTAAAAAGGCACGAACTATATACATTTCAGTGCATTTCCTATTCATATCATTTGTTATTATCATTTTGTGTTATCAAACAACAAATTCAGAAACATTTAACAGAAACAAAGTTCAGAACTATGGTTCTTGTTTCAGATAATTATCTGGCAACACGGAATTATCATGGGATTATTTGTTAGGATTTATTATGTATAAACGTATGTGAGGCTTTATAGAACAAAACAGAACGGATGTTGTTATGTGAATGCTAAATTGACGGGTTGTTCGTATAGGTGACGATCTGTACGAATATATCTGAAAGTTTAACGTTCTGAATAATGTCCGTTAATTAGAAAACAATATTGGAAAGTATGGTTATTGCCATGTTCGTACGGGTGACGATTCGAACGAATACGCGTAACGATTGTATGATCTAATTTTAAAACGAAAATTTAATTAAATTTTAAAAATAAACGAAAGACATTAGTTAATTTATTAGGAATCACAACCTAACTTAATTTAATAAATTTTATCTTATAATTCGTGTCGTTTCGTGACGAAAACCACGAGAAACGACATTTTACGCGAAACCGATCAAGACCGAACGACCAGGTATTTTCTAAGTCTTTAATGATAGCATTTATGTCCCAACAACCTCCACCAACCTCATTTCTCATTCTCAATCTCGTCACTCTCTCTCTAGCCTCTCTCTCTAAAACCTCAAGCTTCTCTCTAATATTGGGAGCTCGTTTCTCGTCGGATTCAAGTGTTCTTAGAGCCAATACGATCATCTTGCTGTGTAGATCAAGGAAGTACAAGAGTTTCAAGCAATTACCCGTTGGTTTAGAGGTAAATCTTAAATTCATTTTCGGTTTTTAGGGTGTTTCACGAACCCTTGTAGTCATGGCTATGTTAACCAGATTTAAACACTTAGTAACCTTGAGATGAACCATGATTAGCAATTAGGTGGTTATAGAAAACAATTTGCAAATGAAAGATAATAATGATACAGGTTCGTGGCCATCTTCAGTCGGCCGAATCTTCGAGACCTTGGTCGAACCTTAAACCGCTGAAACTAGGAAGACGAACCTGTTGGGCCTGCAACGAACCTGTGGTCTGAGTCACGAACCCTGTAGGGGGACTGCACCGAACCTGTTGAGGAGCGAACCAACTGGACTGGGCCGAAGCTTTCATGGTCCAGCCGAACCCTACATGCTTAGGCGAACCCTATGGACCGAACCTTTCCTTTTGAACGAACCTAGGACTGGCGAACCCTACTACGAATGAAGGCATGTGGCCGAACCCCTAATGTGTTAGCTGAACCCTTGCCATGCAACCTTAGGAACCATAAACCTAATGAAGTACGAACCTTTAAGGTTAGTTGGTGGGGTAGTGTTAGCCGAACCCTTGGGTAACTCCTCAAAGGTTCGTTGCCCTTGGGTTTTATGATATTCCAAACCATAAAAATTTATGCATTCTAACGTGTAAGGGTTAGCCATATATGCATGAATGCATGGGAAATGCATGTACAAGTTCATGCATGAAATAAAAATCCTATGTGTATGTGTGCATGGGAGGAGAGATAGGGATTTCTTTATATGAAAATGTTTATGAATTCATGAGGATCAAAACAAAGAGCTTTGTATATCATGTGGCACTCAAAGACTATCAATGGGTCGAAATGGGTCCAAGGGGCTTAGTTAAACCCGTCACATGTTCATTGTTAATTAAAGATAAGCAATGAGATTTTGACAAATTAAAATGAATTGAAATTTATTTTAAAAATCAATTAAATGACCTTCTAAAATTTTACTAAACTCAAATGGAAGTTAGATATAGATGTTTTTAGTCAACGTTTTATTATGATTAAATTGTTTGGGAAATTGTTGTAAAGTAAGACAATATGAATTGTCTGGATTAAACTAAAAACAAAGGAAACTCTGCCCAAATTTCGTAAATATTTAAAGATAGATTATGTTGGCTAATCATGGGAGTTGGGGTTACAGATGGGTAGTTAAGCTAGATGAAATCATAGAAACATCCTAGTAACTTAAGACACTTAGTGGCACACACCAAGACCAAGACCTTAGACGCGACGACTAATACGTATACTTATAGTATTCGAACTCTTTAAAAACAACTCAGGTACTGAAGAAGCCTAAGCTACTACAAGGGCGCGCATTATGTGATAGATCAATTACATAGCAACACAGGTGAGTTCATTGCCCCTTTTCTAAACATTTTTGTTTTAAAACGCGGGGCTGAGAAGCATGCGTAAACTGTTTATTTAAATTGTTTACTTAAATGCTTTTAAATTTCTATATGTTTTACATGTATGAATGATATCCTAGATCATGTCTAGGTAAATTTTATGCAGGTTTTACTAAGTTATCTACTTATGATTTAAGTGGGAAATTGAGTTAAACTAAACATTTTCAATGAATCAAACAAAACTATTTTGACGAATCAAGTGTGTGATTTCAACGAATCAAACGAAACTATTTTGACGAATCAAGTGTGTGATTCCAACGAATCAAACGAAACTATTTTGACGAAACAAGTGTGTGATTTCAACGAATCAAACAAAACTATTTTGACGAAACAAGTGTGTGAGTTCAACGAATCAAACGAAATTATTTTGACGAAACAAGTGCGTGAGTTCAACGAATCCAACGAATCAACAAATCATTTTCAAGGGAAAGTCTGGGAAATATCAAAGATAACATATGCCAACGAAACAATACGAAACAAGGGACGAAACAAACGAATCAAGTACGAAACAAAAACCCTACATTTCAAGAAGTCCTAGCTAGACCGTTTGATTTGTATGTCATATGTTTGATGATATTTACAGAATCCCCTTACTACTAAGAACCTTGATAGATAGACTAGTCCACTCGAGTTGACCAAGGCCCAATCATTAGGACTTAGATTTGTATTAAATGTTTATTTATTGATTTAATTAAGCATTTATGACTGTTTCTACAATTACTGTGGTTGATCATTATTGTGATGAACTTAAGGAATCAACATAGATTCCAAATTGTTGTATTTACAGGAACAAAGAACTGAAGAATCATTGGGTTAATGGTAGGGGTAGAATGCTTAATTTTCATTAACACCAATGTCCCATGTGGATTAGTATGTGGTGGGACGGCGTCTGGTCGGGTTGTAGGCTCGACTCAGAGGTATTCCCTATATATAATCATACCGATCTGGATGATACATTTGATGTTAATGAGATTATGGTTGTTACCCGAGGGTTTAACAAAGGTTTTGAGTGTACATTTGAACTGTTGTGAATGGAAGTGTGTGTTAGGTAAAAATGCTTAGTTATCGTTAACAACAGTGTCATATGCATATTAGTATGTGGTGGGACGGCGTCTGGGCGGGTTGTAGGCTCGACTCAGGGGTATGCCCTATATATAAGCATACCGATGTGGATATTACATGTGATGTTAATGAGGTTAGGGTCTTTACCGAAAAAGGTTTACAAATCATTTTCAATTACCAAACTATATGAACTCACCAACCATGTGTTGACTTTATTTTTGCATGACTTCTCAGGTGACGAACAGGTCAATTAAGAAGCTTATGCTTTTGGACTAGGACTTCAGATAGAAGACTTAGTATTTTTGGACCTGCATACTTTTGGAACATCATTATACGATTATTTTGTATATCTTGTGCAGCACAAGATAGATATCTTATGATGTTTATATAGATTTACATTGTTAAATTATGAACGATACGGATGTAATTTAACTTTGTAATTCTAATCTATTTAGCAATTCTCATTTATATCATGTGCAATGTAAACAATCTGATCACTTTGATTATCACTCACGACATCGCGCCCCGGGAACCTTCCACCCGACGAGGAATCCGATCCAACCCAGCCAGCTCGGGGTGTGACAGATTGGTATCAGAGCCATGGTTATAGAGAAATATAGGTCACTTATTTAAATGGTTTGGCCTAGACTATAACCTAGGGACCCTGCATGTAGAGAACATATGAATTAAGACTTACTTGCATATTGTCTTCTTTATTCGATCATTGCACTAACCGATAACTTTATTGGTTATGATCATAATGCCACCGAGAAGACAGAGTCCTTCGTTACCTCCACCACCACAAGACTTGGGTCCACATTCATCTACACCATCACCGTCTGACTCTCCTCCTACACTGCCTCGATTGCCTCCACCTCCTCCTCCTCCACTCAACCTACCAGCAGGCCCGAGCACAACGCAGATTCTGGATCCTACTACTATCACTTTGGTGACCCTACTGAGCATTCAGATGACTAATCAGATGAAAGAGGCGATACCGGAGATGTTCAACCGTCTCCGCAATGAAATCAACAACACTGGTAACTCATCATGAGAAGCCAGTGGGAATACTAGAGGTTCATCACATTACTCCTACAAGTCATTTGTAGGATGTAAACCACCCAGTTTTAGTGGGTCTGAAGGAGCCGTTGGATTAATCAAATGGATTGAAAAGATTGAGACAACTCTGAACCTCTGCAGCTGTCCAGAGCACCACAAGGTTCGTTACTCTGCTGGAATATTCAACAAGCAAGCCTTGACCTGGTGGAACTCACAGATTAATACCATGGGAAGAGAAGAAGCTATGGCCATGCCATGGGAAGATTTCAAGACGTTGCTGAGAACGGAATTCTGCCCCAAGAACGAGTTGCAGAAACTGGAGGTTGAACAAACCAACCATGTGACGAAGGGGGCTGATCACATGGGGTATACGACTCGTTACCACGAGTTAGTTGCTTTGGTACCATACATGGTACCAACTCTTGAAAAGAGGATTGATCGTTATGTAGGTGGACTTCCCGCCCGCATTCAGGGTTTAGTTGTTGCAGCTAACCTTGTCACTATGGAGTCTGCAGTGAGTTTGTCTGGGAAACTCACTGATCTCATGGTAGCCTCTGGAACTCTGAAGAAAGAGGCAGACTCCTGCAAGAACAAAGCAGAGTCATCAAAGAAACCCCACCACCATCAGAAGAAGAAACAGAAGACCATCAAGAACTACATGATGGCCACACCTCTCCAACAAGTAGCAGTAGCACCACAAAACCTTAACAAAAGACCCTACACTGGCACGTTTCCTCTGTGTGCCAAGTGTCAATACCATCATACTGCTAACACTCCCTGCAAGCAATGCACGAGATGTGGACGAAAGGGCCATTGGGTCCAACACTGCCGGATGGCACCTAACCAAGCAGTCAACAATGCTGCTTTGGCTCTCCCTCCACCAGCCAACCAAAACAACGGCGGATGCTTCAGTTGTGGCGAAAAAGGCCACTTTGCAAAGAATTGCCCGAAAAAGGCTCAACAGGCAGTTCAAGCACCTCGTGGAAGAGCCTTTGTCATCGGAGCACCAGCTGCACGCCAGGACCCGAATGTGGTCATTGGTATGTTTCTTTTACATGACTTTTATGCGTCTGTTCTATTTGACACTGGTGCGGATCAGAGTTTAATCTCTACCGATTTTGCATGCCAACTAGATTCTATAAAGGAACAGTTAGATTACCCTTACATCATAGAAGTAGCTAACGGGAAACAGATTACAGTTAGTACAGTCTATAGGAATTGCCCATTGACCCTTAATGGTCATACATTTGCCATTGATTTGATACCGATGGAGTTGGGTAGTTTCGACATCATTGTTGGAATGGATTGGCTTTCCTATAATCGAGTGGAAGTCGTCTGTTTGGAAAAGCTTCTTCGTGTTCCATTATCGAGTGATCGTGTGTTGGAAGTTAAAGGGGATCAATCAAAACGCGGTGTCAAAATCATCTCTTGCATAAAGGCGCATAAGTGTCTACAGAAGCAGTGCGCGGCGTTCTTGGCTCATGTGGTAGAAAAGGAGAAGGATAAGAAAAAGATTCAAGATGTACCGGTAGTGAAAGAGTATCCGGAACTATTTCCTGAAGACTTACCTGGTTTGCCACCTGTGCGACCGGTAGAGTTTCGTATTGACCTAATTCCTAGAGCAACTCCTGTTGCTAAGTCTCCTTACAGGTTAGCACCTTCAGAGATGCAGGAATTGTCTAATCAGTTGCAGAAACTACTTAATAAAGGTTTCATCAAAACGAGCTACTCACCTTGGGGAGCTCCGGTCCTGTTCATGAAAAAGAAAGACGGATCGTTCAGAATGTGCATAGACTACCATGAACTGAACAAACTGACCATCAAGAATCGGTATCCATTGCCGAGGATTGATGATCTGTTTGACCAACTGCAAGGAGTGCAATACTTCTCAAAGATTGACTTTTGGTCTGGTTATCCTCAGCTTAGAGTTCAAGACGAAGACATCCCGAAGACGGCGTTCCGAACAAGATACGAGCATTACAAATTCATGGTGATGCCTTTCGGATTGAAAAATGCACCAGCGGTTTTCATGGACCTCATGAACCGAGTGTGCAAGCTGTACTTGGATCAGTTTGTCATTGTCTTTATTGATGACATACTGATTTATTCCAAGAATAAAACATAGCACGAGCAACACCTCAGAAAGATCTTGGAGCTGTTGAAGGAAAAGAAACTCTATGCCAAATTCTCTAAATGTGAATTCTGGCTAAGAGAAGTTCAATTCCTGGGTCATGTGGTCAACAGCGAGGGAATACACGTAGATCCTGCCAAGATCGAGGCGGTAAATATCACACCCCCAAATTTCAACTAACGGAATCACACCGTTTGGGAGCATGACAAACCAGGATCTCAGATCATTAGACATAGCGAAGACCTCTATATGAATTTCAAAACATACGTTGGTCTTTAAAACATAACATTCAGAGTTTACAAAAAGTTGCGGAAGCGTTTAAAAACCATAAACAGTTGTAAAGTAAACATTACAAACCAAAGTACTTAAATATTCAAATGTTCAAATTCAAATTCAAAGTGTTTATAATGCATGAGACTCTATCTTCCTAGTCCATGCCAGCTTTAACGCGCGCCTTAGCGTCCTGAGAAAACATGCAAATCAAGTCAACACAAAGGTTGGTGCATAACACAGGTTTTAAATAATCATAGTGTTCAAAACAGCAGTTTGAATAACAGGTTGTAGATAACATAATCACAATTTGCACAGTCATGATAGCTAGTCATATAAACTATTTACATACGTGTTCGACACCGAAGCTGACAGATTGCCATGCTATAGCATGTTTTCGCCTTGCCACTATTGTCTATCACAACAATAGTAAAATTGTGTTTGGTCAGTCAAACACCTGCGTAGATCCCATCTACCAGGTGAGGTTTGTCAAACCTAATAGATCTATTTCCAACTACCACGCTTTGCATTACAGCAAACTAAACGGTTCGAGGTGTGTAAGGACTTTCAAGTTGATATGTTTTCACAAAATGTAAACAGCTAACTCATGCAAGTGATATGTATCCAAAAACAGTTTGTTGCACATGTTTTCTCCCCCAAAACAGTTTAAAATAAGAAAGGGGCCGTGTACGCACCTTTGATAATAGCAGAATGATCACACACCAAAAGTTCGTGAAAGAAATCCTTCTACGAAGAATCTGTGTTTAAATAATAACTTAGTGTTATTCGGATTGTCGTTTTGCTTGAAATCACATACATGTCAACACACGTATGTTAAAGTGTGAGAATTATGCATACGAAAGTACGCGTGCTTTTGAAATCGTTTAAATAAAATCGTACACGATTTTATTTAATTAAACGTAATTATACGCGATTTCGTGTTCGGATTAAAATATAAATTTGATTATCCTAACACGTTCGTATTCTAGTTACGGTTCCAACGCAACTTGAACGGATCGAATCGGAGTTCGTATGTGGAAGATATTTCAAAAATACTAAAAATGAGTTAAAACCCAAAAATTGGTGGAACCCGGATTCGAACCCGCGACCTATCACACACAACACACCCATCTTACCAGTCTCGCCCGCTAGGGTATCGCGATAACCATCCGGAATTAATTCTTTTAACCTTACATGGGCTGGTTTCCCTTTGTTCTTCTATAGCCGAAGCTTAAACCTCCAAATTGGTCACGAATTCAATCTCGATCAACCCTAAAACCTTAGGGTTTATGTTTCTGAGTTTAAACCGAACTTATAGATGGTCTTAATTCGAACTATCATCCATTATAGCTTAATTAATCTACCCATAACAGTTTCGAACTCGAATCCTCAAACCCCAATTCAAAATTATACAATTCGCTAACATTTTCAGAAATTGATAAAGGGATTTCCATAAACAATGAATTTCGAAACTTTCTGTGCACTTTAATTTGATTATAAAACCCGATTGAATCGAAAACCCCCAATTCCTTATTCCTCAAGAACCCTAGAATCGAAAACTACAATTTCATAATGTTTTGATGAAATTAATCTATCATTAACCTTGATCGATCACTTATGAAGCTTCCTATATCATTTAATTTGATTATTAACCTCTTTAAGATCAAAACCCCCAAAACCGTTCTTATCATAAACCCTAGAATCAAAAACCATATGATTCGATGTTAATTCACGAATTTGTTATATGGGTTAGTTTAGTCGGCCCTTTTAGAAAGTTTAGGATCAATTACTAACCTGATTTGATATGGAATTGAGGTAGAACCACTTTGAGCCCTAGATTCGGCAACCCTTGATCGAAAATCCTTCTTTCCGAACTTATGAATTCGAATTGGTATATGAAACAGATTCTGAGAATGCCGATTTGAAATTATATACCTTCAATTTTATGAATTCCAATCGAGTTGAACGAATTTGATGAATGATTGCTACGGTTACGACTTTTAGCTATCATTTTGATTTAATTCGGCCAATCAATGTATCATTAACCCCCAGAACTGTTACAAATCATTTTTGTGATGCTTACAACTGATCAATTTCAGTTACAACTTAATAGAAAGATGGAATTCGAATCCTACAATCCATTTGGCCGAATTTTTGACTTATAAAAGTCAACATTGATACTAAATTCACTTACAAGTTTAATCTCTAACATTTTAACACTTAACAACTGATTTTTCTTAATTCTTAAATCCCATAGATCCTTCTGAGTCAAAAACACATTATTTCGATTAACAAAGTTACATTAATAATCCCAATTTATCACTAATTGGACCAATTAGAACATTGTAGGGTTAAATTAAACTAATTAGACTTCTCAAATATAATTGGGCCTCACTGGGCCTTCCTGGGCCTACCTTGGCCTTCCCTGGGCCTACTTTGTTTACATTGGGCCTTACCTGAACTTATTGGGCCTTACTGGGCCTCTCTTGGCTTATTGGGCCTACATTGGCTCTGTTGGGCTTACATAGACTTCGTTGGGCCTAATTGATCTTGTTGGGCCTTCATTGGCCTTGTTGGGCCCACATTGTCACTGTTGGCCTGTGATAGCACCAACTCCCGTTAACAAGGTTAGTGTAAAAAGTCGGATTGTCACATTATCCCCTTGTTGAAGAAATTTTCGTCCCGAAAATTAGCAAGTGTTAGGATTAGTTAGGAAACTACTTACGAGTTTAAATCATACGTGTTAGTGTGTTTTGATCATTCTGTGTGCTTGTGTGTACTCACACACAAAGTCTAATGCTTGCAACATCACAACTCAAATGTGATCGTTCAATGTGGCTGTTTGCGTGTACACTAGTTAGTTCACCTAACTGTGACTGTTTGTGTTTGATCATACTGCGTTGTGTAACCTCACACATAGTGAGTATCTGAAACTGTTTGTACTATGTAACCCCGCACATAGCAAAATGTGTGTTGTGTAACCTCACACATAGTGAGTGTCTATAACCGTTTGTACTATGCAACCCCGCACATAGCAAAATGTGTGTAACCAATCATGTATGTACTACCATAACATGTAACATATGAAATGTAACACATAAAACATATAGAATGTAATGTAGCACAAATGTTTGTAACAAAATCAATTGAATAAATAAAATGTTTGTGCTTACAGTTTGAAATTTTTGCAGTGTTGATGTGTGAAAGCATCACGTCATCCCCTTGTTGAAGGAAATTTCGTCCCGAAATTTAACGTGCGCTCTCAGTGTTAGCAGTAGCTGTTTTGAATAGATGAGGATATTTCTTCATCATTTGGTCTTCCCGTTCCCATGTGAATTCAGGACCACGTCTTGAATTCCATCGAACTTTGACTATCGGAATCTTGCTTTGCTTCAGTTGTTTGACCTCTCGGTCCATGATTTCTGCCGGTTCTTCAATGAATCGCAACTGTTCATCTACTTGTATTTCTTCCAACGGTACAATCAATGTCTCGTCAGAAAGACATTTCTTTAAGTTCGATACGTGAAAGACATCATGAACTCCACTGAGTTCATCCGGTAGTTTGAGTTGGTACGCAACCGGACCAATCCTTTTTAAAATCTCAAAAGGTCCTACGTAACGTGGACTAAGCTTCCCGCGCTTGCCGAATCGTATCACACCTTTCCAAGGTGATACCTTTAGAAGAACTCGGTCACCTACTTGAAATTCCAACGGCTTGCGACGTTTGTCTGCATAACTCTTCTGTCGATCCCGAGCCGCTGCCATACGGTTCCGGATTTGAACTATCTTCTCTGTCGTTTCGTGCACCAGTTCAGGACCTGTTATCTGACTGTCACCAATTTCAGCCCAGCAAACTGGTGAACGACATTTGCGACCATACAAAGCTTCAAACGGTGCTGCTTGAATACTTGTATGATAACTGTTGTTGTAAGAGAATCCCACCAACGGTAAATGATTCTCCCAGCTATCACCAAAATCAATTACACAAGCTCGTAACATATCCTCGAGCGTTTGAATCGTTCGTTCACTCTGACCGTCGGTCTGTGGATGATAAGCGGTACTCATATCCAAGCGAGTCCCCAATGACTTATGAAGAGATTTCCAAAAATTGGAAGTAAACCGGGCATCCCGATCTGATATGATAGAGATTGGCACACCATGCCATGCTACTACTTCCTTAATGTAAATACGAGTCAGTTTCTCCATCTTATCAGTTTCCTTGATTGCTAAGAAGTGTGCAGATTTCGTTAATCGATCGACAATTACCCATATCGTATCACAACCACTCGGTGTACGGGGTAACTTAGTAATGAAATCCATCGAAATCTGTTCCCACTTCCACATCGGTATCTCTGGTTGTTGCAGTAAACCAGATGGTTTCTGATATTCAACTTTGACTTTCGAACAAGTCAAACATTTGCTAACGTACTTAGCAATATCAGCTTTCATGTGAGGCCACCAATACAGTGCCTTCAAGTCATGGTACATCTTGTCTGATCCCGGATGGACTGAATATCTAGACTTGTGTGCTTCGTCCATCACTAGTTCCCTTAAACCTCCATACAAAGGTATCCAAAGTCTATCAATGAAATAACGAATTCCATCAGACTTGACATCCAACTGTGTTTCCATCCCACGCAGATATTCCTGCACCAAGTTTTCCGTTTTCAAAGCCTCGATCTGAGCACTGCGTACCTTATCAGGTAAGTCAGTATGTATTGTCATCATAAGTGCGTGAACCCGTCTTGTTCCCGTTGTATCTTTTCTGCTCAAAGCATCGGCTACGACATTAGCCCTTCCCGGGTGATACTTAATCGCACACTCATAATCGTTCAACAACTCAACCCATCGTCGTTGTCTCATATTAAGCTCCTTCTGATCAAAGATATGTTGCAAACTCTTATGATCAGTATAAATAGTACACTTAGTTCCATACAAGTTATGCCTCCAAATCTTCAAAGCAAAAACCACTGCTCCTAATTCCAAGTCATGAGTAGTGTAATTCTTTTCATGTGTTCGTAGTTGTCTGGAAGCATAAGCGATCACTTTATCACGTTGCATCAACACACATCCCAAACCTTGTGCAGATGCATCATAATACACCACAAAGTCTTCCGTTCCTTCCGGTAAGGACAGAATCGGTGCGCTGCAAAGTTTCTGTTTCAATAACTGGAACGCAGTTTCCTGTTTTTCCGTCCAGTTATACTTTGTTCCCTTGTGCGTAAGAGCTGTAAGTGGTTGAGCGATCTTTGAGAAACCCTCAATGAATCGTCGATAATAACCCGCCAAACCAAGGAATTGTCGTACCTCGGTAGGGGTCTTTGGTGCTTCCCAATTCTTAATCGCTTCAATCTTCGCTGGGTCAACATGTATGCCCTTTTCATTAACTATATGACCCAAGAACTGTACTTCTCGCATCCAGAAATCACATTTCGAGAACTTAGCGTACAGTTGTTCTTGTTTCAATAATTCCAATAATAGTCGAAGATGTTCAGCATGTTCCTCCTTAGATTTTGAATAGATGAGAATGTCATCGATGAAAACTATGACAAACTTATCAAGATAAGGTTTACAAACACGATTCATGAGATCCATGAATACAGCTGGAGCGTTTGTCAACCCAAATGGCATGACCAAGAACTCATAATGGCCATAGCGTGTCCTGAATGCTGTCTTCGGAATATCCTCCTCCTGGACTCTTAGTTGATGATAACCCGACCTGAGATCAATCTTCGAGTAGTAACTCGAACCTTGCAACTGATCGAACAGATCGTCAATCCTGGGTAACGGATACCGGTTCTTGATAGTAACCTTATTCAATTCCCGGTAATCGATACACATACGAAAAGTCCCGTCCTTCTTCTTCACAAACAATACTGGAGCTCCCCATGGTGAAAAACTAGGTCGTATGAAACCCTTATTCAACAATTCTTGCAATTGTGTAGATAACTCTTGCATCTCTGACGGTGCAAGTCGATAAGGCGCCCTAGCTATCGGTGCTGCGTCTGGTGTAAGGTCGATTCGGAATTCCACCTGTCTGATAGGCGGTAATCCCGGCAAGTCTTCTGGAAATACCTCCGGAAATTCACAAACTACAGGTATATCTTCAATCTTCTTCTCAGCTACTGGCTTTTCAGTTATCAGTACTATAACTGCCGTATGACCCTTACGTAGACACTTGTGTGCTTTCATACAAGATATGAGACGCAGTGGCGTACTGATCTTTTCACCTTGTACATACAGTGTTTCTCCGTTTGTAAGAGGTATACGAACAATCTTTTCGTGGCATACTATTTCAGCCTGGTTTTTGGACAACCAGTCCATGCCAATAACTACGTCAAAACTGCCTAAGGCAATAGGCATCAGATCAATCTCTAACGTTTGACCCATCAAATCAAGGATACATCCCTTATAAATGTTTTCTACTACAATCAACTTACCATCAGCTAATTCCACAGTGTATGGACTATCTAAGGCAGTGGGACTAACATTTAGCAACTTAGCAAGTGAACTAGATACAAAGCTCCGATCGGCACCGGTGTCAAATAACATAGAGGCATAGTGATTATTTAAGAGGAACGTACCCGTAACAATGTTGGGATCCTCCCGCGCTTGACGTCCTCCTATCACAAACGCCCTGCCTCTAGCACCGTTGTTGTTGTTGTTATTGTTGTTGTTGTTGTTATTGGTGCCATTGCCATTACCGTTGCCATTTCCATTACCATTACCATTATTGTCCCCGCCTTTCTTAAGTTGTGGGCAATCTTTCTTGAAGTGCCCCATCTTGCCGCACTCAAAACAACCCTTCTGTGCGTTGTTCTGATTGTTGTTCTGGTTGTTATGATTGCTCTGCAGCTCTCCGCGACAATCTTTAGCTGCATGCCCAATCTTGCCACACCTCTGGCACTTAGCTCTGTCACACTGGTTACCCGCATGATGATAACCACACCTGTTGCACTTGGGGTGCTTACCAATATAGCCCCCCGATGATGATGATTGCTGACCACTGCTTGAACCATGATAAGACTTGTTTGAGTCTTGTTTCCTGTTTTGCTGATGTGATTGTTGGTTGTTGCCCTTGAAGTTGTTACTCTCCCACTTTCTCTTATGGTCTCCCACCTTGGTAGCAGATGTTCGTTTGGGCAGAGTCCCCTGCAACACTGCCTGATCAGTAAGCTGATGCGCTAGACGAACAGCTTGTTGGATAGTGGTGGGATTTGCTGAAGTAACCAACCCCTGAATCTGAGGCACTAGTCCTCCAATGTACCTTTCAATCCACTTACTGGCTGGAGTAGCCATGTGTGGTAGCAGTCTGGCCAACTCATGTGACCTGGTTGTGTACTCTTCAATGTTTGACCCCTCCATCTTGAGGTGCCAATATTCCTCCTCTAACTTCTGCATTTCACTGCGAGGACAGTACTCCTCTCGCAGTAAAGTTTTGAAGTCATCCCATGTTAAGGCATTAGCCTCTCCCAATCCCAGAGTCTGAACATTCGAGTTCCACCAAGTTAGTGCTGGACCCCCCAATGTTCCCGTAGCAAATTTCACCTTGCTTTCGTTAGGGCAGTTGCACATTTCAAATACCGACTCAGCCTTTTCAATCCACCGAAGGAGTCCAATGGCCCCCTCCGACCCTTTGAAATTGTGTGGTTTGCAGTCCAAAAACATCTTGAACGTGCAGACTTGTGGATTAACTAATCCCCCAGCTGGACCATGTGGTCCTGTGTTATGTGTCTGAGCATACTGTGCAATAGCCTCTGCGACTCTGTTGTTAATTAGCTCGTTGAGCTCAGCAACAGTCATGTGAACGTTTCCCTCAGCCATTAGTTTCCTATTTACAAGAAACGTTAGCGCGTAATCAAAACTCAATGTGACATGTGTAAGTAAAACAACAAACACAACATATAATATCATTCAACACAACTGTTGGAAATAAATAATAGCTTTTCAATATATAGAAACTTTCTTTGAGTACAATACTTTTGAAATGAAATACAAGTTTTCAAACTACTAATGTAGGAACACAACCCGTTCCTAATAAGTTTAACAAAACAAGAAAGAAATGAAAACAATCAATCGTCCTCAACAGTGGATTCAGGATCGGACTCAACAAGTGGTGCTGGTTCCTCCTCCTCATCCTCATCCTGTTCCTCATTATCAGAGGCCACTAAATCCTCCAAAGCTTCAACCCTGCCTGCCAAGATCTCCTCTCGGTTCTCTGACTCTTCTAGACGACCAATCAAATTGATCATCTCATCCCGCATGTCATGAACTAGATGGATAAGATCATCCTGCCTCTCAATAGCATCCCATAACTCCTGAGATCTCTGTGCTATCCTATATTCTGCTACCTCCAGATCCTCGCGCAATTTGGCGATCTCCTCGGCGTCCGTCCTTTGCCTCTTAGGCTCAGGAGCATCTAGTGCTGGTGGTGAATGTGTAGAAGGTCCCTCAGCAGGAATCTGCTGAGTGCCCTCCTCCTCCTCCTCCGGATCCTCATCTGGGTCCT
Organism: Mikania micrantha; assembly: GCA_009363875.1. NCBI lineage: Eukaryota > Viridiplantae > Streptophyta > Magnoliopsida > Asterales > Asteraceae > Mikania > Mikania micrantha. Next base: position 31,814,019 of record CM018689.1, on the reverse strand, counting down.
CCTCTGGATCCTCGTCGGGATCCTCGTCTGGGTCCTCATCTGGATCCTCCTCCGGATCCTCCTCTGGATCGGAGTCATCCATCTCATACGGTGGAGGTGATGGAATAGGTGGTGGTGGTGATGATGGTGGTGCCGGAACTATCGGCTCCTCGTCCTCGGAATCATCAATGATAATATAAGGGACTGATGATGAAGCCATGCCTGTTACATAATACCATATGTAAGTGCAGTGCCATGGAATGTGTAAGCAAATCAATTACATAATGTCATATGTAATTTCTAAGCAGTATGTGTAAACATGTGTGTCTAATGTCTAACAGTCATAGTCTAGGCCTACAAATGCAAACCTAGTTCGCTATAACCAATTCTCTGATACCAATCTATCACACCCCCAAATTTCAACTAACGGAATCACACCGTTTGGGAGCATGACAAACCAGGATCTCAGATCATTAGACATAGCGAAGACCTCTATATGAATTTCAAAACATACGTTGGTCTTTAAAACATAACATTCAGAGTTTACAAAAAGTTGCGGAAGCGTTTAAAAACCATAAACAGTTGTAAAGTAAACATTACAAACCAAAGTACTTAAATATTCAAATGTTCAAATTCAAATTAAAAGTGTTTATAATGCATGAGACTCTATCTTCCTAGTCCATGCCAGCTTTAACGCGCGCCTTAGCGTCCTGAGAAAACATGCAAATCAAGTCAACACAAAGGTTGGTGCATAACACAGGTTTTAAATAATCATAGTGTTCAAAACAGCAGTTTGAATAACAGGTTGTAGATAACATAATCACAATTTGCACAGTCATGATAGCTAGTCATATAAACTATTTACATACGTGTTCGACACCGAAGCTGACGGATTGCCATGCTATAGCATGTTTTCGCCTTGCCACTATTGTCTATCACAACAATAGTAAAATTGTGTTTGGTCAGTCAAACACCTGCGTAGATCCCATCTACCAGGTGAGGTTTGTCAAACCTAATAGATCTATTTCCAACTACCACGCTTTGCATTACAGCAAACTAAACGGTTCGAGGTGTGTAAGGACTTTCAAGTTGATATGTTTTCACATAATGTAAACAGCTAACTCATGCAAGTGATATGTATCCAAAAACAGTTTGTTGCACATGTTTTCTCCCCCAAAACATTTTAAAATAAGAAAGGGGCCGTGTACGCACCTTTGATAATAGCAGAATGATCACACACCAAAAGTTCGTGAAAGAAATCCTTCTACGAAGAATCTGTGTTTAAATAATAACTTAGTGTTATTCGGATTGTCGTTTTGCTTGAAATCACATACATGTCAACACACGTATGTTAAAGTGTGAGAATTATGCATACGGAAGTACGCGTGCTTTTGAAATCGTTTAAATAAAATCGTACACGATTTTATTTAATTAAACGTAATTATACGCGATTTCGTGTTCGGATTAAAATATAAATTTGATTATCCTAACACGTTCGTATTCTAGTTACGGTTCCAACGCAACTTGAACGGATCGAATCGGAGTTCGTATGTGGAAGATATTTCAAAAATACTAAAAATGAGTTAAAACCCAAAAATTGGTGGAACCCGGATTCGAACCCGCGACCTATCACACACAACACACCCATCTTACCAGTCTCGCCCGCTAGGGTATCGCGATAACCATCCGGAATTAATTCTTTTAACCTTACATGGGCTGGTTTCCCTTTGTTCTTCTATAGCCGAAGCTTAAACCTCCAAATTGGTCACGAATTCAATCCCGATCAACCCTAAAACCTTAGGGTTTATGTTTCTGAGTTTAAACCGAACTTATAGATGGTCTTAATTCGAACTATCATCCATTATAGCTTAATTAATCTACCCATAACAGTTTCGAACTCGAATCCTCAAACCCCAATTCAAAATTATACAATTCGCTAACATTTTCAGAAATTGATAAAGGGATTTCCATAAACAATGAATTTCGAAACTTTCTGTGCACTTTAATTTGATTATAAAACCCGATTGAATCGAAAACCCCCAATTCCTTATTCCTCAAGAACCCTAGAATGATTACGTCGTTGGGTTGAACTCCTGAATGATTACGATTGCGTGATCAAGTAACATCCGGGAAAGGCGAACGTGGTGGCTGATGCCTTGAGCCGGAAGAAACGGGTTAAACCCTTGCGCGTTAGAGCAATGGGAATGACTGTGCAGACCAGTTTGAGAGACAAGATTATTAAAGCACAGCAAGAATCACTTGATCGAGGAAATCTAAAGAAAGAACTTGACTGCGGAGCGGAGAAACAGTTCGACACGAAGTCTGATGGAATCATTTACTATAAGGATCGAGTATGGATTCCTGTAAGAGATGAATTAAGAAGACTTATCTTCGATGAGGCACACAAGACAAAATACTCTGTTCATCCAGACGCCGATAAGATGTACCAAGACTTACGTGGATTTTATTGGTGGCCGGGAATGAAGAACGACATAGCCGAGTACGCCGGTCAGTGTGTTACGTGTGCGAAGGTAAAGGCGGAACACCAGAAACCGTCCGGTTTACTGGATGCTCTGGAAGTGGGAACAAATAGCTATGGATTTCATTACCAAGCTACCCCGCACTTCCAGTGGTCATGATACAATTTGGGTGATCGTTGACCGTTTGACAAAATCTGCTCATTTCTTGCCGATGCGTGAGACATTCACGATGGATAAACTGGCAAGACTGTACATCAATGAGATAGTGGTACGCCACGGTGTGCCATTGTCTATTATTTCTGATAGAGATAGCAGATTCACATCAAGGTTTTGGCAGTCATTGCGGAAATCTCTAGGGACACAGTTAAATCTGAGTACGGCCTACCATCCACAAACGGATGGTCAGAGCGAACGTACTATTCAAACCCTGGAGGATATGTTAAGAACCTGTGTGATGGATTTCGGTGGGAATTGGGATTCCCATTTGCCACTGATCGAGTTCTCCTACAATAACAGTTACCACAGCAGTATCACATGTGCACCATTCAAGGCTCTTTATGGTCGAAAATGTCGATCACCGATCTGTTGGATCGAAGTGGGAGATAACCGCATAACTGGGCCAGAGCTTATTCAGGAAACCAGTGATAAGATTGCTCAGATTCAGAGAAGACTACAAGCAACAAGGAGCAAATAGAAAAGCTATGCCGACAAACAGCGCAAGCCGTTGTAATTTCAAGTGGGAGACCGTGTCATGTTGAATATATCTCCTTGGAAAGCTGTAGTACGCTTTGGAAAGAAAGGTAAGTTAGCACCACGGTACGTGGGACCGTTCGAGATCATCGAACGTATTGGTCCTGTTGCGTATCGACTGAGATTACCAGATGAACTCGGTGGTGTACATGACGTGTTTCACGTCTCAAACTTGAAGAAATGCCTTGCCGACGAATCACTTATCATCCCAATCGAAGAAATTCAAGTGGATAAACAATTGCATTTTATTGAGGAGCCTTTAGAGATTATGGATCGCAAAGTTAGACAACTGAGGCGAAGCCGTATTCCGATTGTAAAGGTTCGATGGAACTCAAGGCGCGGACCCGAGTTTACTTGGGAACGTGAAGATCACATGAAGTCAAAGTATCCCCAACTATTTGAAGAGGAAGCCGTGCACGATAACAACTCTTAAATTTCAGGACGAAATTTCTCTAACAAGAGGAGACTGTAACATCAGTGCCGGAACCGTACCGGAATGGTGATCTTAAACAATAACATGAACAGTAAACAAGTACGAACTATATACATTTCAGTGCATTTCCTATTCATATCATTTGTCATTATCATTTTGTGTTATCAAACAACAAGTTCATAAACATTTAACAGAAACAAAGTTCAGAACTATGGTTCTTGAATCAGATAATTATCTGGCAACACAGAATTATCATGGGATTATTTTTTAGGATTTATTATGTATAAACGTATGTGAGGCTTTATAGAACAAAATAGAACGGATGTTGTTATGTGAATGCTAAATTGACGGGTTGTTCGTATAGGTGACGATCTGTACGAATATATCTGAAAGTTTAACGTTCTGAATAAAGTCCGTTAATTAGAAAACAATATTGGAAAGTATGGCTATTTCCGTGTTCGTACGGGTGACGATTCGAACGAATACGCGTAATAATTGTACGATATAATTTTAAAACGTAAATTTAATTAAATTTTAAAAATAAACGAAAGACATTAGTTAATTTATTAGGAATCACAACCTAACTTAATTTAATAAATTTTATCTTATAATTCGTGTCGTTTCGTGACGAAAACCACGAGAAACGACATTTTACGCGAAACCGATCAAGACCAAACGACCGGGTATTTTCTAAGTCTTTAATGATAACATTTATGTCCCAACAACCTCATTTCTCATTCTAAATCTCGTCACTCTCTCTCCAGCCTCTCTCTCTCTCTAAAACCTCAAGCTTCTCTCTAATATTGGGAGCTCGTTTCTCGTCGGATTCAAGTGTTCTTGGAGCCAATACGATCATCTTGCTGTGTAGATCAAGGAAGTACAAGAGTTTCAAGCAATTAACCGTTGGTTTAGAGGTAAATCTTAAATTCATTTTCGGTTTTTAGGGTGTTTCACGAACCCTTGTAGTCATGGCTATGTTAACCGGATTTAAACACTTAGTAACCTTGAGATGAACCATGATTAGCAATTAGGTGGTTGTATAAAACGATTTGCAATAGGTTGAGCTCGATGAAAGATGATAATGATACAGGTTCATGGCTATCTTCAGTCGGCCGAACCTTCGAGACCTTGGCCGAACCTTAAACCGCTAAAACTAGGAAGACGAACTTGTTGGGCCTGCAACGAACCTGTGACCACACCTGTAACTAACCTGTGGTCTGAGTCATGAACCCTGTAGGGGGACTGCACCGAACCTGTTGAGGAGCGAACCAACTGGATTGGGCCGAAGCTTTCATGGTCCAGCCGAACCCTACATGCTTAGGCGAACCCTATGGACCGAACCTTTCCTTTTGAACGAACCTAGGACTGGCGAACCCTACTACGAATGAAGGCATGTGACCGAACCCCTAATGTGTTAGCTGAACCCTTGCCATGCAACCTTAGGAACCATAAACCTAATGAAGTACGAACCTTTAAGGTTAGTTGGTGGGGTAGTGTTAGCCGAACCCTTGGGTAACTCCTCAAAGGTTCGTTGCCCTTGGGTTTTATGATATTCCAAACCATAAAAATTTATGCATTCTAACGTGTAAGGGTTAGCCATATATGCATGAATGCATGGGAAATGCATGTACAAGTTCATGCATGAAATAAAAATCCTATGTGTATGTGTGCATGGGAGGAGAGATAGGGATTTCTTTATATGAAAATGTTTATGAATTCATGAGGATCAAAACAAAGAGCTTTGTATATCATGTGGCACTCAAAGACTATCAATGGGTCGAAATGGGTCCAACGGGCTTAGTTAAACCCGTCACATGTTCATTGTTAATTAAAGATAAGCAATGAGATTTTGACAAATTAAAATGAATTGAAATTTATTTTAAAAATCAATTAAATGACCTTCTAAAATTTTACTAAACTCAAATGGAAGTTAGATACAGATGTTTTTAGTCAAAGTTTTATTATGATTAAATTGTTTGGGAAATTGTTGTAAAGTAAGACAATATGAATTGTCTGGATTAAACTAAAACCAAAGGAAACTCTGCCCAAATTTCGTAAAAATTTAAAGATAGATAATGTTGGCTAATCATGGGAGTTGGGGTTACAGATGGGTAGTTAAGCTAGATGAAATCCTAGAAACATCCTAGTAACTTAAGACACTTAGTGGCACACACCAAGACCAAGACCTTAGACGCGACGACTAATACGTATACTTATAATATTCGAACTCTTTAAAAACAACTCAGGTACTGAAGAAGCCTAAGCTACAACAAGGGCGCGCATTATGTGATAGATCAATTACATAGCAACACAGGTGAGTTCATTGCCCCTTTTCTAAACATTTTTGTTTTAAAACGCGGGGCTGAGAAGCGTGCGTAAACTGTTTATTTAAATTGTTTACTTAAATGCTTTTAAATTTCTATATGTTTTACATGTATGAATGATATCCTAGATCATGTCTAGGTAAATTTTATGCAGGTTTTACTAAGTTATCTACTTATGATTTAAGTGGGAAATTGAGTTAAACTAAACATTTTCAATGAATCAAACAAAACTATTTTGACGAATCAAGTGTGTGATTTCAACGAATCAAACGAAACTATTTTGACGAAACAAGTGTGTGATTTCAACGAATCAAACGAAACTATTTTGACGAAACAAGTGTGTGAGTTCAACGAATCAAACGAAATTATTTTGACGAAACAAGTGCGTGAGTTCAACGAATCAAACGAATCAACAAATCATTTTCAAGGGAAAGTCTGGGAAATATCAAAGATAACATATGCCAACGAAACAAGGGACGAAACAAACGAATCAAGTACGAAACAAAAACCCTACATTTCAAGAAGTCCTAGCTAGACCGTTTGATTTGTATGTCATATGTTTGATGATATTTACAGAATCCCCTTACTACTAAGAACCTTGATAGATAGACTAGTCCACTCGAGTTGACCAAGGCCCAATCATTAGGACTTAGATTTGTGTTAAATGTTTATTTATTGATTTAATTAAGCATTTATGACTGTTTCTACAATTACTGTGGTTGATCATTATTGTGATGAACTTAAGGAATCAACATAGATTCCAAATTGTTGTATTTACAGGAACAAAGAACTGAAGAATCATTGGGTTAATGGTAGGGGTAGAATGCTTAATTTTCATTAACACCAATGTCCAATGTGGATTAGTATGTGGTGGGACGGGTATGCCCTATATATAATCATACCGATCTGGATGATACATGTGATGTTAATGAGATTATGGTTGTTACCCGAGGGTTTAACAAAGGTTTTGAGTGTACATTTGAACTGTTGTGAATGGAAGTGTGTGTTAGGTAAAAATGCTTAGTTATCGTTAACAACAGTGTCATATGCATATTAGTATGTGGTGGGACGGCGTCTGGGCGGGTTGTAGGCTCGACTCAGGGGTATGCCCTATATATAAGCATACCGATGTGGATATTACATGTGATGTTAATAAGGTTAGGGTCTTTACCGAAAGAGGTTTACAAATCATTTTCAATTACCAAACTATATGAACTCACCAACCATGTGTTGACTTTATTTTTGCATGACTTCTCAGGTGACGAACAATTCAATTAAGAAGCTTATGCTTTTGGACTAGGACTTCAGATAGAAGACTTAGTATTTTTGGACCTGCATACTTTTGGAACATCATTATACGATTATTTTGTATATCTTGTGCAGCACAAGATAGATATCTTATGATGGTTATATAGATTTACATTGTTAAATTATGAATGATACGGATGTAATTTAACTTTGTAATTCAACTTTGTAATTCTAATCTATTTAGCAATTCTCATTTATATCATGTGCAATGTAAACAATCTTAGCACTTTGATTATCACTCACGATATCGCGCCCCGAGAACCTTCCGCCCGACGAGGAATCTGATCCAACCCCGCCGGCTCGGGGTGTGACAGAGGCGATGACAATGAGATGACCACGATGACAAAGATGTTGGACCGTTGATGAAGTTTGAGGAAGTAATAAAGGTGGTTGAATCGAACGGTGTTAATCTTCATGAAGATATGCTTTAGACTGCAAAAGCCACCAGACTTTGTGAGCTCATTCTTAAGCGATATGATTGTATAACCCTTTGTAATTTAATTTATTTTTAAAATTTTATTGCTTATATTTTATACATATTCGTTTATTTCTAAAGGAAAAGGGGGAAGGATAAGGAAGGTTTGCAAAGAAAGAACATCATCCACTTTCGCTCAAAGTTGAAGAGGGTTAGTATGCGTTCTTTATCTATTAATGGTTTCCTGATTTCCACTCATTTGTTAATCCTGGTGAAGATGATATTAATTTTTATTGATTTATTGATCATTGATCTTGTTTTTAAAAAGCAAGTTATCGATATTAATAATTTATATATTGAAATCTTGTATTTATTATTGTGAAAAGATTCCTCAGAATGCCAAGTGTTCGATGAACTATGAAGCTACACAAATCTTACAAGGAATTCAATATCACATGGTGCTACTGTCCAATGATCCTACTATTAAAATCTCAAGGTGGGAAGTTATAAGTTACATTTTGATTTTCATTAGAGGTAGCTTCATGAGTCCAGATCAAATTGGTTATGTAATGGATCAAAGCGAATAATCATTTGGCCTATGTCAAAATGATGCTTTACTTCATATTTTTTTACAGTCAACATGTAGTATGCCAACGCATTTACACCAACTCTCAGTTGTTAGACTGTAATGGAGTACCCTTAACAAGCATCATAACGATTCATGTTTATTAAATTTCATTTTTTATCATCTCATTTCTTATATATTTTGTCATTAATCTTTGTAATTTTGCTGATAATTTAACTTAAATTTAGATCTCTGAAGAAACAAGATGTTAATGACGAGGTATAAATCAAACCTCAAAAGCTTGTCTTCTATTGTACAATGTTGTATATTTTTGAAAGTTTAATATATTTTAGATATATGTCATTGCAAATAAGGGAATTAAGTCTCCTGGTAAACCTTTGCGCTCATGCCATCACTAAAGGTATATTACATATGCCTTGTTTTTTATACACTTAAGTTGTTACTTGCTTTACAGGTTATTATGTCTTTTAGGCTAACAAAAGCAAGGTAAAAGAATCCTTGAGTAATACATTAACTAATTTTGTGTTTCTAACATGAATTAGTTTTAAGTACTCTTATTTATTAACTTTGCAATTTTTTTACCCAAGTTGTGGAAGTTCCATCTTCAAAAACTGCCAACATGTTCATGCTAAATGTCAGTTTGTTGCAAACATGGTTAAGTTATTTCATGCAGACATGGTTATTGTGTGTGAACATTTTTTTTGTTACACTTGGATATGTGTGGTTGCATGTGTAGGGTTTAATTTTTTTTTGAATTTGCAAGGTATTTTTTAAGAAATAAATCTTAATTATTATATGTTTGTATAATAGTATGTATATTCTGTATAGTATGCAGTTATATTTATATGTGTATGTTGTATAGTATTTTGTATGTATATGTATGATGTAGTTGTGTATAGTATGCAGTTTGTTGTATGTATGTGTTGTATGTATGTGTATAATTTTATCTTACTTCCATATTTTGCTAAGAAGAATCAGAATAAATATTGCTTTTAATGGTCGATGCGTGATTCAACATCTGTAAATATGTCTTCCAGCCCTAGTGGTGGTAGAAGTGAAGTTGTCAACGCTGGTCAGATAGTCAGCAGCTCTTGGTTGAATATTAGTAATTATGAACTAATTCAGATCCTTATTCTTGCTTCTGTAGTACACACTTACCCGGTGGGTTCTGATATTAGATTGGTTGGGCTAGCCAGACCGGGTAAAATGATTTGGTTAGTGGATTTTCATATTAGATGCAAATCTTAATCATGATAATGGTTCATTTTCTAGGAAATAATTGTTACATTTCTCTATGCTCAATAAGCTTGGTGCTTAACTACTTCCCTGGTTATTCCCCAGGTTATGCTCACTAATTTTGGTCTGGCAGAGGAAATGGATGAATCAAGCAGATCAACTTAAAGGCGTTTTATGTTGTTGGTGTTTATATTTCATGTGTAAGATCATCTTGTTGGATTTAATCTTGATCTCGTTAGTTATTTGTTTTATTTAGTTTGTTTATTTAGCAATTAAAATAAAGGTAGGTAGAAAAGGTACTCTTGTTTGACCGAGTTTGATGGACATGAACGTTGGAAATGTGTACCTAGTCTTTAGGGTAGCAGTAGTTTTGTTTGTTAGCTTTTTATTCCCACGTTTGTTTTCAGTTTGGCTATATATAGCCTTTTCCTTGCTGAATAAAAGTTGCAAAAAGTTATTTACATCTTTCACTTTTGCGTATACGTATTCTTCATATCTCAATTCACACAAAACTTATATTCTTTAAATTGAACAAGGGGTTTGGGTTCTTACATTTGGTATTCAGAGCTTAGGTTTCGTTAGAAGAGAGGAGGCGTTCCATGTGAATCGGGACGAGAGGTGTGAAGACCGGCTGCCACAGCAGCCAAGACTGTGACCGTCGCCGGAAAACTGATCACCGGCTTGAGAAAGAAAGACCGAAAGCTGCAACCCTAGACCGACACACGAACCGGAAGACCTAAGCATCTTAAAGATTGAGAAAGAAGATCGACGAACCGCAACAAAGACCGGCGGTTGAAAGAATTTTTTGGCCAAGAAGATAGTGACCGAGGCACGTTCTAGACCAGAGGTACGCTTGAGAAGACGGTTGCCGGCGAGAAGAGAAGAACGACACCGACTAGAAGACGAGAACTTCTGCGGAAAGAAAGAAAGAAAGGATATTTTTGACTGCTCGATTGTTCAGATCCAAGGAAAACATTTCATTTTATTAAAAAAAACAACTAGAAGGAAGCACATGAAACTTTATTTTGCATTTCAATTTTGATTTTTTTTTGGGATATTATACTTGAAAAAAAAGGAAAGAATGGCGATGGTGCAAGCAAAAGAAGCTGGATTGATGTCTTACCAAGTTCCGACTTTAAACGCAACCAACTATCCGGTATGGGCTATCAAAGTTAAGTCCATTTTGGATGCGCATGGCCTATTGGAGACAGTGGAACCGAGGGCTCTTGGGGAAGAACCGGATGCTAAAAAATCAAAACAAGCTTTAGCGTTTTTGTTTCAAGCAATACCGGAAGATATGGTGTTGCAAATGTCGAGTTACAACGACCCAAAGCAAGTGTGGGACGGGTTAAAAATACGCTACCTAGGTGTAGATCGGGTGAGGACGGCTCGAATTGCAACATTAAAAAGAGAGCTTGAAGGTTTAAAAATGAAGGATGGAGAGCTAGCTGATGATTTTGCAACTAAGTTGAGTGGTTTGGTTTCAAAATTAAGAAGTCTTGGGCATGAAGTTGATGAAAGGGAAATGGTGAGAAGAGTACTTGATGCAATGCCAAAGTCGTTTCTTCAAATCGTGGCTTCGATTGAACAATGTTTTGGGTTGGATGTGATGTTTTTTGATGAAGCGGTTGGATGGCTTAAGGCATATGAAGAAAGACTTAAGAGCCATGGAGAAAAGGAGGAAGAGAAAGGGCAACTCTTGATGGCTAGTGAGCAAAAGTATGGTGAAAGTAATGGACGCGCAAGAGGTCGTGGAAAGATTTTTGAAAGAGGTGGAAGAGGCCGAGGTAAAGGAATGGGTCGAGGTGATAAAAGTGGCATGCGGTGTTATGATTGTGGAGTTTTTGGGCATTTAAGCTACGAGTGCACAAAGTGGAAAAACAAAGACAACGAAGCAAATTTGATCCAAGAGGATGAACCGACGTTGCTTTGATAAAGAAACGTGTCAAGATTAAGGGGGTGAATGTTGGATTTAATCTTGATCTCATTTGTTATTTGTTTTATTTAGTTTGTTTATTTAGCAATTAAAATAAAGGTAGGTAGAAAAGGTACTCTTGTTTGACCGAGTTTGATGGATATGAACGTTGGAAATGTGTACCTAGTCTTTAGGGTAGCAGTAGTTTTGTTTGTTAGCTTTTTATTCACACGTTTGTTTTCAGTTTGGCTATATATAGCATTTTCCTTGCTGAATAAAAGTTGCAGAAAGTTATTTACATCTTTCACTTTTGCGTATACGTATTCTTCATATCTCAATTCACACAAAACTTATATTCTTTAAATTGAACAAGGGGTTTGGGTTAATACACATCTATCTATTTATTTATTTATTTTTTTGATATGTTTTAAGTTCTTAAAGATCAGTTATTTATTTATTTACTATTTGTTGACAACATATAACCACGTTTCTATCATATACTTAGCTGTTAGTGCACAAATACAAACTACTTATTTACGGGAGATTATGTGGATCGTCGGTATTATATTATTGAAATCGTCACAGTTAAATATATCCCTAATTATGCCTTCCTAATGTGTTTGTACATATATTTCTTTGATCTTTTACCAAATCATGTGGTTGAATATTATAGTTTGCAGTTGGGAAGAAAAGCTTCAGACATCCACCTTGCTAGAATTTGAGGACAATTCCTTGGTTATTAGACACATGAGCAATGGAACCAAAATTCACTGTAATGCTTTTGATGCTTTACTTGGAAGTGAACCCTTGCTGCCAATTAAAGTTCTTGTAGTTGCCAAAGGAAATTTAGAAGGTTATCATGTATCTTCTTAAGACGATCAATCACATTTAGTAATTGAAAACTTAATATATTATATGAGTTCTTGTATTATTTTGACCTTTTGATACTTTGTAGCAAATAATAACATTTTTTAGTTAATCTGGTTAAGATTTCTTAATTTTAATTGTTTTTTTTCGAGTTTGTACGGAACGATGTCACAAGAGAATTGACAAATTAATTGAAAATGAGTATCGTCTTATATATTGTTGTCGCCGCCGCATCGCGCGGATTTCCTGCTAGTATATATATATATATATATATATATATATATATATGGGAAGGTTCCATTGTTAACCCTTCCTTATAGCGTTAACCGCTTAACCCTAGCGTTTTTTTGCCCGAATCTTAGTTTTTTTTCATGGTTTTTATTATACATAAATAGGGGGGTTTTTTTTGTGGTTTTGCTAATTCATCACCGTTTAGAAGTTATAGTAAGTGTAAGTTACTTACACTTACTTACATTTACTTACATCAGATAGGGATTGTAAGTAAGTGTAAGTAACTTACACTTACTATAACTTCTAAATGGTGATGAATTAGCAAAAACACAAAAAAGAAACCCCCTATTTATGTATAATAAAAACCATGAAAAAAAAAACTAAGATTCGGGCAAAAAACGCTAGGGTTAAGCGGTTAACGCTATAAGGGAGAGTTAACATTTGATCCTTCCCCTATATATATGTGTGTGTATGTATATATATGTACTTATTCTATTAAGAACCATTAAATATGAAAGAATCAAAGGAACTAATTTTGAACCACATATTTTTAAGGGTACAAAAGTAAATTTCCTTTAAAGTAGGGGAAGTTACTATTATACCCTTTAAACTTGTGGCTAGAAATGGTTCCTTTAGTTCTCAAGTTGCAATAGTTCTCATTTGAACATCACCATATATATATATATATATATATATATATATATATATATATAGGATTATGAACAAATAATAACATACATTTATTGCAATAACCCATATAACTTTGCCAAAATGAAGCCAAATCTTGGATTTTTTTGAACATCATTGTAACACATTTAGAACACTTATGTTCTTTTATGATTTTGCAAAAATTTATCATCGTTTGAGAGTTTACATCGTTGTAATTTTTTGGCCTAAAATAGTTACAGTGTTGTAAATCAAAAACTTACAACGATGATATCTCTTAAACAATGATGAATTTATACAAACTCATAAAACAACATAGTGTCCTAAATGTGTTACAATGATGTTCAAAAAAAAAAATCCAAGATTTGGCTTTTATCTTGAAGTGTTATTTCGGGTTATTGCTTTAAGAGTGGGTTATTATTTTAACAATTCCATGTATATATATATATATATAGAGAGAGAGATGATCAAAAATTAATCTTTTCTTATTGCATTAATGGAAAAACTACAGCTTATCACTTTGAGGTCCACATTAAAGTAAATCTAAAGGTGTATGTTTTTTTTTCTTTTTTAATTAATTTAATTTTTGTAAAGTCCACTTACATTAATAAAAAAAGGAAAAACATACACTTTTAGATTTACTTTAATGTGGGCCCCAAAGTAATAAGATGTGGTTATTCGGTTAACACAATAAATATGGATTAACAAAGAAACCACACTATATACATATAACACAAATTAAATAAAAAGTCTATTTTTGCCTACAACAACAAGCGTACCCAGTAGAAATCCCACTTAAAGTGGGGTCTGGGAGGGGAAAGATAAAGACACACCTTACCCCTATCTACAAGTAGAATAGAGAGGCTGCTTCGAAAGAGTCCCCCGGCTCAGAGATCCGGAAAAGTTTTTTTTTTTTTTTTTTTTTTTTTTTTTTTTTTTTTTAAATATGTACCCAAAAGCAAAAGCGAAGAGCAGAAGCACTAACGTTTTAAACGTAAACAGATAAGCAGGTAAGCACTAACCACATAAGTTATCGAGCCAGCCCATAACAAACCAACATAAAACCAAACCCATAACCCATTATGACATTAAAGCAAGCAGGAAAAAAAAAAAAAAAAAAAAAAAAACTAAAAACCCCCATCCCGCAAGCATGCATAAAAAACATATAAACTCTTATCATATATCCCAAAAGTAGCAAAGATATAGCAACAACCCACGACCCCTAAGAAAGGCTAAAAACCCCCAACCCACAAGCATGCAAATAACACAAAAAATCTCATATCATATATCCCAAAAATATCAAAGACATAGCAACAACCCACGACCCCTAGGAAAGGCTCTATGTATCTTGAACCTTTATTCTTCGCCTCCACGTACTCCTGTCATAGATCATGTCCTCCGAGAGATGTAGCTCTGCCAAATCCTGGCGAATCTGCTCATCCCATGTCAACCTCGGTCTACCCCTTCCTCTTTTCCCCTCCACAGTGAGAAGTTCTACTTTTCGAACAGGTGCCGACTGGCTTCTTCTCCTCACATGCCCAAACCATCTCAATCTTCCTTCCCTGACCTTTTCCGAGATGTTTGCCACCTGTAATCTTTCCCGGAAGACTTCGTTCCTTATCCGATCAAGCCTTGTGTGGCCGCACATCCATCTCAGCATCCTCATTTCTGCTGTCTCCAGCTTTCTTGCTTGGTTCTTCTTAATCGGCCAACAATCTGTGCCGTACATCATTGCTGGCCTAATCGCCACTCTATAAAATTTACCTTTAAGTTTTTCTGGAAACTTCTTGTCGCATATGATGCTCGTTGCTGCTCTCCACTTTTTCCAACCTGCCTGGACCCGATGAGCTATGTCACTGTCAATGTCCCCATCGCCTTATATAAACGATCCTAGGTACTTGAACTTTGTCGTCCTTGGCACCTCTTGACCTCCAATAGTCACATGATCATCTTCCTCTTCCACGTTTGCTCCGCTAAACTGGCAATGTAGGTACTCTGTTTTTGTCCTACTTATGCGCAAGCCTCTTTGCTCTAAAGCGGTTCGCCACTCCTCTAAACGGACATTTAGCTCCTCTTTTGTTTCGGCCACTAAGACAATGTCATCCGCGAAAAGCATATACCAAGGGATATGATCCTGGATATACCTCGACAATTCATCCAGAATAACCGCAAAAAGGAAGGGGCTTAATGCCGATCCTTGGTGTAGTCCCACCTCCACTGGGAAGAAGTCCGTATCTCCCACCGGTGCTCTGACACTAGTTTTAGCCGTTGCGTAAGTATCTTTGATGACCTCAATATACCTCTGAGGAATACCTCTACTCTCCAAGCTATCCCAAATCACCTGTCGTGGTACGCTGTCGTACGCCTTCTCAAGATCGATGAATACCATATGTAAGTCCTTTCTCTTCTCCCTATATTTCTCCATTAATCGCCGCAAAATGTGTATCGCCTCCGTAGTCGATCTTCCTGGCATAAATCCAAATTGATTTGCTGTAACTTGGGTTTCTCTTCTCAATCTTGTCTCGATCACCCTCTCCCAGAGTTTCATAGTATGACTTAACATTAGTTTTCGCAGCACTGGGCGTCTCCCTTGTTCTTGTATAAGGGAATTAAAATACTACTTCTCCACTGGTTTGGCATTTTACCAGTTTTAAGTATATTGTTGAACAACAATGTCAACCACCCCAATCCTTCGTCCCCCAAACATCTCCATACCTCAATGGGAATATCGTCTGGTCCCACCGCTTTTCTCCTTCCCATCCTCTTAAGAGCTGTAAGAACCTCTTCTTTGGTGATACGTCTACAGTAACAGTTGTTTCGAGTTGTTCCTGTGTTCGTGGTGTTCCCTCCATCTTGTTCTAGATAGTCGCTCTTGTTGAAAAGGTCGTGGAAATATGTCTGCCATCTGTCTTTAATTTCATTCTCTTTAACTAAAACATGCCCATCCTCACCCTTTATGAATTTCACTACTCCCAGGTCCTGCCTCTTTCTCTCCCTAGCCTTTGCAATCTTGAACATGGCATGTTCTCCCTCTTTAGTTTCTAGGCGTTTATACATCTCTTTGTAAGCTTTGGTTTTTGCTTCTGAAACCGTCTTCTTTGCCTCACGCTTGGCCTCTTTGTACTTTGTCTTCAGTCATGCTCTCTCTGTGATTTCCGTACAACTGGCAAACTCCCTGAACCTTTGTTGCTTTTCTCTAACCTTGAGCTGCACCTCTTCGTTCCACCACCACGATTCCTTCTGGCTGTTTTTGTTACCTGTTGTCATCCCAAGTGTCTCCTTTGCCGCTCTAGTCACCTTTTTGGCCATTTCATCCCATAATTGATTTGTGTCTTCGCATATACTGATATGTCTCCCTTCTAGAACCTTGTTGCTGAACACCTCTACCTTGTCTCCCTTCAGGGCACCCCACTTAATCTGAGGGTTCTTCTTCTTCCCATCCACTAGCCTCTTCCGCATAAGAATATCCATTGCCAAGAGTTTATGTTGCGACACCACCGTTTCTCCCGGAAATACCTTGCAGTCCCACCACCTGCCACGATCATTTCTTCTCATCATGAGGTAGTCAATCTGGGTGTCTCGTCCTCCACTGCTGAACGTTATCAAATGTGAGTCTCTCTTCTTAAAAAAAGAGTTTATGATGCCCAGGTCATGAGCCACCGCAAACTCTAAAAGAGTGATCCCACTCTCGTTCCGGGATCCGAAACCGAAACCCCCATGTGCCATGGGGAACCCGTCTTCTTTCTTCCCAATGTGTCCATTGAAGTCTCCTCCAATACAGACCTTCTCATCTCTTGGGATGTTTCTCATTACTTCATCCATGTCATCCCAAAACTCTCTCCTTTCATTCTCTCCCAACCCAACATGTGGTGCGTAGGCACTCACTATTGCAATCGCCTCCTCCCCTATCACCATCCTCAGCATCATGATCCGATCATTGTATCTTCTTACTTCCACCACCTGGTCCTGAAGTTCTCTTCTAACTAAAAATCCCACTCCATTCTTTACTCCATTGGATCCTGAGTGCCACAACTTGTATCCATTATATTCTGCTCCTTTTGTTCCCTTCCACCTTGTCTCCTGCAGGCATGCCACTTTGACTTTGCGCCTTCTGAGTACATCCACCAGTTCCAAAGCTCTTCCAGTAAGGGTTCCGATGTTCCATGATCCTATGCGCAAAATCTCACCCGTCCTAATATTCCCTCTACCCGCACCTCTCCTCCTTGGACATGATCTCAAAGTATCATATTGTGCTCTCCCGTCTATGTTGCCAAGTCAAATATCAAAGATCAAAGATACAATTCACAACAAGAGGTCACTAGTGCACACAAAGAGGTCAACAATAAAATGATCAGCACACAGAGTATATCCCAAGGTCACCCAAGCATCCCAGAACCTCCCAATGCATATAAAATGATACCACAAATCCAGCAAAACAATAAAACAATAAACACAGAAGCAACCGATCAGCACACAGAGTATATCTCAAGGTCACCCAAGCATCCCAGAACCTCCCAATGCATATAAAATGATACCACAAATCCAGCAAAAACAATAAAACAATAAACAAAGACACTAGATTCAACAGAGATCACAAATGCATATACAGTCACTATAAAATGAGTTAGACCTTGCCACTAATTGGCACCGAACAGCAATAGCCACTTTCTCTATAAGGAATCAGGAAATAAACTAAACGAGATTATAAAGGAAAGGAATAGGAACAATCTCACAGCGGGTTCCCCCAATCCAAGCGTGATCTCTGATCCTATATCTGACTGTGTCTTCTCGTTTAACCTGCAAAAGTCCCAAACGGCAAAAGGAAAGAAAGAAAAAAAAAAGAGACTGTGTAGTGGGTGTGGATCAACACGGTAAGAAGAGAAACAAGGTTTGGTATAGTGCACTGAAGTATGCGGCTGTGTTGTTACGACTGTGACTGCAGTGGAAGGGGGGAGGAGATCGTTTCAGTGGTTGCGGTAGTGGTGGTTTGTGGTGGTTTCAGCTGCGGCGGTGGTAGATGTTGGTAGTCCAGCGAAATTGGGGAGTTTCAGTAAATGACCGGCTGGTTAGGGTTTAGATTTCGGGAGTTCACCAGCGAAATTGGGGAGGTTAGAGGTATATGGTGTCGTATGTTTTCCCAGCCGGCCGGCTAGAGAGGGGAGGCGATGGGTGAGGAGCTGAGAAGAGGCAGCGAGAGAGATGGAAAGAAACAGAAAGAGAAGCGGCGAGAAAGAGAGATAGGGCGAGAGAGAGAGAGCGATTTATTACCGTTATCGTGCGTAGAGAAGCGAGAGAAGGTTGGTCTTTGGTCGCCGACGGTGGTGGTGCTAGGTTACCGTTTTGCTTTTTGCTTTTCAGTCGTGTGCTTTTTGCCTAAGAAGGCTAAACTTTTTTTAAAAAAAATCTTTAAAACTGACACAAATGAACTCCGATTGAACTCATTTCGATGACATTAGAACCGTCTAATTGAACCATACAATATTTGCTTTTTGTTTTTTTTTTTCGAGTTTGTACGGAACGATGTCACAAGAGAATTGACAAATTAATTGAAAATGAGTATCGTATTATATATTGTTGTCGCCGCCACATCGCGCGGGTTTCCTGCTAGTGTATATATATATATATCTATACTATTATATAATGGAGATTGAAGAGAGAAAGTGGTATGTCTTAAATTTAAGAACTATACAAGTTATAAAGCTTTATGTACAACTCATGAAGCAAGCCACCTCAAATATTCTACCCGTCCTCATAAAAGAACCCTACCATTTCAAATTTCAAAATTCAAAATGAGTCAGCTCTCTGTCTCTCTTGATTCTAACATCTTCTGTCTAAGAAACCCTAAAATTAAAGACCATGACATCGCGATGCTACCGATCACATTCGATTCTACCCGTTGGCCGTCTGTAACCTAAAATCCATTACTAGCGCAACCATGGCGATGGCACAATCACACCCCTGCCAGAACTCCGGTGTGTTTCCGGCAGTACTCTGGCGTTCCTGTCTGCTCTAGGTAAGTGTATCGTTTCCATTTTCACTCGAGGCATCAAATATGTTCAGTCTTGCATCGTGATCTACAACCAAGCATCTTGCTTCTCAACGCAAACTGTGACCTAGAAATTTGGGATTTTGGGCTTGCAAGAACAGTTTCTGAAATAAACTTCTTGACAGAGTATGGTGTAAAATCAGTGTTTGGAGGAGATGATGATGCTTTTTGACAAAGGTGGTTACTTCTATCTATAATGTGATAGCAAAGGTATCTGAATAGCATGCTCATCTTTATTTTAAAGTTATCAATTCTTGCTATGAAACTAATTTATATTTGGCCATTTGTTTCATAGGAAGCTGTCGTAGCAAAGTAGGGAAATCAAAAACATTCCCATATAAGAAACTACGATTATCTAAATGTGTATTTGTTGTATGATTTTATTATGGGCTTAAATAGGGTATTAATTTTATGTTCTATTACTGTGCAGATTACTTTGATAATTTCAGGTCGTAGATTGTTTTCGGTTTCGTTGTGCAATGCGTGACAATGGTGAGTTTTTTTTTGTGAGCCTGAGAAGTCACATGAGAGTGAAAAAAATGGGGTAAGCTTTACCCTTAAAGCCAAATCTGTGTTGTTTTCATAATTCAGAACATTGTTCACTTATTCCTTTGTGATCTCTCTTTGTAGAAAATGCTTTGTATTATCTTCATAACATAGGAATTGTGCATAGAGATGTGAAGCCAGTGAGTGTTCCGGTAAGTTATTATAATTAATGTATCTTGAATTGTTGATTAATGTGCTATCTAATCACAGTTGCTTGCACGATTCATTACTTGTGAATGTTGTGCTTGCAGCTGGTACATTTGCACTATAATCATTACTTTGCAGGCATACGAGCATTGGAGGAATTACTTCAAATATAGGAATTTCACCATCAAACCGTTCACATGATGATAATTTTAATTCAAGCTACAAAAACAAGAGTAGGCTTGAGATGTTTATTGAGAGGAGTTTGATTGCCAGAAAGGTATTATTTTTTATGAACAGGATGCTCACCATTTGTTTGTTAAGAACATTTATATATTTATTTGAATAGTAGAAGTTTTTTTGTTAAAAATAGCTAATGTTATTTAAGTTGATCCAATTTTTTATTATTCTTAATCACCTTCATGTATTTGTGATTGTTAATTAATTGTTGAAGTTATTTAAGTTGATCCAAATTTCATGATTGTTGTACATATTTAAGTTTATCCAATTAATAACATTATCTATTGTCATTGTCGTGCGGGATTCTGAACTTTGATAACACTTTTATAGCAACTGGGAACTGAGGATGATCCCAAGTTTGAAGTGTATCATAACGGGAATTCAGACCCCTGGGGATAAGGTATGACACTCTATAGCATGCAATTTGTTGATGCAAATCATTCACTTGCCTAAATAGATTTTTTTTTCTTCTTATTTTGGTTTTTTCAACTAGCATACTTGTTTTATGCCTCCAGGCCATATTGGTTATACACTTGATCATACGTACAAGGTATGCAAAATTTTTTAAAGTTTAAACGTTCAATTTTGTGAAAAAGCCTGATGATGGTAACTTTACATTCAGATTTGGATATAATGATTCTGCGGCAAATTAGTCAACTGCATGTCATCATCATTAGATTTGTTTGTATCTTTTAATAAAATTCCTGGCAGCATAACTCCACCAGCTACGTTGATTTAGTATTGTAGATACTGGGTTATATTAATTTCTAGCAGCATAGGCATATCTTATTGACTATTAATTTTATAAGTGATTGTTATGTTATACTTGTTTTGTCTCCTATCGCTTATAAATAATCATATATGCTAAGTGTGTGAAACAATTATTTTGTATACACATCTAAGTTGGGGCTGTAATGATCATGTGAATTTTGGAAAATATAGAAGAGACGTGTTGTATCTTGACAAAGCAAGCTTCTTGTAGCTATAGTGTTAGTTGCTTTCTTTATTTTGGAAAATATAGAAAACACTTTAATTTGTTTAATTTTCAAGTTATAGAAAGATTTCATTTAATTGTTTGAATTATAGTTTGTGTACAGGGAGAAGGTTGAGGATGATACTGAAGTTGATGACCAGAAGGAACAAGAATTTACCAGCATTCAATAGTATAACTTCATTTTGATGTTTTGAGTTTTCTTGGTTGAGCTTTCTTTTGCTTATTGTTACTGATATATGTATTGTTCAGCTACACAGAAGACTATAGATGTTCCATCAGCCAAGGATTGGAGAGGTGGAAGGGCTTGGACGGTTAAGACGCAGCTAGCTTAACCTCAACTTTTGATACAAACTTAAAGGTATTTACAATCGATTGAACATTTTCTTTAAAGTCTGATTAGCTGGGGTTTTGGATTATTCTATGACCTGTGTTGAATTTTTTTCTTGGTTATTGGGTTTATTTTGTGATATAAGTTGCTATGGTTTTTAGATTTGTTATGATTGTTCGTTTCTTGCTACACATGGTAAAGATAATGGTCTGATTCCTCATTGAAAGGTAATTGATTTTGTATGATTGTGGTAAGAGGCCTAATCTGTAAAATGATTTAAACGCCTTATTTGTTAATTAAAAATAAGTTTATTTTGTTTACTATGTTAACTATTGTGTTAAAATTTGTTAAAAATTAGTTATGATGAAGTTGTATGTTCTGATGATATTGTATGTTCTGATTACATTGTATGTTATGATGATCCTCAAATTGTAGTTTTAAAGTATAATGTATGGTGTGTGAAGGGCCTCATGCAGGTATAATTCATGTGTTTGTGGTTCAAGTGATTACTGTATACATGAAGTTTGTAGACAACATTTTTGATTGATTTTTTGATTCCTTATGTTCACTTTAGCTTTAAGAAACCTGATTATTGAGAGTAACATTAATCAATTGATTATCTGATATGAATAGATTTGCTTAGGTTTATATTTGCTGAGGTGGAATCAAGCTTCGAAAAAATTGTTTTAGGTCATGCCATTCAGTTTGGTTGGACATCAAAATGACTTTTCATCAAAATGGGTACGAGTAATAAATAATCATTTTACAAAGACAAAAAAGTATCAAAATGGTTCACCTCTAATAAATATTCGAAACAAAATTTTAAGAATATACTTGATAGCTAACATTTCTCTTGCTCGGGCTTCCTAAGGTGATGAATTCCAGCTGATCACGGGTTGGGGACCCAAGATTTCATCAGCTGCAAGTTTGTGGGATGCCTGGAGCACAAATGTTGAGGCTGCAAGGGAGTTAAGGTTAACCATGGTGTCGGGGGTTCGAATCCCTCCTCGCCCATTTTTTAGATGGAGATCATATGTTAGTATGATAAGGTACCATTTACCTACAATTTGCTACCGATTTTTTTTTATATTTTCATGAAGTCTTGCTTATTCATTGCTATTTTGATATCTTTTGATTGCGTATAGAAATAATTTATTAATTAATGTTGGTTGTGACTGATTTAGTGCTCTACATACGCAAAGTATTATTTACTTGGAAGATTCTATGATGTATGTTAATGGAAAAAATAGTGGGTGGTTTGGTTGCATGTTTAAATGTGTTTCCAAATCACACTAGAAAGAGCATCAGAACTTTTAACCGATTTATGTTTATGTTCTTGAAATTGACGAAAAGTTTCAAATTTTGGCATACCTAACTCATGTTTGAAAAAGAAAAAAAATAATCTTGATTAGATGGGATAACAAAATACAGAACATTCAGCAATTTATGTTAATTTTAAACTAAATCGGATGTGTAAAGTTGATTACTTTAGGGTTTTGTTTGACAGGTAATGTTTGAGATTGAATCCAAATGGGAAAGGGTACAAAGATTTCCTATTTGATTGGTGGTTGGAGATATGGAGGTGAAGGGAAATATCAAGTTCATATCTAAAGGGGAAGATGACAATTATGTCTTTTACTGGTACACAAAAAAAATGCAAGGCTTGTTGGAAGAAAGTCTATCCCGAAGAGCTTTCTTTGCTGACGGTATTGAATTAAGAATTTTGAATCATGATGCTACAAGTTCATGCTGCTCTGAAGTTAGGGTGAATCACCGAAGGTCAGTTCGGTTCTGATTATTACGGGTCAAATGGTTTCAGTCAGACCAAACATTCAGGTGTAAATTAACTCAAATACATGGATTCAGTCAGACCGAACATTCAGGTGTAAATTAACATAAAAAAAAGCATCGCATTGTAAATTGTGAACGCCGCTGCATCGCGCGGGTTCCCGACTAGTATATATATACACATATAGGGTTAACATCAAATAAAAAATCTATTTTGCCTAAGAAAGCTAAAAATGATTATAAAAATCTCTAAAACCGACCCAAACAAACTTCGATTGAACTCATTTCAATGGCATTGGAACCGGCTTATCGAACTCTACAATATTTGCTTTTTAGTTTAGCTTTAACAACTAGTTTTAGATTTTGTATTTTATGGCATGTTTTTTTTTCACTTTTAGGTCTTATCTTTATGTTTAGGGTTTGTTTTTATAATTTTGGTTTTATTATTAGGGTTTACTGTTTATGATTTAAGGTTTAGTCTTAGGGAGTTACAAGCCGGCTCCAATGCTGTAAAAATAAATTCAATCGGAGTTTGTTTGGGTTGGTTTTCGAGTTTTTGAAAATCCTTCTTAGCCTTCTTAGGCAAAAAAGACTTTTTAGTGGAACCTTTCCCTATATATATATATATATATAGGGGTTGGATCCACTAAGAAGATAACTTTCCTAAAAGAGTAAGAAACAATAAAAATTTAACACGTGACATGCTACAAATATAAAAAATAAAAGTCCAGTACAAAAAAAATAAAAAACAAGTACAAAAAAACAAAAAATCAATTAAAATAATGAAAATTCAGTACAAAAAAATAAAAATATAGTACAAAAAAACAAAAAATACATCACAAAAAACATAAAAATCTAGTACAAGAAAAATGAAGAACAAAAGAATAATCTAGTACCAAAAAAATAAAAATTAAGTTTTTTTTGGGCCATTTTTTGCAGGGTTATTTGGGTTGTCGTAATTACAGTGGATTAACAATTGAACCTTCTCCTATATATATATATAGGGTATGGAATTTTTCATAACCCACTAAATGCGCGCTAACCCAAATACCTTTGCCACTTAGAAGCCGAATCTTAGATTTTTTTTTTGAACATCATTGTAACACATTTTAAACACCATGTTCTTATATGAGTTTGTGGAAATTCATCATCGTTTAAAAAATATCATCGTTGTAAGTTTTGTGCTACAGTACTGTAAGTTTTAAATATTTACATACTTACAGTACTGTAAGTTTTGAACGGTGATGAATTAACCCAAACTCATAAAAGAACATGGTGTTCAAAATGTGTTACAATGATTTCATAAAAAAAATCTAAAATTCAGCTTCATCTTGCCAAAGTTATTTGGGTTAGCGTGCATTTAATGGGTTATATTTTTAACCTTCCCCTATATATACATACATACATACATATATATATATAGGGAGAGGTTCAAATGTTAACCCTCCCTTATAACGTTAACCCGTGTTAACCCGGCATTTTTTGCCCGATTCTTTGTTTTTTTTCATGGTTTTTATTATACATAAATATGGGGGTTTATTTTTTATGTTTTTGCTAATTCATCACCGTTTAGAAATTATTTACAAATGTAAGTAAATGTGTTTAGGGCAAAAAATGCCAGGGTTAACGGGTTAACGTTATAAGGGAAGGTTAACATTTGATCATCTCCCTATGTGTGTGTATATATATATATATGTATATAGGAAAAGGTATAAAAAATAACCCTCTTTTTTTGCTACAACTACATAACCGATTTTAGCGAAAAATAAACTTACACATAAGTTTGTCATTAAAATATTAAAAAGGGCATCATAGTCATTTTACTTTTATAAGTTTTCCCCCCATCTTTTTTAAATATTAATAACTTTTTTATAATATATTATTTTTTAAAAAAATTGCACCATTATATTCGTCAATTTTTTCTTTTTAATTTCATTATAGGCTCGACTAATTTTTTTTTAGATGCCCTATATTCACATCATTGTAACGAGCTTAAATATAACAAATTTATTTGAAATTTTTTCTAACAATGATAATTTACCGTGATGTAATTTATATTGACGTAAAATTCGGTCTGTTTTTTTCGGTTAATTTGGTTCCGGGTCGCTTTTTTCGGTTAATTTGGTTCCGGTTCGGTTTTTTCGTTAATTTGGTTCCGGTTCGGTTAATTCGGTGTCGGTTTGGTTTTTTTTTGGCTTTTTGCTCATCCCTAATTTGTAACGAGCATAAATACAACAAATTCGTTTGAATTTTTTTCGAACAATAATAATTTACATCACTATAATTATCATTGTAATTATGATTGTTAGAGAAAATATAAAATAATGTGTTATATTACATCACCGTAATTTATCATTTTTAGAAAAAAATGTGACAACACCCCATTTCCGGATTAACTCCGTTATTCAAGAACTAGCAGAAACGAGACGAAATTATACAAAATCAAACTAGAAGGATTAAACTTAAACAAAACAACTTTATAAACATCTAAATTATGAGAATTAATGTTAAAAATAAACAAAATGTTCAAATTTGACTTTTAAAGTCAAAATTCATGTAATAAAACAATGAAAAATTCGAAATTGGTGTTTATCTACCATAATTAATCAAATTAATCACTCATAAAACCTATAGTGATGATGATAAACGGTTATCATCAGTTAATAATCTCATAGTTGTCGAATTAAACCTAATTAAAACTCATTATGTTGAAACTGTTACTAGAGTCGATTAAACCCACAACAATCGATCAATTTTCACACAATTGTGCATCTAAAAACTATAATCGGCATATTTAGAGAGTTCTTCATTAGTTAGTTGAGATCAAGAGGTCGTGGAAGTCGATTTCGATCAGAGCATTTAGCCGAGAACAAGCTACAAGTCAAACTACACTAAATCGACATCAAATCAGGTAAAAATCTACTCCTATACAACCTAAAACAACCGACTAAGCAAAGCCCCATCATATTTCATAGTTCTAGCATCGAATTATACGAATTCGATTGTTAGGGTTCTTTGACAATGAGGATTTGGGGTTTTCGATTCAAACAAATTCAAAAACGCAATTAAACATACCCACAGCTTCTAAATGACGCGTCTAACAAAAGCCCTATGCTAAATTAATAAAACAATAACGAATTGATGAGGTTATAATTCTAGGGTTTGGCATTCAAAACGATTTAGGGTTTTCTGTTCGAATTGATTTGATAATCAAATTAACCTATGCAGTTAGTTTCAGAATAGTTCGTTTTACAAAAACCCTATAAAATTTTCAGAAAACAATCTCGAATTGAGTGAGAACCTATTAGGAATTTTTAGATAAAAAAACGTATTGGGGTTTTTAAACAAACAAGATCCAAGAATTCAATTAAACATGACAGAGAGGTTCGTTTTGATCTAGGAATGAAAAGCCCTATGATTTCAGACATTTACTGGTTTGAATTTGGTTCAATTGGATCGAGGGCTAGATTGCTTGAAAACGACTTTATTCGGGATAGGATTGGGCATGAAAACCTGATCAATGATTAAATTGAAACCGCTTGGAGGTGCTCCCGAACCTCTGGAACAAAAGCCCCATGGTGGGGAACTTGATCTTGGTCGAATTGGAGCCCAATTGGAATCAATTAGGTTCGGTTAAAGAAAAATGGAACCAGGCTGTTGAAGATTAAAATAATTGATTTTTGAATCATGTTGCAAAAACAAAAGCAGACTAGCTGGTGGGAGCCTGGATTGTGTGTCCGGGAGGTCTTGAGTTCGAAACCATGTTCCACCAATTTTTGATGTAAAAACCAAGTTCTAGTTTTTAAACCATAACTTTATCGTTTTAACTCCGATTCGAGCCGTTCAAATTTCATTGGAACCGTAATGGAATCACAAACAAAATAAAATGATAAAATTTATATTTTGACCAAAAATCACGATCGCGTATATTTACGTGCTTATAAACATGATCGTGTATGTTTATATGATTTAAATAAATGAACACAAATTCACATACACTTTTGTATGTACGTTTCGAACATTCTAACATACGTGTGTTGATACGTATGCGATTACAAACGTGATGTGACATTTCAAATAACGAAACGTTATCGTAAATTACACAGATTATTCGTAGAAGATTATCTACGTGAATTTACAAACACGTGATCATTTTGTTGCTATCTAAGGTGCGTACACGACCTCTTTTCTTATTTTAACTGTTTTGGGGGAGAAAACTTGTGCAAACAAACATTTTAGATGCATATCACTTGCATGAGTTAGCTATTTACTATAAGTGCGTACATAACACTCAACGTCCTTACATATCGAACCGTTTAGTTTGTCGTAGTGCAAAGCGTGGTAGTTGAAGATAGATCTATTGGGTATGACAAACCTCACTTGGTAGATTGTAGGTCTACGCATGTGTTTAAGTAGCCAATCAACATTACTATTGTTTGTGTTAGACAATAGTGGAAAGGCAAAACATGCAACAACATGCAACAACATACTAACAGTCAGCTTCGGTGTCGACCGCTTATGTAAATACTACAATGACTAGCTATCATGACTATGCAATGTGTGATTATGTTATCTGCAAACATTACATTTCAAACAGTTGTTCAAACATTTGTGATTACTACTGATCAAACCTGTGTATGCACCAACCTTTGTATTGACTTGATTTACATGTTTTCTTAGGACACTAAGGCACAAGCAAGGACAAGCAGGGACTAGGACGTTGAGTCTCATGCATACAGTTTATATTGATTGTTGATTTACAACATTGAACATTGGTTTTGCAATTGTTACACTTTGTTATTGGTTTTCAAATGCTTCCGCAAATGTTAAACTCTGATTTTACAAATTAAGACTGAATTATGTTTAAAAGCATATAGAGGTCTTTCATTATGTCTAATGCCTGAGATCGTGTTTTGTCACGCCCTAAACGGTATGATTCCGTTAGTTGAAATTGGGGGTGTGACAAAAAATTCAAAATAATGTGCTATATTTTGGAAGATCTACATGTATTCTAAGAGCAAAGATGAACACGAGCAACATCTTAGGAAGATCTTGGAGCTGTTGAAAGAAGAGAAACTCTATGCCAAATTCTCTAAGTGTGAATTTTGGCTAAGGGAAGTTCAATTTCTGGGTCATGTAGTCAACAGCGAGGGAATACATGTAGATCCTGCCAAGATTGAAGCGATAAAGAACTGGGATACTCCGAAGACATCAACGGAGATACGTTCTTTTTTGGGATTGGCGAGTTATTATAGAAGGTTCATCTCAAACTTTTCTAAGATAGCTTTGCCTCTCACCAAGTTAACCCAGAAGAGCGAACCGTTTGTTTGGGAGCAGAAACAAGAAGACGCTTTTCAAACATTGAAGCAGAAATTATGTGATTCTCCAATCTTATCTCTCCCAGAAGGCTGTGATGACTTTAGTGTATTGTGATGCCTCCCATCAGGGACTTCGTTGCGTGGTAATGCAACAGGACAAAGTTATCGCATACGCATCAAGACAGTTAAAGATTCATGAGAAGAACTACACTACTCATGATCTTGAATTGGGAGCAGTAATATTCTCATTAAAGATCTGGAGACATTACTTATATGGCACTAAGTGTACCATATTTACTGATCACAAGAGTCTGCAACATATCTTTGATTAGAAGGAGCTCAACATGCGACAGCGACGTTGGGTTGAACTTCTGAATGATTACGACTGTGTAATCAAGTACCATCCGGCCCAGAAAAATGTAGTAGCTGATGCCTTGAGTCGGAAGGAACGGGTCAAACCCTTGCGTGTCAGAGCAATGGGAATGACTGTGCAGACAAGTCTACGAGACAAGATTTTTCAGGCATAACAAGAATCAGTTGATAGAGGAAATCTGAAGAAAGAACTTGACTGTGGAGCAGAGAAACAGTTTGAAACAAAATCAGATGGAGTTATCTACTACCAGGATCGTATATGGATTTCGGCGGTAGACGAATTGAAAAGACTTATCTTTGATGAAGCACACAAGACCAGGTACTTTGTGCATCCAGGCACTGATAAAATGTACCAAGACTTACAGGGATTTTATTGGTGGCCGGGAATGAAGATGGACATAGCCAAGTACGTCGGTCGATGCCTTACGTGTGCGAAAGTAAAGGAGGAACACCAGAAGCTGTCAGGTTTACTAGAACAGCCTGAGATTCCGCTCTGGAAGTGGGAACAAATAGCTATGGACTTAATTACCAAGCTACCCCGCACTTCCAGTGGTCATGATACAATTTGGGTTATCATTGATCGTTTGACAAAATCTGCTCACTTCTTGCCAATGCGTGAGACTTTCACGATGGATAAACTAGCGAGACTGTACATTAACGAGATAGTGGTACGTCACGGAGTGCCATTGTCTATCATTTCGGATAGAGACAACAGATTCATATAAAGGTTCTGACAATCATTGCAGAAATATCTTGGGACGCACTTAAATCTGATTACAGCTTACCATCCACAAACGGACGGTCAAAGCGAACGTACAATTCAGATCCTGGACGACATGTTAAGAACCGGCGTGTTAGATTTCGGTATAAATTGGGACAACAGTTACCACAGTAGCATCGGATGCGCACCATTCGAAGCTTTGTATGGTCGAAAATGTCGATCACCGATCTGTTGGACCGAAGTAGGAGATAACCGTATAACTGGGCTAGAGCTTATTCAGGAGACTACAGACAAGATTGCCCAAATTCAACAAAGGTTACAAGCGACAACGAGCAGGAAAAAGAGCTACGCTGACAAATGGCGCAAGCCGTTGGAATTTCAAGTGGGAGACCGTGTCATATTGAAGGTATCCCCATGGAAAGGTGTAGTACGATTTGAAAAGAAAGGCAAGCTAGCACCATGATACGTAGGACCATTCGAGATCACTGAACGTATTGGTCCTGTGGCGTATAGACTGAGATTACCAGATGAACTCAGTGGTGTGCATGACGTGTTTCATGCCTCAAATTTAAAGAATTCCCCTCTGACGAGTCGCTCATCATACCGATCGAAGAGATTCAAGTCGACAAGCAATTACATTCATTGAAGAACCTTTGGAGATTATGGATCGCAAAGTTAAGCAACTAAGGTGAAGCCGTATTCTGATTGTCAAGGTTCGCTGGAACTCAAAGCGCGGACCTGAATTTACTTGGAACACGAAGATCACATGAAGTCCAAGTATCCCCAACTGTTTACAGAGGAAGTCGTACCTGATAACGATTCTTAAATTTTGGTAGGCTCATGAAAGTCCTGACGCATACAGATAGACTCATTTTGGGTCATGCCTGATATGGGCGACGTGTGAGACGGTACAATTTGGACAACCACGAATAACTAAGTCTAATTGATTGAGTCAAATAAGGCCCAATCAACATGTCTTAGTTGTATTTAAATGCTTAATTATTAATTTAATTAAACATTTAATATTATATTTCTACAAGTGTTTTGGGTAATCATGGATACATGATGAACTCAAGAAATCAGAGGTGATTAAATTTGTGGAAATTAAGAATCTAATATGAAGGTGAATGGAATGAAACACTTAATTATCATTAACAACAATATGCTAAGCAGTCCGGTATGTGGTGAGACGGTGGCTGGGGCTTGTCCCCTACATATGCCCTATATATAAGCATACTTGATTGGATGGCATAGGTGGTCGTTGATGAGGTTAAGGTGGTCATTTCGGGGGATCAAGGTAAACATTTTTGGGGTAATCAAATGCTATGAATCAAATGTTATGGAATCAAGGATGTGGGATGAAACGCTTAATAGTCACCAGGAACAAAATATCATGTGGTTTGGTATGTGGTGGGACGGTGGCTGGGTGGGCGGTAAGTTCGACCCTACATATGCCCTATATATAAGCATATTGAACTGGATGGTATAGGTGGTTAATGGTGAGGTTAAGGTTGTTATTCAAATTCATCTTTTATAAAACTACATGAAATCACCAACGATGTGTTCACTTGATCTTTTAGCATGACTTCTCAGGTGACGAACATGTCAACTAAGAGGTTATTACTTTTGGACTAGGATGCCAGATAGAGGACCTAGTGTTTTTGGACCTGCATATTTTTGGACATCATTTTACAACTTATTTTGTATATCTTGTGCAGATACAAGATAGAAAATTTATGATGTTGATAGTATATTTACATTGTTAAATTATGAACTAAACTGATGTAATTTAACTTTGTAATTCTATTTTCATTTAGCAGTTTCTCATTTATATATATCATGTGCAATGTAAACAATTTGATCATTTCGATTATCATTCCCGATATCGCGCCCCGGGAACCTTCCGCCCTACGGGAAAGTCGATCCAACCCGCCGGCTTGGGGTTTGACAGAATCACCACAGATGACTACAACAAGGCACTGACCACGCCCACCCGCACGAGACACCGTCAATGAGGCACCAACACAGGTACATCCTCCATAGACGTTTTGTACATAATTTAAATAAATGTGTTACCATGTGTTCACCCATTCCTAGTCTTTTAACAACACGAGACTGTAAGAGGCAAACGAACGTGACACATTCTAGAGTCTTGGTTAGGACTAGAGAAAAGAATGCGAGGATAACCTCAGTCACCACTAGGTAATGAGGGACACGAGAAGAAGGGAAGCAACATCTCACCCCCGCGAGCAGAGAGTTCGTAAAAGCGTTGCTCGGGACATCTTGAGTAATGTCGAGCCAATGCGACTTAAAAACTCGACCCCGATCACCTGACAACCACAAGGAAACCAGTACTCCTAGGAGAGCAAAAGTTGTTTCAGGAATCAAGAGAACTTATGCGGGCCCGATGTCCATTCCATTGAGTTTTTTAACCCTGAAATCTACAGGTC
This sequence comes from Mikania micrantha, assembly GCA_009363875.1. Taxonomy (NCBI): domain Eukaryota; kingdom Viridiplantae; phylum Streptophyta; class Magnoliopsida; order Asterales; family Asteraceae; genus Mikania; species Mikania micrantha. The sequence goes on along the minus strand of CM018689.1, from coordinate 31,781,882 downwards.
CTATTCGTGGGAGGCATCGAAGTTTAATTCGACGAATGCTAAACATGACAACACAAACGAAGGAAATGACAAGAGGGAGGTTCAATAATTGGATTGTCAAACTGGTTAAATGAGAGACTTTTGACCACTTCGGTCTAGTTGTGAATAGTCATTTCCTACAAATTCAAAGATCGTTCACAGACTGAATGCCTCCGCAAGGATGAGCCCTGACCGTTAATTTTGGGATTTGAAAGCGTAGTAACGCATCAACTCCATACAACCACAACCAATTCTCTACCACAATACACTATGATCAATAGAGTAGGCATAGATCGAAGAAAGTAGAGAGGAACAAATTCCAAACGGTCTAAAATCAGTGAGAAGAGATAGTTATTATCTCACTCCAAAACATGACTTTCATCCTTTTGAGGAGGTAGTGCTAATTTTACAGTGCATCAAGGAAAACGGCATAGACCTCTACACGACGTAGTAGTGAATTCATGGTGGATATACCACTGCACATCATCGGTAGATTGAAAACAAGAAGTCCTTTGGGATTTTTCTTGTGAGCCATCACTTTAAGAATGGAAGTGCAGTTAAAGTCTACTTACATCTCCAAGACCAACACGACTAAAATTGAGCCGAAGTGAGAAGTGAACCCAACAACCTTCATTGAGAAGACCATAAGAAACAACAAGAGCTGAAACCCAACAAGGAGGGCTTACATGTTATGAGGACAACCCAAAACGTCTTTCCAAGCAATGAAGGAAAAGTCTTCGCCGACTGAGACGAACTCCTGTAGCACGAAACTTATGAGGAAATATACTCAGTGTGTGAAGTATCAATGACTGCAAAAGACTATCAAGAAGTCTACCCTAAGGATGAATGTGAAGAGACAGTCACTGACTGCCTTAGTTCACTACATTAAGATTGCGGACGATGAGAGAACAAATAAAGATGTCAAGAATCTTCACCTCCCAAATGAGTGAGGATTTCAACGACCCAACTACAGAAAGCATCCTCCACATGCGGCGTCCAACTCTACCATCGGTAAATAAACCCTGCGACCGAAAAAAAGGAGAGATTACTTTAAGATTACAATGGGATTGGAAAATACACAGTTCAGGATAGTTCCGAGAGAACTATGCGGCCAGATTGTGCAATGCCACAACTGACCTATCTGCTCCAGATCGCCGGGTAGGAGGTGAGAGAAGTCGATCTCAAAGGTGCAGAATCCCCAAAACCTAGTCGAGAACGATCCATAATTTACAATGCTCAAGCAAATTACAAACTAAGCCAGGAATAGTGACGGCTAGAAGGTGAGAGACATCCATACAACTCCAACAACAAACCGTGAACCCATAAATTGGGAGGGGAAGGAATCATGTGTATCTACCCCAGGAACAATGCAAGGGACATACAATTCAAATGATATGATTCAATACACATCATCGCAAACAGTGAGTTAACTGAGGAAGTAGACGTTCTTGGAAACGCAAAGTGGAAACATGGCCTCAATGAAAAGTCTATGCATATTAGACTAACTCACTAAGTAAACCCCAAAATCTATACGAACCAATTTCGTAAATCTGTTCCAATTGGGGAGCATCGAGAACAACTGATAGAAGCTATGCATTAACACCTACCCAAATCATAGCTATCAACCCGATCAGTGAGGGATAAGGATGACACAGATGGAATCATAACATCATTGTGCACCTACCGTCTGTTTAAAACCCAGTTGACCACATTACATCATCGAGAACCGCGGAATATCGTGTATACACTCGACACAACTCGAACCAAACAATCAACCGAAAACTATTATCGGCAATTCATAAAATCCGAGTGAGGTACATACAAATGGACACAGGACTATGACAACATTTTTCCAATTTACGTCTCAGTACAACTTGGAAAACATGGGAACTCAAACTCATAACCGGTCGTCTCCCAAAACATTCGAAAGGAAAATGTGGGCCCGATAACTCATTTCAAATTTCGGGACGAAATTCCTTCAACAGGGGGAGATTGTGACGACCGGCATCCGAGAGACCATGAGTCAGAAATCCAAGGGTGTACACAATCACAGTGTAAGACATTGTGTTACGAGAGTGACGACAAAAATAATAAACGACAATCAAAATACATGGGTTTTCTTAACACAGTTAGGAAAATACATTTAATCACATGACCATGGATCAGAAGAAAAGTAAAACACCCTGTGTGGGAAAACAATGAACAAAACCTGAATAGATAACACTTGGAGTATCGATCCAACGAGATGTCGTCATGGGTGACGATCCATGTGGATATGTTGTTAGATTTGACCACCCTAGATGATATCTTTACATTATCAAAAAATGTCAGCAGTTAAATACAACGCGACGTTTGTATGAGTGACGATTCATACATATGTCAGCGTGAGTCTTTAACGTTGATACAAAATAATAATAATTTGAAGAAAATATCACCAAAAGCAATTTAATAAACAATCAAAATTTTAACACACACAAGCATTCGTGCGAATGGACCCGTATTCGTACGAATAGGTTTAATTCGGTGAAGCTTTATAGCCACAATTTATTCGGCCGAATGGGAGCCATTCGCCCGTATGACTCATTGTGCGACAGCACATCTATAAAAGCAACACTTCCGTTTTTCAAACCCATTTTTCACCCAACTCTCTCAGTCGAACCCCACACTCAGGCACTCAATTTTTCGACCATTTCCACGCAAAATCGGACCTTTCCACCGTCTAAATCGTGTGTATTTCAACCCCAACACTTCTATTTCAAGATTTCAACCCTTTTCACCCCATTTCGGTCAAATACGAGCTCCATAGTTAGTATTGGCACCGATCCTTTGCACCAACACACTCCAAAACTTTTTGTCATCAATTTTGACCATAAAAACACCAAAAAAACCACCGGTTTCAAAAATGGTGTTCTTGATGAATATGAAGGCGAACGAGCCGCCCGAAGGGCTCATTCGTGCGAATGAGAAGTCCCATTCGTTGAAGGAGAGTCACGCGAATGAGCTGCCGAACGAAGGAGCAATCACACGAATGACAGGGACTCATTCGTATGGAATGGCCATGTGAATGAGGACCTGTTCGCACGAATGGAGCACAAGAATGAGAGTATGCATTCTCATCATTCCATTCGTGTGAATGAAGGCCATTCGCACGAACCACCCATTCGCACCAAGAACAACCTAAAATGGCTAAGTGTTAAAAGTTCTATCTTACATCATTTGTATTGATAGAATCGAACCTTAGACCAAATTTTAAATCAAATCAAGATAAAACAAAATTAAAACACCTTTTTCCAAAATCACATCAAAACACCGAACACGTGGTCAACACCTAACTAACTAATTTCTAACACATAATTCAAATTGAGAGAACATACCGAGCGAGTGCATTGACAACCCATAACCTTATGTGAGTTCACAGACCCCTTGTTTTCAATTTTCTGGCTTCCAAATCATTTGGGGCTCAGGACATGAAACCTCTTATCCGAATGATCAACGAATAAGAGTTATTTTCAAATTGTTTCCATAAAAGGATCAACTCTCAATCTCCTATTCGAATGTTATATGAATAAGTGTCTTTTCAATCATTTTTACTGAGCGTTCACCGCTCCATTCAACTTTTTGTCAAAAAACAACAAACTAGTTTCGAGGGTTCAAAACAAAAATCATCGAGGAGATGTTCGTTGACCAAAACAGTTCGAGGCTTTGTTCCTAACCAAGAGGTGAACGGACACGAACCGTGAAATTGTGTAGTGCACTATCGAGAACTATCATTTTCAGGTGAATTCCCCCATCAAACAAACAACAGTTTTGCATGGTATCTATCTAGGGTAATTCACTAGGACATCTGTCCTCACAACATCACATTGAGAATTCGCTGAGGAATTCTTAAACAAGTCTCATCAGAGTCATTTACCATTAGTTGACGCGGGCTAACCGACAGTAACATAGATGGTACCATAGGTCTAACAAACCTCTAGCGCTGAGGCTGGTACGTTGCACGCATACACACGTGAAAAAACAACTCGGATTAGTTCCAGGGGAACTAATCACACAAATATATCAGTTAGGGTTGGTAAATGATTACATGGGTGATATTACGGACAGACCACACGGCAAAAACATGAGTTTTCAAATCAAGAAGATGTTCAAGACCTGGTCTTGAACGATTTTCAAACGAGTACACAACAAACAATGTTTTACTACAAGAAAGGAGCGTAAATTGGGTGATTTTCGAACAAACAAAACATGTCTCCTGTATCATGGGACAGAGCATACGCTTCTTTCTCACAACTTCATTTTACAATCATTCGTCGTGTCGTGTATAGTGGAGATACACAAGTTACAAGGTCAGATTTCCGTTAAGGACATCCTCGTGGATCACCGAAGGGGTGGTGGGCTGGCGGCCGAGCTTTGGCTCTACGTATGCCCTATACATAAACTACCTTCGATGATTTGGGATGGTGTCGGTAACGATGTTCAGGCGTTAGCACTTGTGTAGTTCATTCGTGTTTTCAAAGCCATTCACACATCGTATTCAAAACCGATGTGAATGGAAAGATTTTTACTAAACCTTTTTAAAAACCTAACATTTTCAAAACTAATGTGACTCACCAACCTAGTGTAGACAGATTTTACGTGTTCTTAGGTGAAGAACATGTGAAGGCAGGATGACTTTAGGGAGAGAAGGATAGGATCCCCTAGAGGAACCTACAAATCCTGCATAGAATCTCTCCAGTTAGCCCGGATACAAGATTCAAGACTTGCATCTGTGCAAGCAACCTTTGTGGGACATCTGGTCCTCATTACAGATGTCCAAGTCAAAATGTAATACAATTAAATTATGAAACAGTTGTAATTTAATTTTGTTCAGTTAATACATTTAGTATCTCTGATATTATCATGTGCAATGTAACAATCTGATCACTCCGATTACAATCACGCCTCGGACTATTCCGCATGACGGGTCCCCGATCCGGCCAGGGGTGTGACATTTGTTCAATGATTGAAAGTTTTTATAATTATTTTCTTCTTAGGGCGATCAGTATATGTCTGAAAACAAAGACAACATGTTTAAAATGGGGAATTGAATTATGCTAAGGTGTTTTACCATTAGCATTTCCCTAATCCAAATATAATTTAATTTCATCACTTAGTTTGAAGTGTGGAATTTTGATCATCATAACATATGTTTATAGCATTGGTAAACCATTACCATTATCACAGGTTAAGGTGACAAAACCTCAAACAATTGTTTAATCAAGTCATTATATTTAAAGTATGGTATAGTGTCTCAAATGTGTAGTGGCCACTAGACTACAATCTAGGTATGACGCCACACTTTTAGGATCTAGCTTTCCCTAAGGACATAAAGAATGTTTGGGTAGTTTTAGATTTGTTATTTCCTCCTTATGAAAGGATATCAAGAAAATGTTATTTCTTTCTTTTGTTGTGACATTCTAAAACCTGATTGAGTTTAACGATTCAGTCATTGATTGCAAGAAATATACACAATATACATTTGTCTAGTCATGCATGGTTTGTGACACTCGTGTCACTAATTTGTCTTTAATTGAGTTTTAATAATGCAACCATTAAATGAACCAAATGATCGATACTAATCTCATGGATTCGATTGATTAAGAGTGTAATACTTGTACTCAAATATGATTTTAACTTATGACAATAGCAAGACACAAGTTGTCACATAAACTGTTGAAAATAACTTCATAAGAAAGGAGATATTGCTAGATATTGGTATTTAATAATACATGGGTACATCATGTTTATAGTTACATGTTTTTGTGAATCAATGCACACGAATTTACGTAATAATTATTTTTGCATTCGGTGCCGATTAAGGTTATCCTTCAAAAGAAGGCTCAAATTATGTTTAGTGTCTTGTTTGAGAGGAATGTAGTATAAAGAATTGTCTGATATAAGTGATACAATTAACTAGAAGTCTCCTGAAACTATAAGAATGCTTTGAGAAGGAATGATTTTCCCCAAGGCATCATGCCATTAGGATTCATAATATTTTCATATCATTTGATTGAAATACAGTGCCCATTATTCAATGAGATTTAAAATTCTCAAGCATTAATGGGTATGTCTAAGCTTTTAGGAATAGAAACCATAATCAAGGACTAAGGTGTCAGGATTTTAAGGAGATCAATCTGATCAATTGAATAAGTTACCATATCAGAATTTGTCCTAACATTATTAGTGTTGTCATATCCTTCTCATGGAAGGCTATCGAACTTCATTGTTGTAGCCTCATTGGCAATCAATTTTCCAACAATAGTTTGATTCAATTAGCAGCCAAAATGTATGATTGTTTTTATCAAGCATAAAAGAATCAACATTTGTACTTGTGAAATTAAGCTTATCATTAGGTTTATACACCAATCCTCGTTATAGGATTTCTTAGAATTCACGAGCACTATAATTCATACTTACATAGTACAAAGTGTAACTATCAATTATCTTACTTGATCACTCTAGTACCCTCCCGTCATGAGTCATAGTGTGTTGTTCTTGTGTTCTATCATTTGTTTGTCGTTCACTCTATGTAACCACTCTTTATCGTAGAATGTTGTTGATCCCATCAATCTTTCCAACTCGTTAATCCAATGATTTCCCAAGTCGGTCCATTTGTCATGTCTTTGCAATGTATTGCTATCAATAGTCTGAAATATCGTGTTTGTTTGATTTCATGTTAGTACATGCAAAGAACAAATGTCAACTAACAAGTTGGTGAGTTCGTAGGTTTTATGTTCAAATCAAATAATTGAAATAATAGTTTTTGCCAATCAAGGCTCGAGTAAAATGTTTCAATCAAAATTCCGTAGGATTGTTATCCCATAGTGCTATGCTATCATATAATATGTTAAACATAAGAGTGAATGGATGAAATCTACATGAGTCCACTACCAAACCCCCAACTAACTTCCCTTGATTATCCATAGTCTAGTAAACTCTCCATGCGTTCATAATGTAAATGTTGAAGATATTAATTCATCGTGATTGACCACATCACATAGGTGGCTGTAACTAAAAAGACCACCCGATACATGAATGGGATGTCAACCCAAACAATACTACCCAATATATGTCTATCAGCTCAAACCCTTGAGTTAATAGTTGTGTCTAAGAAATAAAAAGGGACATACGATAAAAAATGCAAATGTCTCATGCAATCTAAAATCCGACTAACTTATGTTCTAGTAATAACACTTTTTTCAAAGTAATGAAAACAGTTGAGTATCATAGTAGAAATGTAAAGTTTTGTATCATGTATTTTCCCCAAAATATGTGAAAATATAAAAAGGGTCACGATTACTCACAGTGTGTATAGCAATGGAATCCATGTCCATGTATTGTGATAACCAAAGTCCAAGTGACTATATGCAGTGCCTTAGTGCTAGTCAATTCTGTATGTTTGATATAGCATAGCATTTTCTCGTCAACTTAAATATGATGTCATGTTTGTAAATCAAATATTTCTCAATAACCAATACTCTTTTTGCATGTATCTATTTGACACAATGTCATATGTGATCTAACGCGTCCTCACATGTGTTAAGTTTGATTAATCGAAGACTTTTTGTTTACATGTGTTACTTTCGGTTAATATTTTCTATCCTTTAATACTTAATTATTTATTTCATCGGATGTATTTATAATTGATATGATTAAATGTGCATATATAATATTAATTGTCAAACTTGATAATTATTGTTAATATATATCTAATTTTGTCTAGTAACTAATTCATGATTAAAATAAAATATTAACAATGTCCTGACTTGTGTATGTATAACCCATGGTAACGAAGTTTATTGTGTCCCATAATGTATTTATTAGATGCAAGTTGTTTTTCAATATATAATATTATTTGTCACATTTACAATAATTATTGAAATTTGATTATATCGATATGTATATAATATATTTAGAAGTATTTTGTTGAAATATTAGTTATTGAATCCAAATATATATTTTTATAATTGATTTGACACCATACACTTATAATATTTTGAAATTTGAAAGTGTTTAAAACTTAAGGTTGCATAAAATGATCATTCCGATATTCAAACATTCCAAAAGTTAATATTTGAATCTTAGTATAATAAAAGCCTTTCGAGTTGCGTAATATATTTAATAAAAATCATTAGTTTGGAAACTCTCTTTTTAAAGAATGCGAAAGCGTGTGTGTGTATGTATATATATTTTGTTTATTGATTACTATTTTGTTTATTGATTACAACTTGATCATAACTACGTGTATTTAAAATAAATACCTCTTTTATATTTGTATTTATATATGTTTAAATATATATATATATATATATAGGATTGAGATCAAATAATAACCCACTCTTACGGCGATAACCCATTAACTTTGCCAAAACGAAGCCGAATCTTGAATTTTTTTTTGAACATCATTGTAACACAATTAGAACACCATGTTCTTTTTTGAGTTTGGGCTAATTCATCACCGTTTAAAAAATATTGTCGTTGTAAGTTTTTTGCTACAGTACTGTAAGTTTTAAATATTTAAACACCTACAGTACTGTAAGAGCCCAAACGGTAATGAATTAGCCCAAACTCATAAAAGAACATGGTGTTCAAATTGTGTTACAATGATGTTTAAAAAAAAAATTCAAGATTCGGCTATTTTTTGCCAAAGTTAATGGGTTATCGCCGTAAGAGTGGGTTAGTATTAGAACATTACCCTATATATATATATATATTTATATTTTTATGTGTATGCTAGTAGGAAACCAGCGCGATGCGGCGGCGTTGACATATTTCCAAATCGATAGCTGTAACACCCTACTTTAAAAAGTTATTATGAAGCATGTGGAGTTATGATCTCGTATTTTTAGAAAAACTGATGCCTCACCTTGAAATGTAATTTTCTTACAAAATAAACCTATTCAAATCAATTATTATATAATAAGTGAACTCCTATCAAAGCCTAATAACTTTTAATATGGAACACAATCATGAAAATTCATCGTCAAAAGTAATTACCAAGAGAAGCTAAAGCAATACAAAACATGCATGTCACATTACCTTATAAATTAAATAAAAAAGACTAATCATAGATAATCAGAATCTAAAAGTATCATAATCATTACAAGAACAATACATGATGCATACACTAATGAGAATATTAAGTAAAATCTAACTAAAGACATAGGGAAACAACGGTCTCTACAAATACTACACCATTAAAATCACTCGAATGGAATCAAAACAACCAAACCTGCTCAAATAAATTTTTATATAATAGATAAACTAGTAAACAACGCAACCATGATAAACGCTTTAGACATGTCATAAGTATTATATTACATCACAACCAAACAAAATATAAGCACAAACAAAAAAAAATCTGAGTCAAAAAAGCATACCTTAAGTTGCAAGAGAAATCCAAGTAGAACGACAAAAATAAACCTACAAAAACCAAACGACCCAACAAAAACAAGGATGTAAGCAAATAAAAAAGAAATATGTAACTTCACTTGCATCTATTACATATACAAAACATTAATCACTAATTGTAACATTTTAATTTTAAAATGGTACATTAAAACGCGTGTAATTATCGTCCCAGAATTTTAAAAAATTGCATGAGTCGTTTGAAAACATAATATTCCGTACGATATGTAAAGCAAATAAAATCCATTTTTATATAATGATTCAACTACTATTAACAACCCGGATTGCATTTGATTTTAATTTGTAAGCATGTTGCACATACACCTTAAGTACTTAAGAAGAGTAAACTGTTAAATCCATTTTTATATAGCAAATAAATAACTAAACAACGCAACCACGTTAAATATAGGCACTACAACAAAACAAATATAAGCACAAATATAAAAATGGAAATGTAAGCACAAATATATAAAAACTTGAATTAAGACATACCTTAAGTTGCAAGATTAATCCAAGGAGTACAAAAAAATGAACCTGCAAAAGAGCAACCGAGTGACCGACCCAACAAATTTTAAACCATAATAACACGTGAAATAATCATCCCAGATCTTAAAATGTTACTTTAAAGTGCATGGAATAATCGTTCAGAATTTTAAACCAGACAAAAACCATTTTTATATAATAATTCAACTACTATTAACGATGCAGTTTGCATCTGATCTTAATAGGTAAGCATGTTGCAGATACCTTCAATAGCAAAAGAAAATCAAGCAAAATGACAAAATTGTACCTAGAAAAAACCATACGACCCAAACTATTTACAATTAATATTCCAATTTTGGAGTCATTTTTTTATTTGAATTTCATTTACTTAAAGCAACGTCCTTTGATTTAGAGTTTTGGAGGTAAAACCCCACTTTGGTAACATAGGAGAGATGCCAAACCTAAGTGATACAGAGTGTGCTAAATAGTGTGTTAGAGAGTGAGTTTGCCAAAAAAAAAAAAAAAACATTTTTTCTAGTTTTATCAAGAATAAGAACAAATGTTGCAAATTTTGGTCATACAAACAATTCTAAAAAATAGATTACAATCTTGAGACAATTATTACACTTTCTTTGAAAATTAATTATTGTATCAAACCTTCACCTAATTGATTACTGTCTTTTTTTTTAAGCTAACAATATTATATTTAAACAGTAGAAAACTGTCACATAAAATCCATTAAGAAAGAACATGAATAAATTTTTAGTTTTCTTGTTTATAGTAATGAGCTGTAGGGCTTACATGACTGAAGCAAAGTACTTAAAATATAAAGATCCAAAACAACCAATCGCCCAACGGAATGTCACAGAAATCCCTAGTAGCAGCTCGCATATGAAGAAACATTGGAAGCTTCATTATATCAGCTGATTTAAATTGTCTGTCAAAGCACTTGAAAATAACAACATAATTAAATAAGCCAATAAATCATAGCCAAACACGCCCAGTTTACATATAGCATCAGCACAACTTTACCAAATGGCCTGCAAATCATAAAACCCAATCAGACCCAAGTCTTGAAACTGTTGTTTGACCTCAACCTTAAAAAAAAAACATTAATTTAATTTTAGCCATAATCTATTGCAAGCAACAGAACTTAATAACAAGGCACTCACATTTTAGTTAAAACAACAATGATTGAACTCATTGGCAAATTCAAAATGCACAAAAACACTAAACAAAGACTACATAGTCATGAAAGAATAGGACTAGCTTGTTGTAACTTCTGTACATTTTTTCAAAAAATAATAAACAATTGAATAAAAAAAACCTATATGCATGAATTCAAACGGTTAACGCATTCAAGTGAGTCAAAAGTCAATCAAATCACTTACTTTTAGCCTAACAATTGGCCATTCTTCCTTCCCATCTTCCACATTTGTGCAAGGTAGCTACTCTATATTTTGAACTTCCTCTTGGAGATCCTGTACTTTGTCTTTGTAACACATGCACAAATTCTTCCTTGTTCAAATTACTAATCTGTTCGATATTTGTTGTTATAAAATCTAAAAAGTCACAACAAAAATAAATTAAACTACACCTTAATTTTAAACTTCATGACATGCCAAAAAATCATGTTTTGTGTTCTTTCTTTCCAGTAATAAAATCCAAAACAATTCCTTTTAACATCAAAAAGATTTTCTAGGATAAACTCATCACACTTTTTCATGCAAGAGTCAATATTTTCGTAACCATTTAGTTGGATATTACACTATTTTACGACAAGCAATGCCCCTTTGATTTGGGACATCTAACACACTTTGTTGGATAACTTATCCTAATAAAAACTGAGAGCAAGACTTTTGGTCGTGTGTATGTTGGTGTTTTATGTTAAAACAACAATAATTAGCAATAAAAATATGTTTCAAAATAGAGCAACACAATGCAAGTACAACACACACTAAAAGTGAAAACACACATAATGATACCAACCTGTTTTAGATCATGTTCATAAACTTGTAAGCTGAAATTTATATCAGCCTTGATTCCCCGGAACTTGATTCACTCCTGCCTTGAACCTCATATGATTATGCTAAGCTAAGGATTACATTTATTGCTAAACTTGTTTCTGCTTTAGCCAATATGGTATCAATAAAATTTTCTCCCGTTAACTACATATAGATAAACAACAAAACACATGAAACTATGTTTTTTATATAATAAACAAAGTTAGGTTAAAAAATGGTTTTGGAACCCTGCTTGTAGACTTTAGAATAGTTGGATTAACTTGAAAAATAAAGGAAAAATATATCTTACTTGAGTACCATCAAGGACAGCCAGTGGAGAGTCATTCACACCAAATGTCATTAAAATTGTTGGTGGATCTAGCTCTGCTCAACAATGGGTAAGAGGGCATGGTCTACAATAAATTTAATTAGTCACTAATAATAATTGTAATTGTTCATAATGTAATTCCCTTAGTTAAATGAAAAAAAGTATCCCTAGTTCCAAGAAACATTATCCCAGATCGTTTTTAAAAAACATATTACAAAGTGGACCTAAGAGCTCGTCTAAGCTTAATATTGACCTGCAACCATAGTTTAAATAATTCAAAATGTTATTTGATCTATCTATTTATGCAACACTTTCTAGCACAGGTGTACTGCAAGGCGACACAACTAAAGCAAATGTAAAACCGAACAAATTTGATAGCATTCTGAACCTAGGCTCCAAGAACAAGACAATGGAGGTATTAAAAGGGAAAAAAGCAAAACCAGATAGTTAATCAAAGTCTAAATGTCTAACATAAAAACAATTTTAGTGTCCTCTTGTAACAACCGAAAATTTCGGTAACCGTTTATGTCCAAATTTTATATAAACGTTAGTAAAGTAATTATGATCAAAAGGATATAAACGATAAAAATATCTGATAATGTATGGACACGTTATAAAGCCTATTAATAACGTGTAAAAATTTCTGTGACCGTTTGAGTTCGTAATTTTTATGAACAATCCTGAAGTAATTGCGATCAAATTAATATAAGCGGGACCGTTATACGATAAAGTATGAACAAGATATAGGCTCGTGAATATTAAAAATATGTGAGCAAAGTAGAAGGGGGTTTTAAAAATAAAGGACGATAGTTGAGGGGCCAAAGTGTAAAAGTTGAAATTAATTCAATCTTTTATTTCTTTGTAAGTCGGCAAAATTCGACAAGTATATCAGATTGTTATTCAAGAGCAATTTAAGAAGTCTGGAGAAGCATCAAGTGAACGCAGTTCTAATTCTTTTGATCGACTTCCATTTTTACGAGCAGAGCAGAGAATCAAGAAGAATAGATCTATCTTTAAGGTATGTGTTCATGATTCTCATCTCGTGTTAGTTTAGTATTGATTGATTAAAGAGACCAACACCATGTTTAGATGGAGTTTTGGTTTTGTATGGTAAACATGAACTTGATTCGGTTGGAGCCCAATTACATCTAGATAATGATCAGGTTTTCATGAGTTTTATGAGGGTATAATATTTATACTTTTCTGGTTGCCTTAAATTCATGTTATTATACAGTAAGTTTAGCAAAGACCTAAGACGAGTTAATTAAATAAGAGAATACGCTTATGTAAGTCGAGCAAATAAATAATCTTTAATCATAACAAGATTGTAGAGATAAAAATGGTCAAAATGAGTGGAAGCGAAATTTTGAAATAAAGCTCCGATTGAAAGTTATGACATGCCGAAGTTTCGAGCGGTAATCGTAAATCTGAGCATCTTCATGAAAAGTATTATAAATTTATCTCAAGTTATTATTAATTGAGATAAATAATATTAAGTTTATAAAATTCTTCGGGTCGTTATAGCGAGCTAAACACTCGTATTGAAGATAACTATAACGTAGTCGTTGTGCTACCAGTTTAGAAACCCTGAAAAGAGGGTTTATATTATATGATAAGGTTATAATTATGATAAGATATCCATATTAATAGGATATCATTCTGAACGTGAGAGAGTAAGGAAAGGAAGAAAGCTAGCAGATTGTGCCTTATTAAGCTCAGGTGAGTTCTTATAGCCCTGTTTTAAATGTTTTATCATTTTGGGCTGATATGCATGTGATAAAGTTATTTTATGTAAATGATTGTTTTACCTGACTACGGTCAGATAAAATAATATGTTAAAGTAAAGAATGTTTCATGTTATAAAAATTATTGTATGAAAGTGATTATAACCTGATTATAATCAGTTAAAGTATGTTTTCAGGAAAAGAATGTTTATAGGTAAAGAATGATTTAAAGTAAACGATTTTAAGAATCTCAGTTGAGATATAAAGAATGTTTAAAGTCTCACCTGTAGTTAAGAAAGAAATGATTTTCTAAAGGACTCAACTGAGGTTGAGTAGGAAATGAGGTTTTGCTGGCTGCGGTTGGGCAAAACTTGAACACTACGGTGAAAGGAGCCGTTTATGATTATGATGGTTTAAATGATTTAAACCATGTTATGATGTATGTTAAGAAGTCTTGTACCGGTATGAGCCGTCAATTTCGGTTGATGGTTAAAGAGTCATGTGGAAACATAGGCCTGCCGACTGTGTGTCGCCAGTTCAGTTAAAGAAATCTTAGGCATGCTTGAGTTATCAGCTGCGCGTTGATAGTGTTAAAGAAATCTTATACATGTATGAGTTATCAGCTACGAGTTGATAGTTTAAGAGCCTTGTGCTGCACAAACCTGTTTGACTTCAGGGTCAGCAGTTGACGGTGAAGTTCCTTCACTGTATGAATGATGTTATGATGATACGTATGTCCTGTAATTATGTTATGATGCTATGTATGTTATAAAGTTATGATATGAGAACAAGTATGTTATGTATTTGGATTATGTTATATGATGACATAAATGAATAAGGATTTTTCTAAGAAATGAATTTAGAACTCACCAGCATAAAGCTGACTTGTTTTACATGCATATCAGGTTGAATAGTTGAGAGAGGAGACCAGAAGGGCTCATGGCATACGTTGAAGACTACCCATGGCATAGAATGGCTATGTTATAAACCTAATAAAAATATGAACTATGTATTAATGTTTGTTTAGGTTTGTATAATATTATATGTAATCGCCTTAAATTCCGCTGCTATGGTAATGTAAATATGTTTTAAAGAGTATGGGTTTGATGTTTGCCAACTGAGGGGCTCAGGGCCTCTCAAGTTGGTATCAGAGCCATCGTTTGAGAGATCCGGTCATCCCTAATGGCTGGACTTAAACTGAAAATGGGACAGAATGATAAGAATGCCAGTCAAGGGTAGTTTGATGCCATGAGCTGAATGTTATGTATGAGTTAAGACATAGATGTAAGGTTAGAAAGGTAGTTAGAGTCATGCACTTTGGGATGACGTGATGGGAAACGTTTAGAGCCTATGAGTTAGGTAAATGGTTAATAACACCTGATCAACGTCATTAACGATTTACAAAGCTTATTTCGTGCTAAACTGATCCTGTACTGATTCTTCAATTGTTGCATCCTGTAGGTAGTTAAATGGCTGGACAAAGGGGTAGACCACGGAAGCAACCACAGGAACCTGAAGAACCGCATATCGAGAATGAAGAACCCGTCAATGAAGACGACTACGAGCACAATGAGCAACCGGAAGATGAAGATGAGTTTACTCTAGAGCCTATCGTAGTGAAGGCTATTTCTGATGAGGTCTGTAAAGTTTTGGATGATAAGCTACCAGCTTTGGTTACAAAAATACTGAAGGATACTTTGAAAGACAAGTCTGAAGGAACTAATGACATCACCAAAGAAGAGGAAGTTGTGATCACCGGAACTAAGAACGGTGATTCTACGTCAGAGAAACGGAAGGGTTGTGATTACAAGGCCTTCAAAGGATGCAATCCACCCTCATTTGATGGTAAGAAGGATGCTGTGGCCACCTGTCATTGGGTTTCGGCTATGGAGGCGGTCATCGCTATCAGTGAATGCCGGGAAGACCAAGCTGTGAAATTTGCAGCTCATTCATTTACTGAAGAAGCTCTACATTGGTGGAACACCATCAAGCAGTCAAAGACCACTGCTGATGTGGAGGGCTTGAAATGGGAGGAATTGAAGGAGCTAGTTATGAAACACTTTTGTCCAAAGAATGAAATTGATAAAATCGAACGGGAATTTCTGACTTTGAAAGCTGGACGTATGAACCATCGACAATATACGTCAAAATTTAATGAAATGTCAAGACTGGTTCCTCATTTAGTAAACACGGAGGAACGCAGATTGAAGCTATATGTGGAAGGGTTACCACCTAAAGTCCGAACACATGTGAAGGCACATGCTCCTAGGACTTTTGAATCAGCAGTAGAAATCAGCGGCATTGTTTGGGATGATGTTGTGGAAGCTGAACCAACAAAGGAAGAACCGAAGCAAAAGTGGTCACCGGGATTCAAAAGAAATAGAAATGGTAAACCGGGACTCCCCATGAAAAAGCTTAAAGTAGAAGAATTTGAAACGTGCACCAAGTGTGGAAGGAAGCATGGGGGAGAATGTCGCCTGGGGACTACTTTGTGCTACCGTTGTGGAAAAACTGGACACCTCTCGTATAATTGTCCAACCATACTAAAGTGTTACAATTGTGGTGGGATCGGTCACATGAGCAAGAATTGTTTTAAACCAAAGACAATACCTACTGAAGCCAGTAAACCTGAAAGTAGCAAGGGAGGTGAGAAGCAAAAGGCAAAAGCTCGTGCCTTTACTATGACTAAGGATCAGGCAGATAAAGATCCGGATGTGGTGACAGGTACATTCTTGATTAATGATATCCCTGCTTCAGTGCTATTTGATTCTGGTGCAAGTATGAGCTTTGTGGCTATTACTTTTTGTGATAAACTGCGTGCTAGTGTTAAAAAGATAGAAAATGCCTTTAACATAGAAACTGCTCTTGGTAAATCTACTAGAGTAACGGAGGCTATTGATGATGATTGTTATATTGATATAGAAGGTCATAGATTCCCTGTTAAGTTGTTTCTGATTACGTTAGGAGGTTTCGATGTAGTTTTTGGGAATGGATTGGTTGGCAAATATGAGGCTAACATCTTTTGTCGACGAAATATGATTTTCTTAACAGCTCTTAATGGGAGTTCAGTAACGGTTTATGGGGATAAAATGTTTAATGCGCCTAAAGTCATTTCAATGATTAAGGCAAGTGAATTTATGAGGCGAGGTGTGGGGCTTATCTGGCTTATGTTATTGATAAAGAAATTAAAGTAAAAGAATTGGAAGACGTACCCGTGGTGTGTAATTTTCTGATGTATTTCCTGAGGATTTGCCAGGAATTCCACCTGATCGGGAAATCGAATTCCAAATTGATGTTGTGCCAGGAGCTCAACCTGTCGCCAAGGCACCGTACCGTCTGGCTCCAACAGAGATGAAAGAATTAATGACCCAACTACAAGACCTTCTAGACAAAGGTTTTATACGACCGAGTGTGTCACCTTGGGGTGCACCAGTGTTGTTTTGTAAAGAAAAAGGATGGAAGTATGAGAATGTGTATTGATTATAGGGAATTGAATAAGCTTACAATAAAGAATAAGTATCCGTTACCAAGGATTGATGATCTATTCGACCAATTGCAAGGGGCAAGTTGGTTTTCTAAAATAGATCTCAGATCAGGGTATCATCAACTAAAGGTGAGAGAACAAGACATTCCGAAGACAGCATTTCGCACACGTTATGGACACTATGAGTTTCTTGTGATGTCTTTCGGATTAACAAACGCTCCTGCGGCGTTTATGGATTTGATGAATCGGTGTGCAGACCTATGTTAGATCGATCAGTGATTGTGTTTATTGATGATATCTTAATATACTCAAGGAGTGAAGGTGATCATGCGTGTCATCTTCGGGAAGTACTTGAAATGCTAAGAAGAGAAAAGTTGTATGCCAAGTTCTCCAAATGTGCCTTTTGGTTACGAGAAGTGCAGTTCCTAGGTCATGTTATTAGCCCAGAAGGCATAATGGTGGACCCAGCTAAAATAGAAGCAGTAATGAAATGGAATCCTCCGAAAACACCAACGGAAGTGCGTAGCTTTCTCGGTTTAGCAGGTTATTACAGAAGATTTATTCAGGATTTCTCTAGGATTGCTACACCGTTGACAAAATTGACGAGGAAAGAAGTAAAGTATGATTGGGGTCCAACTCAGGTTCAAGCTTTTGAAGAACTAAAGAAGAGATTAACCGAAGCTCCTATTTTAACACTGCCGGATGGTAATGAAGACATGGTTGTGTACTCGGATGCGTCTTATCTGGGTTTGGGTGTGTACTTATGCAAAGAGGAAAGTAATAGCATATGCCTCAAGACAATTGAAAACCCATGAAGCTAATTATCCAACACATGATTTGGAATTGGCTGCTGTGGTATTTGCTTTAAAAATCTGGAGGCACTATTTATATGGAGTTAAATGTACAATCTACACAGATCACAAAAGTTTAAAATACTTCTTTGAACAGAAGGACTTGAATATGAGACAAAGAAGATGGCTTGAACTGCTCAAGGATTATGACTGTGAGATCTTGTATCACCCGGGTAAGGCCAATGTGGTGGCTGATGCTCTAAGTCGTAAGACAAAACACTCTGCTATACAAGTTTAAATCTTACAGTTTGGTAAATCACACCAGATTTTCTAACTGAACTCAAGGATGCGCAGAAGGAAGGATTAAAGGAAGAAAATGTGGGATTTGAACGAATCTTTGGTCAAGTTAAGAATCTGGAAGAAAATGAATTTGGTGTTAAGATTCGATTTGGTCGAATGTGGGTTCCACGAAATGGGGACATCAGGTCAAGGATTCTAGATGATGCACATAAGTCACGTTACTCTATTCATCCTGGTGCAACGAAAATGTATCAAGACCTTCGAAAAGACTATTGGTGGCCAGGTATGAAGTTTAATGTAATGCAGTACGTAAATAAATGTTTGACATGTGCGCAAGTAAAAGCTGAACATCAGAAACCCTATGGTTATGTACAACCTTTAGAAGTCCCGGAGTGGAAGTGGGAACACATTACTATGGATTTTATTACTAAGTTGCCTCTTACGGCAAAACGTCATGATGCTATTTGGGTGATTGTAGACCGGTTAACGAAAAGTGCTCATTTCTTGTCTATACGTGAGACTTATACGTCAGAGAAACTGTCTGAGTTATTTGTGAAAGAGATCATTACAAGACATGGAGTTCCAGTTTCTATAGTGTCCGATCGTGACACACGATTTGTTTCAAGATTCTGGAAACAGTTTCATGAATCAATGGGTACAAGACTCAATATCAGCACTGCATATCATCCTCAAACAGATGGACAGTCTGAAAGGACTATCCAAACTCTAGAGGACATGCTCAGAGCCTGTATTATTGATTTCGGTGGTAGTTGGGATGATCATTTACCATTAGTGGAATTCTCATACAACAACAGCTATCATGCTAGTATTGGCATGCCACCATATGAGGCATTGTACGGACGACGTTGTAGAACACCTGTGTGTTGGGGAGGAGTAGGACAGAAAGAAGTAGGGAGCAAAGCTGCAGTAATAGATTTGACTGAGAAGCTTCAACTAGTTAAAGCGCGAATGAAAGCTGCACAAGATCGACAAAAGTCTTATGCCGATAAAAGACGGAGACCAATAGAATTTGAAGTAGGTGATCAAGTACTGTTAAAAGTTTCGCCATGGAAGGGAGTTATTCGATTCAGGCAAAGAGGAAAGCTGAGTCCGAGATTTATTGGACCTTTTCGAATAATGGCAAGGGTCGGTAAGGTAGCTTACCGATTAGATCTACCAGATGAACTGAGTGGAATTCATCCAACATTTCATGTTTCACATCTGAGAAAATGTCTAGCAGATGATGTAGATGTAGCATTGTGCCATTAAATGATATTGAAGTGATGAATGAAAGTTAAACTATAGAAGAACCGGTGGCAATTGTTGATACAAAAGAAAAACAATTACGTAACAAGACGATTAGACAAGTTAAGGTTCAATGGAAACACCGAAAAGGATCTGAGGCGACATGGGAGACTGAAGACGAGATGAAACGACTCTACCCACATTTGTTTGAAACGTAACAGGTTTCGAGGACGAAACCTCTTGTAAGGAGGGTAGACTTGTAACAACCGAAAATTTCGGTAACCGTTTATGTCCAAATTTTATATAAACGTTAGTAAAGTAATTATGATCAAAAGGATATAAACGATAAAAATATCTGATAATGTATGGACACGTTATAAAGCCTATTAATAACGTGTAAAAATTTCTGTGACCGTTTGAGTTCGTAATTTTTATGAACAATCCTGAAGTAATTGCGATCAAATTAATATAAGCGGGACCGTTATACGATAAAGTATGAACAAGATATAGGCTCGTGAATATTAAAAATATGTGAGCAAAGTAGAAGGGGGTTTTAAAAATAAAGGACGATAGTTGAGGGGCCAAAGTGTAAAAGTTGAAATTAATTCAATCTTTTATTTCTTTGTAAGTCGGCAAAATTCGACAAGTATATCAGATTGTTATTCAAGAGCAATTTAAGAAGTCTGGAGAAGCATCAAGTGAACGCAGTTCTAATTCTTTTGATCGACTTCCATTTTTACGAGCAGAGCAGAGAATCAAGAAGAATAGATCTATCTTTAAGGTATGTGTTCATAATTCTCATCTCGTGTTAGTTTAGTATTGATTGATTAAAGAGACCAACACCATGTTTAGATGGAGTTTTGGTTTTGTATGGTAAACATGAACTTGATTCGGTTGGAGCCCAATTACATCTAGATAATGATCAGGTTTTCATGAGTTTTATGAGGGTATAATATTTATACTTTTCTGGTTGCCTTAAATTCATGTTATTATACAGTAAGTTTAGCAAAGACCTAAGACGAGTTAATTAAATAAGAGAATACGCTTATGTAAGTCGAGCAAATAAATAATCTTTAATCATAACAAGATTGTAGAGATAAAAATGGTCAAAATGAGTGGAAGCGAAATTTTGAAATAAAGCTCCGATTGAAAGTTATGACATGCCGAAGTTTCGAGCGGTAATCGTAAATCTGAGCATCTTCATGAAAAGTATTATAAATTTATCTCAAGTTATTATTAATTGAGATAAATAATATTAAGTTTATAAAATTCTTCGGGTCGTTATAGCGAGCTAAACACTCGTATTGAAGATAACTATAACGTAGTCGTTGTGCTACCAGTTTAGAAACCCTGAAAAGAGGGTTTATATTATATGATAAGGTTATAATTATGATAAGATATCCATATTAATAGGATATCATTCTGAACGTGAGAGAGTAAGGAAAGGAAGAAAGCTAGCAGATTGTGCCTTATTAAGCTCAGGTGAGTTCTTATAGCCCTGTTTTAAATGTTTTATCATTTTGGGCTGATATGCATGTGATAAAGTTATTTTATGTAAATGATTGTTTTACCTGACTACGGTCAGATAAAATAATATGTTAAAGTAAAGAATGTTTCATGTTATAAAAATTATTGTATGAAAGTGATTATAACCTGATTATAATCAGTTAAAGTATGTTTTCAGGAAAAGAATGTTTATAGGTAAAGAATGATTTAAAGTAAACGATTTTAAGAATCTCAGTTGAGATATAAAGAATGTTTAAAGTCTCACCTGTAGTTAAGAAAGAAATGATTTTCTAAAGGACTCAACTGAGGTTGAGTAGGAAATGAGGTTTGCTGGCTGCGGTTGGGCAAAACTTGAACACTACGGTGAAAGGAGCCGTTTATGATTATGATGGTTAAATGATTTAAACCATGTTATGATGTATGTTAAGAAGTCTTGTACCGGTATGAGCCGTCAATTTCGGTTGATGGTTAAAGAGTCATGTGGAAACATAGGCCTGCCGACTGTGTGTCGCCAGTTCAGTTAAAGAAATCTTAGGCATGCTTGAGTTATCAGCTGCGCGTTGATAGTGTTAAAGAAATCTTATACATGTATGAGTTATCAGCTACGAGTTGATAGTTTAAGAGCCTTGTGCTGCACAAACCTGTTTGACTTCAGGGTCAGCAGTTGACGGTGAAGTTCCTTCACTGTATGAATGATGTTATGATGATACGTATGTATGTCCTGTAATTATGTTATGATGCTATGTATGTTATAAAGTTATGATATGAGAACAAGTATGTTATGTATTTGGATTATGTTATATGATGACATAAATGAATAAGGATTTTTCTAAGAAATGAATTTAGAACTCACCAGCATAAAGCTGACTTGTTTTACATGCATATCAGGTTGAATAGTTGAGAGAGGAGACCAGAAGGGCTCATGGCATACGTTGAAGACTACCCATGGCATAGAATGGCTATGTTATAAACCTAATAAAAATATGAACTATGTATTAATGTTTGTTTAGGTTTGTATAATATTATATGTAATCGCCTTAAATTCCGCTGCTATGGTAATGTAAATATGTTTTAAAGAGTATGGGTTTGATGTTTGCCAACTGAGGGGCTCAGGGCCTCTCACCTCTTTTAAGAAATTAATTCAATCCTCACAAGATATTTTCTTGAAATAGCTTCTCCAACAGCAAATGAATTCCATCTAAATTTAAAGCCCTTGCAAAACTACCCTATAGATGACAAATTAAGTTCACTCATAATAAGGAAGTTTTTTTTTTTTTTTTTTGAAAAAAATGATCATATTATTAGATAATCTAATGTCCCGAAATGTAATCCCAAACATCCCTGTTAAAATTCTTAAAACAAATATCTGCAAATGGTAATATGTGAATAGATTAATGAAATGCATATAATATAAACCTACCATATCAAGATATTATCTTTACAACCAAAAAAGAAACAAGAACAAATGATTATAAAAAATGACTATTTTTTTTGTCAAATGTTTCATCAAATACTATAACTTGATTATAAACAAAGAAAAGATCTAATTGAACTCACCAAAATATGATATTACTGGTGTGTTGAACAAATATATTACAACCTGTAATCAGAGAATGAAAATAAACATAAATAAAATCAAACTAAAAGCTTCTCCAAATTTAACCAAACCAAACAATGATCACCCTAAAAGAATGGATTAACACATAAACCTGTAGTTTATGGCCAGTTAGTATCATCAAATCCCTAAGAAAAGAACTTTCACATTAGAATCTTGATCTCAATATTGCCAAGTTTACTTGAAATCAGTCTAACGATGTGTCAACAAAAATGAAAATAATATAAATTAGTTTCCATTATTAGAAGATATTTTTTTTATTTGCCTAGTTTTATTTTACGAAAATAAGAATTTCATCTTTTATTTTGTTAATAGAGGTTTCTTGATCAATAATTAGGAATATAGAAAAGGGGGTGGGTTTTTGATTTTCTGTGACTTTAATTAGATCTTATGTCAACAAATATACACACATGGGATGAATTTTTTAAATTTTAAATTTTTTACTTAGCATGTTATTTTAAAATATCCCCAAGTGGAAGCCTTCGTGCATCTAATGACTCGATCTACGTGGGTTAACTCACGTCTTGCTGGCTTTTATTCCTTTTTTTTTTTTCTATATATTTATATCATCAGAATTGGTCAGAATAACCAAGATTCTGCTAACGAGTCTGTACTACAACAAATGTCAACCAACGAACAATTATATATAGTGTATTTAGTTTGATATCAATCTAGAAAACAAATAAACTATCGATATATAATTATGATGACATAATAATGAAAACAGAAACACTTCCACGAATATTAAAACACGTTTAAAAACATTTCACAACGCCATCTGTAACGGAAACACGAGCAATGGTAGAAAATCTAGAATATCAAAACAAAGTAACAAACTTATGTTAAAACACAAATACAGAAACACCTCTCAACGACATAAGATTCCAAAGTGTATCATATGGTAAAGGCAAGCATTTATAACAGACGCAACAATCTAAAACATTATATTTAAATTGAAACAACATGCTAGGCAGCTCACGTTAATAAAATTTCTCCGAATTAATTAAAGTTAGTGGCGTTTACATATTTCTCCTCCAAAATATCATTTATTACATATATACTTAAGTAAAAAAAAAATTGATTGTATATTTCCTATTTTTAAAAAATATTTTCTCTTTCAAATAAACTATTTAGTTACATATTTTCCACTCCCAACAGGAAATACATAGTTGATTTTTAACAGTTTGGTAAATATGTAATTAAGGTTCTCGAGAATATATGTAAATATATAATCCTAAAACTTAAAGAAAACATTACAATTCATATGTATATTGTTTAAATATCAGTTTAATTTTGTATCTATTTCTTACTTATATTCATAAAATAGAAGGGTTGAAACAACAAATTGCCATTAAATTAACAATTAAGCATCTTATTAATGGAAGAATTCAAAGAAGACTTTTTCATCTTCACAACTATATATTCAAGTCCATTGTCAACTTCCTAATCATCTTTTCTTCTGTGTTCAACCAATTAATATGGCAATCCCAGAAACACATTTCACTAGTCCTCCAACTTGTGATTGTTGCTCTTGTTTTTAACAGAGCCAATGGCAGCAGCTTAAAGCTAGGGTTCTACCAAAACACATGTCTGGAGCTGAGGCCATTGTAATGAAACAACAGCTAACTACATTTCAATCTCCTTCTCTTGCTGCTTCTCTACTCAGGCTTCATTTTCATGATTGTTTTGTTCGGGTTTGTGCAACAACAACACACATGTTATGTTTTTAATTACTTTTCTGTTGTTTTAACTATAAATCAAAAAATAATCATGATATGACTAGCTAACAGACGTATATGTGTCTCTACAGGGATGTGATGGCTCTGTGCTATTGAACTCTACCACAAGTAACCAAGCTGAGAAAGACGCGCCTCCAAAATTCCCTCAAAGGATTTGAAGTTATTGATGCTGCAAAAGCTGCAGTAGAAGCAACATGTCCTCGTGTAGTCTCTTGTGCAGATATCTTAGCATTAGTAGCTCGAGACGCAATACATCTGGTATGAGTAACTTTGTTTATATGAATGAGAATAAAGGAGGGGCTAAACGTACTGCATGTACCAAATTAAATGCACCACTTTATTAGAAAGATTTACCTTTTTAACTGGGAAAGCTCACCAAGTTTCTTAGATGCTAACATGTATAGAATCAGTGTGGTGGGTTAAGTGCAGATAGACAACCTAAAGGTCATACAATTGAATTCTCACTAAGGTCTTTCCTTGAAGAACACCCTCCTTTTTACTTGTGTTCGTGATTTACCTCTTTTCCCTAATTAGTTGTGTAATGGAATGGGACTATTTAGATTTTAGAGGTTACTATTAGGATAAATTTACCATGAACTTAGTGTTATAATGTGTTGAAATAACGAATCTGGTCGTGGACCAATGTACAGTTCTTGACATACCCTATTTCTATTTCAGATTAATGGACCCTTTTGGCCTGTGCCGTTAGGACGACGAGATGGAAGAGTATCGATAGCTCTCGAAAGTCGGTCATTACCTTCTCCCTTTGCCAACATTACTACACTTAAGGCAAACTTTGCCTCTAAAGGCTTAAACGTTAAGGACCTTGTGGTTCTTTCAGGTAATTTGTCCATTTTTTGCCTGAAATTTTGATGGTCAAGAATCTTATGTCACACCCAAAACACACCAATAATTTTGTAGAAACTCCTACCAATCATTTGATAATTACAAAGATCGAATAAACAACACCTAGAACTAATTACAAGACCCTATTTTATTTAAACAAAAACATGCAAACAAAACCTTCTAATTGAACATAGATTAAGAACAAATTCTTACCATATCCTACAACTATATATCTAGAATCTTGACACAAATTAATTCCTAATTTTTCTCAAGGCACCTTGACTTGGCTTGTGCTTCAAACTTGCTGTACCACCAAGTTTCAACTCATTTCACATGTGAAACAATACAATTCATTCTCATTTTTTATAGGCTAAATCTATCTGTAACCAGCTCATAAAAATGGAGTCAAAATTTTGTAGCTACAGTATATAAAAATA